>JAQPPZ010003238.1:2455000-3682500 GCA_028583015.1 Wollemia nobilis | reverse complement strand
TCAAACATCGGTTTCATGCAAGTTTGTGGCATCGTCAAGCTTTGTCCACAACAAGTGATTTTTTCCAGTTAAGCCCTATATACACATATAATATTTATTATATTATATATCATATATACTAGAAGTATATAATATAATATATACTTTTTTTAATGGGCTACCACAGATTTTGCTTATAGCGAGCCCATGACAGCTCACTTTGGGGTCAAGCACCCACTAGATCAGTTCTTCAAATGAAAAAGAGAATGATGGCTCAACTTTGATTTTTCATATAAAACACTTCCTTTTAAAGGAATAAGTAAGATAACACTTTGTGTTTGATAATGAATGTTTGTTGTCCCCTATGTTGTTTGGCCTCGCGGACATTAAAAGCCTTCTATTCTATTCTATTCACATATATAAGACCTCTACGCTTGTCAAGACTTAAACCTGAGCCTTCTCCATGGAAGACAACCTGTCTCATCAACCACTTGAGCTCAACTTAACAAACTAAAATGTTTAGATTCACCTAAGGGATTGGAACATTGGTCTATTGTGTAAAACTCATCGGTTTCTCATTGCATGCCCCAAAGCCCTTGGGCGACAAATTGATTATAAGCATATACTATACTATACTTTACATACGTATTATAAATAATATAACATATATTATATTATATTTTATTGAGTAAATACTTCTTATACATATACATATCCGCAGTGGGGATTGAACCCGGGTCACATCACCGATAATGCAAGTGGCGTCCTTGCCGGTAGACCACAGCACACGGATATATTATATTATATTACATTACATATGATATATAATATAACTGATATTACATGTGTTTAAAGTTTAAACTATAATATACACTATATTATTATTATAATATAAACATTTATGTTTATCAAATTAATGCCAAAGTTTATACCCTTTACTTTTGGTGGTAAACTTTTTTGTTATTTTTATCCTTATCAAACTTGAATACAAAAAAAAAAAACTTGAACACAAATACAAAAGCAATAACTTTGGTGTAAACAATAAAATCTCTACAGCAAAAATAATCTCTTTGCATGTTGTGCAATAGATCTTCTTTCACTTAAAGGCAAAAATAACATCTTTGTGTGTTGTACGAAGACAATTCAAGCACAAATAGGATTTCATGAGTTACAAACATGTTAAAATAAATAAATATGATAGGGATTTATATTATTTTATTGTTTGTTACAACATTTTTTTAGGATTTGTAGGGATAAGTTGTTGGGATTTTTAAGGATAAGCTGTTAGGATTTGTAAGGATAACTTATTAGGATTTATAGGGAAAACTTGTTAGGAATTTTAGGATCTAGTTTTATCAGCAAAACTGATTACCAGATTGTAAATCATTATATATTGAAGCTCAGATATGCAAATAAAGCATCCCAGGTTACATTCTTTTATGGTATCAGAGCCACAGAAAAGAGAAAGGAGGAGTTTGTCTCACACTGTTTGTTTCAGCCAAGTTGATTTGTTGACTTAAGCAGTCAGTACCACTTTAAATTGTTACTCTAAAATCAGTCTTGGTGTTGTTGCATTGTCAACAGAGGTTGTCTCCTACATTGTGTTTAGATCTGTTGGAACTAACAGATGGCATTTGGTGTTTTGATATTTGGCATTCGGCGGTTTTTTCCTCACTTGAAAAGCTTGCGACATTCAGAGTTTGGCCAGGCTGGGTAAAGCACTGGTTGGAGGTTGCTCACGTTTCTAGCTTGGGCAAAGCACTGGTTGGAGGTTGCTCACGTTTCTAGCTTGGGCAAAGCACTGGTTGGAGGATGCTCACGTTTCTAGCTTGGGCAAAGCACTGGTTGGAGGTTGCTCACATTTCCAACTTGGGCAAAGTGCAACTTTAAGTTCACTCAGGTTTTGAGATAGGATGAAGTTGAGTGCAGTGTTCAGCATTTGTTGTTGCTCTGAATTCGGTGTTCAAGGCATGTTTGACATTCAGCATTTGTTGTTTGAGGTTGTCATTAGTGGAAGAATGGCAAATATTCATACTTTAATTCTTCCAAATTCATACAAATTGGCTGGAAGAAATTATAGTGTGTGGAGCAATAAGATACTTACAATTTGTGAGTATTGGTGAATATAGTTCTCAAGAAAGAAACTAGACCAGAAGATGATGTTGATGACTTCAACAAGCGACATAGAGAAGCTTTGATGCTTCTCAAATTGTCTGTTGCAAATGATTTAATTCTTAAAGTTCGTAATGAAGATAATGCTGCAACACTGTGGACAAAGTTGCAAAATAAGTATCAGACATTTGAAGCAAGACATGCTTTGTTTTTGAAGAATCTTCTCTATTCTTCCCGGTTGGAGGAAGGAGGGTTTGTTTCTAAGTACCTTATGCATTTGAAGGATCTAAGAGATCAATTGACTACTATTCAGAATATAATCGACGACGAGGACATGGTTGGCATTGTTTTGCAAGGTTTGCCTGTCTTATGAGTCTTTTGTTCAGTCTCTGCATTTGCTTGTTGAAACTTAAAGTCTTAATTTTGAAAAGATGCCTTCTTTAGTTTTACAAAAAGAGAGGAGAGTCACAGATGGAAGTATTCACCTCAGGAAGTACAAAGAGTGCATTTACTGCTAAATCCAAACACAAAAGCAATCAAAAGGCCAATCCCTCATCATCTGATCACAAGCAAGGTAAAACTTCTAATATAAAGTAGTCCCAAGTCATTTGTTTTTATTTCAGGAAACCTGGTCATTTCAAACGGGATTGCAGTAAGTTGAAGAATAAACAAAATCAGCAAGGGAAGAAACAAGTAAATGTTGCTAAGATAAAAGATCAAGAAGAGAAGTTTGCTTTTGTAACAACTCAGAGTTCATTCGGTCAATCTATTGAGTGGTACTTTAACTCCAGAGCATCCAGACATTATCCATGTCAAAAAGACTCTGAAATCACCAAGAATTCTCAACTTGCTATGCATTTGCATAAAAAACAGATGTGAGGTGATGAATATGGGTAAAAACAAGCTCATTGCTCTTGGTATAGGTGAGAAGGGGCTATACAAGTTAGTTGATGCCAAGTCTGCCAAATCATTTGGCTTGGCAGTTCAAGACAATAGTTATGTTCTTTGGCATGAGAGCTTGGTCACCTCAATTCTAAGTACTTATCAATCTCACTAACGTGGTTCATGGACTGCCATCCATTCAAGAGCAGCAGCATTCATGTGCAAGATGTCAACTTGGAAAACAGAGTTGTTGTAAGAATCCTAAGTAAAAATTACCAAACCCTAGCTGCAAATATTTGAAATTTCTCCAATAAAATTCTGATCTATTCAAACAAAAAATCAGATCTGAATATTTAAGCAGAAATGAACACAAGAGACCCTCAAAATGGCATATCTGGCCACATAAATTTTATAAAAATATTCGGCTGCGGAAATAGATAGACCAACCTTCATACATCATAAATCCACCCTCTTACCAGTTGTACACTAAAATCTGACACTCAAATATGGAATCAGCAGCAAGACCACAATTCCAGCTTGTATACAAGGGCACATCACCTTGCTACACTTCTGGTTTCTCTTGAGAAACTAGGGCACATCACCTAGGGTTTTTCAAGAGGACGTTGGGGTTCAGCCCACAACAACAAGTTCACAAAATATAGTGGAATGACATGCCAAAATGGAGCTCACATATCTCTCTTATAGACCACGTTCTAATTCTTTGTTGAGTGGGCCCCACTATACTACACAACTTAAGTTGTTTCACACCAAGAGACTCCTAAAGACATCACAAAAAGGGGCGTCCCACATCCCCTTTTTTATTTAGCATTTTATTATAATAAAATAAGTGGGATTACATGACTAACATATAAAATATGAAAATACCAAAATGGGGACATTACAGTTGTCAATCATTTAAGATGAGTAAGTCTTGGCATGCACAAGGTGTTTTGGATTTAGTGCATATTTATTTGTGTGGTCCAATCAATACACCTTCGGTTAGTGGTGCAAAATATTTTTTGTTGATGGTTGATGACTACTCGAGGAAGATGTGGTTATACTTCCTTAGGTCTGAATGTCTTTTTATACTTTCAAACTTTTAAGGCCCTTGTAGAGAAACAATTTGGAAAGCAAATCAGGGTCTTGAGATCAGATAATGGAGGTGAGTTTACCTCAAAACAGTTTCAAAATTTTTGCAGGCATGAGGGTATACACAGGCAATATACAACTCCTTACACTCCACAACAAAATGGGGTAGTAAAGAGGAGGAACAAGACAATCATGGAGATGGCCAAATGCATGGTGCATAGTCAAAATGTACCATATTGTTACTGGGTAGAAGCAATAAATACTATAGTCTTCATTCTCAACAGGTGTCCATGTAAAGCTCTACAGAATGTAACTCTAGAAGAAGCTTGGTCTGGAAGAAAACTTTCGGTTAGTCATTTTCGTATTTTTGGTTGTGTTGCTTTTGCAGTAATTCCTAAGGAAAAAAGAACTAAGCTAGATGCAAAAAACAAAAAGTTCATGTTTGTTGGCTATAGTGAACAATCTTAGACATACAGATTGCTCGATGTCTCTACTAATTAGTAGAGATATCATTCTATATGAGAAGACTCCTTTCTTCTCAGATGACGGTAAACCTATTGAGATTCATGTATGTTTTAGAACTACTAGTGGTACTGCAACAGGTAGCGAAGTTCACTTGGATTCAGATACATCAAAGATGATAAAAAGAAAGATGTAAAGACTCAGCTACACTGGTGTGTTGAAAATCCACTTTAGGATACACCCAAGTGAAGTTTGCCAACAACAAGAGTCAATGACCAAAATGGTATACACAAACAATGAAAGATGTCAAGGAGGATGAGAAAGCAATAGTTGGGCGATCTAGGCGAGCTGGAAAAGAGCCTAGACAAATGAATGAGTAAGCAAATTTTGTTTTAGTTTCATAGTTTTTTTAACCTAATAGATATGAAGAGACCAGAGGTAAACCAGATTGGGAAGCTTCCATGGACGTAGAATTTGGCTTGATGAAGAATAAAACATAGGAACAATTGATTGTAAATGGGTTTACAAGATATAGACTATGGAGAGACATTTGCTCCAACTACAAAGATGGTGGTTTTCCATTATTTCTCTCCATTGCAGCACAGTTTGGTTGCCAGGTATATCACACAAATGTTAAAAGTGCCTTCTTAAACAAAGATTTGGAAGAGGTGTATATCGTGCAGCCACAACGGTTTCAGGTACCAGGAAAAGAACATCTGGTTTGAAGACTGATCAAGTCCTTATACGGACTTAAGCAGGCTCCTCGAGCCTAGTTTTTCAAGAGTGATCAACATCTTAGAGATTTAGAATTCAGTCGGAGCTTTTCTAATCCTAATCTCTACATAAAAACTACAAGTAATTACATTGTCATTCTCATTGTGTATGTTGATGGCCTTGTTATTACTGATAGTGGAGCCCACCTGATTCAACAAGTAAAATCTAATTTGTGTTCAGTTTTTGATATGATAAATTTAGGGCTCCTTCATTACTACCTAAGTCTAGAATTTTGGCAACTTGATCATACTATGTTTATATCACAAAGCAAGTACGCCACAACACTTTTGGAAAGATTTCAGATGACAGATTATAATCAGATATCTACACCTATGGAAGTTGGGCTGAAATTTCAGCCTACTCTGATTCATCTCTGGTCAATGAGTCAATATATCATTAGTTGGTGGCAGCTTGATTTATCTTATGACCACTCAAGTGCATTCATGTTTTGCAATGAGTTATTTGTCTTGTTTCATGTGAAATCCCCAAAGAGAGCATTGAAAAGCTACAAAACATATTCTCAGATATATCAACAATACAGTTGACTTTGGTATTTTGTACCAGTAATCTAATAACTTTCAGTTGGTTGATACACTGATGTAGATTGGGCAGGATCAATTGATCAAAAATCTACTACTGACTATATGTTTGCTCTTGGATCAGGGGCTAATTCTTAGCAAAGCAAACTTCAAAATACAGTTGCTTTGTCATCAATCGAAGCAGAATATAAGGCAGAATGCAGCGCAGGTTATGAAGTTGTTTGGTTGCGACACATATTGTATGATCTTCAGATAGATCAAATAGCATCAACATCACTTCATTGTAATAATCAAAGTGTGCTCAAATTGCCGAAGAATCCAGTATATTGTGTCAGAACAAAACATATTGAAGTTCATCATCACTATATCCAGTAGTTGGTGGAGCATGAAGAAATTTGTCTAAATTATTGTCCAACTTCTGAACAAATTGCTAATGTAATGACTAAAGCCTTATGGATACGCTTGGGAATGCATACGGGTTAGTCATTAAGGAGGGGTGTTAGAGTAAATAGCTATGATAGGGATTTGAGATTTCTAATAATGTAGTGTTTGTTACAAAATCCTTTTAGGATTTGTAGGGATAAGTTGTTGGGATTTTTAGGGATAAGTTGTTGGGATTTGTAGGGATAACTTGTTAGGATTTATAGGAATAACTTGTTAGGATTTTTAGGATCTAGTTTTATCAGCACCAACTGATTACCAAGTTGTAAATTATTATAAATTGGAGCTTAAAAATGCAAATAAAGCATCCTGTGTTACATTCTTTTAAAACAGATTTTCAGAATTTAAATTTGTAACCCAAACCCCTTGAGCAACAATTAAATCATAAGCATATATTATAATATATGTCATATTATATAATATAATATGTATTATATTGAATTGCATAGTCTCAACTTTCAAGGAGAACACCAGGTTTGAAGCTTGCCAGGGGATACATGCATAATTGTCAAAATGTTATTTTAATATCACTATATATTTTGTTGAAATACCATGGTAACATGGTCACAATGTAATAGAGGTGGGCCCTGTTTCAATCCCATATAACCAAGGTTACCAGGTGCAGGTGCGGGTGCGGCGGGAATCGCAGGTGCGGGTGCGGCGGGAATCGCAGGTGCGGCCCCTGTCAAAAATAGGGTTCGTCGGGATCAAGTGCGGCTAGTTTTTAATTAAAATATATATATATATATATATATATATATTTTATCAAAAAAATAAAAAATAAAATAAATATGCACATTGTGAAATAATTAAATAAATGATAAATCATACACATTGTGAAATAAAATAAATCATTCATACACACTACAAAATAATAAATATTTAAATATGGCATCATAAAAGCATATTGATATATGATATTTCATATTCATGTAAACAAATGACAGGATGTCAAGTCATAAAATGTCAAGAGATAACAATATACTATATAGTAGTGGACATGTACAAAGATAACATCAAATATATGATATTTGACTCTCATTCGTCATATTCCTCATCATCATCTTCTAGGCCCTCCTCCTATGGATCTGGTGGTGGTAGATCTGAAAAGCCATCACGCCTACTATCATCTCTAGTGTCATCAAGAACTGCATCCCAACATGCAAAAGGCCCCTCTATATAACCCTTGTCCCTACGAGACATGAGTCGAAGAGTACTATGGACATACACGAGGTTCTTTGCCCTACTCGCCTCTAATCGACCTCTCCTCGCTGAATGGATAAATCCATATGTACTCCAATTCCTCTCACAAGTTGAGGAACTGGCCACCTGAGACAACAAACGACATGCTAGTCACTACAACTGTGGCGTCCCAAGTTCATGCAATGTCCACCAAAATATGGGGTTCTTCAAACTCTTGTCATATAAGGCCTCAATAGACTGGAATGTACCCCGTGCCCAAACAAAAGATGCAAACTACTCTCTAATCTTTGTTGCCTCTCGTCCAATGCCATATATGTCCTTGACTGCCTGTAGAAACCCTACAGTCACCTCTGGATCCTGATTTGGTGCCCTCTTCCTTGTTTTTTCTACATCATACCACTTCGGGTTAAGAGCATAAGCTGCCATGTGAAGTGGTGAGTTGAGGGCATTCCACCTCCGATGAATGATGGTCTGTAATTTTTTTTAGCCCATATGGGCTGGGTGTGGTCAGGCCCACCTTAAAAATAATAATAATAAAAAAAAACGTTTTTTTTTCCTATGTTAATGCCCAAACTGGGTTGGGTTCGGCTGGGTGAACCCTGACTGACCACAGGGTTCGGCTTTGCTGAACCCTGACTAACAGGGTTCGGTCAAAGCTGAACCCTGACCGACAGGGTTCGGATAGGGTTCGGCCCAGTCGTACCCGGATCGTGAACCCGCGAACCCGGTGCGGGAGCGGGTGCGGGTTCACGAACCCAGCCAAGTGGGCACGAGAACCCAGTTACACTGCATATAACCAATTAAAAATGTACATTTATTATATTAAAAGTATATATGATACATAACATAACTGATATTACATGTGTTTAAACTATAGTGTACACTATCATTATTATACTATAAAATATTTATGTTTCTCAGATTAATGCCAAACTTTATAGCCTTTATTTTTGGTTTTGGTGGCAAACTTTTTTTCTGATTTTATCCTTATCAAACTTGAACACGAATACAAATGTAACAACTTAGGTGTACAGAATAAAACGTCTACAGAAATAATAATCTCTTTGCATGTTATGCAATGGATCTAGGTGTACAGAATAAAATGTCTACAGCAATAATAATCTCTTTGCATGTTATGCAATGGATCTAGGTGTACAGAATAAAATGTCTACAGCAATAATAATCTCTTTGCATGTTATGCAATGGATCTTCCTAGACTGAAAGGCAAAAATAAAATCTTTGTGTGTCGTACGAAGACAATTCAATCACAAATAGGATTTCAAGGGTTTCAAACATGCCTTCTGAATTTGAATTTGCATCTCAGCAATTCAGGGAGATAATTCATTCTATATAGTTATAAAAATGCATTATATTAAGATACTAAAGCAAATAAAAAATCATCACCTTGCAATCAAATGGCATTAGCTCAACCAATTATATTCCTCAACTTTCAAGGAGGAGAGCTAAGTTCAAATCTTGCCAAGCAATACATGCATAATTGCCAAACTGTTATAATACCACTATGTAGTCATGATGTAATATGGGTGGGGCCCATTTCAATCCCACATAACCAATTTAAGAAAAAAATAAAAAATCATCACCTTGCATCAGTCTGACTTTTCCAGCAATCATCATATTCATAAAATAGAAATGTCTTCAGCCACAGAAAGCAGAAAAGACAGCAGAGTTTTAATTCACAGGGGACCCAATAATACCCAAAATCAACATCACATTAAAAAGAATATCCGAGGATTCAACACATGATGCTGCTACAGGTACATACCAGCAGAACCTCTTTTCTGCAGCTCCCATTCCTGCACCTCACCAATGCTTTGCTCACTACAGGACGATTTTATGCCTAATTATACTTGTACCTTAGATTGAATGTTCTAGGGTTTAACCTCCCTTTCAGATTTTCACTTCTATGGTCTTGGTTTTATATTGTTGACCACTTTTTCTTCCTGAGGATTTCTTTCTTTTACCATGATACTGTCTACTTTAATCTGTTGTACCCTTGAGTCCCATCGAACTATTTTGGTTTTTGAGGACATTAATATAATTTCATTTATTACTCGACATAGGTCATATTTGATGATGGGCATGATGCTGCTACAGAAATGTAACAGCACCAAGTCTTTTCTCCAGCTCCAACATCTGCACCTCACCCATGCTTTTGCTCACCACAGGACTACCCTGTGCCTAATTATACTTGTAGCTAGATTGCATATTCCAGGATTTAACCTCCTTTTCAGATTTATAATTTTGGCTTAGATTTAGTTTGTTGATCACTTTTTCTTTTTGAAGATCTTTTGCTCTTGCCCTGACAATGTCTACTTTATCACTTCTGTATTTATGAGTTTCATTGGGGACAGTAAAATAATATCATTTCAGTTCTCAAGAGATAGGTCACCGTCATATTAGGAGATGGAGAAAATTGTCCAAATGTTCATCCGAATATGGTTATTGAAGAATTGATATAAATGTACAATTTCCAGCAAATATAGATTCAATGCAGACATGCATGATACTAGTAATCTAAGCAAAACCTTCCAAAGCGGATTGCTCCACTTTGGAAGGAAAACACAGCACAAGATATTTGAAAATATATGATAGTATACACCTCTAATCCACTCATTTTACTTGTTAGGGATAAAAATTATGTGTTGAATAGAATATTTCCAAAGATATTTTTACAGTATATGGCTGCAATTCACATGCATGATACTAGTAATCTAAGCAAAACCTTTGAAAGGGGGTTGCTCCACTTTGGAAGGAAAACAGTGCACAAGATACTTGAAAATACATGATATTATACACCTCTAATCCACTTGTTTTAGGGATATAAATCATGTGTTGAATAGAATATCTCCAAAAAAATTATAGTATATAGCTGCAATTTTCACACTTTATTTACAAGAGTAATTTTCTTTAAATTTTGCACTTGGTTGAAGTGAAACAATGCCCGATTCCTATGTCTTTCACCTATAAAGCAACCTCGAGTATATACATGTATATTTTGTAGGGTTACTTTAACTTAACCTTGCCTTGACCAAATAACTTCTCCTTTCTGGCATCTACCTCCTTGCCACTGTTGATGTTGGGGCTAGTCTTTAACCTTAATATACCTTTTTATAATCACTGTTGTCTTCACATTCAACAATGTATCAGGGAAACTTGTGTTTCCCATTGAGCCCACTCAAGATCGTATACACATTTGGGAAAGAACTGGTGATAAGTTAAATCTTTATATCCTTGCATTATGACTTAAGGACTTAACTATCCATAAGAAGACCCAGAATCTTCCATCTAACTACTGATTGAAGATTGAAATGGACAGCAGATCAAAAGGAAACCTGGGCACGGCTGGTATGGGAGAAGTTTGGAGAGACAAAGCAGGCAATATTAGGATCTTTATATGCCCTCATTCTTGGCACTCATACAAACAAGAATTCTGAGGCTCTGGGGACAAAATTGGGAATCTTAAAAGCCCAATGTGAAAAATGACTCTCCTCTTAGGGGCCCAGAATCCAATCATCTCTTGTTTTTTATGCTCTGATGCTTTTGGTTCAGTTCTGTTTTTCTTGGCCTCTTCCATGATCTCCATGGTATTTCCAGTGACTACTTTTACTTGGTTTTGGCTGACCATGGCCACAACCTGGCCCCATGATAATTATGGCTATGATATATTTTATTCTGTTAGGTTCAACAGCCATAACTTTTGGTCTGGCCTTGGTAGCGAATGCACTTGTAGTGGGTACCAGATAGACCACTCATATTCCTTCTGCTCTTTGTTTCCTTCTGTTCTTTGGGGGTCTGGACTTTTAGCTTCCAACCTGTTTGACAGGTTTAAATAAACTAGTTTCTAGTTATCAATATATCATTAAGTTTTTGCTGATCAAAAAAGCATTGCTGTCAATAGTCATGACTTTGACAACATTATCCATGACTAGGAATGATTAGCAATGTTAGACTGTTTCCATCTTCATAAAAAGATGAATATTACAGTTTTGGCACAAAATTGCTTTGGCCTTATCAACTATCCAGCATGAATTCATACCTAGTTCCCTGTGGCGTATGCATTGTGCACCAGCCAGGCAGCTAGTCCACATTAGGAATAGAGAATATTAGTGGGGTGATTACATTACATCAATCTGCTCTAAAAGCTTAAACAAATCTGTAATTTATTCAGCCACTTCTAATGGATATCTGCATCATTCAAACAAGCATGATTTTATGATTTCAACTTAAATCCTCAATAAGTCGATTCCAGTCATCTAGGAATAAATTTATTTGATGAACAGCTTTAGTGATGTCAAAGGAACCACTGTATTTAAGTCAAGAATAGGAATTCTGAGCCTGGAGTTGTGAAAGAGACTATTAAAGGCTCCAAAAGCCTCGAAGTGAAAGAATCCACATTTACAAACATTTCCATCAGAAAATGACAGATTACCCACAATTCAAAACTCTGACCCAAAAAGACAGAAGAATTTAAGGTCTATAATTGGAGCACACTAGCAAACAGTATCCCATATGAAGACTGAAAAAGAATCAAATTAAACAAAAATACAAATCAAATTAGAAACACTTACAGCATCTTTTAGTTTAGTGGTCATATCAGCTGCTTTCATGGAAGCAATGCGGAAACATCGCATAATTTCACTCTGACTAACACCCACACCACCTCCCTTTTGAACTGCACAAACATCACCGTGTGTATTCATTGTAATGGTCATTCTTCCACCCATCACTGCTTCCTCCTTGTAGTTTGGATCTAATACCTGCAGAACACTGCAAAATCTCAGCAATAGGAGTACAAGCTGACTCAAACCTATAATCGTCTTGATGCAAAAAAGCATTACATCTATGAGGTACATATAGACTAAAAAATGACTACCAAAAGATAATTCCAATACCACCATGTCTCCCTTGCCGAAGAAAGCAAACGTCACAGCAATAGGAAGATGATGAATTATAAGTGGTATAGGTTCTCTTATCTGCAAAACATAGTAACTGTCTTAAGCTATAAATAGGAAACTATAAACCATGACCCTCTTCAAACCAACAGGTACAAGCTAATAAGACCTCAACTGAAATGTTGATAAAATAGATGCTATAAGGTAAGCTAACCTCTGGTGGATGAATAGTGATTTCCTGGCCGTCTTGACCCCCCACAGTACATTCAGGTCGACGGAATGACAACAATGCAGCCAAAGCAGCAACATTAGCTGCATCAACAAGATTCCTGGAATATTACCCTTATCAGATAAATATTGCAAGAAATCCACAAGAACCAAACAGATAATACTGTCAAATTATGTAATTAATTCTTGTTTCGATGCAAAAGCATACCCTCCATTATCTAGGATATTAAGGTCAACTCGCAGCGCCCAGACTGCTTTTCCTGAGAGAACACAAAGTGATTCTGTATCTACTGCCCTGCTTTCCCTGTAATTTGACAAATACCATTCAGGATGTACATCTATTTGCATTTAATAGTACAAAAAACCACAACTCTAGTAAAGCGATCCTTGACAAATAAAATAGAGTGATGCACTTTCAGCTTCTAACAAATATTGTCGATTGCTCTATAATTAGTCGGAAGGTGGTGAACCTCTCCCTTTGATCGCCTGGGCGCAGTCTAGGTTGATGTGCTCCCAGTGATAATGCAGAGACAAACTACTATACTTTCTAAAAATGGGCATGTAAAAAGGAGGATGTTTCCCAATCAAGAAAAATAAAAAACCTCCAATAGGAAATGTATATAAACATCGACCACAGTAGGGTAAAACATGCTGCCATCTCCTTCCAAACAAATGGCCTGTTAAAAAACACAAGACCTGCAAAGCACTGACTTTATTCTATTTAAGCTCATTAATATATTTACAATGAAGCACGCATGTCAAAAACACAATTGGACACACACATACAATGAACCATGTGATTTGTGCAGGAGACAAATGATTTTCATCCCATGAGTATGAAAAATGAACCCCAGACGAGACCTACACCAAAACATCAAGGGAACAGATAGTTACTGATCAAGCGCACACGTTTGGTAATCCTAAGACGGAAATTTTCACGAACATGGACCAACAAATATAAATAAAAATAAGGTCGGCGTGACATTGGTGAGTCAAGTTCAAAATCCAGACAGCACACCCATGTCAATGCAGCTTGGTATAATGAATATTTGATCTCAGAGCAAGAGATAGCTGATTTTCTTATCAAATAGCATTATCTTGGTTAAATTCCTCAACTTTCAAGAAGGAAACCAAGTTCCAATCTTGCTAGGCTACTGTAAAACCACTTCGATCACGATGCTATTTCAATTCTGATTCTCGGAAAAGGAGAATACTCTACTGTAACGAAGCCAAAAATAAATAGAAATGACGAGACAGTAACCTCAAACCACGGTCGACTATGCGCCCTAACTCGACAGCAAATTCTCCGGGACGGCCAACCTCAAATGTAGGATCGGCCATTGGTGAAAACTCTGTATAAACGGACAGACTTCCTTCGTTGGGGCGGTCACGATAAGGAGGATTCAACTGTGCCGTGACAGTGCCCATCACATGTGTTTGTCCCAGCTGCACCTCTGCACTTCCATCCTCTCTGTGGACCATACATATCACAATTTCTCATATCTAAAGCACCTATTCAAAATAGGGTTTACACCCTCTAAAGAGCTAGGGTTTCAAATTCTTAGTTGAAAATCTTCCGTCTTTGAATCAAACGAAAAGGGCAAGCACAAACAGCTTACCTTCCGAACTTAATAGATAATCTGCGGGAATCGAAGGGGCGACGTCCGTCAATCCTTTGTTCTAAACGGAGGGCCTCTCCTATGAACTTTTTCTCGTTAGCACTCAGTCGAGCCGCGTTCGCCATCATTTCTTCCTTCCCTAATGCCACTGCTAAGTGCTACTGCCACTCCCAACGAATATGAAACACATAACGCCAACGCACAACTCTTTTTGCAAGGAAAACTGCTTGAAATATTTTTAAAAATTCAAGACCGGGTGGTAGAGGAGGTTAATCGCGAAAACGTTTTTTCAAAGTTGATCACAAACAAAAATTTGGCCAACCTCAACGATCTACATCAGAACAGACTGAAGAGACTTGACTGGGTTCACCTTGGTTAATCAATCCCTCCCTTTTAGTTTTTGAACTATCCTTACTTAACTGAAACAAGAGACTGAAGAGCCTCGAATGAGTTCGCCCCGTTTTGTCAATCTGTCTTTTTATTTTTTTCAACTGTCTTCAAATATAAAAAAAAATAGAGTGTCACATATATAGTTTGGTTAGAGTTTTTTTTTTTTATTTTTTTTTTTTTGTTTTTGGGAAGGTTTAAAGTTTAAACGATTAAATATTTAAAAAGAAATAGGTTGGATGGTAGCAATCCACAGCATACCAAAAATAGATAAGTTAAATGGTAGCCGAATATTTGTCGGTTAACTGTTCCAATTCAATGTCGTAGAAGGTTGGTTACCTTAGTTAAGATCAAATCATTTCACTTATATATTTCATCTAGGATTTTAACTATTTTATTTTAATATTAAAATTTAAAAAAAAAATTAATAATCTTTCAACAAAATCAAGGTTCAAATTTTACTAATTGAATGAATGAATGATTTTAATTACGTCCACCGCGAGACCCAAATATGGTCTATGGGACCTCAAATATGGAAGTACAATTACTCAAATCATATCATATGATCTTTAATATTTGAGAAGGTTGTTCCTTCTCCTGTTGATTTGTGTTAGCAATTCTCCAACTTTTTTTATTTTAATGTCTTCAAATAAATCTGTAATAAACTCGTTCCCAAGTGTTTCTTTGTATTTGTCACGGATATATGAAAAACTCGGGCATTTATAGATGAAGTGTTCCTCTGTCTCTACTGCCTCTGTGCTGCATAAAGTACATATTCTTTCTTCCCATTGTTCTTTGGGCGTTGTCCATCTCCCTGTTTCACATCTAAGCCTATGAGAGCTAGTCCTTATATGAGCAATGAGTATTTTTTCCTTCCACTTGATTTCAGCGCTTATATACGCTTTTTCCTTGTGGTCATACGTTGGGTTAAAATTTGCAATATAATATTGTCTTTTCCTCGCTTGCATTTTTCCACATTCCACTTCGAACTTTTCATTCACATAATTTTTTATGTCTTTGTTGACATCTCGGGCATTCATTTATGTTGATTTCCCAACGTTTCATCCATTTCTGATTTTGTTTCATCCACGCATTCTTTCGCCTATGCAACTCTTTGTCCCTAGCTGCTCTAGGCCATCTATCATTTGTCATGTTTTCTGTTTTTTCAACATAACAGCTTGGTCATAGCAATTGATATACACATAGTCGCTTTGTTATTTTAATATCATTATCTCATCCCGATGTATTATGGATCAAGGTTGTTTTAATTTCATATAATCCATTAAAATAAATGTTCTTTGTTCATGGAATGGTCCTATTGTGTGCCTATTTTTTTAATAAATAAATAAAATTGTTAATAATAATTATATAATAAAAATATTTTATATAATTTTTAGTGATAAAAAATAAGGTATTTTATTTTTTAAATGTTTGTTTGGCTAAGAGGTCATAGAATAATTTTTTTTTTTTAGATTTGGTTAGTGTGAGAAATCCTTACAATCCACGCTAGGGTTGGGCATCCCCATCCCACCATGGCCTCTCATAAAGAGGGTCATAGAAGAATTTTATCTTAAAATAATCTTATGTAAAGGGGTTTCCATAGCCCCTCAATGTGTTCTTTGTAAAAATGAGGAGAGTTTAGACCATCTCTTGGGACACTACTTACTAGTATGGAAACTATAGCAATGAATTCTTAATATGTTTGATAAATGCATGGTGATAAATGGCAGAATTCAAGAATGGTTGAAGTAATGGCTAGGCACATTTAAAAGTGAGGCTTTATAAATAATTTAGGATATATCAAAAGATACAATACTTTGGGTTGTTTGGCTAGAAAGGAATAGAAGAATATTTGAAAGAAAGGAAAGTAGTTTAGAGGTGATAAAAAGGAAGATTTGTTTAGCCATAGAGGAGTCTAAACCAACCCTATCAACTCACCCAGTCGAGTAATAGAGGAGTCTAAACCAACCCTATCAATTCACCCAATCCTTAATCAGGAAGCAAATAAACTTGATAGATGGAGTCAAATCATCAAATTGAATTATGATGTTGGGTATAGGAGAAACAAAAAGAAGGCAAAGAATATAAAGTGGAAACCACCAAATGTGGAGTTGGTCAAATTGAATTTTGATGGAGCATTTAAAGGAAATCTAGGACCAACAGGAGGAGGAGGAATAATTAGAAATAATAGAGAAGAGATTTTGTTTCAGTACTCTTTTAATAATGGATTTAAGACAAGTAATGAAGCTTAAGCTCGGGTGACTTCAAAAGGGTTAAAAATATGCAAACAAATGAAATGGAACAGAGTTTGGATGGAAGGTTATTCACTACTAGTAATAAATGCAATTTTGAGAAAAGCAAAGGCTTCGTGGAACATACAAGAGATAATTGTGGAAATACAAGACCTTGTTATAGAGTTTGAAGAAATCAGGTTTACACATACATTAAGGGAAGAAAATAAATGTGAAGATAAGCTAGCCAATAAAGGGATTTTAATTGAAGATTGTGAAGTTAAATTCTCTTTTCCTTGGTTAGAGGAAGTAGCAAGTTTAGTTGAAGCTGACAAGAAAAAGTTAAGTTGAATACCTAGATCAAATAATGACTAAGATTTACTTTAATGCTTTTGACTAGTAATATATGTTTTAATATAACATTAATATATTTTCATATAAACTATTTATTACAATTTATGTGGTTGTGCTTATGCTTCGGGAATGAGACTAACAATCCAAATATAGTAAAGTGAATAATGATGGTGCAATGTTTTGGAAATATTACTCTACTAAGATGCAATGCATAAACAGTATAGGTGGAGTTTTGGTATTGTGAAGGTTGCTGGAGGAAAATATCAAGAAGAAGGATGCTAAATTTTAGAGTATTTTTATTCACACAAAAAATTGAAGAAGATCCATAAAATGAAAATCAAGAACTCATTCATTTTATGAAAATTGATGTAGGTATCTAGCTATAGCAACTCAATTAAGATGAGAAATTAATTTATTTGTAAACTCTCAAGCTCGAAAGGAGAGAGTTGTAATTTGTCAAGGGTGGGGACCCGAGTACAACCCCTATTTTCAAGCAAAAATAAAGTTATTTTATTTTTTAATAAAATAAATTTTAAATTCTAAAAATTATGTTATGAAAAACCTAAAATGCATTCAGTAATTTTTTTGTATTGAAGAATACATGCATGTAAACCAAGAGGTTTGAAAATAAAATAAATGTTTGTATCAATTATATAAACTTAATAACATTAACTTGTATGAAAAAGAGATGTAGTTGGGAGCAAGTGCAATTTGGAAGCGAGCATCACTTATTCTTATTTTAGATCTTAGGAGAAACTCAAAAACTAAAGGATTCATATGAAGAAAATATAGGTAACATGGTAAGAAAGTCATTTTTGAAAGTCCTGAAAGATTAGCAATAAGCGTTACGAATGAATTGATAATGAGGCAAGATATAGTACATGCATGGTTAACTGTCGTAACCAACCAATCAACCAATTGCCCTAACCACCTTATAGGAAAGCACTAACATAAAGTAATGAAGCGCTAACATAAAGTAATTAATGAGTTAATATCCCAATGGTGGAATATTACTCTAACACCCCCCTCTTAATGTGTAGGAGAGTATAATGAAAGATGCTCTTATGCTGGCTCTTGCTCTACGTGTACCTATGGGTCTATCTCTGGATCTACTTGTGGATCTGCCTCTAGATCATTGCCTCTAGATCTTCCTATAGGTCTGCCTTTGGATCATTGTCACTGGGTCTACCTTGAGGTCTGTTGTTGGGTCATTGCCTCTAGGACTGCCACTCGATCTGTCACTTAATCTACCTCTAGGTCTACCATAGATTTTACATTTTCTATAGAAGTCAAACATATCTTTCATTTTGGTCCATTGTGTGATATATGTCCATCCACAATCAATATGAACCTTGTTGGTCATTTTCACTTTGTACCAATAATTTGAAGAGGAGTGATTTGTACATCCACATGAATCACAAGGATGTAGTTTCCAACACCTAGCTACTACATATTCGGTTCTTCCATAATGACTACAATAATGCTTTGTAGGAGTTGAAGAAGATTTAGGTTTTGCAAACATAGTTTTACTGGTACTTGCTTGTCCAAAATAGCCAAGGCCTTTGTTCTTTGGCCTGACATTGAGCATTATAAGAGTTTTAATGCCTTGTCCATGTTTACCTAATCTTTCACCATCGAATCCTATTTTCTTCATCAGTTTGGATCCAATACCTTTGGTGTGCTTTTCAAAACACCCAAGTTCTTCATCTTCATCAATGTTTTTAACAATATGGCATTTATCACTGTTGATGAGATTATGGAGCTTATTTTTAGGATTTTTAGCTTTTAAGTCACTGGTGTCGCAAGCAAAATATGCTCTTGTGACGAGATCACCTATGCTACAACTGATATCTACCATTGAAGGTAAGAGGTCGCCTGTATCACAACAAGCATTTGCCATCAAGGGCTCAAGGTCACTTGTGTCACAACAAACATTTGCCACCATGGGTTGAAGGTCACTTGTGTCACAACAAGCATCTTCCATTAGGACCATGACCTCTGATTCCTCATTGATGTCCCTTTTATTTTGACGTTGGGCCATGTCAAGTGAAATCAATGTCATGTAGATTGCCCTTACAACGCCTATAGGGATTTGAGCACCATTTATCTGAAGGTCTTCAGAAACTTCATAATCTCTAAGAATAGATTTTACACCACTGCGTAGTGTAAGATATTTTCCATCCTCAAAAAAATCCATTCCTTCCCACCATGCTGGAAAGTAAGGATCTTTAACTGATGTAGCAACATCATCAGTTGGTTTTGGGGCATTTTTTTCTTGGATCTTCCCATTTAAGGTGTTGGTATCTACCAAAAATGCACCTTTTACAATAGAATTTTGCAAGAAGTTTGACTAAGGTGTCGATTTTTGTCAAAAATGCACCTTTACAAGTCTCCCCTCCTTTTTGCAAAATATTCTTTGATGGAACTTTGCAAGAAGTTTGACTAAGGTGTCGATCTCTGCCAAAATTGCACCCTTGCAAGTCTTCCCCCTATTTTACAAAGTTTTATGTGAGGGCGAAAATAATCTTCCCCCCTTTAGTGCAATAAATTGCTACTATGAAGATTAACCACTATGCTTTAGCATTGACCAGTATGAAGGTTCCTTATCTTTCCAAAATGGTCCCCCTTTCTTTATACTTACAAAGAGTACGTGAAAGGAAATTCACTCAAATTGATGGCACCTACCTCAAAATCCTTTTGAAAAAGAATGATGAGTTGGAGGAGATTAAGCCAAGCAATAAGAATGAATTAGGGTATATTATGGAGTGAATATCAAAATAAAATTGGCTTTCCTTATTTCTCCTCGATGATTTATAGAGAATAATAGCTCAAATGTCATTGTTGCATCTATGTTAGGCGTTAGATACAGTAGCCCAGAGCATGACAACTTTACCTATAAGTGTGGGCCAGAGGTACCATATATACCAAACACTATTATGCAATAAATTGCACAAATAGGTTTAAAATTTGGGGTCTTTATTTGCTTTTGAATTTTAACTTATGATGTAAATGCAAAAAATAGGAAATTAAATGCAGTATACAATCACAAGTGCCCATAAATTTTAAATATAGGTGTCGGATTCCATCGACAATGCACCTATAATGCCAATTTTAAGGTGTCGAATGCAATCGAAAATGCACCTTATTACAATAATTTTTGCAAGAATTTTTTTATTTTTGTGTTTGCAAAAAAAATGATATTCACAATTCCCCCCTTGTGTTAGAATTTTGCAAAAGAAGAATATTGTTTTGTCCCCCCCTTTTGTTTGCAAAATAAACAAGGTTTGATGCTCCAATGTTTGCTTGAAATGGGCAAAAAAATGAATTTGCAAAGTATTTAAAAAAAATACCTTTTAAAACTCCTTCTTTGTCTTTGGCAGCAAAAATCACTTTCTTGTAGCAAAAATTTGCAATAAAAAATTGCAAAAAAAATGTAAAAAGTGGTTTTTATTTTTTTTCTCGTTGCAAAAATTTGTTGCTTGTCACGGGCGGGATTTAAAACCGTAATCTCCTGCTTGCAAACACCCTGGCACTGGCCTGACTAGCTAGTCGGGCTAGCGAGGTCGACGAGAATAAAAGGCCAAGATCTTCTACTTATCTTCTCATCAGTCAAAATATGACTAAAAACTCATGCAACAAAAGGATATTGTTGCGCACAAGTTAGGGACCTGTGACCTGACGCGAGTGAGCATCTTAGCGCTGCCCAAGCAACCGTCCTAGCTACTATGCCAGACGAGAAAAAATGAGCGTGATGTCCTTCTTATCTCTTGCTCCATCGAATATGAAGAAAAAAATTATGGGATGTTTAATCCCACATGCAGTGTATTACTGCACATTGGCCTTTATAAAAACTTTTGTGCGCCCATTTGAGTTTGATTACCTTTAAGCAATCAGAAGCTTTGAATACCCTTTTTACCGCCCACGCCAGCTAATGAATGTGCGACACATTCGCTGCCACGGAGGTGCCACGTCAACAGTTACCACGTCAATGCCCAATCAGTAGTGCCACGTTAGTGCCCAATCAGCAGCCTCGATCCACATGCCCACTAGGTGTTCGCCCACCTCGATCTGCATGTCACTAGGTTTCCACCATGTCAGTGCCTCAGGATTCGTGCTTGGGGTGATATTAGTAGGGAATCGATCGGTGACAGTTCTTGGGATGCATGCAGGTGGAGTTCCGTGCGATTTCAGTCAATGATGTCAACGATGTTGTTCACCTATGTTGGTGTGGCTGTCAGAAATTCCACGTTGGTCAAACATAGATTTTCGTATCGATGGTTACCAAGAATTCCATGGAATCCAATTCGTAGAGAGGTCAGGGGTCCCATCTCAGAATTTGTGCCCCATTGGTTCGATCCATTTGCAGATGAAAAGAAACATTGCCTTCTCCTAGCTCCATAGATCCCTCTCAAAATAAATGATTTGATACCATGCAATATTAGCAATAAGCATTACGAATGAATTGATAATGAGGCAAGATATAGTACATGCATGGTTAACTGTCATAACCAACTAATCAACCAATTTCCCTAACCACCTTATAGGAAAGTGCTAACATAAAATAATGAAGCACTAACATAAGGTTATTTATGAGTTAATATCCCAATGGTGGAATATTACTCTAACAAGTCCTTACTTAAAGGACATGCCTTAGTTGGAAAGAATGATGCCTTGGTTGGCGATAAGAGGAAGAGCAAATCTATGGCAAAGTCATTTTTTAAAGTCCTTACTAGAGGTAAGGACATGTCCTAGTTGGAAAAAAGGATTCCCTAGTTAGCGATAAGAGGAAGAGTGAATCTATAGTAAATATTATCTAGGTAATAGATACTACACCAAAAGTGAGAATGAAATATGAGATTATTGAGCATGATATAATGGTTCTTAACTATGGATAATAGAATGTTTTTATGAGATTCAAAATTTGATCAAGTGGAAATGAGGATTGAATTCAAATTACTCCATGACTTTTCTTTCAAAAGGATTTTTTCTCATTATATCCAATTCATAAATAAGATATACAATAATGGATGATGACCCTTGGTTTAGGGGTAAGTATGCATTAATTTATTTTTCCATAAAAAAAAATCATAATTTATATTTCAATTGAGAAAAGAATATTACAAAGTATAGTTTCCCAAGGCTTACACATAGAATCAAAGATAGTCCAATATGCCCAATCATGTCTTTTCTTAAGAGACTAGCACCACCAACATATGAATAGAAAAAAAGCCCAAATTATGGGCCAAACAACAGATGTAAAAAAACTAAACAACATAATGGATAGGCACCCAAATTTATTTTATTTTCATTTTTATTATTATTATTTTTTCTATACTTTTAAAATTGAAAAGGCTGCCTCACGAATAGTCAAACCATCATTTATTTCACTCTACTTCCAGCTCCCCTAAGCCATCAATGGTCCTTCCTTTGACATAGCATCCGCAAGAGAATTGTGTTCTCTATATACATGATGGTACGTGATGTGGTTGAAAACACCTGCCATGAAAATATGTATTAATTTAATACCAAGGAGTGAGAATTTTTTTGTGGAGACATATACTATTAAAAGGCTTCTAGTGTGGTTTAGGTTTATTAGACTTCCTTATCAACTCATTAATAAGGAGGTTTCGAAAAAAATTGATAATACTTTAGAGGATTGTATCCAAGAGAAACCAACTACTAAGGAGATATGGCATGTTGTATACACTCAAATATATGTTGCCATATATAATTAAAAACCTTTAACACAATCCATTAGGATTACATTTTAATCAAGAGAATGGGATCAACAAGTGGATTATAAAAATCTGCATTTTGATGTTGCAAATGTTATGAGACTAGACACATGGCAAAATCTTGCAAAGAGAAAATGGTGAAGAAAGAGATGGAAAATTTTGGATATGATACAAACTTCAATATAAAACAAAGAGATTATATCATAGTAGTAGTTGAGTCAAATAAAGAAACTTTCACTCCTATGAAAGTGGCAAAAAAAACCCTTTGCTTCGTCAAATGATAAAGGCCATTATAGTTGAATTATTGTGCCATTTTATGTGGAACTTGAAGAGCCTTGAAATGAGTGGTCATACAAAAGAATCAAACCAGTATTGAGGGAAGTACATCCATGTGAAGACAATTGTCTAAAACAAGGACAAAGTTATGGTAATTTTTCCAAAAAAAAATCTCATTTCAAGAGTCATTTCTTTGCAAAGGGTTGTCTGATTTAGATGATTCTTGGAATATTTTGTATAAAATTTGAAGAGCTTTAAATGAGTGGTCATATGAAGGAATCTAAGTAGTATTGAGAGAGATACAACCCCATGAATTCAACCATCCAAAATAAGGACAGTGATGATTTTTCAAGTCATAGGAAAATAAAATTGCAAATATTTGTCAGCTAGGGTTCAAACGATGGTAGGAGCAATGAAGGGCTAGATATTTAGTGAGGCATGACATTCCATTTGGGCATATAGTTTTTTCAACTAAATTTCACTTATATCTTCATTATTGTAGGTTTATTTTTAAATAATATCATTGTTATAGGATACACTAGTAACTTTTAGCTGATATTGAGTTATAGTGTCCTTCCCATGGAATAATTTATAGATAAATCCTTCGAATCATCCATAGTAGTAGAGGTTAGGGAGGACCTCGCAAAGCAATAATCCTCGTTGCTCAAAGATAAGATAACCATTGGTAAATTTAGTGGATCTTGGCCAGGGCTTTAGCTTTGAGAAAATTGATTGATAGAGATGAAAGTCTCCAAGAGTGAGTCTACCTTTCTTCCAAAATGTTTCTTCCTAGCCATATTCTCTTCCAAGGAGGAAAGAGATAGAACCTTGAAAGGGGGTCCTTGGTTTATGGGAAGAGTTGGACTCTTCCTTACCCACTAGTATGAAGGCTTTGCAACTAAAACACAAATATATCCCTAGTATCAGTTTGGGTCAAGATGTATGGAGCGCCAATTGAATTTTGATAAATGGATACATTCAATGCAATATGCGACACTCTGGGAGAATCCCTTAAAATTTCATAAACTACAAAAGATGGAGTCTCTGTTTTTTATGCTTGGATAATGGTCATGATTGACATCAATAAACCTTTACCAAAATCAATCTTAAGTATGGGGGTAAGTTGTGGACCCAAACCATGGATTATAAAAATGCATTTTTTAGATGTAGAATATGTCATGAGGTGGGGTAAATTGAAAAATCATTCCCTAAGAAGATTCCAACAAAAACATATGTAGAAAACTACAAGAGAAACTTACAGATGGATATGGATGAGGATGGTTTTCATCTTCGAAAAAATAGGTCCAAATAGATGAAAGTAAATAGATAGTGGAGACCAATAAGTAATGATATTGGAAGAAACACCGATTCTTTTGAGCTTAGAGGAGATGGTACAAAAATATTAGAATATTAACAAGGAACTGTCTACTCAATTTGAACCCAATTTAGGGATAAACATTCTTGTTGAACCTAAGGAATGTGCCTCATCAAATTTTGAAGACTCTCTTGAAGTATCATACACCATTCATGAGAAGGAAAGTGGTAGAGAAATTGTAATGTTAGATGTAAATACCTCTACCATTATCAAGGAAATACCAAAAACGAGTAGGATAAGTCAAAAGATTCCTTAGTATAGCTAGGATAGGATATATCTAATGAAAAGAAAAGTTGTGAACGATTATTAAGGAATAGAATAATAAGACCTACCCTCGATACTAGCAAGGCAAAATGAGGAAAACCTTTAAATTATCAAGCAAGATCTAGGTAAGTAAGAGCAAACATAGTGAAAGAAACACAATCTAAGTTGGTTGAACTTTTATTTACCAAACAATAAAATGATATTATCAATTTGAAGGAGGAGCTATGATTACCATCTCATGGAATATAAAAGGTGCTAATACCCCCTCAAAGTAGAGGTGTATCAAGGACCTCTATTTAAGTAATAAGCTAGATTTTATTTATATCCAATAAACTAAAATGGTACAGGAAGAAGTTTTCAAAACTATCAAAGAAATATGGGCTAGATGTAAATGGGATGTTATGGATTTAGAAGAAGTGTCAGGGAGAATTCTAACACTTTAGAATCTAGTTATAACCTCCTATAAACGATTCATAAAACTAGGCATTGGATAGCATCATTAGTCACATGCTACTTTATAGATATTTGTTTCATCCTTATCAATGTCTATGGACCTACAACTCAGTCAAGCATATTAAAAGTATGGAATGAGATTGAAGCCTTTATGAGAAATAAAGACCAAGAAATTGGATTCTTGGTTATAGAAGATTTTAATGACATAACCAAGTTGGATAAAAAAATAGGAAAATAACTCAAAGTATGAGATATTTCTCAGCTTTCATTCAAAACAATGATCTAGTGGAGGTTTAGTTTAAATAGGATAGCTATACATGGACCAACAATAGGATAGACTACAATCTAATAGTAAAACAATGGGCAGATGCATACTCTCAAATCATTGGGTAGATGTAGGGAGTTGTGCTAAAATTAACACCTTAACAAGGATTTGTTTAGATCACTAAGTGAAATAAAAAAAATTGATTTTAAATATGAGAAGATGTGGGAAGACCATCCTAAATTTATTGATAGGATAGCACAAACATAGAATTCTTCAGGAAACAATGGGTTGTATACACTTCCAAAACTAATTCACTCAATAACATCTAGATTAAAATAATAGAACAAGAACACTTTTGAGAATATTTTTAGAAGAAAGAACTAAAAGAGACTTTCAAAATTCCAAAAATACGACCATAATAATCCAAGTTTGTAGGAGAGGGATTTGCTTAATGAATATCATAATATTTTGAGTAAGGAAGAGAAATCTTGAAGATCAAAATCAAGATAGACTTGGTTAAAAGGAGATAAAAACATAAGTTTATTTATAGGATGGCAATAGTACAAAAAAAATTTAATGAGTTTACACAAGTTTTTATGATGGGTCCTGGTCCCATCATACTGAGTTGGGTTTGAACCTTGGACCTTTCAAAGAGAGGCCAAATCCCTTACCACTATAGTAAGCTTGCTACTTGACAATATTACAGATATTAGCATTTAGAATTAGTAGAATCTTTACTTCATTATCACTACTAGATGGGCATTATGGAACAACTTAAAAAATTAGTTGATCTAGTAATTAAAGGTGTAATAGGGGTGGTGCAAATTGGAGAAAAGTTTCTATTTGCATTGATACTTGGTGTGATAAATGGCCACTCAATCTAGATCCAATTTTTAAACCATGGATGAGATTACTTCAAGACAAATATGATGATAGGATTTCAAATATTATGTACAAGGATCAGGAAGGAAGATATAAATGGAAATAATATTTATTACAAGTATACAAGACATTGATGCTAATAGGCAGTTGAGTAGAAAGATAACAATAGTGAATATTTAGAGGGAGGCCAAGGATAAGTTGATTTTGGAATTGAATAGCTCAAGAGAATACACAATAAGAAGATGATATAATTGTAGACACCAAAATCTAGGCATTTGCATTTCATCACATAATTCTGCATATTAAATTATATGCCTAGGTCTAAACTTAGGCATATCAATTACTGTACATTTCACCCACATTGCACATCATAATTCTGCATAATAATATATGCCTAAGTCTAAACTTAGGCATATAATTCCTGCACATTATTCATTCACATTGCACATTCTAATTCTGCATAATAAAATAATATGCCTAAGTCTAAACTTAGGTGTATTTTCCTGCACATTAATTTATATTTTTTAGATTTATTAAATTTGGAAAATCAACATAAGATACCCTGTCTCCCCACTTGACACATGTCCTAGCCACCACTACCCCTCACCTTGCCACATCTCACACACTTCACTCCACTTACACCTACCCACTTACCACATCTCACACCTCACTCCACTTGCACCTACCCACTTGCCACATCTCCGTAGTTAAGTGAGACACTTCTAGTGACTCATTGTAACTGCCCAATATAGATGGATTTCTATTCCCTACCACTTGGTATCCCTAGCTTGCTACCTATCCTTCCCTCCAAAACCTTTAAAGGCTTATAAAGGCACCATCACTTTATCAAGAAAAATGAGGAAGGGAGTGTTATCGTTATGCTGCTCAAATCGCGACTTATGTAAGCAATAATCATTTTCATTTTTTTATGCAATTTACATTAGTCATTTATCATATTCATTTCAACAGGTGCTACTAAACGTTTGTCTATTTACATGTGTGCAGGTTACAAATTCAACAACTTCAAACCCATCATGATGGTCATGAAAAACCCACCTCCAACTTTGATTGTTGCATAGAAGAATCGAATACACTATACTTGATTTGTAAAAGGGACTTTCCTTTTGGCACATCTTTTTGTAAAATGCACCCTAAAAGGGTCAAATTGTATCAAAAGGGATTTTCTCGAATATAATGCATTGTGTCATTCTTATTGCAATGGTGTTTTTTTTTACGTTACAAATTGGTGATCACGGTTTTCTTACCCCTTTTCCTTTTATTTCTTTTTTTTTATTTTTAGAATATTAAATTTTTGTCTCTTTGTGTGGTTGTAGGGTTTTCCAATCCATACAAACAACATCTTCATAAACGAACATTACAATAAACTAAGATTGTTGTTCAAAATAAAACCAAATTTGGGAAAGAGGTAGGTGTCCTTAACCATCTACTTTAGTTTAAAAAAAAACCTCTGCTTTTATCTATTTTCTAAAAAAAATATTTCTCAATTCTTTTTATTGCTACTTTATAAAAAATAAAAACTAATTCAAAAGAAATTCCAGAGGGGTCCCTTGTTTTCCCCCTCTGTCCTCATAGATTTCCCGCGCGACCCTCATCCTAGGTCGCGTTGTGCGCGGCCCGCATCGCCCAAACCCTCAAATGAGGATCACGTTGTACGTGACCCACATCCCCCAATCTCAACTAAGGACCGTGCTACAATCCTCATCCTGGGTCATGTTGTGCGCGGTCCGCACCCCAGCCACCAAATGAGGGTCACGGTGATGCGACCCCCAAAACAGAGGGTCGCCCATGCCCCCCCAGCCTATATTATGAAACGAGGGTTGTGGTGATGTGACCCCCAAAATAGAGGGTCGTCCACGCCCCCAGCTTGTGTTAAGCCTACATAGACCTAACACATGCCTACGTAGATCTGTGTCAATTCTGATGCCAGGTTTGCATCAGACCTGTGCAGTTCTATGTAGGTATGTGCAGGCCTGAGCACAGACTTGCGCATAAGCCAACCCACATAAAAATTAAAAAATAATAAAAAAAATTCAACCAAATAAAAAAAACAAAACCAAAAAAATAAAAAATCAAAAATCAAAACAAAAAAAAACATACAAACAAAAAATCAAACAATCAACCAGAAAGAAAAAAAGCATAACAAAATCAAAAACCACAAAAAAAAACCATCAAAACAAAAAAAATTGTCAAAAACGTGTCAAAAAAAATTTGTCAAAAATATGTCAAAAACAATTGTCAACATTGTTAACAAAATAAGAAAAAACATACAAACAAAAAAATCTAACTATATCGAAACATCAAAAACAAAACACAAAACTAAAAAAAGAAAAAATTCAAAAAGTCATCAAACAAAAAAAGTTGTCAAAAACCAAATTCCAAAAAAAAAAAAAATCAAACTAAAAACATTTTCAACAACAACAAAAAAACATATAAAACAACAAAAACACAAAATTGAACAACAACTTCAACTACATTGCATTTTCATATTAAAAGCATTCTAAGCATAATATTTGTTTGCATCGCATTTTACATCATTAGCTTTCATTTTACATTCTACAGAGGCATTAAAATGTAAACAAAACAAAACAAAAAAACTTATCAAACATTTGTCAAATTGTATGCTCTTTGTCTTATATTGTATTTGTGTGCATTTAAATCAAAATTGCATCCTAGATTACATCTTAGGATTGATTTTCGCACTACAAAAATCATAGAAAACAAAAAAATAAAAACCACACACACTCGCACGTATCACAATAGCATTGTTAAGGTCGGACTTCATCACCAACCTCCAATCCAGACCGGTGACGTTGAAATTCACCTCCTTCCACCGGCTTGCCCCCTAGACACCTTAGATAGAATAGGGCACTCTCTTATGCTGAAATAGGTCACTCGTGTTCAAACTGCCTCCCATTGTTGGAAACGCTTGTCGATTCAAAGTGGAAGAGCTAGGCGAACCCTCCACACATTATGGGTTTTAAGCGGTGTACCCTAGACTCTTTTAAGAACCTCATGTTTGGCACTAGTGTTCCTAGTCACCACCTTGGTTGAGTTCCCTCATTCTAAGTCCAAAACAAAAACTCTCCAAAAACATCAAATCACACCAAAAATCGAAAACAAAAAAATAAAAAACTTAAAAAAAAAATCAAAAGTTAAAAAAAAACAAAACCTGCAAAAACTTTGAAAACATTTGTTTGTTTGTTTGATTTGTGTGTTATTCATTTGTATTTCCATCACATTTTCACACACATACCTTCACATTTGCCACCTCATTTCACCCCAGCTTATGGTAATGACCTAGAGTCAAGCCAAACTACTAACAAAAAGACCAAAGACAGGCACTTGCATCCATGGAGCATTACACTCAAATATCCCAAGACTTAGCTACTTCTATAGCTAAGCAAGGGGGTGCCTATGTGGACTTCTCTACCGGGCCACAAACAACTACCCAAGCCACCATTTCAAACACTACTGGGAGTGAACCACCTTCCACATGCATATCAAAACTCAAAATAAAAAAAAATGCTCCAAAAGAACCAAACCCCTTTGGTCAATTCAATCCAAAAGGCTCCAAAGGGGACACCCCTTTGGTCAAATCAAATCCAAAATGCTCCAAGGGAAGAACACCCCTTTGGTCAATTCAATCCAAAAGGCTCCAAAGGGGACATCCCTTTGGTCAATTCAATAAAAAACACTCCAAAGGGGGTATCTCTTTGGTCAACTCAATTCAAAAGGCCCCAAAGAAACCTAACCCCTTTGGTCAAATCTCATTTCAAAATACTCCAAGGGTTGGTCAATTCCATTCAAAAGGCTCCAAAGGGGACACCCCTTTGGTCAAATCAATTCAAAAGGCCCCAAAGGAACCTAACCCCTTTGGTCAAATCTCATTTCAAAATGCTCCAAGGGAGGCACTCCTTTGATCAATTTCCATTCAAAAGGCTCTAAGGGAACCAAAACTCCTTTGGTCACATGCAATTCAAAAAGCTCTAAAGGAACCAAACCCCTTTGGTCACATTTCAGTTCAAAAATACATAATAATAATAATAATAATAAAACACAAAAACATTTTCATACACATTGCATTTTTAATACATCGCATTCACAATCCCACTTTCATTGCATTCACACATTCCACTTTCATGGCATTTGCACAGTCGTACCATTTGTATTCATTAAAGTCATGAATAATTGTTAGTACTATGTCTTGTTGCCTTCATCAAGGGTACCTTCGGTTTAGCATTAGTCACCAATCCATCAATCATAATCATTTACAACTTTCTAAGTGGTCCTTTGGTCATTAACATATTTGTAGAACAAAATCTAGGTGTTTTCAGTCACTTAGCCACTCCTAGTGTTTCAAACAACCTTAATTGAAAGTCAAACAATATTTAGGTGCTACAAGTTGTTCTTAGCCAATCAAGTTTCCTCTTGGACCACACACATCAAAACACATCAAAACATTGTGAAGCTTAGAAATTATGAAGTCATGAAGTTGTTATTGTCGTAAAGTGAAAGGTTTCCCTTGTTCATCCAATTATACACACAATCTAGAATGCTAAGAGTTGACAAAAGGACATGCTCCACCTTCATCCGCCCCCCAAAAAAATCCTTTACTCTTCCTCAAAACAAGTAAGTATCCAAAAAAGTGTCCCAAAGCAATATAAATCCCTTGCTCTTCATCAATGCGAGCAAGTATACCAAAAGCATCCAAAAAGCAATAAAAATAGCTTGCTATTCCTCAAAATGAGCAAGTATCCCAAAAGCATCCAAAAAGCAATAAAAATCCCTTTGCTCTTCTTCAAAACGAGCAAGTATCCCAAAAACATTCCAAAAAGCAATAAAATCCCTTGCTCTTCCTTAAAGCGAGCAAGTATCCAAAAAGCAATTAAAATGCATGTTGCTCCATCACAAAAATAAGAAAACTCAGAAATAAAATCCCTAAAAATCCAATGCAATAAAAGAAAGGAAAGGAGCTTGAATCCCTGGAACTCTTAGTGTCTCAAAAACCATGGGGTGATCCTCATTACAACAATGAGTTGAATGAAACCCTCCTGGAAATGGGGTATCCTTACGCTTGGCACCAAGTCTGTCACATTAGAAATCTTCTTTTGTATAGATCTATGAATGCTCACGGATGAGCTAGCATATTGGCATAAGTTACAATTGATTAATCAACCCTTACTCATAATGGAAAATGAACAATCATTGCACACACAGTTGGTCCTTGAGAAATTTGAAAACACTAGGACAACCATAACATCATGAGGATTTGTGAGATGAATAGATGAATTTGTTTGAGATCACTAGGATGTTTGAGTCTTTGCAAAACAACTCTAGATCCTTTATCCCTAAGGATAAAAAAGTCATAAGCAAGCTTCCAGTCTATACCATCATCACAGAGTCACATATATCATAGTCCATTTCATCCTACAAAATGTGGTCACACCATAGTATAGTATTGGTGCCCCTGATTAAGCAATAAAGGCAAAGTCTGCTAAATAATGGTTCATAACCTCTTTGAACGATGATTAATAAAGCAACACCATTCATTCATTTGCATACATCACCACCAATTGCATTCATTCATAAGACATTCATTTCATCACATGCACACCAAAAAAAATCTAAACAATCCATCATTACACATATACATAAACAATCACAAAAATACCAACTAGGGGGGTTTCATGTCTTACACCTTCCCCAATAATCACATCAATTAGTCAACCAACTAGGGGGTATTCAATGTCTCACACCTTCCCCATCAATCATATCAAACAATCAATTAAATAACTTAGACGGGGGGGTTCGAGGTCTCACACCTACCCCAACAATCACATTTCAAATCATCTGCTAGGTTCAAAAGGTTGCACCCTTTGTATTGCATTCACAGACACAACACATCTAATTCCATTTGCTTTCTTGCATTCATCAATTTGATTCACTAGCTTAGATTCTCAAGCAAACCTCGTATCTAGTGATCTACTCTAGACACCTAGCGGTTGCAATGACTGGTTATCCATGCAATCCGATAGGATGAGTAGATTACTATAAGGACATTCATCATTACATCAATTTAAAATGCTCCAAAGGAACCAAAATCCTTTGGTCACATTCAATTCAAAAGGCTCCAAAGAAACCAAACTCCTTTGGTCAATCCAATTCAAAAATCTCCAAAGGAATCAACCCCTTTGGTCAATCCAATTCAAAAAGCTCCAAAGGAATCAAACTCCTTTGGTCACATTCAATTCAAAAGACTCCAAAGGCATACCCTTTGGTCAAAAGGTCCTCGAGTGAACCTTGTATCTAGTGATATACTCTAGTCCCCTAGCAGTTGTAGTGACTGGTTATCCATGCAATCCGGTAGGATGAGTAGATTACCATAAGGACACTCACCATTACATCAATTCAAAAGGCTCCAAAGGAGCCTAACTCCTTTGGTTACAATTTATTTAAAAGGCTCCAAAGGAATCTAACCTCTTTGGTCAAATTTCAATTCAAAATGCTCCAAAGTAATCTAACCCATTTGGTCAAATTTTAATTCAAAATGCTCCAAAGGAACCACACCCCTTTGGTTCACCCCTTTGGTCAAATTTCATTCCAAATGATCCAAAGGAACAAACCCCTTTGTTTAAATTTTAATTCAAAAGGCTCCAAAGGAACCAAGCTCCTTTGGTCAAATTCACTTCAAAAGGCTCCAAAGGAACCAAAACTCCTTTGGTCACATTTAATCCAAAAGGCTCAAAAGAAACCTAACACCTTTGGTCAAATTTCATTCCAAATGCTCCAAAGGAGATGCAACCCTTTGGTCAAATCATTTCAAAGGCTCCAAAGGAACCAAACCCCTTTGGTCAAAACATCCTCAAAAGAACCTCGTATCTAGTGATCTACTCTAGTCACCTAGTGGTTGCAACGACTAGTTATCCATGCAATCCGATAGGATGAGTATATTACAATAAGGACACTTATTGGATTATCACTCATGCAATAAGGTCAATTAGCTCGTCAGTTTCATCTGTTTTCATATTTCACCCATTTGTTATTTGGGGGTGTAAGTAAAAAAAATCAAAATTTTCAATCACATTCAATTCAAAAGGCTCCAAAGGAACCTAACCCCTTTGGTCAAATTTTATTTCAAAATGCTCCAAAGGAACAACATCCCTTTGGTCAAATTAATTCAAAAGGCTCCAAAGGAACCTAACACCTTTGGTCAAATTTCATTCCAAATGCTCCAAAGGAGACACACCCCTTTGGTCAAATCATTTTAAAAGCTCCAAAGGAACCAAACTCCTTTGGTCACAATCAAATTCACTTCAAAAGGCTCCAAAGAAACCAAAAATCCTTTGGTCAAATCATCTCAAAAGGCTCCAAAGGAACCTAACCCCTTTGGTCAAATTTCATTTCAAAATGCTTCAAAGGAAACACACCCCTTTGGTCAAATCATCTCAAAAGGCACCAAAGGAACCTAACCCCTTTGGTCAAATTTAATTCCAAATGCTCCAAATGAGACACACCCCTTTGGTCAAAACATTCTAAAAGCTCCAAAGGAACCAAACTCCTTTGGCCAAAAGATCCTTAAGTGAACCTCGTATCTAGTGATATACTCTAGTCACCTAGCGGTTGCAACGACTGGTTATCCATGCAATTCGATAGGATGAGTACATTACCATAAGGACACTCGTCATTACATCAATTCAAAAGGCTCCAAAGGAACCAAAACATCTTTGGTCACATTCAATCCAAAAGGCTCCAAAGATGCCTAATCCCTTTGGTCAATTTCAAAAGGCTCCAAAGTCACCTACACCTTTGGTCAAATTAAACCAAAAATCTCCAAAGGTATCCTAATTCCTTTGGTCAAATTCGATCTCAACAAGACTTTCGAAAGAATTGAAGTGCTATAATCTCAACTCCCTAAGAAATCCATGCGGTTGGACTGCTCCATGGGATAGAGATGTGCATTTTCTTCTTCCACTCAGCCTTAAGTGATCATTGTATATAGTGATTTACTCTAGTCCCCTAGCGGTTGTAGCGATTGGCTATCCATACAATCCGGTAGGAGTAGATTACCATAAGGACAATCATTATTAACACAATTCAAAAATCCCCAAAGGCACATACCCCTTTGGTCAAATCAATCCAAAATGCTCCAAAGGTACCCAAATTCCTTTGGTCAAAAAAAAAATCAATCAACAAACATAAAAACCACAAAAACAATATAACCCTCCCCAAAAAAAAACTAAAAACCATCAAATCAAAAATCTCGAGTGAACCTCATATCTAGTGATCTACTCTAGTCACTTAGTGGTTGCAACGATTGGCTATCCATGCAATCTAGTAAGATGAGTACATTACCATAAGGCCACTCACAAAAAAAAACAACAAAAATAAAAATCTCCAAAGGTACCTCAATTCTTTTAATAAAAAAAAAAAATTCAATAGGCTTCAAAAAGAATAGAAATGCTCTCATCTCAACTCCCTAAGAAGGTAATGTGGCTGGACTGCTCCAAGGGATAGAGGTGTACATTTCCTTCTTCCACTTAGCCTCAAGTGATCCTCGTATATAATAACTTATCCTATATACCTAGCGGTTGCAGCGACTAATTATCCATGCAATCCGATCGAATGGGTAGGTTACCATAAGGTCCTTGAACAATGATTCACCTCAAGAAAGAATTGAATTTTTATCATCTTCATTCTCTAAAAAAGCCATACGGTTGGATTGCTCCAAGGGATAGAGGTGTATAATTACCAATAATGGTCAAAATCACAGTTGTAACAAAAAAAAAAACATCCATTTCATTCTAATCATTTTTCATTGCTTTCATCATTTCATCTCTTCTTCGTTGACTCATCGCTTGAAGGGATAAGCAAAATCTACATATTCTAGTCTCAAATCAAGTCAATACTCAAAATACTCAATCATGTAAATTGTGTTCATTCAAATATCATTACCAAAGACTATCACAAGCCCTTTTTGCTAGGGTAGATCATGAGAAAAAATCTCAATCAAACAAACACTTGGTATATCTAAAGCCACTTGGTATACCTAAAGCCTAAAGCGTAGACTCAAGCTTGTCTATCCATGGATGGAAGGTATGCCAAAATTAAATTCATCAATTTGTAGAAAGTAATGATTCAACAATAAGCATCTTTTTCATGATTGGGGTAACCCACGTTGACTTTTATTTGTGACCATCTTACATAACTACCCTTCAAATGCAAATGGCTTAAAAAAAACAATAAACACTCTCTCAAAAACAACCAAATTCAGAATTTTATCACATCATCACATGCATTATCACAAACATCACCATCATCAACATCACTAAGTAAACCTTGTATCTAGTCATTTACTTTAGATACTTGGTGGATACAGTGATTGATTATCCATGCAATCTGGTAGGATGGGTAAATTACCATAAGGACACTTATTCAAAATCATTTCATATCATCATGTTTGAAATTAAATTAGTTTGGTCCCTCACTTTTTTGAGTGTAGCTACGTTCAAGCAAGTTTGCACAAGGTTGTCATTGATGCCTACTTCGTGGGGTTACAAAACATAAAAAAATTATACTTCATCATTTTGCATTAAGGAATTTGCTACAGTCACTAGGACAACATGCTCCTAGGGTGATTGGTTCCTTTACTTCATCATCTTGCATGTCAATCATACCAGACAAATTTACAACAATAGAGGTCCATCCCAAAATTGGGGTAACCAACTTGATCTTCATTTTCAAACATTTGCATTCATCACATCACCACATGCATTATCACAAACATCATCATATCTAAGTGCACCTCATATTTAGTGACTTACCCTACACACCTAGCAGTTGCAACGACTAGCAATAATTCGATTGGATGGGTAGCTCACCATAAGGACACTCATTCAAACAATAAACCTCATAACACATGACATTGAATAAGCTAGATCCCTCAATCTTTGAGCATGGCTGTATTCAACGTCATTTGTGTAAGGTTATCTTGAAGCCCTCTTATGTTGGGTACAAAAGCAAAAAGCAATAAAATCAATTTTGGTACAACCATAATCACTCAAGTATCGAGTTCCCATTGCACTAGTTTAGACACACACGAGCAACTAATAGTAGTAAGGTTATCGAACTCACAAACGTGGTTGGTGGTTTTACCACAACATTTTGTGCATCATCGAAACCAAAGGTAAATTTGCAAAACACAAACAATCCCAAACTTGGGGCATCAAGTTGATTTCAAAGTCATACATTTGCATACATCACATCCACAACATTCACTCATCCACCTCCTTTCATCATCCACATTTGGTCAATTGGCTCATGGGTTTCATTCTTTACCCATTCGCCAATTGAGGGGGTAAGCAAACAAATCAAAATTTCAAGCAAACAAATCAAAATTTCAAGCAAAAAAAATCAAAATTTCAAAAATCATTTATTCTTGAGCATCGAGAAGATTTGAGTCCATTCATCTATCCAATAAGGACATGTGTCTTTTTTTTTTGGACCGCATTATGTTTTACACAACACGGTACAAAAAGGGGCATCTGTAGACACCAAAATCTAGGCATTTGCATTTCATCACATAATTCTGCATATTAAATTATATGCCTAGGTCTAAAATTAGGCATATCAATTACTATACATTTCACCCACATTGCACATCATAATTCTGCATAATAATATATGCCTAAGTCTAAACTTAGGCATATAATTCCTACACATTAGTCATTCACATTGCACATTCCGATTCTGCATAATAAAATAGTATGCCTAAGTCTAAACTTAGTTGTATTTTCCTACACATTAATTTATATTTTTCAAATTTTTTAAATCTGAAAAATAAACATAAGATACCCTGTCTCGCCACTTGACACATGTCCTAGCCACCACTACCCCTCACTTTACTACATCTCACACACTTCACTCCACTTACACCTACCCATTTGCCATATCTCACACCTCACTCCACTTGCACCTACCCACTTGCCACATCTCCTCATTTAAATGAGACACTTCTAATGACTCACTATAACTGCCCAGTATAGATGGCTTTCTAGTCCCTGCCACTTGGTAACCCTAGCTTGCCACCTATCCTTCCTTCCAAAACCCTCAAAGGCCTATAAAGGCACCATCACTTGATCAAGAAAAAGGAGGAAGGGAATGCTAATGTTATGTTGCTCAAATCATGACTTATGTAAGCAATAATCATATTCATTTTCTTTTATGCAATTTACATTAGTCATTTATCATATTTATTTCGATAGGTGCTACTAAACATTTATCTATTTGCATGTGTGCAGGTTACAAATTCAACAAGTTCAAATCCATCACGGTGGTCACAAAAAACCCACCTCCAACATTGATTGTGGCATAGAAGAAGTGAATACACCATCCTTGATTTGTAAAAGGGATTCCCCTTTTGGCACATCTTATTGTAAAATGCACCCTAAAAGGGTCAAATTATATCAAAAGGGACTTTCTCGAATATAATACAATGTGTCATTCTTATTGCAATAGTGTTCTTTTTTATGTTACAATAATGTAAATCACCAACAAAATAGCAATACCATAATAATATGAAGATACTTATGGAATAGCCCAAGCGTTTCAAAAGTCAAAATGTTTGTACAACTAATAGGTCACATGAAAAAATTATCCTAGGATAGCCTAATGAAAAAGGTTTTTTGTGGCCCCTCACAACGTGTTCTATGTAAAAAAAGAGAGGAGAGTATAGACCATCTATTGGGACACTATTCAATAGTTTGGGAACTATGGCAATGGATTCTTAATATGTTTGGTAAATGCATGGTGATGAATTGCAGAATTGAAGAATGGTTAAAGCAACAACAGAGCACTTTTAAAAGTGAGGTCTTATAGACAATTTGGGATACATTGAAAAAATGATACTTTGGATTATATGGCTGAAAAGGCATAGAAGAGTATTTAAAGGAAAGAAAAGTAGTTTAGAGGTAATTAAAAGGAATATTTGTTTAGCTATAGAGGAGTCTAAACTAACCCTATCAACTCACCTAATCCCTAATCTTAAATTAGAGAGCCTTGATAGATGGAGTCAAGTCATCAATTGGAATTAATATGGTGGGTATAGAAGAAACAAAAGGTAGGCAAAAATATAAAGTGGAAACTACCAGAAGCAGAGTTTGTTAAATTAAATTTTGATGGAGCATCTAAAAGAAATTCAAGACCAACAAGAGGAGGAATAATATGAAATAATAGAGGTGAGAATTTGTCACATTACGCTTTTAATAGTGGATTTAAGACAAATAATGAAGTTGAAGCTTGGGTAGCTTTGGAATGATTAAAAATATACAGACAAATGGAATGGAATAGAGTATGGATGGAAGATGATTCACTAATAGCAATAAATACAATTTTGAGAAAAGCAAAGGTTCCATGAAACATACAGGAGAACATTATAGAAATACAAGACCTTGCTATAGAGTTTGAAGTAATTAGGTTTACACATATGTTAAGGTAAGAGAACAAATGTGTGTTGGATTTTAAGCTAAACTATCTCAAAATATCATAGGTCTCAATGTAATTAAGCCACAATGTTATAGGTCGAAATATCAATAATCAAGAGTAGAATTAAATAAATATCAATCAAATATATATCTAGGTCAATATAATTCGAATAAAAATCACTATAATATCAAATATGAATGTAAATGACCAAAATCATTCATGTAAAAGCATGAAGAATACTTACAATAAAATTTCTCAAAATTTGTATACAAGCTTCAATATTATAAATGCTTATTGGTGATCTCTTACAAATCATTTTCCCAATACAATGTATGGAGCTTTATCTCCATAATATAGACATAAAAGATGACTCTTCAATACTTGTCTATTGTACTCCTCACATATCCAAGAGTTGTTACCTTTCCTATTCTTGATCTTTGGCTTCTCATCTTACCACTTGTATACTAGACTCTTCACTCTCTTCTTACATGCATACTTGACTCTATGAAACTTGCACACTGCTACATGACTATCACTCTCCTACATGCACTCCTAATACAAGACACTTGTGCACATCCTCACATTACATATTTGCACACTTACATACATGACACTTGTACATTTCCTGCACATAGATACTTATATAAAATGGAAATATAAATCATTCACATAAAATATAGACTCAAACCCTAATCTATTACATATTTACATTTGTACCATAAAGGTACCATGGGGGTACATTTGCATGTACCAAATAATGTAATATTCTCCAACACATGTATTACATTATTTGGTTATTGAAGACTTTAGTCTTCAATCTTCATCTTCATGTGACCTTGCATTGTCCATGAACCTCTGTTTGAGATTCATCTTTAGCTTCATTCTTGAGTTCTACTCTGAGTTCTCCTTCATCTTCATTCTCTTTATTTGGTTCTTTAGTCTTTGCTTCTTCATTGTATTGTTCATGAATTGCTTGAGCTTCTTCTTTGTCTTTGGCCTCTAATTTATGTGCTTCTTTCTTGCAATATTAATATTGTCTTGTAATCTCAAAGTATTCACTTAGAACATCATAATAATTTCCTAAATTTGATGATCTTGGAATGTCAATATTTTTTCAATGAGTTTACACAGGTTTTTACGAGGGGTCCTCGTCCCGTCATATTGAGTGGGGTTTGAACCTTGGACCTCCCAAAGAGAGGTCAAATCCCTTACCACTATTGTAATCTTGCAAAATTTTGAATGTTGATATTATATGCAAAATGAAACATTGTTTTCTAAGATGACTCACTTGATTTAATTGTATCATGATCAATATCTATTTTCATTTTTAGAGTTTCAATCAACTCTTTTTGCTTTTTATTTTCATATTTATGAAGTTCAAGTGAAAGTAATGACATATACATTATACTACCTATATTAATATGTTGGAATATATTACATTATTTGGTACATGTCAATGTACCACCATGGGTACATGATTATATTAGGTTAAGTGTCTTAGATTAGAGTTTGAGTCTTTACTTTATGCAATGTAATAAATGCACAAGTGTGCATAATATTCAATAATGTAAATGTGCACATTAGTCCATGTGTACATGTGTCCATAGATTAGGAAAAGATAGTGAAGAGTCATATTACAAGTGTACATCAAATAGAGCTCCATATGTGTGCAAATGATAACAAAAAATCACAAGGTATGGAAGAGTCATAGCCATCCAAGAGTCATTGTAGAAAGGCTATTTATACATATTATAGCCTTGAGTTATGTAACACTTACATTGCTTACAAAGCTATTGTACTATTTTTGTGAGCTTTCATTAATGGCTATTTCATGAGTTATTTTAGAAGTTTCTCATGCTATTTACATGCTTATTAGTTAGCCATTATCATAGTTATAACATTGCATGCTTATTTCATTACTTGTGGTTGCATTTTCTTTAATTTTATAGCTTCAAAAGCTAACAGTGGTATTAGAGCACAAGGTAGATTGATAGGAAATAGAGAGAGATCAATAAGACCCATAGGAGGCCACATTGAAGAACTTCTATATTTGTAAGTTTGAAGATTGAAGATAGAGAAGGACTAGCAAAGTTCATATTGTAGATTTTAGAAGCAAAATATTTTTAGAGATCCACAAAATGGAATTTCTGTATCATCTACAAAATATTGATGGGTGATGTTGTCAATGTTATTATTAGCCTTAAGTCTGTTTATTAGCCCATATTTATATGCATTCTTCAAGTTCCTTCCCAATACCTCTACCATGATAATGAATAGATATGGTGATATACAATATCCCTGTCTAAGACCCCTCTTGGCTTTAAATGATTTTATTACTAGCCCATTGACAAATATTGAACATGATACTGTAGATACATAAGCTTTAATCCATTTGAACCATTTCTTCCCAAATCCAAACTTTTCTAATACTACAAAAAGAAAATTCCATTTAACCCTATCATAGGCTTTATTCATTTCAAGTTTTAAGATCATTACTCTCTTTTTTCTAGAAGCTATTGAATGCATTACTTCATGAGATACTATGATCCCATCTAGAATCTCTCTCCCTTTCACAAATCCTCCTTGCTCTTATGAAATAATTTTGTCTAAAAGTGGTCTTAACCGATTTGTCATCACTTTGGAGATTATCTTATATGCCATATTACATAGGCTTATGGACCTAAATGAATTAAATAATTTTGCATCCTTTTTTTGGAATCAGGGTAAGATATTTTGCATTTATTTTATAAGGTAAGTATTGCTTTACCCTAGGCTATTCAATTACTACCAATAAAGAATCCTATACTATTTCTTAGTCATGTTGATAGAATGTTGTAGAGAGTCCATCCAAACTTGGGGATTTATCCTTATCAAAATAGAAAAGAGTTGAATGAACTTCTTCCAATGTAATAGGCTAAATTAATTTGTTATTATCTTCATCTATTATAACTAAAGGTATTTCTTGTAGTAGTTTATCATTAAGAACTTCAATCTCCTTTGATCCTAGAATATTCTCATAAAAAAACTCACCTCCTTTTTTTTTTTTTCTTTGGTATTCAATCCAAACCCCTTTCTACTAATTTTGGATGTTGATCTCCATAGTATTGCCATCCTATGAAAAAAAATTGTTTTATCTCCTTCTTTTAACCAAATTTTATCTCGATTTTAATCTCCAAAATTTCTCTTAGTTACTCAAAATATTATGATATTCATTAAGCAACTCCCAATCCTCCAAGCTTGGATTATTGTGCTCAACTTTTTAAAATTTTAAAAGTTTCTCTTTTAGTTCTTCTTTCTTCTTAAAAATGTTTTTGAAAGTGTTCTTATTCCATTGTTTTAATCTAGATGTAATTGATTTAATTTGTTTTGGAAGTGTTTATACAACCCACAATTTCTAGAAGAATTCCATGTTTGTGCTATCATATCAACAAATTGGGGATGGTCTTCCCATATCTACTCATATTTGAAATATGATATTTTTTTATTTCACTTACCACCATTTAAACTGTTATTGGTCAATGATATGAACTAATCCTTGTCAAAGTATTAATTTTAGCACAAGTACCTTCATCTAGCCAATGATACAAGAGTATACATCTGTTATATATTTATGCTATAAATTTTTGGCTTGTCCTGTTGTTGGTCCATGTATAGTTGTCCTCTTCAATCTCAACCTCCCATAGATTATTGTTTTGAATAAAAGTTGAAAAATCTCTCATACTTTGGGTTATTTTCCTAATTCCCCTAATTTTTCATCTAACTTGGTTATGGTATTAAAATATCCTATGATCATGAATCAAGTTTCTTGATCTTTACTTCTCACAAAGGCTTCAATCTCACTCCGTACTTTTGATCTACTTGATTGAGTTGTAGGTCCATAAACATTTTCTAAGGATGGAATGGATTTATGAAAAGTAGTATGTGACTAATGATGCTTTCTATTGCATAGTTTTATGAATATTTTAGAGGAGGTTCTAACTAGATTTTAACATGTTATATTTTCCCTTATTTCTCCTTTTAAAACCATATTATCCCATTCACATCTTGTCCATACTGCTTTCATAATCTTAGAAACTTCTTCCTTTGTCATTTTAGTTTGCTAGATACAAAGAACATCAGGCTTATTACTTAAACAATGGTCCCTGATACACCTCTGCTTTGATAGAAAATTAACACCCCTCATATTCCATGAGATGATAATCATATCTCAATAGGGGTTGTTGGCCCCACCTATGAATTACCAATATCAATTTGTTGTTTAGTAAAGATAAGTTCAACCAACTTAGATTATGTTCCTTTCTCTATGTTTGCTCTTGTTTCCTTGGCTCTCACTTGATAATTTGAAGGTTTTCCTCTTTTTGCCTTGATAGCATTGAGATTAGATCTTATTATTCTATTCCTCAATATTCTCTCACAAATTTCCTTTCATTAAATTTATCCTCTTCTGGCTCAACTAAGGAAGATTTTGACTTATCTTGCTCATTTTTTGGTATTTCCTTGTTAATGTTGGAGGTATTAACATCTAACACTGTGTTTTCTCTACCACTTTTGTTCTCTTGAATGGTGCGTGGAACTTCAACAAATTATCCTAAATATGATGACGCATATTCCTTAGGTTTAGTAGGAATGTTCACTCCTAAATCATAATCATATTGAGTAGATGATTTCTTATTAATATTTTTATCTTGTTGTACAATATCCTTTAAGCCCTGATCTATTTTTTCTCCATAGGATAAAACCTCAAAATATTCAGTATTTATTCTAATATCCTTACTTATTGGTCTCCACTATTTATTTACTTTCATTTTTCTAGACCTATTTTTTGGAAGTTGAAAACCATCCTCATCCATATCCATTTGTAAGTTTCTCTTGCAATTTTCTACATATATTTTTGTTGGACTCTTCTTAGGGCATGATATCTCAATATTTCCCAACTCATGACATCTTCTACATCTAAAATATATGTTTTCATTGTCCATGGTTTGGATCCACAACTTACCCCTATACTTAAGAATGATTAATTCTAGTAAAGGTTTACTGGTATTAATCATGACCAAGAATTCATCTTTTGTAGATTCTAAAATCTTAAAGAATTCTCTTAGAGTGTTGCCTATTATCTTTAAGGTATCTATTTCCTAGAATTCAATGGGTAACCCATACATCTTGACCCAGACTAGTACTAAGGATAGATTTACGTGTTATGGTGCAAAACCTTCATACCAACAAGTAAGGAAGAGTCCTACTCTTCCATAAACCAAGGACCCTCTTTTAGGATTCTATCTCTTTCCTATCTAGAATATAAAATTTCTACGAAAAAAACCTTGGGAAGAAAGGATAGACTCACTCTTGGAGACTCCCAACTCCTATCAATCCATTTTCTCAAAGTCAAAGCCCCTATCCACGACCCATTAAATTTACTAATTGTTGTCTTATCTTTGAGAAACAAGGATTTTTTCTCTATGAGGTCCTCCCCAACCTTTACTACTAGGGATGAATCTAAGTATTTAACTATAAATTGATTCATGGTAAGTAAACTATAACTCATAATCTTCTAAACTTTACTAGTATATCCTATAACAATTATATAATTTGAAAATAAACTTACAATAATTTGCGTGCAAAACTTCTAAGATAAAGAAGGGATAAATGAAACTTAGCTAAAAATTTCATGTCTAGATAGAATTTACCACCTTGTTGATGACCAAGCCCTACATTTCTCCTCCCATCATCTGAATCCTAGTTGATAGACATTTGCAATTTTATATCCCTTGACTTGAAAAATTATCATTGCTCTTGTTCCATATGGATGACTTTATAGGGTTGTATCTCCATCAATACTACTCAGATTTCATTATATGATCACACATTTTAAATCTCTTTAAATTTCACAAATTGGGCTAAGAATCATCTAAATCAGACAACCCTTTGCAAAGATATGGCTCCTAAAAGATGAGATATTTTTCTAGAAAAAATTACCTAACGTTACCCTTGTTTCAAATGATTGTATTCGCATGGATATATCCCTCAATATTGGATGGATTCTTTCATATGACCACTTATTTCAAATCTTTTTAATTCCCTTGGATGGAAATATATTTTAATTGAGGGGGATTCACAAATTATCATTAATGCTATCAACAAAAATGAATGTGAGCATTAGATAAAAACAATGTTATTATCGATACTCATCATCTATTATTGAAGGCAATCTCTTGGAAATGTGAGTATATCTATAGAGAAGGAAAATAGGTAGCAGATAATTTAGCCAATCATAGTGTTGATCTTCATCTTGGTGAAATTCAAATTTTAGAAGGAAACTAGCCAAGTGAGATTTTATCTCTTAATGAAAACCATGTCAAGGAGATTATTGTGGAAACAAAGCACTTTGAGGAAGATGAAGAATATATTTAATAAAAAGAGAAATGAAAATATTTGTGATAAAAAGACATGTTGAATATGGTTTAATTGACCTAATAACAAATTTAATATTTTGGTATTTTGATGTGAGTGGCCTCTAATAGAAGCCACACATCACTTATTTTAAAAAAGATAATAATGCATAAGATAAGGGACAAAATGAAATCTTGATGAAGAAGATACATGAAGCAATTTTCTCTTTCCATCCTAACAAGGCATTGGCCCTGATGGATTTCCTACAATTTTTTGTCAAAATATTTGGGATTTTGAAGAGTGATATTTTGGTTGTAGTTGAAGAGGATTGAAAAAGGAAGGCTATAATACATGAGATCAATGTAACTTCTATTACATTGGTTCCCAAGAAAGACAACACAAAATATTTTGATAATTTTGTCTTGTAAGCCTTTGTAATATGATTTACAAAGGCTTTTCAAAAATGATGGCAAATAAGTTGAAAAGCATTCTACATTATGTTATCTCAAGGGACGAAGGTGGTTTTGTTCATGGTAAACAAATTCATGATGATTTTTTTTTAAGCTTCAATTCTTTAAATTCCTTTTGATTTTCCCATAAGAAAAAAGGATAAATAAATTTATTATTTTGCTCCTTACATCAAAATATAGAATGCTAGTGTACCATACCCATCTAGCTTGACTATCACCATTACTGCTTGTGTCCAAAGGTGTGCCCTCTCTATGAATAAGGGCATCATGATCCACAAGAGTAAAATGATTCAACCATTAAAATAGACATGGTGCAGAATAATTGAATCAAGGCAAATGAATAAGCCTCCTTTTACTTCTTCTATACAATGCACCAAAGCTCCCAAGTGGGATAAAAAATATTATAATTCTTCTTTCTTTGCAATGGCACAAAGTCTTATTTGTGATAAAATAATGTTTGGTTCTCCATGAAGAAGTCAAGACACACTTTTGAAGTCACTTCTACTATAAGTGGTTTTGATATACATAAAATAAGAAAAAAATGTTCCAATAATTATCAAACATAACTTGGAGTAGGCATAAAATCTAAAAAAAAAAGAATAATAGAAGATAGAAAATTTGGATCTTTCGCTTGCCTCTTTTTCTAAAGGTGCTTAAGTCGAAATAAAGATCAGGGGCTCCAAACAAACTTTATGTGTGACCAAGTGATGAAGCCCCATACCTGTTCGAATACCATGGATGGTGTAATGGGGGGTATTTATACCAATACCAAAACCCTAATTATATAAATACACCTAATAGGACATAACAAGAGGAATTAACATTAGTTACAAGGTAGGTTTCATCATAACAAGTTTAACCATGGCCCATATGACTGACATGATAATTTTTTTACAATAAATTAAATGCAAGTGTACAATGATTGTCATAGACCTACACAAGATAACATCATTCAATGTTAGACTTGGTTATAAGTCATATTACACATTTAATACCCCCTCATAATATGAATCGAGGGGTCATGGAGAGAAGACATTAGTAATAATAATATTTTTGTTGTTGTTGTTGAGCACCTATAAACAACATAAGTAATCATTATATTATCCATAGATAAGAATTACAATACTCTAATACAATGAATGGAGTGGTGGGGGTATTTATACCAATACTAAAATCCCAATTACATAGATGAGATTAACCTAAGTTGAAATAACAAGATATATTAAGGTTAATTACAAATTATAAGGTGGGTTTAGTCATAACAAGGTTAATCGTGGCCTATAGGCATTACATAATAAAAATATTATAATAAATTAAATACAATTGTATAATTATTGTTTTTAGGTCTGTACAAGATGATATCATATAATGTCGACCTTGGCCATGAGTTTGATTATACTTTCAATAACTTGTTGGTTCCCCACCACTCAAGATTCCAATAATTTATTTTTCAAGAGGACTCATATGAGCAAAATGATATAGTACTTATGAATGATCAAGCATAGTTAAACACCTAACTCACATGATGGGTGTAGTCTTGTCTAGAACATTAATGCCTCCATTTTTTTGTATCCATCATTATAGTTTACACCTTTATTGCTATTGATCACACTTCCTCCATTCAAATTCCTTTTCCATATTTTGATACTCCTTTGAAACACCCACTCTTGTGCTTCTCATCAAAAGAACTTATGTATTTTTACCTTCCTCCATTACTTGGTTCAATGGCCAAGAATGATCCAAGAAGCTAAAGATAAATCAATCATGGAAGTTGGTGAAGTCTAAGAAAATTCGTAGTTCCTTAAGTGTTTTTGAAACTAGCCAATATTAAGGTATTGGATCTTCTCGAGATCCAAACATATTATGTCTTGGTCAATTAAGATACCGAATCCTATTTATGTTGAATGAACAATTCTCCCTATTAGAATACAATGTATAGCGACAAAGTACATCCAAGACTTACCTCACTTGCTCAATATCATAATCTTATGTTTAATTGTATATGAGGATGTCTTCCATATTCACAACCACAAACAATTTAATGAATGTTTGGAGGTTGTCATTCATTAACTGCATGAAGTTTTCTAGGGCATTGGTCATGCCAAAGGGCATAACGAATGACTTAAATAGACCTTCCTTTGACTTAAAGGTCATATTCCATACATTGGTTGGTTCAATGAGAACTTGATGATATCCTAAATTCAAATTGATCTTGGTGAAGATCTTTGCCCCTCTAAGCTAGTCTAAGATATCATCAATCTATGGGAACAAGTACTAGTTCTTCATAACAATTTTGTAGTGCTTGGTAATCAATACAAAGGCACCATTATCATCCTTCTATACAAGGATAATCAAAATTTCACAAGGTGAGACACTTGGTTAAATGTAACCCTTGGATATCAGCTCTTGGGTTTATTACTTGATCTTCTCATTCTCAACCATAGATCTTTTATATATCAATGTGTTGTAGTGGAATGCTAGGGGTCAGGTCAATAGAGTTTTTGATTGGAAAAAACATAGGTACACTTGTTAGTGAGGCAAAAACATACCTAATGATAAGGACAGGCATAGGTCTTTTATTTATCAACTTTAGTTTAGATGATATTTTATCCTATGTACTATGTATGCTCACTTTGGTTATGTACTAATGTGGATTGAAATTGGCCAATATTTTATTGCTCAAACTAAAGTTTAAATAGGCACTTAAAGATGCCTTTAGTTACAACTAATAGCAAATATATGCGTAAATATCAACAATAGGATAAGCTACTAATTTAGGATTTAACAAACTAACAACTTGATCTAGAAAGCTAACAATCTTATCTTCTAGATAACCAATGTGAGCATATGTAGTACATAGGATAGAATATCACCTAAACAAAAGTTGAGAATAAAATAAACATATACCTATCCTTATCACCTATACTCTTATAGAATCTATTCCATCTCCTTTTGTTACATTATCAAATGAGATGCCATGGGTCAAGTCAATGATATATGTTTTTATGCTTTGAGAGATCTAATTGTTAGTAGTAAAAAGGTACTAATTTTGGTAATGATCCTTTAACACTACTTTGTATTGACAAGGGTTGTTGTAACTTATTTGATCGGGGCCACATCTGGCCCTCTAAATAGTTTATCACCTAGAGTGATGATGACCCTCTAAGGCCTAAACTGATATACCCCATGACATTACCACATGTATGGTTGCCTAAGCAAGACATCAAAGAGTTCCAAGGGATCACATCATAGATCACATCACCTTTGAATAAAATAATCAAGTACCATAGACAAAATTGATGATTAATGTTGAATTCTTATCCCTAGCGTAGCCACATGGGGGAATAGGGTTGTGGATACAAAGTTTTCAATAAATTTAGCTTCTTGACTATCTCGTTAGTCATTAAATTCTTTTGATTTTTATTTTCCACTATGAAGTGCATGTGGTTGCACATGTGTAGTGGAAATTATATAGTGTACATATGCCTTCACAACCTAATTTTCATATCTTTGCATGAACTATGGTGGGGCCACCTATGAGGTGGATGCCTCTAACTCCTAAGCCTCTGTTAGAAGCTTCTTCTTCTAAGCCTAACACTCCTTATTAGAATGGATGTTGCACCACTTGTCATATTTCTTTTGTTACTTCTTGTCATTGCCACCCTTCTTCCACGTTGACTGCTTTTGGAAGTTTTGGCCTTGTTATTGGTTATTTGACTTGGATATGTACTTTTCATACTGTTTCTTCTACAACTACTTCTAATCATTGGCAAAGGAGTTATATTTTCCTTTTAACTTGAGATTATCCTTGATCTTGATAATATATTAATAGGTGGTTTCCAAACTGGAAATGGATAGGAACATCATCTCATTTCGATGTAATGAATGAGACTTGCTTCAATACTTGAAAATTGATGCTTCTCCAAATCCTATATGTCAATCCTAGTAGAAAATATGTGGGAATTTTGTATAGTCCATCATGTAGTAGCCTTCCTTTGTCGCAATTACTGGTATTCCATGTACTGCTCCTCGTATATATGTTTAGGGAAGTATTCTCTCTTCACCACATAAACATAGTATTCCCAAGAGGTGTGTCCTTAGTCTTTGAGGATTATGTCTTCGTCATCTTGCCTCACCGCTTGGTGGGTGTCCCACAAACTCTAAACTTTCAACAAAACTTATAACAAAGGAATTTTTTTGCATTTGTGAAACAATTAAAAGAGAAGTACTCCATTTTGCAAAGTCAATTCTCTATAGCAAAGAAATTAATATTCCTTTTAAATTTTAAGATATCAAAGTTTACCCTCACATTAAGTGGAGGACCACTAAAAGGCATGTGGTTCTGTAACCATTGAGCCATCATGTCAAATTGTGCAAATTGAGTTCCTAAAAGGTTTGCTCGACCAAAAAATTCATTGAAATAGAGTAATCATCACCATACTTGGTTGACATTTGTGTGTATCTATGTCACACAAATCGGTAATATTATGGGTCTTTGGTTTACAAATTGGCATTCTTTATCCCATTTATATTCGAGCATATATTCAAGAGTAAAACTGCTCTAATATGACTAGTCTAAATTTCATTGGCTAATTTAGATGAGACAACAAAAAGATTGAAATTTTATGTTATGGAAGGAATAAAATAGAAAACAAGGAAAAATAATAATGACACTTTTTTTTATCTTAGAGAATGTTATAATGGATCTCTATAGAGATGTAGTGGTTGAGACTCGTTAGGACCCCATCCTAACACTATGATGTAATGTTCCTTGTTGAACGTGGGGGACACCCATAGAAATATTTTGTAATAGTTGTGGCTCTAGAAGCGCCTAGACAAGTGGCGCCATTATATGTAATTGTTATCAAGAATGTAATTGTTTTGTAGGTAGGAGATTCTAGCTCGGGTGGCATTTTGCATGTAAGCCAACCTTGAGAGTTAGGTGGTAGATGAAGTCTTTAAAACTATGAGGAGCAGGAATGTATGTATCTTTTTGCATAATTGAATGAAAGTATTGAAGGAGGTTGCCCCCTCGAAGTGGCCTGTGATTCTGTGTTACTTTGTGAGATTGTTCATTTTTGCATTTATATTTTGTATTGCAATAGTTTATGTTTTGAGCATTTATGTTTATTTGCAATATTTTTGTGTGTGAGTTTATTTTTAATAGTAGGTTCCTAACAAGTGGTATCATAGCACTTTCCAGGGTTATGTTCTACTGTGACTATGATAGTTCCTACCATTTTGACTATTAGGTATAAGATTTTGTGTTTCTATTTTTTGCTAGTTTCCTTATTAAAAAAAAATCAATCTTTATTTTTTCTACATTAGTTATTTAGGTTAGAAACCCTATGTCGAGGGTTTTAAAATATCATGAAGGAGTTATCATTATTGGCTAAGCTAGATTTCTTATAAAGCATCTAGTGAAGTGAGGGGTGATCAGGCTCCAATACCTAGGCCTTAGATAACACCCATCTATGGAATTGAGCTCCCACGTATCTTCGAGTATATCGAGAGACCCCCTAGGATTAGGAGAGACCTTTAGCCCTTAGAAATATTTTTGGCCTTGTATTCTCCATAGTACATTGGACACAACATCTAAGAATATTACCCTCTTGTACTGATAGAGAGGTAGGTAGTGTGCTCAAGGGTATGTGTGGAATCCTCCTTGAGTAGTGGCCTAAAATATTGGTCCAAGCACTATCGTTCATCACTATGGTATAATAGAGGGCCTATGGGTAGTACATACACCTTGGCTTAGCATACCTTGTTATGTTGAATATCAAACCTACAAAAAATCTACAAAAAAAATTTTGTTCTATGAATCTCGAACCTGTTACCATAACCTTATCATAAAAATTGAGCATATGAAGAAGACATCCCTATTCTAGAATTCCTGCATGAAAAATAGTCAAAATAAATTATAGAAGAATATAATAGGTAGACAAAAACCACTAGAGTCAAAAATAGTGGGAACATGGGGTTAGTGTCAGTAATAATCAAGAAATTTAGTTAATAATAGTCAGTACAGGGTCATCAGTTATCAGTGTCAAAATAATTACCTATGATAGTTAAAATTTAAAAATAGATAGGGAATATCTGTGATAGAGTCAGACTAGGTAGGTGACAACATAGTGTTAGGAGTGGTCAGTAGTCAAAATAGATAGGACAAAGTGTCATAAAGGGTTGGTCGACATAAAACCTAACTTTTGAACCAAGCCTCTAAAGGAAAACTGACCACACTAACAACCTCGACAACAAAGCAATATAAAAAGTCTGGGGTGCCCAAAACTAGTGTTGTGGTATATAGCTCATTGTGATCATCTTCTCGAGCTGATCATTTTGATATATAGCACCCAAACCACTTTTTGGCTCCTTACTAAAAATAGTAACCCTTGAAATCATATTTCTATTTTTAGTAAGTATCACCAATAGGTCATAACTCTTAGAACATGGCTTTAGGTACTTGGAAACAAGAATTAGGTAACAAGAATTGGAAGATAAAATTATTAACAAACTATGGTGTTTATTCAATCATAGCTTAGATGAAGATAAAGACAACTAAAAACTTTCTAAGAATCTATGAGTGCAGTCACTAGGAAACTATGAAGAAGTTGGATAGTCATGTCTCTACTCGATTCCTTTGATCAATTGGATCAATATGATACAATGTAGGTATGAGTTACCATCAATAGAATGTACCAGATAATAATGGATTTAAATTACCAAAATTAGACTTCCCAAAATTTGATGGAAAAGATCTTGAGGGGTGGATTTGTAAGGTAGAATAATATTTTAGTCTTCATAATATCCCACGCTACATGTGTTTGACAATTGCCTCTTTCAATTTTGAATCAGATGCACTACATTGGTTTTAGTGGCTTAGGAAGGCCAAACCTAACCTTTCTTGGCAAGAATTTGAACAATGTCTACTCACTCGCTTTGGTCCTAGTGAGTTTGAAGATTTTATAGGAGCTCTTTTTAAACTTAGACAAACCTCAATCATTCGAGAGTATCAAACTCAATTTGAAAAACTTGCCAATCATACCATTGGTCTAACTATCGACTCCTTCCAAAGTTGTTTTGTGAGTGGTTTGAAGGATGACATTAGGGTTGAGGTTAAACTGTTGAGACCCCAAACATTACCATAGGCAATACAATTGGCTAAATTGGTAGAAGATAAATTCAAGGCTCTAGGATGCACCTCTAAATTTCCTCAATCTCGACCATCTTTTCCGTCCAAGCCTATGACAAGTCCTACCACTAAATCTCCCACTATAAAAAAATTGACTCGTGAAGAGATGGAGAGTAGAAGGGCACAAGGGCTATGTTATAATTGTGATGAAAAGTATTCTCGAGGGTACAAGTGTGTGCAACAAAAATTGTATCTACTAGATATGGATGAAGCACCAACCACAAAATCTTTAGAGGAAGAGGAGGATCCTCAAGAGGGAGAAACCATAGATCAGATAATAGATCTAGAGGACTCCCAACCAAAAATCTTCGTGCATGCTTTAGCAGGAGTATCCACTCCCCAAATAATGAAAGTGATTGACTACTTCAAAGGACAATGGGTCATCATTCTCATTGACTCTAGTAGTACACATAACTTTATTGATCCACGTGTGGCCAAACAAGGAAATTGTTACATTACTACATGCAATTCCTTTGAAGTCATGATTGCTAATGGAGGCACCCTACCATGCAAAGGAAAATGTTGTAATGTCAAACTTCAAATTGGGGACTATAATCTCAAGATAGACATGTTTGCCCTACCATTAGGTGGGTGTGATATAGTTTTGGGAGCATAATGGTTGTGAATGTTAGGACCAGTTTTATGGGATTTTGTTGAGTTGTGGATGAAGTTTAGTCAAGATGGGTATGAATATACTTTATGTGGCATGAAAGCTGGTGTGGCTTAGTTTATTTCTACCCATAATATGGAAAAGTTGTTAAAAAAGTCTTCTCATGGAGTGGTGGCACAAATTTTTGCTATCAATGGCCCTATAGAAGGGGAACAAGACCATCCAATGCAATTACAAGGATTATTAAACAAATATGCTCAAGTTTTTGAGGAACCCAAGGGACTACCTCCTCATCGCTCACATGACCATGCAATACAACTTTTTCTTGGTAGTCTTCCTCCTAATGTCTATCCGTACAGGTATCCTTATGCTCAAAAATTAGAGATTGAGAAAATAGTGCAAGAGCTTCGTGTTGTCGAGGTTATCCATTCCAGTGTTAGCCCCTATTCTTTGCCAGTGTTATTAGTATGAAAAAAGGATGGCACTTGGCGCTTGTGTGTGGATTATCAAGACCTCAATAAGATCACTATTAAAGATAAATTCCCAATTCCAGTGATTGATGAACTACTTGATGAGTTGCATGGGGCTCAATATTTTTCCAAGTTGGATTTGTGGTCAGGGTATCATCAAATTAGAATCAAGGATGAGGACATTCCAAAAACAGCTTTTAGAACTCATGAAGGGCATTATGAATTCTTGGTTATGCCATTTGGATTAACCAATGCACCTTCTACCTTCTAGAGTCTGATGAATTCCATTTTTCCCCTTTCCTTTACAAATTCATTCTAGTATTTTTTGATGATATATTGATTTATAATCATTCATGGGAAGAACATCTTCAACACTTAGATCAAACACTCAAACTTTTGTTTGACCATCAACTTTATGCAAAGATGTCCAAATGTTCTTTTGGCCAACAAGAGGTTGAATACTTGGGTCACATCATCACTAAGGATGGAGTTCAGGTTGATCCCAAGAAAATTTAGGTTGTCCAAGATTGGCCTAAGCCTCGTACCCTAAAGGGACTTCATGGCTTCTTGGGACTCATGGGTTATTATAGGAAATTTGTGAAGAATTATGGCAAGATAGCGGCTCCCTTGATAGCCATGTTGAGGAAGAATTCTTTTATGTGGATAAAACCTATCGAAAAGGCTTTTGTCGATTTGAAGTATGCCATGACCACTACCCCCATGTTAGCAATGCCATATTTCTCTAAACCTTTTATCATTGAAAGTGATGCATCGAGAACTAGCATTGGGGTAGTTTTAATGCAAGAAGGTAGACCTTTGGCCTTCACTAGCAAGGCACTCTCAAGCCAAAATTTGGGTAAGTCTACTTATGAGAAGGAAATGCTTACCATTTTACATGTGGTCAATCATTGGTGATCGTATCTCATTGGGAGATATTTTTCCATCAAGATTGATCATCAGAGTCTCAAATATTTCTTAGAACAAAGGGTGGCCACACTAGAACAACAAAAATGGGTTTCAAAATTGTTGGGTTATGACTACGACATCACCTATAAGAAGGGTAAGGAGAATATGGTGGTGGATGCTTTGTCTTGACTACATGAAGAATAGGCTATGCTACATGCTATATCCACACCACATCCTCAATGGATTCATCAACTATATGAGGAACTGATCAAGGACTCCTCTTTGCAAACTCTCATCCACAAACTTCAAGCAGATCCTCATTCATGCCCTAGCTATACTTGGGATGGTCACGATTTATGGTACCATGACCATATTGTTGTACCCAATCAATCATAAATAAAGGACCTCATTCTTCAAGAAATGCATGCTTCCCCAATAATTGGCCATTCGAGGTTTCTCAAAACTTATACAAGGACCAAGCGTACCTTTTTTTAGTGAGGAATGAAAAAATATATTCATACTTTTGTGGTTGAATGTGATCATTGCCAATGTATGAAAGGTGAAACTATGAGTTCCCCTAGTACCCTTCAACCCTTGTTGATTCTTGAGTAGGTTTGGATAGATATCTCTATGGATTTCATTGAAGGGTTGCCTAAATCTAGAGGTAAATCAGTTATTCTAGTGATAGTGGATCATCTTATAAAGTATGCTCATTTTTGTTCCCTATCCCACCCATACACTACATCCATTATCGCTCAAAATTTCCTAGACTCTATCTTTCATCTCCATGGAATACCTAAATCCATTGTCTCTGATAGGGATCCTACCTTCACCAGTCATTTTTGGTAGGAATTGTTCAAGTTGCAAGGAACACAACTCAAGATGAGTTTGGCCTATCACCCTCAAACTGATGGCCAAACTAAAATTGTGAATAAATGCTTGGAAATATATCTTCGTTGCTTCACCTCTGAACATCCTACACATTGGGCCAAGTGGCTTCCTTTGGTCGAATGGTGGTATAACACAACATATCACACTACCACTAAGGTGAGTCCCTTTGAAGCAGTCTATGGTCAACCTCCACCAACACCATCTTCTTACATTCTAGGCAGTTCCAAAGTTCAAGTTGTGGATTCCACTCTTCGCCAACGTGATTCCATTCTTCACCAACTCAAGGTCAATCTAGACGTGGCTCAGAATCGTATGAAACAACAAGTTGATCAACATCGCATTGAATGTAGCTTTGATGTTGGAGACATGGTTTTTCTTCGCTTGCATATGTACAAACAATCCTCTCTCTAGCTTTGTGGTTGTCAAAAACTTACCATAAAATATTATGGTCCTTATCAGGTGTTGCAAAGGATCGGGTCGACAACATACAAACTAGCCCTTTTAGCTAGTTCTAAAATTCATCCAGTCTTCCATGTATCTTCTCTCAAGCAAGTTGTTGGCAACAAGGTCCAGGTGCAGTCTACACTTCTAGAGTTGGATGAGGAAGGTTCCATCATTCTTGAACCTGAATGCATTCTAGACCGTAGATCATGTACCCTTCATCGACGTGTCATCATCGATGTTCTTGTCCAATGGCATGGCTTACAACCTAAAGATGCTACGTGGGAACCTCTTCAACAACTCCAATAATAGTTTCCTCATCTTCAGCTTTGAGGACAAAGCTTTTCGAAGGGGAAGGGCATGTTAGGACCCCATCCTAACACTATGATGTAATGTTCCTTGTTGAACATGGGGGACACCCATAGTAATATTTTGTAATAGTTGTGGCTCTAGAAGCGCCTAGACAAGTGGCACCATTATATGTAATTGTTTTGTAGGTAGGAGATTCTAGCTCGGGTGGCATTTTGCATGTAAGCCAACCTTGAGAGTTAGGTGGTAGATGAAGTCTTTAAAACTATGAGGAGAAGGAATGTATGTATCTTTTTGCATAATTGAATGAAAGTATTGAAGGAGGTTGCCCCCTCAAAGTGGCCTACGATTCTGTGTTACTTTGTGAGATTGTTCCTTTCTGCATTTATATTTCGTATTGCAATAGTTTGTGTTTTGAGCATTTATGTTTATTTGCAATATTTGTGTGAGTTTATTTTTAATAGTAGGTTCCTAACAAGAACTCTCTACTCTAAATTCTTCCTAATTACCTTCATTATTACCTATTTATAGAAATTGTCAAGTATGAAATAGTGTCACATGCAAAAAAAAGTCACATGTTAATACATTAACCAAAACAGTGTTACATGTGAACACAGTAAAACATTATCACATAGAATACATAGACCAAATTGGCTATTCAATCACATGTGAACACATTGCCCAAAGTGGCTATTTGGTCACATGTGAAGACACTAACCAAAACCATGTCCCATGTGAATACATTGACTAAATTGATTATTTGAACATATGTGAATACTGACATGTAAACACATTAACCAAATTGGCTATTCATATCATACAATGATATGCCTTTTTATTGTATCTAAAAGTGGGATGCTTTTTTTTTTAAGATTGCAAATCACCCTAGGATCGCTTGATATTTATGCCCATATATTTAGATCTCATCAAAGGTTAGTTCTTGTCGTCCTTTAAGAACCTAGGAAAAACATTAATTATTAGTTCAAGCATCTAATATGATGAAAGAGAGATTGTAAAGAACAAATTTGACAATTTAAATCTTAATCTTATCTCCTTATGTCTTAATAGGAGGTTATGTTTGCTCTCAATGTCTTAAACCTAGTTATATAATATTCAATGTTATCAAACTACGTTGTCTTAATCGTAGCAAGTTCTAGCTCAACATGTCTAGTTTTTGCAATGCTCATCTTTCCAAATAGATCATGAAGTTTAGTACACTCTAACAATAGTAAATTTGGCTCAACCATCAAAGCAAATAACAAAGGGCCTCCTATTTATGCTTACGAGTTTATTTGCCTAGGGAAAATCTTCTCTCTTATTCAATGATACACAAAAAATTTTTACTCTATAATATTCTTAGCATTTGAGTTGACCATACACTATAATTTTGCATGCTTTCGTCTTCATCTACATATATGTCCAAAATAATAGTACTAATACCAAGATCGCAAAAAATAATATAATTAAAAAAAATAGATATACCCTATAAAGAATTTTACTTGCTAATAACCTCCAAACTAGTAATTTTTTTTTAAAGTAAAGCAAAGTGCAAGGGTGGCACAACTAAGGGCCACACCCCCCTGAGGCATAGCAACATGGGGCCTCCCTCCATGTGATTTGAACTCAATTCACTGAGATAAAATTCTAGTGACATACCATTCGGGTGTCCCCGCAAGGAAAAACTCGTAAATTTGAAAAATCAAGCCTTAGTTTCTCCTCACCACACCATACTTACCACTTGGTATGAATTGATTCACTACCCATCCTACACCCTATAGCTACTAGGATTTTGACACCTATCAACTACAACAAATGAGATGAGTTCAATTTAGTTGGTTTGATTGAGTTAACTTCATATATAAAAATAAAAGGTTCTAATTAAGAGAAGTTGTGAATAAATCATATGTACTGATGGGAGTCAAATACAATTTACAACACAAACTAGGAAAAATTACAATTTTTTTTAAGAAATAATATTGATGTTAAATATTTTTTTACAATGGATGAATTGAAATAATTGGAAAACATTTACATTTGTCAAAAGACAGATAAAATATATTGATCACAAGGTATCGACCAATATAATGTTGAAGGTTCACAAAATAAAATCTCCTCTTTTAGTGGAGAACCAATGTGAACTAATGTTTCAACACTCCATTCATCAAAAAACAATCCTCTCATTGTTACTTATTAATATCTTAATTTTGTCCAAAAAAATTTAATATAAGATATGTAATCTAAATTAATAATAGAAAAACCTATTAAAAAAATAAAAATAAGCTTTTGATGCTATAAACTTAAAGCAAAATAACTAGAAGATCTAAAATAAAGTTGCAGGATGAAATATAAGATAATGACAATATTCTAAACATATAAAACTCATAAATAACTTCTTCAAAAACTCATAAAATAGCCACTAATAAATGCTCACAAAAATAGTATTCTCATATAGAATAAAGATCTCCAATACACCATACTTCCACACACTCTCACTCTACATTATGTCACACACACACAAACATATATATAATGGAATGTGACTCTTCATATGGAGTACTCTTGGCCTTCACTCTTCTTGAGACTCTTCATCTTCCTACTCTATGGACTCATGTGCACATGGACTATTATGCACATTTACATTACCAAAATACTTTGCACACTCTAATAATACTTGTGCATTTATTACATTGCATAAAGTAAATACTCACACTCTAATCTAAGACACTCTCCTAATCTAAATATGTACCCAAGGTGGTACATTAGCATGTACCAAATAATGTAATATACTCTAACACCCCCTGTATTACATTATTTGGTTATTGAAGACTTTAGTCTTCAATATGGATCTTCATCTTCAGTCTTCAATTTTATCTCCAGTAAATTTATATATGGAGTCTTCAAATAAGTATCTTCTTTTGATTCAGTCTTCATCTTCCCTCTCTTGATCTGATTCCTTTTCTTTGTCTTTGAATTTTGCTTTCATCTTGGACTTTCAATATAGTCTATCATCAGATAGCCTTGTTGAGTAAGAGATCCAATTACATCTCTAGTCCACTTTTGTTTTTCTTGTTCTTTGGATAACCTTCTTGCCTGCTCTTCATGCTTGTCTCCATTGTTAGTAAAGGCTTTAGAAACAATCTTTTGAAATAAACACTCTAACCTATATGTTAATACTTTTTCAAATTTCTTGTAATATTCTTCCTTGTAATAACAGAAAGTAGATGAATGTGATTCTTTTCCACAATATTTACAAGGATGTAAATTCCAACAATCAACTTCTTCATGTCCATCTTTATTACAATATGTGCATTTCAAATCTTCTTTTGTTGTTTTGTAAACTTTAATTTCATCTATTTTCTTGATCAATTGATACAACCATTTGTGTATAATTGAGGCAATTTTGCCTTTGCTTCTTTCATAAATCTGAAAGAGATCTTCTTGACTAACATTTTTTGCTATATTTTGAGAATGGTATTTTTTAATATTTCCATTGTTATCAATTTCTTTCATATTGTTGTCCATTGAATCAAGTGTATCTCCAAACCATTTTGATTCCTTGAATCCTGTATACTTAATAAGTTCTTCCATAGTTCCTCTAGAGTAGGCTTCCTTGTAACTCCCTTGTCTAAAAAATGTAGGACAATTATGATAAAATTTTCAAATCTCTAAACCTTTGAGGTTGACTACCTTATGTCTCCCTAGTGTTTGGATGAAATATAAAAAATTTTATGTTGTAAACCTTATATCTCCAAATCTTGAATATTTTGAATATAATAATCAACTTTGATGAAATATTTTCAACTTCTAACCTTTGAGTTGAATTTGAGTATATGATCAACTACTAACTTTCAATTCTTCAAATCTTGTAGTATATCTTGTATTTCCTAATGTTTGGATGACAATCTTAATATAATCTTCAATTTCTATTCTTCAAGACAAATATCTTATTTCTCCCAATATATGAATAACAATCAATAATTTTGATAAAGGTTTCTATTCTTCAAATCTCTAGGTTGAATACCTTTTGTCTCCCAAATTTCAATAATATAATTTCTCAATTCTAAATTTCCCAAAATCTAATTTGATGTTGAAATCCTTATAGCTCCCAAATAAGAAATTTAGAAATTCTATGATATTTGCAAGTTTTGTATTCCTAATTTGATGTTGAACTCCTTATTTCTCCAAAATTATCAATTTGCAAATATTTCAAATTCTTTTGCAAACTCAAATAATCAAATTACAAAACTTCAAAATAATTTCTCAAATCTTCAAATCAATTTTCAAATTCTTCATAAATCTTTTCAAATAGCAATAATAAAGTTTCTATTCTTTGTTTTTCACTCATAAACCTTATATCTCCAATAGCATTAATCAATCAATGTGAAAAACTTATAAATCAACTTCAATCTTTCATAAATTATAAAATATTCCTTATTACTCCAATCCTTTGTATAAATCAAATAGTAAACTTGAGAATTTACCTCAATAATATGGATGCATGCTATTCTGGGAAAAATACTATGTCTTCACTGTTGAATAGTCAACAATATTCCTTGTTGCAAGGTGCTCTCTCGATTCTGCAACCCAAACTTCGTTCCAAATGATCTCTCCTTGTGCTAATTTTGGCCCATGCAATAAATGATGATTCCAAAATGCTTTGACTCCTTTCAAATATGTTTGGCACTCTTCTGTTTCAAGTGCCAAGTGGCACGTAAATGCTTTTCCTCTTCTACAACGTTCTTTGGTGCTCTAAGTTGTTGTCCTTCCCATAACACTTGGTTGGAAATATTTTCAAACTCTGGCAGGTTACATTCAATGATTTTGTAACGTCTTGGGCGTTACATTCCTTGCAATACCAAGTGGTAAAAAAAACTCTACACCTCCTCAAATGAGTGCTCTTTCTTTTGATAACGCTCCACTTCTTCTTTGCAATATGTTTGATAACGCTCCACTTCTTTTCAACGTATTCCAATGTATTGTAGTGCTTGGCCTTCTACATTCTCTCTTCTCCTTTGATGTTTGGCTTTCTAGGTTCTCCTTTGTGCAATGTGGTGGCTCTTCCAATGGCTTTGCAATCTCCTTTGTCTAATGTGGTGGCTCTTCCAATGGCCTCTCCTCTCACGGTGGTGCAACCACAACTTGGGTGGCTTTTCTTCAATATGGTGGTGCCTCCTTGGCTTCTTTCTCAATCGAATGGTGGCTTCTTCTTTCCAACATGGTGGCTCCTCCACCTTTGCTTGGTGATGGCTTCTTCTCACTCCTATTCACCACTATTTGTTGTAGCTATTACTGTGTTTATTTTGGTGTCTTTAGACACTCTAAATCTACCTTACTCTTGTGCACTATTCGATCTCCTTTGCTTTAATAATATTGCACTTCATTGGCTTACTAAAAACAACATTCACTATATAACTTCTCCTTATTACTCCTATTCCAAGAAATCTCTAACTTCTCTTTTGTTGTTATATTTTGTAGGTTCTAGGACGTCTCCTTCCTTGGCTTGGAAATAATATACTTAGAGTTCTCTTTTCCTGATTTTAACTCTAAAAATATGGTGCTAAATAAACTTGAATTAAATCAACTTTTTCATAAAAATGAAATACTCTTTTATGCACCTAATTTCAAACCTTTTTGGTCTTCTTTTGTAGCTTACCTCTTTGCCTTTCTTGCTACTTAAACTTGTTGTTCTAGACCTTCAAATTTGTAGCCTTAGCTTGCTACCCAAAAACCTTCAAATTTGTAGCTTTAGCTTGCTACAAAACCTTCAAATTTGTAGCTCCTTTGTTTCTTGAAATGTTGCTCAAATCTTCTAAAACTTGTAGATGATTTCCTTCTCCAAATGTTGTCCAATATTTATGGAATTTGTAGCTTTCAATGCTACCCAAAAAATTGCTTTCTTGCTTTTAACTTCCAATAATTATGGAATTTGTAGCTTTCAATGCTACCCAAAAAATTGCATTCTTGCTTTTAACTTGCTACCTAAAATTTTGAATTTTGCAGCTTTAATTCTCCTCCAAATGTGTTCTCTCGAACTCTAAAATTTGCAGCTACAAATGCTGCCAATATGCTACCTTTTTTATGTCCAAAATCTACCTCTAACTCCTTTAATTCACTGCCTTAACTTGTTGTCAATTCCTCCTTCAATTAGCTATTCGAGGACACTTGAAAATCTATCCAATAGTTCTTCAATCCGTAGCTCTATGACTCCTCCAATATGCTACCCAATTTTACAATTCAATTCTCTTAAATTGTTGCTCACAAAATCAGCCTTTCTCTTATTCAGCTTGTTGTCCAATAATTTTTGCAATTCATAGCTTTACTCTTTCTCCATATGTTGTCAATTCCTCCTTAAATTAGCTATTCAAGGGCACTTCAAAATCTACCCAAATATTCTCCAATTTGCAGCTCTATGTCACCTTCAATTTTTTGTCTTGTGACCCTTCAACTTCTATCATGAAAATCAACAATCTTCTCCTCCACAAATCAGCCTTCAAATTCTTAATGGCTGTCTTCAAATTTCTCAAATTGGTGGCCTCTTCTATCTTCTTTCTCCTCCTTAGCTCTCGCTGAATTTTATCTTCAAATCTGGCCTCTTTGTTGGCCTCTTCTTCAAGAATCTGAATGTCTTGAAGTCTTCAAAAATACTTTCTCAAATTTGGCAAACTTCTTGCCAAAAATCTTCTCCTTGAATCAGTTTCACAAATCCTTTTCCTCAATTTTGATGTGATTACCTCTTTTCAGGAGCTTCTTCTTCTTGCAATATTCTTCCCCAAACTTTCTTCAAATCTTCTCCAATGACCACTTCTTCAACTTCTTCAATAGGGCTTCTCTAGCCTTCTTCTTTCTCCTTCCAAATTTGCTTGAGACCTCTTCTCTTGGGTCTTCAAATTATGCAACTCTTCAATTGGACCTTTTCTTAGTCCTCCTCTATCTTCTTTCTCAAATCTTCAATGGGGACCTCTTCTCTTGGGTCTCCTCCTCAATCTTCAATGGGGCTTCTCTAGCCTCTTTCTTCAATCTTCAATCTACAACCTTCAATCTTCAATGGGGACCTCTTTCTTAGGTCTCCTCAATATTCAATCTTCAATATTCTATGGGGACCTCTTTCTTGGGTCTCCTCAATCTTCAATCTCCACTCTCTTGCTGCAACTCAAAAAACTAATCCCTACAATCAAATATATCCAAAATTCCAGAAATCTGAAATCAATAAACTTCACTAGTTGTTCTTCAAACTAGTGGAAAATAAATCTATGTTGAGTCCTAGTCTTCACGAGTTTTTTTGCAACTCTGTGGAAAGACTCTAGCCAAATTGCAACTTTCAAATTTTGCAAATGAAATCTCCCTATCTCCTCTCAATCTCTCTTGTGGCTCTCCCTATCTCCTATCAATCTCCCTTGTGGCTCTGATACCACTGTTAGCTTTTGATGCTATAAACTTAAAGCAAAATAACCAGAAGATCTAAAATAAAGTTGCAGGATGAAATATAAGATAATGGTAATATTCTAAACATATAAAACTCATAAATAACTTCTACAACAACTCATAAAATAGCCACTAATAAATGCTCACAAAAATAGTATTCTCATATAGAATAAATATCTCCAATACACCATACTTCCACACACTCTCACTCTACATTATGTCTCACACACACACATAGACATATATATAATGGAATGTGACTCTTCATATGGAGTACTCTTGGCCTTCACTCTTCTTGAGACTCTTCATCTTCCTACTCTATGGACTCATGTGCACATGGACTATTATGCACATTTACATTACCAAAATACTTTGCACACTCTAATAATACTTGTGCATTTATTACATTGCATAAAGTAAATACTCACACTCTAATCTAAGACACTCTCCTAATCTAAAGATGTACCCAAGGTGGTACATTAGCATGTACCAAATAATGTAATATACTCTAGCAAAATAATAAATAATATAAATCCTTGAAAAAAAAAGTTTCCCCCACTAATTGCTTATTTGCAACAATTATTATTATTATTTTTATTATTATTATTTAATAAGCTATGTGTGGCTTCTATTGGGGTCACTCCCATTACAAAAACAAAACATTACATTGCTCTCGTTACATTTCTAACAAGTTAATTAAAGCATATCCTTATTTGGCTTTTGATCAAGATATTCTTCATTTGCATCTCTATCAAAGATATTCTCCATCTTCAAACTACTAAGTTTCCACAATCAACTCCTTTTATATCAAATGTCTTCTGAAATTTAAATTCTGTCAAGATGAAATTCAATACTGCTAATGGCTAAAATATTTGTTGTCCAACCTCTATATCTATAAATACCTTGTCTATAACAACCTTACAATTTCTTTATACCATTTTATAGGGTTCTTATCCATTCCCCTAATATTCCAAGATATTATTTTCATTGTTATTTTTTTATTTTATTTGTGGGTTTAGCCCCACTTCTTGTTAGCACTCGTGATATTTGCTTTTGTTTTCCCATATCAATATCCCTCTGGGTTTCTTTTTCTCTATGTTTTTGTTTCTTGGGTCTTCCTCTCTTTTTTTCATTCCCATCAATACTTTCATCTTCTACAATCTCTTCAATCTTCTCACACTGTTCATAGTAAGACTTATCTTTAGGTTTGCCTTGTTCTGAAGGATCTGAAGTGCAAGGAATAACCTCAAAAGCACAATCTTCTTTATGTTGCCCTAGAAACCCTAAAGAGCAAGGATGCTCTTTTGCAGCAATTACCTTATTATTGTTAGCATAACTATAGGTTGCACTATATTATTTCATTATTTTAGTATGTTGTTATATTGTTATAACAACATCTATTATGCGCCTAGTCTGTTCCATCTTCATCGAAACTATTCTAAGGTGGAAAATGTATTATTTAAACAATTGCATCAATATTATTCTTGTTCGTTCTTCCTTCATGGTATCAGAGCGACGGTTAAGTACTCAAAACCTGAGAGAAGTGCTCCAAAACCACGAGATTGCCCATCACAACATTGTGAGTTCAGTCGTGACGCTGGTTTGGAGGAAGCTGCAAGAAGATAATTTCTAGAAGGCAATCGTGACGTGATGTGAGTGGTCGCGGATCATATGAAGAGTTTGACGATTTATTTCCTGCGTAAGAATTTAAAAAAGTGTGATGTGATTGAAATTTTGCAGTCTGTGTCGTGTTAAAATGGTATGTCTCTACGTAGTATGAGAAGACTGTTGAAAGGTCTGTGCGTATTGATAAATACATCGTGGAGAGATGCATTCGTGGTGCGGTGAGTCACTAATCTAAAAAAAAAAACAATTTGTGTGCATCTGCGTGAATCTGTGTTCTACAACACATCTGCGTGCTAAAGGAGACACTCAAATCTTACAATTTTTGAGTTGAAAGTGGTGTGGACAATCGGTGTAAGAAGGACGCATTGGATCTTGCTTACGACGCATGAAGACGTTGAGACAACAAGTAACTTGCTGTGAGGAGAGATTTTATTTCTGCGAGATAGAGAAGAACCACTGATGAAGTGTCTAAGGGAGAGCAGTTGGCTAAGATGAATGTGTTGAGTAATAATTGGTCCAGCGAAGGAGGCGCCACTCAAGGAGAACGCGAATATTTTGAAGACGTTGCGACTAAGGAGGATATAAAAAAGGGGAGCATCATGCACTCGTTGTGACGTTCGAGCTGTGCGAAGAACTGTTGCGTGTAGTTGAAGGCAAGCTTGGATTTAATCCCTCCGTAAGAGATCGCTAAAGCAGCGACTCTAATTCCATTTTTTTTGCACAGCCAAGGGATCGGCGAGCGTGCGAAGACGTAGACGTGTTAGCCAAGGGACAGGCTCAAGGATACTCCTCAAATACGAGGAGGTCTCCTGATCCACACGGATCAACCCGCTAGCCCACTTGGTCGTGGGCTGAGCGGTAGGGCTCCGGGAGCCCTCAGGTCGTGGGTTCCAATCCCGCCGACCCCCCCCAAAAACAAAGGTATAAATTTTTTTTTATTTAAGTTTTTTTTTAATATTATTTAATTAAAATTAAAATTAATAACATTTTAATTTATTTTATAATAGTTTAAAGTTATTATTTAAAAAAAAAAAAAATTACTATATAAGATAAAGTTATTTTTTTTTAACTTTAGTTCTAAAAGAATGTTTTAAAATGCTTTATAAAGAAAAATTTTAAAGAGGGGAGTCCATTTTTTTGGAAAAATCTAAGGGGGGAGTATTTTTTTTCTCAAAAATCAAGGGGGGATAAAAGAGTAATTTTTTGAAAAGGCAATTTTTGGCAATATTGTATAGGTGCATTTTCGGCAGCGCCCGACACCTAGTGGTTTATTTCTGTGGGCACTTTTATGTTGTATGTTGCATTTTTCATTTTTTGCACTACTTCATTAAAAGTTTAAAATCAAATTCACTCCCTAAGTCCCTGGAATAAATAAACACATCTGTGCAATTTATTGCACTGCAGCGTTCGGTATTTATGATACCTCTGGCCCACGCTTACAGGTAATGCTATCGTGATTGGGCTATTGTATCCGCCACCTAATATAGCTGCTAAAATGACGTCTGAGCTTGTTCTCTATAAATCGTTGGGGAGGAATAAGTACGCCATTTTTTGCATTTTTTTACTCCATCCATTACCCTAATCGTTCTTGTGTTTAGGCGTAAATCTTGACGAAAGTTCTGACATCCGAAGTGTTTAGGGGAAGTTACGCCCCACACATAAGGATTGACTACTTTCTATGGTAGGTGCCATCAACGAGACGATTTCCTTTCAGTACTGCTTAAGTACCACGTATCGTATGATATCTAAAAATTACCTATAGTTTCCCTCACGTAAGGGCGGGTGATTTTTTTTTTGATCTTTCTAAATACCTATAGTCTCCCTCACGTAAGGGTGGGTATTTTGTACGGTATAACGGCCACACATAAGGATTGACTACTTTCTATGGTAGGTGCCATCAACGAGACGATTTCCTTTCAGTACTGCTTAAGTACCACGTATCGTATGATATCTAAAAATTACCTATAGTTTCCCTCACGTAAGGGCGGGTGATTTTTTTTTTTGATCTTTCTAAATACCTATAGTCTCCCTCACGTAAGGGTGGGTATTTTGTACGGTATAACGGCCTAGCAAAAGGTATATTGAAAGGGGGACCAATTGGTGTTATAAGGAACCTTCACAATGTTTGCAAAATTAATGATTGATTCTCATCAGTTGTTGAAAGGTCCTAACTACACACCATGGAAAAACAATATGAAGGTAATCCTAGCAATGGATGACTTATGGGATGTTGTATCTGGAGCAACAACAAGACCTTCATCTGCTACTGGAGCTACAGCTCCATCTGCTGATCAGAAAGACTTTGACAAGAAAGACAACAAAGCTAAAGTGCTCATCTTGCTTGCTGTTTCTGATGAAGTTCAACCCCATATTGCTGACTGTGAACATAGTAAAGAGGCATGAGATGCCCTTAACACTATATATGAGGGAAAGAATGATTCCACTATTCTATTCCTTCAATCTCAATTACATAGTCTAAGCATGAAGCAGGGGGAGACAGTTGAACTCTTTCTTTGCAGAGTGTCTGAATTGAAAGCAAAGTTGAATTCTTTGGGAGAACCAGTTGATGACAAGCTCCTTACCTCAATTGTATTGAGAGCTTTACCTGATTCTTATAGGGTGTTGATCACTTCCCTTTAGGTGTCCCAACGGAAAGTTACCTTTGTAGAGTTGGTTAATATGCTTCAAGAAGAGGAGGCACGCCAACTACAGCGAGATGATTCTTCTAACACTGCCCTATACACCAACAGGAAGGGGCAACACAAGAAGAAGGGTAATTTTCAGAAGGGAGGTAGTTCTCAAAAGGATTCAAAAGGGAAACAACCTGAACAAACAAAAAGATATTGCAAGATCTGTGACAAAGAGGGTCATGATACAAACAGATGTTGGCATAAGAATAAACAACCTAAACAGAAATGTCAGAACAAACCACACAACAAGAACAAGCAACCCAAGGTGAATGTTGTTGTAGAAGAATTTGACTCGGATTCTGAGTGGGCACACAAGGTGCTCATGACTACCACAACCTCCAAGCAGACGGATCCTGTATGGTATGTCGATTCTGGCGCTAGTAAGCATATGACTGGCGACAAATCATGGTTTGAGTCTTTTGAGGCCAAAGAGGGCAAACCTGTCACTATTGCTGATGATAAAACCTACAAGATTCAGGGAGAAGGTATTGTTTTAGTCACTCTTTCTGATGGCAAGTGTCAAATTGAAAAAGTCCTCTATGTTCCAGGATTGGCGAAAAATTTGTTGTCAGTCACACAAATTCTGGACAAAGATATGGTTGTGAACTTTAGTGTTGAGGGAGGCAAGAAGTGTTGTTCTATTACCAGGAGGGGTAAGAACATTGCAACCGCTTCATTTAAGCATGGCTTATTTGCCTTAGATGTTATCTCTACTCCACATGTCGCCATGACAATCTCTACAAAGGAGGCAACTTCCCTATGGCACAAGAGATATGGGCATCTTAGTTCTGGTTACTTACTTGAGCTAAGTATGAGATGGTAAAGGGTCTTCCTTCCCTTTCTACCACATTGCCAGTGTGCTCTGACTGCTTGGCAGGAAAGCAGCATAGAGTACCTTTTGAGAAAAGCTCTACAAGAGCAAAGAAACCTCTGGAGTTGATTCACACCGATCTGTGCGGTCCTTTTACACCCATCATTTGTGGGGGGAAGAGGTATTTTCAGTTATTTGTAGATGATTACTCACGTAAAATGTGGGTGTTCTTTCTTACTATGAAATCTGAGGCATTTGGTTTCTTTCAGCAATTCAAGAAATCTGTTGAGAAGGAGTCAGGGGCTTCTATAAAGACTCTCTGCTCAGATCGAGGGGGGGAGTTTACCTCTAAAGAATTTTCTGCATCCTTGGCTGCACATGGGATCACGAGACAGGTTAACTACCGCTTATACTCCTCGACAAAATGGAGTTGTTGAAAGGAGGAACCGTTCCATCATGGAAATGGTTCGGTGCATGCTCACAGGAGCTACTCTTGGGCAACAATATTGGGCAGAAGCTGTCACCACAGTAGTATATCTGTTGAATAGGGCACCCACAAAGGCCCTACAAGGAATGACTCCACAAGAAGCATGGAGTGGTAGGAAACCCTCCATTTCTCATCTACGCATTTTTGGGTGTAAAGCTTTCATGCACATACCAAAAGAGAAAAGGAAGAAGCTAGATGCATTGAAGTGTATTCTTCTTGGCTATGATGAGCACTCTAAGGGTTATCGTTTGATTGATCCCTTGACCAAGAAGATTCATGTCAGTATAGATGTTATTTTTTATGAGGCTTTCACATCACAAAGCACATCAGATGTATACCTAGATCTTGTGGAATCTAAAGTTGAGAAGTCTCGTTCATCATCAAATATTGGAGGTTCTTCTCAATCTTATTCAAAATCATAGAATAAGAATCCAAAATGGTATACAAGTACAATCAGAGACTCCAATCTATCTACTCCACCTGATTTGAATTTGGATAGGCCTCGTACTCGCAGCATGGCTCGACAGGAGAGAGCTGCAACAAAGACTACTGGGGTTGATGATCTTTGTCAATATTTTGAGGGACTTTATGTTGATCCAGAGAAACCAACATAGGATATGGATATAGATGAGGACAGAGTGTTTATGTCTTCAATGAATGAACATGAACCTGTTTCGGTGCAAGATGCCCTTAGTGAGCCAAAATGGAAGGCTGCTATGGATGCTGAGTATCAGTCTTTGATGAAAAACAAAACTTGGAAGCTTGTCAATCTGCCATACGGAAAGAAGCCCATAGGCTGCAAATGGTTGTACAAAGTCAAGTACAAGGCAGATGGGACAATTAATAAGCATAAGGCCCATCTTGTTGCAAAGGGCTATGCTCAAAAGGAAGGCATTGACTATGAGGAAACTTTTGCACCTACTGCTCGGATGACCACCATTCGAGTTCTTTGTGCTATGGCAGCACAATATGGGTGGAAATTTCACCAAATAGATGTCAAGAGTGCTTTTCTGAATTGTGATCTCCAAGAGGAATTCTACATGACTCAACCTGAAGGATTTGAAGTGGAAGGCCAAGAGCAGAAAGTTTGCAAGTTGGTCAAATCCTTGTATGGTTTGAAACAAGCTCCTCGAGCTTGGTATATAAAAATGGATAATCACCTCCTGCAACATGGATTTAAGAGATGTCCGTCAGATGCAAACCTCTATTTCAAGAAAAAAGGTTCTGAGATAGTGTTGCTTGTACTTTATGTTGATGATCTGCTCATTACAGGAGTTCAGAAACTATGATCTCTGCTGTCAAAAGTGACTTAAGTAAATCTTTTGAAATGAGAGATCTCAGACTTCTCCATTATTGTCTTGGTCTGGAAGTAAGCCAGAAGGAGCACTACATCAAGGTGTCTCAGAAAAATACGTCAAGACATTGTTAGAAAAATATCGCATGACTGATTGCAAGCCAATGACAACTCTGATGGAATCGGGGCTTCAGTTATCGCGGTATGATGATTCACCTCAGGTAGATGGTACTCTTTATCGCCAGTTGATTGGGAGTCTCATATATCTGACAAACACTAGGCCAGATATTGTGTTTGTTGTTAACTATCTTTCGAGGTTCATGCAGGAACCTAAGACTACTCACTGGAAAGCAGCAAAACGTGTTCTTCACTATGTCCGTGGTACTATGGAATATGGCCTAACATACACGAGGAATGGTAAATTCTTCTTGCAAGGATACACAGACTCCAACTATGCCGGGTTGTTTGATGATCGCAAGTCAACTTCAGGATATATTTTTCATCTTGGATCCGGTCCTGTCTCTTGGCACAACAAGAAGCAATAGGTGGTTGCTATCTCATCTACAGAGGCAGAGTATCGCGCCGCACGTGAAGCTGTGTGCAAAGTGATATGGTTGCATCGCATTTTGACAAGTATGGGTCTTCCATCCAAATCTCCAATTCATTTGTTTTGCGACAACCGGGGTGTTCTGAACCTTGTCAAGAATCCAGTACATCATGAAAGAACCAAGCACATTGACACACAATGTCACTTCATTCGAGATGAAGTTCCAAGGCACCGAATTTAGCTTCAGTACATTCCCACAAATGCTTAAGTTGCAGACATTTTCACTAAGGCACTTGCACGTGTCAAATTTGAATTGTTTCGCAGCTCTCTTTGTATTACTAAATGATGTAATCAAGGGGATGTTAGTATAGCTAGTAGTTATCTTATTACCCAAATAATGTAATAAGGGGGGATGTTAGCGTAACTATAGGTTGCACTATATTATTTCATTATTTTAGTATGTTGTTATATTGTTATAACAACATCTATTCTGCGCCTAGTTTGTTCCATATTCACCGGAACTATTCTAAGGTGGCAAATGTATTATTTAAACAATTGCATCAATATTATTCCTGTTCGTTCTTCCTTCACTTATTATGCTCTAAAAAACCTAAATTGTTATGGGTTTCCTCCATCCTCATTTCTTTATTATGTTGCTCTTGAAACCTTGAAGTGCAAGGGATAACATCTTCATCCCTTTCACTCTTATTACTTGGAGAGGATTCTATACTACTTAAGGAAAATGAAGATGATTTACCTAGAATAAACTTGACCTCTTTTGTTGTCTTTGTTTTAGGATTTCTCTCCACATTTTCTTTTGCACCTTTAATTTCTTTTGAACTTGCCAAATGATATTGTAGATAGGCTTTCTTTGCCTCTTCTTTTGGAGTGGAATATCCTTGATCTAATCTAGCTTCCATTACTGTATGATTTCCTTGCTTCCTCTTAAAGTTTATCTCATGGCTAGAATTTGTTCTCTTTCTTCATAGTTTTCACTTTGCAAACTCTTGCCATATGTCCAATCTCATAACAATTGTGGCAACAAAATGCGATATTTTCATAATCTACTTTTTGATCCCATTCTCTTGATTCAAATTTTATTTTAATGGATTGTGGCAAAGGTTTAGAAATATCCATAGCAACATATATTCGAGTATATATAGAATGTTTTCGATCCTTAGTAGTTAGTCCTTCCTTGATGAATTCCCCTAGGGTATTTCCAATATTCTTCACAACATCCTTATTTATAAGCTGATATGGAAATCCAAAAAGCCTAACCCACACTGGAAGCTTCTTAAAAGTTTCAATCTCAACAAAAAAATATCATTCCACGGTCTCAAATAAAGTGCATCTCTTCCCCTAAACCATGGGCCACCAACCATTATTTTATCCCTAATTTCTAAACTAGAAAAGAAAAAAAAAAAACTTTTGAAAGAAAAGTCGAAATAATTTGAATTTAATCCCCATTTCCACTTAATCTAATTTTGAACCTCCAAAACCCTGGCCATGATCTATGGAACTTACATATTAACTCTCTACTTTTAAGAACCATTATATCATGCTCAATCATCTCATCCTTGATACTCACTTATGGTGTAGCATTTGCTACTTGGATCAAAATTACCATGTATTCGCTCTTCTGCTCATCTCCAACTTGGGCCTCCATACTTCCAACTAGGGCATCATGACTACCCATTAGGGCTTTCAAATATGGCATTCATTCCATAGTAGCTAATGGGGCTTGCTCACCTTCCCTCTCGGCTTGCACTTGCTCCCAACATGCACTCTCTCCTACCTAACACTTGCTCTCGGCTTGCACTCCCTCTTGGCTCGCAATAGCCCTTTTCTTTTCTCTGTCCCGACATTCCTTCACTTCAGCAATTTTTAGGAAACAATATTCCATGCACTCATGGTAAGGGTTTGAAGCATTGATGCACTTTGAATGAACACGTTGTTCTTATGCTATGACTGAATCTCGGCTTGCACTCTCTTAGATCACACCTCCTCCTGACTCACACTAGATTTTCTTCAACTAGATCACACTTTGCTTTCTACTTCCTGCTCACTCTCGACTCCCTTTCGCATTCGCTTCTGATAACACTCACTCTCGACTCACGCACTCACTCCGTGATCATACTCGCTACTACACTCACTCCTGACTCGTGCTCGCTGCTACACTCGCTTTTAACTGCATTTTCAACAATCATTAAGAAATGAATAAATCTAAAGTTATTAGAGATTCGTCAATCTAAAGTCATTGATAAAAAAATTATTTGAAATAAATAAATTATACATTTATTTAATAAACTTAAGAAAAATTTATTTATTTATACTTCATGAAAAGGTTTCCAATCATACATTTATTAATACCATTTTACATGTTTTCCTTATAGATGAATAAAAATTATATCATAAATTTATTAATATGTATTAATACCATTTTACATGTTCTCCTTCCGTATCATTTAAAATCAAAATTATTACTATATTATGTATATATTTTCAATCTTTGATTTCAAGGTTTTATATAAATAAATGGTTACATACTCCTTTGACTAGATGTTGACTATTAAAATCTTAATTTAAATAAATTATTGTTACTAATGATTATTGATACAATACTAATAGATAATTTAGTAAATAACATTAGTTCAACCAACTATATCCCTTAACATTCTAGGAGGATAATAAAATTCGAATCTTTCTAAATGATATATCTCCAAATTATTGTAATACTACTATGTGATCATGATATGATATTAGTGGGACCTACTACAAGCTGTATAACCCATATATCCAATAAAAAAATTAATAAACAAATTTCTATTTATTTAAAATCCATAAAACCTATATAACAAAGCCCACACCAAGATTCAAAATTCAACGACAAAATAATAACTCAATGTGACTAAGTCGATGTAAAAGGAAAAGGATAACCTTTTCAAAACCTTATATATATATATACACTTCGTGATTAAGTCATATATAATATAAATAGGTGTAATTCAATACCCTCGTCTAATAATTTGTTTAAAAATAATCTTAAAAGAATTAATTGGTTATATAGAATTAAATAAACTTCACTAACTAGGATATATAGGTTTTTCCTTGGAATTGAGAAATATAATCAATTTGGCTCATGTCATTTGTTTTAAAAAATTAATTGCTTATATCAAATTGAAATAAACTCCAATTGACTATATGGTGGTATATGGGTCTCCTTGAAAGTGAGGACCACATGACTACATAGTAGTATATATAGGTCTCTCCTTGGAAGCAAGTAAGCAAATTGAAATAAACTCCAATTGACTACATAGTAGTATATATAGGTCTCTCCTTGGAAGCAAGTAAGCAAATTGAAATAAACTCCAATTGACTATATGGTGGTATATGGGTCTCCTTGAAAGTAAGGACCTCGTGACTACATAGTAGTATATATAGGTCTCTCCTTGGAAGGAAGGCATATAACCACTTGGGCTCATGTCATTTATTTAAAAAATAATTATTATTTATATGAAATTAAAATCGATACATGGGTCTCATTCGAAACGAGGAATTTAACCAGCTTAGCTAATATCATTTGTTTTAAAAATATTTAAAATTCAACAAAACTAAAATGTTAGATGTTTAGCTAAGATAATGTCATTTAAGAAAAGCGAAGTGGATTATAAGATTTGGTTCTAATACTAAAATTAAACATTTAATATTTTTTTAATGAGTTTACACAGGTTTTTATGAAGGGTCCTGTCATACTCGTCCTACTGAATGGGGTTTGGGTTTGAACCTTGAACCCCCAAAGAGAGGTCAAAGCCTTTACCACTGCAATAAACTTACAACTAATCATCTAACATTTTTTTTAAATTTTAAATAAGCTATGTGTGGCTTCTATTGGGGTCACACCCATTACAAAATCAAAACATTACATTGCTCTCTTACATTTCTAACAACTTAATTAAAACATACCCTTCTTTGCTCTTCTATCAAATTAAAGAAGAACCCCATAATTATCTTATAATTAGCATAGCCTGTTTTGCTCTTCTATCTTATTATCTTATAATTTTAGTACTAGGACCCCTTCTTTATTATTATTATATATTGTTAACAACCCCATAATTATCTTATAATCCACTTCGCTTTTCTAACACCTGAGAAAAACCAGGGTTAGATGTATCTTTAATTTTTTTTAATATAAAAAATTTGTCAGTTCAATACCAAATTCTCCGTGAGCGAATGCTATCTTTCATACGTTGGCCAGAAGAGTATTTAACTATGATTGGTGCACGCTTTCTGCTCTCGAATGGAATTGCTTAGGGGTTCTTACTGGATGTTGCGTTCAATAACTTGAATTGGAAGAATAATTACTTTATGGAGAGTGCGGGATACGATCAAGCCAAGACAACTATGAGAAAAGAACAAATACAATAATATATTGTATCCCTGAACGGGTATGCCCGCAAGGAATTATCCACAAGGTCATCAACAAGATGCAGCCATAACTTCTACGGCGGGCAAGGACTGACCAGTAAAGTCCGCAACAATTTGCCGCATAAAGACAGCTTGAGGAGTGCGGGTTAGTATCGTTCTCTTTAATATTCATGCAAAGCTATTTCAAATGACAATTATGTCGTGCGGCAGGCAACCATCAATTCATTTTCCAAAGAGTTCGCCATCAAAGTCAAAATATGCTAGAATTTCTATATCAATCTTCTCTTGTAATCTTTCAAATAGTTTGTTTAACTTGAGGATTAGATACTAAAAGTTGATTCTCAACCCTTAAGGATTAGGTGATAAATTCTGATGCTTAAGTCAAACTATTGAAAGATCCTTACGTACATATCTTGCAGGGGAAGCCAGGCACATTTAATATGCATCCAATGGAATGGTGGTAGTACAACATTTAATCAAAACTAAATTTATTTTCATCTGTATGTTTAACATTCAACTTTACGAATTTTAGTCTGCTTCTTTACAATGGGCCAACAAGACATTTCTGGTCACCTGGCAAGAACTTCTACAATTTATGGTAAGAAAATTGAATAACTCCTGTAGTAGCTAACAACCAACCTGACAATGATAATTGAGGACTAGGCTTTACCCCTGCATCTCTCAAGGTCCACAAGTATTTAAAAAAACACGACTTTTGTTTACCACCACACAATTTTAACAACATAGACGTAAGGAGGGCTCTAACAGCAACACATGAACCTGCATTTTAGCTCCTGAACCGGCATTTAAGCTCGCAACATCCACATAGGTCAGGTTGACATCTATGGATCAACACTTTCCAACACGCATCCATTTCATCTTTTAAGAAGCCCAACTTGCTGCGACATAAATTTAATTCAAAACTTTTATTAATTAATAGCCTGACATGGAGAATGTATCACTTCATTCCATGAAAGACATTTTGGTGGCCCAGCTGTCCTTCAACCTAACCAAAACAATGTTTGAAACTTAAATGCATCGATAATACAATCATTCATAAACATGACCTCAGAGACGCTCTACACAATTGATTACAATCTGGGCATAATCTCAACACATGAATCTAGTGATGAACACACAAGCAATTGAGATCCACGCTATATATTTATCAAAACATTAAATTCATTTTCTTATTTGTTTTAAGAAATTAATTCATGTCATTTTCTGATCTTTCGAAGGAGTAGAGTAGAAAAGAGGATAAATAAATGCGTTAGTTGTTAATATTTCAAAGGTACTAAAAATTTGAATTTGTTTGTTGGTTTAGAAGTTTTAGCAAAACCTCCACAGTTAATAAAACAGCCCACTGTATTAAGGTAAGCACTGTAAAATAATTTTCAATTATTAACTTAATTATGTTCTCCTGCCTTGTAGTACACACAGACACTTTGACTTGACCTTCTACACAAGGCTAGACTCAACATTTTGGTTCCTTGTTTGCAAGGAATATCATAACAACACGATGGCAAATGGAAATACAAAATGTTTTATGGTTTTTGAACAGCTTTATCCCATATCCTTGATTGTGGTCCTCACCTTCAATATATATGAGCGTTTCATTTTTCACAAGCTTAATACAATTTCATAAAATCAATCATCATTGTATGATCCAATTTATCAAGGTTAACACAATTTCATAAAATCATCGTCAATATATGATCCAATTTATCAAGGTTAATACAATTTCATAGAATCAATTTATCAAGGTTAATACAATTTCATAAAATTATCATTAATGTATGATCCAATTTATCAAGGTTAATACAATTTCATAGAATCATCATCAATGCATGATCCAATTGATCAATTTATCAAGGTTAATACAATTTCATAGAATCATCATCAATGTATGATCCAATTTATCAAGGTTAATACAATTTCATAGAATCATAAATGCATGATCCAATTTATCAATATCACGCAACAAGACCATTAGATTGTATTCTTAGCAATTAAACCAATGCATTTAATCATATGTTGTTTATTATACAATTTAAACATAATATCGTAAACAACATGGTCAACTACATTAATGATTCATCATTCAATAATTTATAACACACTTCACTATTATCTATGACATGCCAAAGGTCATTTATAGGTTTTTGTTTATTAAGGGGCATTACATGCAACCTGGGTTAACTATGCTGGCTTAGAACCACACCCGTAAGTGTGGTCTCAAATGATGCCTCTACCCCTTGAGTGGAAGGCGACTATCTAAAAATGTGATCATGAGTTACCCACATGGGGGAAATGGTCGACCATATAACCTCCTAGATCGGGGGAAACAAACAAGCATGAAATGACCAGTTCAGCTGCCATTACTAATGAGAACTTGAAAGGCGCTTCTCCCTTAAAACAATGTTCTTCCTTTTAATACCAATCCATGCCTCCTTGTATGGTACGACCTAGGCACTCAAAAAAATTGGGACAAGGATCAACTGAAAGGCCTCCCAGCCTGTAAGAACCCAATGAACACACAAATACCAAGGTGACTACAAGTGTCATCCTGAGGGACCTATGCAGTACTCTATAAAGAGAATGCCCATCCACATTCACATCCATGCACACCAACCCAAGTAACAAGGACAGAAGAAGAAGTGGATTTGACCACATGACCATCCAATATCAACAAGCAGAGATGGGCAAGAAGACCATCTATGTTGAATGAATATTTACATGAAAAAAATTGAATCTACTGTCTATGTATCAGCCTTTGGAAGAAGATCGACCCCCAGATATTGGATGGCATGCTCTCTTTCCTATAAAAGAGGATATACTTGTTGAGTCCACTAGATCTTTACAGGGCATTTCAACTGTCAAATGTATAAAAAATAGAAGTGGTCAAGAAGATAGAAATTCCAGAAGAGGAAATTCAATCAAACTAATCCTAAGAAAATAAAGTCGGGTATAGTATTTTGAGGAGGAGATTTAAGTGGTTAATACATATATAATAGATTTGATTAGTTTGATACGATTTTTAGAATGAAAACATTGTTATAAAAAAATGCAACCAAATGAGATAGTTCCTTGACATTGTTTAAGGATCACTTGGGGTTTGATAAGGCGCCACAAAGCCTCCTCCTTATTTTGCTAGACTCTGTGATGCTCTGAAGGCAAATTTTTTGCAATCAAATGCTTCTTTTTCCAGAGAAGTTGACATATCAATGTCTTTCTATAATTTGTTTTTGTCGACTGGTTCAATAAGGAATCAGTAAGCAACATGATCTTGAGAGAGACCCGACTCATAAGGCTATAGCCCTTAAGAGGAGGGAGAAACAAAAACCATTTAAGAGGAGAGTTGTAGAAGATGCCTCACCATCCAAGAGGGTCAAAATCGATTCTAACTGCCCTGGCACTCAGTAGGGAGAAACAATGGCCAACTCGCTAACAACTGTATTACTCTCTTACATAAAAACAACAATGGCCAAGTCCCTAACAACGGAGTTACTCTCTTACATAAAAACAAGGAGGGATCGACGACAGCTCCTTACAGCCATTTCAATATATGACTTTTCTGCGACATTGAATCATTGGGCACACTTCTTCTCTATAGGTTGAGTTGAGCCAATAGCTTTCGCTTGTTCTCTCCCGCCCAAGTTTCTAGCATAAGGGTCAAAGACATGAGATACTTCTCTCACCCTTCCTAGCATGATAAAGGTCATGTCAAAATGTCCCCTCCTTAGCTTACCAAAAGAGTTCACAAACTAACATTTCAAGGTTGTGGTAATCCTTTAAAAGAGACAAGGTCGACACTTATTTCTTCTCAAGAGTTGATTAGTCTTTATCTAGCAGTCCAACATATTGTCTTCAACCATACTCCCGCCTTCACTAAAATAAGTGCCTCTCCTTCATTTCTGTGAGGCAAAGGGAAGTTTCTGGTCTAGAATTAAAACCATTATCCCAAATTGATGTGTTGCCTAATAGCACTTGGCACTTCAAAGCATCAATAGTCTGCAACTAAACCAACTTTAACATGCTCCCAAAACCTAACCGACTAATGCAAAAATTGGTAAGTGGGCAATTGTCAAAAACTTGTCTTCTCTCGAAGACATAAACCTGAAAACTTCTTTCAAAAAATCCATGTGCGAGCATCCACACTCAAATCATTTCTCTCCAATATTGGACCATTAATTGGGATTTCTATTTGTGACACCATCTTAAGAACTATATGAACAAAGCCTATTATATATTGATCTGAACACTAGGGAAAGACGATTGCTTTGACCAACCTATACCACTAAAGAAATTGTTATCGGATAAGGCCTTTTAGCTACAAACTTGGACAATCAAGGACGAAATTGCTGTTAAGGATCTAGTTCACATATGATTTCAACTTCTTTTAGCCCCAAGAATTAATCAGAAGGGTGGGGAAATTTGACCAATCAACAAATTCAATTCATTTTATGATTTATCAATATTTCCAACTCCTTTAGACTCAAATATTTTTTTTTCACTTCAAAGATATGCCTCCTCTCTCCTTGGACTTGAATATCTTTTTTCAAAGCCTTTCTCCCAAGCTAATTTTGGACAATGTCAAAACAATCCCTTTAAAATTGTTGGCATCTTGGTCTTACCTGAACGTACTAAATAACGTACTAAAAGGAAGGTGTAAACATACTATAATCCCAACCTATTAGATAAGTTAGATAAGACAAGTGTCATCAGATATGGTATAAGCTCTAGCAAGTACTTTGAGCAGGTGCCATCAGAAAATAGAGGAGCTTTTTGACCAAATCTTGGTCCCACACTTTCGTAAATTTACCCCTACATCATGATTCTAATAATCTGGAAACTGCACATAAGAGGAGAAAAGGCTGGACCTAACCTAAAATGCCAAATGGCCCTAAAATTGCTCTACAAGAAATTTAATCCATCCTTCAGCTCTGCCTCTTGAGCATCCACTGAAGGTTTTACCTATTTTGCCGGTGCTCCACATTTTAAAGAAAGATTCTAATATTTTCAGTAGGAATTTGATTTTCCATGGAACTGGATGCTCAACTATTTCAGGAACCTTAGCCCTCCACAAGGGTGGCTGCCTTAAGATGGATAAGGCAAAGCCCACTCAAAAAGAAGTTAGGAAAAGGTCTTGGCCCACCCCCTCAGCTCAGGTGTATCATTCACACAAATGCAGTGTAGGCATAGCTCAAATGAGGCATATAAAAGTTAGAAGGTTGGAATAGCACATGCTATTGGACTGGCTCTCCTTGATAAGGACCCAGCACTTGAATTTATAGCAGGCTTTCTCCTATCCTACTCCATTTACTTCATACTAAGGTGACAAGGGGATAAAGCTCAGAGCAGAGATAATGGGGTAAAATCATGCCACTTGGGGCATAGATCTCAAGCCACGCCTTAATATTTAGTTACACTTGTTACCGTTATGCCCAACTCACCACTTACAATTTAGTTACCTTTAGTTATGATGCCTAGATGACTTCCATTTGACTCAACAAATAAATTAAGATGGCACACCTGTGCAGAGCAAGGAAACACCAAAACTATCAAATGGGCACATTGGCACATTGTAGCATTAATAAAGGTGTCATCCTTGCCTACTTAAATAAATTCCCACCGCTCCATACCATCAATCCTTGCCCACCTAAGCAAATTTCCAGCACACCATACCACCAATCCTGGCACGAATTAAATCCAATCCTTCTGGAGTGAATCTGCACCCCTTTCTGAGGGGGCATGTGTGCATCAGATTGCATGTCATTTTATTAACATAACTAACAATATTGATCATCAAAAAAATAAGATTTCTTTTACACTCTGTTTCTTTGATGCAAACCTACTAAAGCACAAGGGGATTTTTTGGATGGAGTCCTAACATTTATTTGCAACCAGGTTTGTTCTGGTTCAACAAAAATTAACATGGGTCTGCAGCATACATGGCAGCCTGTGGGGAACATAGTTGAAATCAAACAATATCATTCATAATGAAAACATATATAAAAGAGTAGGAATCCGAACTTTTCATCCTTAATGGGTAAAGCCATAATTCTTAATACAACATTGTCGGCATTTAGGAGTTCGGTAGTTAGAAGTCGCAAATACTAGAGGAAGAGAACACATATAAGAGTTCATTGAAATGAAAAAATAAGTTAAGTTAGAGAGATGGAGAACAGACAACCACAAGAAGGACTTTTTCAAACTTGGTCTTCAAACTGTCACAACCCATAAAATAGATACATTACTTGGATTTAACTTTATCCAGTAAAACAGTATTGTCAAAATATGATACAAGAGCTGATGGATCCATGTAACCAACATTAGCACAAACATGAGTGACACCGACACAACCACTGCACAACAAATAATCTAGCAAACGACCAATTTGATTACGATTATAAATTTACCAGTTGGTCTACTTGATATTCAATTTCATTTTTGATAAATTTAATCCCCTTCTTAATCCAATAAATAGTGTCATATACCAGCTGCAAGAAAAGCAATTATTCCTAAAAGGCTGACAAATCCAACATATGAAGAAAAGAAAATTGTTTATGATGTATTCTTGTACAAGGGAAAATCCCATACACAAATAGTAGCAAATCCCATACACAAATAGTACCTACAATAAGGACCTTGTCAATGGAAAGCTACTTGAACGACTGAAATTAGCTAACAATGTTTTACATTTCATATGCAAGAACTACTAAAATTAGCTTGAATGCATAGAATATGCCTCTTAAGGCACGCACTCCCATATCATGGATGTAACTAATCAAATCAATCATAAAGACATTTCCAAGCACTCAGAAATCCCATTACATCTCGAAACACCTAATATACCAATTGAACAACAGAAACCATAAAGCAGATCTTTAATATAGTAAACAAAACAAAACGTCTGTGAACAGATCCACAGAAAACACAAATTTCGTAAGTCACATAAAGACAAAGTAATACAAATTTAACAAGTGAAGCCTGAAATCTGAAAGAATTTTACTTTATAAATGGCATATTATTCTAAATTTAATACAAATTAAGTATCTAAATCCAGATAATTTCACAGCAGCTGTTTAAGGCCACAGTTCCTTGCCTACGGCCTCGCAAAGACAAAAGTTCATTGGCATCCAGATCCCAAGAACAAATATCTAATAGTAAGTTACCCAAAAATTCTAAAAACAAAGAATAAAATAAAATATTGGCCTATCACCAGCAACCTATAGATCCATTCACAGAGAAGAGACTAGTACCTGACTAGCCTATCTGCAACATTTCAATTCCGAAATCCTTGGAGCTTCCAGTCACTTAAAAGTTACAACTACTAAATATCTGCTTCCAGATCAAATGCATGAAAGGAGAAGCATCCTAGAGCTCAAAATCATCATCCAGCTTCAACGCCTGAGCTGCGGCCTCCTCTTCGTCATCGTCTATCACAAAATATGGATTGTGCCCTATGGGCCGGAACTTGTAGCCGGTAAACACATAAAAACCTAAGGTTGCCAACTCTCCAGCGAGGATACTGGTCCAGGCGTACTGGTAAGCGGTAATAGTAGCAAGGGCATAGACGACAACCCTAGTAAAGTAAATGTAGCCCACCACAACAACGTAATACTGGCGGAAAAGGGTGAGCTTCATCAGATTCACCGCCGCTTTGCCGTCTGTGTGCGCGGCTTCGCGCAGATTCTTGATGGACCACACAATAGGGAACAGAACGGCACAGCAACAGATGACGTCCACCAGCAGGAACATTTGTTTCCAGGCCAGCCAGTCCTTAGCATACGGCCCGGTCTCGTCGATAACCACGGTAGCAATATTTGCTACGACCTGCAAGGGAATGACGACCATAAGCACCTTCTTCTCCTTCCCCTGCAGGTAGGGTTTCAAAAAGGACCATCCCGTGCCGATGAGGACGATGAGGGTAAACAGCATAATTCCCTTGAGAAAACTGAAAATGTAGAAGAGAACGTCCCACCCGTGGGCAGTCCCCGTCCTCTTGATGAAAGACTTGTCCTCTGCCTCGCAGACGAGATTTAGGGCCTTGAGACACACCAGGGCCGCCATGAACACATGGATCTGGTAAACCATCGCGCGATTCTTCACCAAGACATAGATCCACACAGCCGCAAGAACCGCGTAGATTAAAAACAGGCAGTAATAAAGCTTCGGCAACACGGTTTCGCCAGCAGATAGGTAATCGCGAGTGGCGCTGGCCCCTTGCCCCTCCATGTTGTACATCAGCGTCTTCACGTCCATGGTGACCATGACATCGGGGATACAGTTCGCGAACACCAGAGTGTACTGATTCGCATCCACCTCATCGTAAATTAGGTCATAGTGGTCGACATGGAGTTTATCGAACGTTAGGAGCCGTTTTATGAGCTTGCTGTCCAGCACGCAGTGGATCTCGCCGCGCTCCAACTGCTGGAGAACGTGGATCCAGGCGTCCCTCGTGCTCAGGAAGAAACCCATGTGCACCGGATCGATCTTCTGCTTGGCCTTGTAGGAAGCGCCGGACACCGTCATCTCGAGGCGGCCGGTGTGGGTGAATCCGAACTCGTCGAATGGGATAATCGATCGCGAGTCCGATCGAATTTCAGACACTCGGATCTCTGCCGCCGCCCGGGGCACAAACCCTACCACCACCAACATTACCACCGCCGCAAAATACCAAATCGCCATTCCCCAAAAGCTTCTGGTTTTGCTTAATTCGGGGTTGGACGCCATCGTGAAGAATATCTCACTTCGCTTTGCCTGTTCCAGAAGCTCCAGATAACCCCCAGCGCGATCTAACCTGCAGATCTGCCGATCTGTGTAAGAGCCGGATATAAACGGGAAGAGGGTCAAAAGTTCCGTCAGACAACGACGGTGTCGGCGTGACGGCAGCTGTAAATGTTACTTAGGCGGTCGAAAACTTGCCGTTAAAGGCCAGGGGGGTTTCGATTGTCGCGCATCGTATCGTGGCATTGCCTCGTTTAAAAATTATTTGACGTACAGTGGGGCCGTTGTGTGATGTATTTAAATTGATTCAATAAATTTACGAAAGCAAAAAACAATAGTCTCCTTAAACTTATGTTTTTAAAGTCACATAGAGTTGTTCACAATCACAAGTACAGTGTTTAAATAATATGGGTTGTTTTCACCAAACTTATTTATGTCGTTATTATTGACCCCTTGTGGAGTAGATCATCAGTCACTCACTTAAGATATGTACTGTCATCATTGAGAGGATTAATAACTCATTGTGGAGGAGACCGAAGACCGGAGACGGTTACTCAGCATTTGCATCATCATCATCAGTTGACATACACTCAAAGAATCCACATCAGACTACTACCTTCGCAAACATGCTGCCCCTTAAGTTTGAACAGGCTACCCCTCAAATTTGAACTTGGTATCTTCTTAGTAAATACTTAAACACTATCTATATTCTATTTTTTATCTTTCTTTATTACCACTATTAATTATAAAATAAAAATAAGTTCTTAAAATTTAATTAAGAGATGTAAGATTTAAATTTATTATTAAATAGGTTGTGACAAAGCTCTAAGAGGATATTGATGTTCCTACCGCCAATAACAAAATAATAACAAAATAATAAGAAGACATTAGTATGTAGTAGCAAATCAAATCTAAGTGAATAAACAATGTACTCAGGAATCTCTATATGTAGTCCAATTAACATTAAAAACTATTTTATTTTTAATTTAAAAAATGCCATCACCTAGTCGTCGCAGGGGTTGAGTCTATTTCTTCGGGCTTGTAAATCTTTTCCCAAAGTAGAAAATAAACATCTTTTGCTAAATATAATATTATTTTTATATGTGATAGGGTTCACTAATAATTTTGTAGAAAAATGTTTTGAGGAATAAAGTAAAGATTTTGGTTTTTTTTTTATAAACATCCATCCATTTCCTCACACACTTATCTATGTTGATTTGAATTTTGGACCTCTCAAAAAAGAGTCAAAGTCCATTGCACTGGCTCCACTAGAACGTTTGTTTGTTTTGTTTTTTTTTTCAAGGTTTAAATCGTGACATGTGTGAGTGTGTTAATCCCTTATTGATAAGCTTGGCAAGGGTCATGGTTAGGGTGGGAATGCTCAACCTTAAGTGTTGGTCGGAGGTGTTTCTCACACTATCCAAATCTAAAAAAATAATTTTGTAGGAAAGTAATATAATAGTAGGAGTCGTCCAACTTAAGTGTTAGTCGTAGGTGTTTCTCACACTATCCAAATCCAAAAAAAAATAATTTTGTAGGAAATTAATATAATAGTAGGAGTCGTCCAAGGGAGACAGTACAACGGTTTGGGTTTTGGCTTTTCTTTGGGAGATCTAAAATTCAAACCACAGAGTGTGTGGTTGTGTGTTAAATTTCCTACTGATAAACTCGACTTTCCCTCTTCAGAAGGTCTAAAGTTCAAACCACAAAGTGTGTGTGGTTGTGTGTTAAATTTCTTATTTATAAGCTTAGTTCTCCCTCTTATAAGAGGTCATTGTGGATGGAGATGCGCAGCCCAAAGCATCAATCATAGGGGTTTCTTATAATACAATGGTTAAGGTTTTGAATGCTCTTCCAAGAGACCCAAGTTCAAATTACAGTAAGGTGTGTGGATGTATCAGTGAGAGTTTCTCACACGTACAAATCCAAAAAAAAATATTAGAGTAAGGTGTGTGGATGTATCAGTGAGAGTTTCTCACATGTACAAATCCAAAAAAAAATATTAGAGTCGAAGTTCTTGTGGGAAAGCACAATGGTTAGGGCTTTGGGTTCTCTTCTAAAAGGTTCAAACTACGACAAGGTGTGTGGTTGTGTCAACAAGGTTTCTCACATTAACCAAATCCCAAAAAAAATTAAAATCGGAGTTCTTGTGAGACAACATAATGATTAGAGCTTTGGATCAATAAATTTGTACAAAAGAGATTAAAATAAATAATTTATGAAAAATTAATAATACATAGAGAGTTCTACAAAAAAAGGAGAGGGAATTTTGTAATAAAGAGAAATAGTCAAGGATTTTTTCGCAGGACTGCCCAAACTGCCGAACTCTTTTTGGCCATATCTCACTCATCCGAACTTGGATTGAGCTAAAATTTTGAGGGTAGATGCCTGAAAAATCCTAGAACATCTCCACCAATTTTCATATCATTTGGAGCAACATAGATCCTAGAGCATCCCTATGTGTGAACGATATATTTGGCAAGCGGCTATGCGAGGGTTTCATCTGGGTTGAGTGCAAGCGGCTCCAGAGGTTGGTTTTTAGGGCCTTCGGGCCCTAGCGACCAATATTTTTGTGGTTTATGCTCAATATTTTAGTAGGAAATGTTGCAGGGGATACAAGATGGGTTAGAAATTTGTCTTTCAACAGATCATACTATGAACTTGAGTGACAATGACTTCCAATTTGCTTGCACAAAAGAAAAGTGAAAACCGTACCTTTCCACGACGTCTAGGGCAAGGATTAAAGAGACCACGAAATAAGTTTCAAGAATTTGATCAAAAAATGGCTCATATCTCAAGTGAATCTGGTGCTAAGGTGCACCCACAAAATAATTCTACTGTGAAAACCCCTGTCAAGGGTAAGAATTTTGAAGACTCGGTCCCAAAAATGAATTTTATGGATGCCCTTCGTGGTGGACGGCCTCTGCCCAATGCTAATATCAATATGAGGGCTTCCCATAAACCTCTAAGAATTCCTAATATTTATTCCAGGAAAATGGATTCAGGATGTATTAAAGCAGTGATGGAACTCCTATTGTTAAGCTTGATATGGGGAACATTTAGACTGGCATTGAAGATTTGGAAAAAAGAGGACTAATTTGTCGGTTCGTGGGTTTTCGTCCGAGTCTATCTGCTTTCAAAGTATGGGCTACAAAAAGCTGGAAAACTAAAGGTGAGTTACAAATCTCTATTTATCCAAATGGTTATTTTCTTGTTTTATTTGCTAATAATGAAGATAGAGAGAAAACTTTTCAAGGGGGTCCTTGGTTTTTTGGAAGGGCAGGGCTTTTCATGAAGCCTTGGCATACTAAATTTAAATCCGAAGAAGAGATGCCTTCTATAGATCCCATGTGGGTTAGACTCTTTGGCCTCCCTATTGAATTTTGGAATCCTACTATTTTTTCTTCAATTGGAAACTCTTTAGGAACTTTAATGATGACTGTTGATTGTACTCAAAATTTTGAACATATTATTTATGCTCGAATTTGTGTTTTATTGGATTTTGACAAACCCCTTCCTAAAGAGATCACATTACAATTTGGGGAAGACACTTGGGAGCAAGTAGTGGACTATGAGGACATTCCTTTTCATTGTAGAATTTGCCATGAATATGGTCATTTGGCCAGTGCTTGCCCAAATGAAATTCCCGATCAAAAGAAAGAAGATATAAACTCAGCAAGTTTCCAAATACCTAAGAAGAAGAACACTAAAAAAAAACAGTTAGTGAAGGATCAATCAAAGTCATTTGCTAATATGTTTGAAATACTTTCCACAAATGATGTCCCAAGTGAGGAAGAGGAAATAATGGAAACTAAAATCTTAGAAACACAATTTAAATATGAAGGAAAGAACTCAGAGACAAACCAAAAAATCAAAGGTTTTCAATAGAAAAATAAAGGAGAAAATTTACACAAGAAAAACAATATTTCAAATGTCAAAACTTCAAATAATACAGGTCCCAATATAGGTTCCATTGAACCATCTAGTAAATTTTTGGCAGTGTATGAGCATTCTTCAAGGTTAGAAGCCATCTCGGATTCAATTGGAATAAGTCAAGAAACAGGGAAAAAAAATTGAAGATGGATTCTAATCAAAAAATAGGTCGCAAGACCAATCAATATCATATGGTAAAAGAAGGTGAAAAGCTTGTAGAGGAAGGTAAGATTAATGCCCTTTCCAATTTTAATATTTTTAGCCCTGGTATTAATGAAGATCATCACTTGGAATATTAGAGGACTCAAAGGGAGTCTTTCAAAACAAAATAAAATTAGAAGAATGATTCAGATAAATCATCCACATCTTGTTTTCCTTCAAGAAACAAAGATGTCAATGGAGGATATGGACTTAATTGCCAATAAAATTTGGCCGACTAGAAAAGTGGTTTCCCTCAGTTCCCAAGGGACTTCGGGTGGCATTGCTTGTCTTTGGGACCCAAAAGAGGTAGTTATTCACCATATGGTTGGCAATTGGGGTTTGTTGGCTATAGCTATTCAAAGTAGACATTCCAACCAGATTATGCTCTGCATTACTATTTATGCCCCGACTTCTTTGGAGGAAAAAAGAAGACAGTGGAAGGATATTACTCATATTATCTCTCATTTTCCTAAATCTTGGATCTTGATCGAAGGAGATTTCAATACCATCCTCTCTCTGGATGAGAAAATGGGGGGAAATAGAAATTTGGACAAAAGCACTGACATCATGAGCGAATATATTGCAAACCTCCATCTTGTGGATATCCAACCGAGATAATGGCCTTATGACTTGGTCTAACAAAAGGCAAGGCTTAGCTTGTATAATGGAGAGATTGGATAGGTTTTTTCTCTCTAAAAATTTCTTAATCCATGGTCACATTCCTAAGTGAAGTCTCTTAATAATGCTGGTTCGGATCATTGGCCAGTCATGGTGGAAATGTGGAAAACCAATGTGAGTTTCTCTCCTTTTTGTTTTCAATTAATGTGGCTTAAAGACATTTCCTTTAGACCTCGTGTGCAACAATGGTGGAAGGAAGGTAAACCTAGGCATGGGACTAAGATGTTATGTTTTGCCAAAATACTTCAATACATTAAATCCAAAATAAAGACTTGGAACTAGAAAGAGTTTGGGGATGTTCATAAAAAAAAACATGAAGTTATTGCTCATCTTGAAAATTTGAATAAGAAAATCCATTTAGATGGCCTCACAGAGAAGAGAAGTGCAGATGAAATTAAACTCACAACTTAGTTAGAGGAATGGGAAGAAAGAGAAGAAATCTCATGGAAGCAAAAATCTAGAATTCAATGGCTCAAAGAAGGAGATCGAAACACAAATTTCTTTCACAAATCTCTTCTAGCTCGAAGATCTCACAACTTTATTTCTTCCTTAAATTTAGATACTGGAGATGTTGTTTATACTTGGGATGGCATGAACTCTATTGTTGTTGATTACTTTTCCAATATTTTTTTTGCTACTCCTCTTGACTCAGCTTCTCAACAAAATGTTCTTCAAGCAATCCCTTCTCTTATCACTTCTAAGGAGAACTCTATTTTGACTACTCCTGTTACTATCAATGAGCTTCAACAAGTAGTTTTTAAAATGCAAAAAGGGAAAACCCCAGGTCTTGATGGTTTTCCTATTGAGTTCTACCAAGAGTTCTAGGATATCCTTCATGTTGATTTATTAGAGGTGGTGGAAGAATCCAAGTTTAGTTTCATACTTTTTACCTTGTTCCAGCTCAAGAGGTTGACCTTCTTAGCTTTGCTTTCTTAATGTTTCTCTTCTCTGGCTTTGCATAGATTTTTCGGGTTGGGGTTAATAGTAGATGAGATAGTTTTGGAGCATTCATGGCTTAAATTTCTTTTGGCCTGCTTCCCCGAAGAGAATTTACGAAACATATTCTAGAAATAATGCAGAAATAATAACTAAGGAAATAATGACACCATTCAATGCACATATAACACACAAGATTTACCCTGGTTCACCCAATTTGGGCTAGTCCAGCAAACAAGAGTCTATCCTCCTTGATATATTATTCTCTCTCTTGTCCCTAAAACGGGACATTACAATAATTATATAAGGAAACTCATACAACCCTAAACCACCAAGTGGTATTAGGGTACCATGGATACAACACCATGGGCTAAACCACCCACACCCACTAACCACCCACCAACCGTGGGAATCCCGGGGTCACTCCAAAAGTAGCGATAAAAGTAGGTGAAAAGTAGCGATAAAAGTAGGTGAAAATTTTTCGCGCCTGCTTCGTAGGCAACTCTCGGCCGGCTTCGTCGGCATCTATCACTTTCACCGTATCCGAGGGCGTCCCCCTACGCACCCCGAGCCATCACCTATTACGTAATCACCTTTACCGTAGCCGGGGGTCCTTGGGGGCCTCCGGCCCCCCCGGACCCCCCTACCCGTCGTCTTTTGCGCTGTAGTGCCTGTCGTACAATTCTTTTTCGGCAAAGAATGAGACACATCCAACATTCTCCCACTTGTTGAATACTTTGCCAGACCCATTTCAATTGAACAGAATCTAAACTTTTCAGTGCTTACAGCCTTGGTTAAAGCATCTGCAACATTTTCCTTGGTGTCTACCTTTTCCAGCAACACTTTCCTCTGTTCAAGCATGTCCCTACAGAAATGGAACTTTGTATCAATGTGCTTCGTTCTTGAATGGTAAGCAGGGTTCTTTGCCAAAAATATGGCACTATGACTATCACAGTTTATCTTCACAGCTCCTTGAAAGAACCCAATTTCAGCACATAGTCTTTGCAGCCATACGACTTCCTTACTTGCATCAGTGGCTGCCATATACTCAGCTTCAGTAGTTGAAAGAGCAACAACAGTCTGCCTCTTGCTCATCCAACTAATGGCCCCTCCGAACAAATTGAATACATAAGCACTAGTAGATCTTCTCCTGTCCAGATCTCCAGCCCAATCTGCATCAACAAACCCTTCTATATCCAATTGTCTATTTTCTTTACCTGTACCCTCATAGCAGATTGTAAAATTAGAGGTGCCACGCAAATATCTAAACACCCTTTTCCACGACGAGTCCAATGCTCTTTACCAGGTTTAGACATATATCTACTCAAGACTCCCACTGCATGGGCAATGTCTGCTCTAGTACAAACCATGGCATACATTAAACTACCTACAACATTTGCATAAGGAATATGTGACATTTCCTCTACCTCTTCTTCTATTTTTGGACATTGTTCAATAGACAATTTTTCACCTAAAGAAATAGGTACCTTCACCGGTTTGCAATCCTGCATATTGAACCTTTTCAACTCTGTCTCAACATACTTTTTCTGATCCAGCCACAACTTTACATTAGAGCGATCTCTTTTTATTTGCATACCCAATATAAAATTTGCAGGGCCAAGATCCTTCATGTCAAATTGTGATGCCAACTGAGACTTTACTTCACTGACCAGTTTCTTGCTATTTCCAATTAGTAACATGTCATCAACATAAAGAACTATAATGACAATTACATTACCAATTTTCTTTGAATACACACGGTGATCAGCATTGCTACGAACAAAACCAATTCCTAAAACATAAGTATCAAATTTTTGGTACCACATTCTAGGTGATTGTTTCGAGTCCATACAATGATTTCTTTAACTTACATACGAGATCCTCCTTTCCTGCAATAGTGAAACCTTGAGTTGCCTCATATAGATTTCTTCCTCCAAATCTCCATGAAGGAATGCGGTTTTCACATCCATCTGTTCTATTTCAAGATCAAATGCAGCGACCACAACTAACATAAATCTAATTGATGTTAGCTTTGCAACGGGAGAAAAAACTTCACCATAATCAATTCCTTCAACTTGGGAAAAACCTTTAGCAACCAGGCGAGCTTTATATTTCTCCACTTTACCTTCAACATTCTGCTTCTTCTTAAAGATCCACTTGCAACCTATTGCTTTCCTACCACTTGGTAATTTCACTAAATCCCATGTTCTATTCTTTTTCGGGGACATCATTTCCTCATCCATGGCCTCTTCCCAACGGTTTGCCTCTCCAGAATTAATGACTTCTCTAAGCTGTTCTAGGATCTTCATCGATAGTGAGATAGTACAAAAGAAGTAGGAAAAGCAGATGGACTGTACCTTTCAGGTTGCTTCCTTTCCCGTGTTGATCTCCTTACCACGGGTGTATGAACCTCTTCTTCATCCTCTTCCAGATCCTCACCTGTATGCTCCTCTTCCATATCCTCATCTGTATGCTCCTCTTCCGGATCCTCTATTGTCTGATAGTTTTCCATGAGATCAAATTGGACCGTTCCAGGTTCCTCTTACGTAACTACCTTCCTGGAATCATTGATCATCTCCCTAAACACCACATCTCTACTATACATTGTACTTTTAGTTTTTGGATTCCAAAGCTTATATCCTTTAACACCATCTTTATAACCAATAAAGATACATTTAATGACCTTATTATCTAGCTTACTTCTTTTCTCCTTTGGAATATGCATGTATGCATCACAGCCAAAAACTTTGAGATGTGAAATAGATGGTTTCTTACCAAATAGAGCTTCAAATGGAGTTTGATCTGGCAATGCTGATGTAGGTGACCGATTTCGCAAGTAGCATGTTGCACTCATCTTATGCCCAGAATTCTGTGCCAAACCTGCACCACTGAGCATACTTCTAGCCTTCTCCATCAGTGATCTGTTCAACCTCTCTGCAACTCCATTCTATTGAGGTGTATATGGAGTAGTCTTCTGTCTTGCAATACCACATTGCTTACAAAATTTCTCAAATATATTAGAACAATATTCCCCTCCATTATCAGACCTCAACACCTTAATCCTTTTATCAGTTTGATTCTCAACAAGTGCTTTAAATTCCTTAAATTTTTCAAACACTTCATCTTTGCTCTTAAGAAAGTAAATCCATGCATATCTTGAAAAATCATCAACAAAGGAAGCATAATACCGTGATTTTCCAAGAGACGGCATAGGAGCCAGGACCAAAAATATCATTGTGGATCAAATCTAGTACCCCACTAGATCTTGTGGCACTAGATGGAAAACTAACCCGATTATGTTTACCATAAATACAATGTTCACAGAACTCGGAAGACATTGAGTAATTAGGGATACCATGAACCATACCTTTTGTGTATAGGGTACGCAATCCCTTTTCTCCAATATGTCCCATCCTTTGATGCCAGAGTGTTGAGCTTTTATCAGAATCAACCTCAGGAGCAGTTGAGCTATTGCACTCATTTGTCATAGTGCTTCCCAATAGCTTATACAATGTTCCAATCCGAACTCCCCTTGCCAACACCATTGATCCACGAACCATTTTGCATGAATCCTTGCCAAAGCCGACATTCAACTGCTTGCATCGGCCATTTTGCTTACCGAAATCAAATTTCTAGCAAGTCCCGAAATATGCATCACACACGGTAGGGTCTTAACCCTACCATCCTCCGACAAAATTTTCACTCTTCCACGACCCATGATTACGAGTGGTGAATCATCTCCCAATAGTACCTCCCCTCCATCATATCTTTCATATTCATTGAACCACCCTCTATGAGGAGTCATATGAAAAGAGGCACCGAGTATCAATCAACCAATCATTTTTATCCGATCGTGTGGAGCACGATGAGCGAGGATGCCGGATATACATCCCCTAGCTTCATCAATGGATTTATTCATCTCTGTGGAAGTCGATTCATCAAAATTTTTTCCAGACTCAGCTTTCTTTGATCTGCAATCCTTCTTCATATGACCGGGCTTGCCACAATTCCAGCATTTTCTCTCAAACTTCCCCCGAGACTTGGATCTACCTTTAGACTTAGACCTATCACCATATCTAGATTTGTCCTTCTCCTTGGCACGCCCTCTCATTGTTAGGGCTTCCTTAGATGTGCCCTCCATGGCTTTTCTCCTCATATCCTCAGATAATAGAGATGCCACTATATCTTCAAACTTCAATGTGGATGAAGTTGTACTACCAATTGCTACTACTAAGTTATCCCATGAATCCGGTAAGGAGCATAACAAAGTAATGCATTTATCTTCCTCACTCAACTTAATTTCTACAGATGTTAGTTGACTTACCACTGTATTGAATGCATTCAGATGATCTGCAACCGAATCCCCGTCATGCATCCTAAGATTGTACAGTTTCTTTATGAGGAATAATTTGTTCACTAGGGACTTCGATTGATACAAAGCCCCTAACCTCTCCCGAGAGATCCTTTGTTGTAGCTTCTCCCGAAACATTGATGAGCACCGAATCTGCAAGACACAGTCGAATCAGACTCCTTGCTTTTCGATTCATCTTCTCCCAATCTTCATCGAAAGTACCCGTAGGTTTTGTTGTTTCTGAAATAGCAGCCCACTGATCTCTGTCCACGAGCATATCTTCCATCTTTAACTTCCATAGCTCAAAACTTTTGCCGTCAAATTTCTCGATCTCTATCCTTGAATGATTTCCTGACATTTTTCCTTCAAACTCCTTCTGCGTAACTCCCACTCCAGAATAGGTTTCCTCTCACTCCTAGAAACCCTAGATCTTCTTCAAACGGATTTAAACCCTAGCAATAAAGGCGTCCCCCTATGGCTAATGACTTGGCTCTGATACCAAATGAAGAGAATTTACAGAAACATATTCTAGAAATAATGCAGAAATAATAACTAAGGAAATAATGACACCATTCAATGCACATATAACACACAAGATTTACCCTGGTTCACCCAATTTGGGCTAGTCCAGCAAACAAGAGTCTATCCTCCTTGATATATTATTCTCTCTCTTCTCCCTAAAACGGGACATTACAATAATTATATAAGGAAACTCATACAACCCTAAACCACCAAGTGGTATTAGGGTACCGTGGATACAACACCATGGGCTAAACCACCCACACCCACTAACCACCCACCAACCGTGGGAATCCAGGGGTCACTCCAAAAGTAGCGATAAAAGTAGGTGAAAATTAGCGATAAAAGTAGGTGAAAATTTTAGCCGACTTCGTCGGCATCTATCACTTTCACCGTATCCGAGGGCGTCCCCCTACGCACCCCGAGCCATCACCTATTACGTAATCACCTTTACCATAGCCGGGGGTCCTTGGGGGCCTCCGCCCCCAGGACCCCCCTACCCGTCGTCTTTTGCGTTGTAGTGCCTGTCGTACAATTCTTTTCCGGCAAAGAATGAGACACATCCAACAAAAACCCTTGAGGGAGTTACCATTGCTCATGGAGCTAGACCTATCTCTCATCTTCAATTTGTGGATGACTCTACCCTTTTAGGTAAAGCTACAGTTAAGGAAGCTTCTAATATTAAGCAAATCATTAGCTATTTTTCTAAGGCTCTTGGGTAGTTGATCAATGAAGACAAATCTAAAGTTATTTTCTTTCACTGCTCTGCTAGACAGGAATCCATGGTCTTGGATAAATTAAGATATAAGAAGACCTCTCTTCCAATCACTTATTTAGGTATTCCCATAAATATTCAAATGCAGAAAAATAAAGATTGGAATTGGTTGTTGGACAAAGTCAAGAAGAAAATTGGAAAGTGGACCAACAAGTGGCTTTCTTCTGGGGGTAGAATCACCTTGGTAAAATTAGTCCTTCAAGCTATTCCTATTTATGTTTCTTTCGTTTTGAATATCCCAAAGGTTGTTCTTCGAGAATTGGATCAAATCAGTCATCGTTTCCTTTGGAGTGGTACTAAGGAGAAAAGAAAATGGGCCTTGGTGAAATGGGATACTTTATGTCTTCCTAAGAGTGAAGGGGGGTTAGGATTCCGGTCTTCAATTAATAACAACAAAGCTTTAGCTGCTAAATTATATTGGAGGATGTTGCATAACCCCAATGCTCTTTGGGCCAATAATCTCCGTGCTAAATATGTTGAGAACAAAAGTCCCGAAGACCTTGTTTGCTATCAACTTCCTACCAAAGGTTCTCCCATTTTAGCAGTTCTTAAGACTGGTGAGGATTTGATAAAGAAAAAATTATTTTGGGTCATTCATAATGGTCAACATGCAAATTTTTGGATAGATTCTTGGGATGGTCACAAGACTTTGATAACTCAGTTTCTCGATTGGAGGCCTTTGATGGAGGAGCTTCACCGAGCTAATTGGATAAAGGTGGCTAATTACTATTGGTACCATATTGGTAATTCAAAGGTTGGTAGATATTGGATCCCTATTGAGGATAGGCCTATTCAAATCCCAAAAAGGCAAAGACAAGATATCCAAGGCATACTTCATATGAGATCCCTCTCTTGGTCCCATGAAAAAGATTGTTTTGGATGGAACAACACTACTAAGGGTGAGTATTCCGTTGCTCAAGGTTATTTGACCTTATGCCATAATAATCCCAACCATTCTTCTGACATATTTTCTCAATTGTGGGCTCAAAAGCTTTGGCCTAAGGTGAGGTTCTTTAATTGGCTTTTATTGCATCGTAGGGTGCTTCTTGGTGAGCAACTTATGAAGCGTGGTTTTCATGGCCCTTTTAGATGTGAAATGTGTGAAGAGAATGTAGAAAATATCAACCATATTTTTATTGAGTGTACTTTAGCCTCCGGGCTATGGAGGAGAATGGCCACTTTACTTGGCTTACAATGGTCCAATTTTTTTACTTTTGAACAACTTTGGAGGGATTGGCCTAATCAAGAGGGTGTTGATCATTTTATTAGGTGGTTAGTTTGGATGGGTTCTACCATTCTTCTTTGGAATATTTGGAATGAAAGGAACAACCGAATTTTTAATCAAGATAGGAAGGATATTCACTATATTTGGGAAAAGACCATAGCCAACTTAGTTGAATCAGTCCATCAACTCCTTAATCACCCCCAAAAATCCCACCAAAGATGGGATCAAGTGATGCAAAGATTGAAGATTAAACCTTCTAAGGGCAACCAACTTAAAGGGAATGTGAGTATTAGTAAGATGGATAGGACTAGAAATTGGCAGCCTCCTCCTAAGGATTTTGGAAAAGTCAATACTGATGGAGCCTCTAGAGGGAACCCTGGAAAAGCCAGTGTGGGGGGAATTGGTAGACTTTCATATGGCTCTCCGGTTTTTACTTTTTCAGAGAATTTGGGTATTCTTTCCAATAACCTTGCTTGAGGGGTATGGTATCCTTAGAGGCCTTCAGGAGGCTACTAAGGTTGGATGGGAAAAGGTGTTAGTTGAGTCTGACTCTCAACTTATGATTAATCTCTTGAAGATTCCTTCTAAGAATCATAAGGTGGATTGGAGAATAAAAAGAATTATTGAGAAGATTCAGTTAATCCAGATGGGATTTTTGAAAGTTGATTACAATCATGTGGTCGAGAGATCAAAACAAGAGTGTTGATGCTTTAGCTAATTGGGCTTTGGACAAAGGTGATCTTACTTGTTATGGCCACCCTCCTATATGGTGGGCTTCTCAAATTAGGGAAGCTCTTCTTTCTATCATTTCTTTGGATGGCTCCAGTTCTGAAGGTACCTAGTTTCTTCTTGTTTTTTTTTGTTTTGCTTCTCTTTGGTTCATTCAGTTTTTTTAGTTCCCTAGCTCATTCTATTCTTTATTTTGTTTCCTCTGTTGATTCTTGCCTTAATAGTCTTCTGGTCTAGATAGGTCATTGTTTTGTTCATTTTTTTTTTTTTGTTTAGTTTTTTAAGGTGGGTGGGTTCTTTTGTTTTGTTTTGTTTTTGTGTTCTTTGTGTTGTTTTTCGTTGTTCTTGTGTTTTTGTTGTTTTGTTTTTTTTTAATGTTTTTTTTTTCGTTCTTGTTCTTGGGTTTCTCTTTGTTTGTGTTATTTCGTGTTTTTATGTGTGAGTGTCTTCTATGTCTTTTGTTTTTGTTTATTGTCTGTTGTTGGTTGTTTTTTATTTTTATTTTTATTTTATTTATTTTATTTTTTAGGTTTTGGTTGTGTTTATTTTTCATGTTTTTTTTGGGTTATGTCTTTGTAGTGTTCTGTTGTTTTTGTCTTGTTTGTGTTTTGTTATGTGGTTCTTGTGTTTTTCTATGTGGTTTGTGTTGTGGTTTCTTTTTTCTTATTGTGCGTGTTTGGTTGTGCTTTTGTTTTTGACACACTCAAGGAGCATGTTTTTTATTTTATTTTATTATTTTTGTTGTTATTTACTTCTTTTTAAATTGGTTTTGTGTGTTTGTTTGCTCCTTGAGTATGTCAAAGGTGGTAGGCCAGGTCCGAGTCCTGGGCATTTTTGGCGGAATGGATACCCCTGCCTCCTTGGGTCTTACCCGAAAGTGGCATCCCTTTTGGGATGTTTTCCACAAATAAAAAAAAAAAATAATAATTTATAAAATAATAAATATCCGAAGGTTTTTCACAAATATTAAAAAAACAATTTATGATTAGAGCTTTGGATCAATAAATCAGTACAAAAAAATTAAAACAAAAAAATTATAAAATAATAAATATCTCAAGGTTTTTCACAAAGATTAAAACAAACAATTTATAAAATAATAAATATCTCAAAGTTTTTCACAAAGATTAAAACAAACAATTTATGAGATAATAAATATCTTTTAATATATATTTTTCCAAACCACCACAAGGTGTGGTTGTATCAATGAGCCTGCACAAAGGCGTTTTAAAAAGCTTAAAACAAACCATTTATAAGATAATAAATATCTTTTTAGTGTGTATATATTTATTTATTTTATAATATTAGCGTTTTTTTTCACAAAGATTAAAACAAATAATTTATAAAATAATAAATATCTCGAGGTTTTTCACAAAGATTAAAACAAACAATTTATAAGATAATAAATATATTTTAATATATATTTTTTCAAGCTACCAAAGGTGTGGTTGTATCAATGAGCCTGCACAAAGGCATTTTAAAAAGCTTAAAACAAACCATTTATAAGATAATAAATATCTTTTTAATGTGTATATATTTATTTATTTTATAATATTAACGTTTTTTCAAATAACTTATAAGATAATAAATATTTTTTAGTATATATATTCAAACTATGATAAGGTGTGGGTTTGTATGAGTGAGCCTGTACAAAAGGCTTTTTAAAGAGCTCAAAACAAACACCCTATGAGTCTCATAATGGTTAGGGCTTTGATAAGGTGTGTGGTTGTATCAATAAATACGTACAAAAGGCTTTTTTTTTAATTTGACTTACAAAAGGCTTTTTTTTTAATTTAATGTACAAAAGACTTTTTAAAAAGATTAAAACAAATAATTTATAAAATAATAAATATTTTTAGTGTATACATATGCAAAAGTTTTTTTTCCAAAGGTTAAAGAAAACAATTTACGAGATAATAAATATCTTTTAGTATATATTTTTTTTCAAACTACCACAAGGTGTGTGGTTGTGTCAATGAGTCTGCACAAAGGCATTTTAAAAAGCTTAAACAAATAATAAATATCCTTTTTAGAGTGTGTATGTATATATTTATTTGTTTTATAATATTAGTGTGCTTTTATATAAAACAAACAATTTATAAGATAATAAACATATTTTAGTATATATATTCAAACTATAATAAGGTGCGGGTTTGTATGAGTGAGCCTATATAAAAGGCCTTTTAAAGAGCTTAAAACAAACAGTGTATGAGATAATAAATATCTTTGTGTGTATATATATAATTTTATTCTCGAGGGACAGCACAATAGTTTGGGTTTTGGCTCTTTTTTGGGAGGTTCAAGGTTCAAACCGTGACGTGGACGAGTGTGTGAGGGGGTGGGTGTTAAATTCTCTATTGAGAAACATAACTCTTGGCTTTACGAGGGGTCATGGTTGGGAGAAGATTGCTTAGCCCTTAAAACAAACAGTGTATGAGATAATAAATATCTTTGTGTGTATATATATAATTTTATTCTCGAGGGACAACACAATAGTTTGGGCTTTGGCTCTTCTTTGGGAGGTTCAAGGTTCAAACCATGACGTGGACGAGTGTGTGAGGGGGTGGGTGTTAAATTCCCTATTGATAAACATAACTCTTGGCTTTACGAGGGGTCATGGTTGGGAGAAGATTGCTTAGCCCTGTGCGTTGGTCGTAGGGGTTTCTCATACTAACCAAATCATATATATATATATATATATATATATATATATATATATATATATATATATATATATATATATATATATATATAATCAATGTGTTTTTATATAAATTATTTATTATAATTTTTGTGGTTGTACTTTTTTTAGTAAGAAAACTAGCAATCCACATCTGGTAAAGTGGCCTATGGTAGTGCCATGTTTTAGAAATATTACTCTTATAAGATGCAATGAATAGATAGTAGAGGTGAAGTTTTGGTATCATGCGAACTAAGATAAAGCGATGTTTTGGAAATATTACTCTTCTAAGATGTAATGCATAAATAGTAGAGGTGAAGTTTTGGTATCATGCAAACTATGATAAAGTGATGTTTTGGAAATATTACTCTTCTAAGATGCAATGCATAGATAGTAGAGGTGAAGTTTTCGTATCGTTGTAGTAAAATATCAAGAAATATGTTGAATTATAGAATATTTGTAATCACACAAAAACATTAAATAGATCCATAAAATGATAATCAAGAATTTAAACATTTTATGTAAAATGATATAGGTTTCTTACTATGACAACTCAAATGAGATGAGAATTGAATATGTTTGTAAACTCTCAAGATTTTAAGAAGAGAGTTGTGATTTGTCAAGGGTGAGAGACCCGAGTACAACCCCTTGTTCTCCAAAAAAAAATATTTTATTTATTTATTTTATTATTATATAGAGGAATTGGTAATACCATTGGGTGCTACCACTATAAACCCTAGCTTGCTAGGTTCAACAAAGTCAGCGGGACCCTCAATCCTCTAGGGTATCAAACTAGGGTAGCTAACCGATAAACAATCAGTCGCTACCATCCAACCTATCTCTTTTTGGGTATGTTGTGGTTTGAACCTTGAACCCCCCCAAAGAGAGGCCAAAGCCCTAACAAAATGTGATCAAGGAGTGGTGTTAAAATAAATAATTTATGAGATAATAAATATCTTTTAGTAAATATAATTTATTATTTTTATCTGATTGTGTAGCATAGTTGGTGAATATCATAGGTGTTGGTAAAGGCCTACCTAGGCTCCATTCCCCTTGCCTCCACCTTACAGATATGTGGCACAATTGGTGAATATCTTGTGTGTTGGTAGAGACCGATATGGGCTTCATTTCCCCTATGCCCCAATCTATGGATACTCTAACAATCCCTTGTGACTGATGTCATGTGGTATACCTGGATGGGACAACTATGGCTAGCCATAGAGCTAGGTTCTTGGGGTTTTTGTTTCATCTAAAAGTTTGTCCTAGTGTAATGACCCTCAAAATCTAACTATAAGAAAAACACACAAAAAAGAAAATATTTTTTTTTAGAGAGGGATTCATAAACCTCTATTCGACGTTTAATTGATCTATTGTTTAAATTCTCTAAGTTTTTCGAAGAGCTACATATCACGAAATACCCTCACACAAATCCATCTATGTAGGCGTATTATGTGTTATTGCAAATAAGTTTATCCCTCTCATCATTCTTGATGAGCTAAACTTATCACCTTCAATCAATCAAAGGTATACACTCATCTCCATACCATACACAAGCTAGTATATGTAAGTATGATGCACATATTGCGAGTTAAGCTATCCATCTCGTCTATACGACGAGCTATCTTAACTCAGATGTAGTCTTTCACAACTTAGTTATTATTCTCTCGAAGGGGGTCTTAATCCCTTAGATCACCTACATTCTCCCTAAGGGGTTTCAATCCCTCTTGTCACCCTCTAAGTTCACCCTAGAACTCATTACTTAGTTTTTGTTGTTTAGCAAGAAAAGCAAGAATAGTTCTAGATACTAAATCTAACAAAAAACATAATTCATAAAGCATGCAAAATATACTAGGAAGAAAACAACATTTAAAAGAAGGTAAACATTAATTGAAAGGGAAATTAATACAAAACATAGATAATTCAAAGCAATAATCTAAAGATACATCATCCAAATAATTAAATTATTACATAAGCAAGTATGGTAAATCCTCCATACCCTTAAAGAATAACATATTACATCAATTTCATTAAGGAAATCTCCCCACAATTCTAGTCTATTTGAGCATAAGTAAATCATTATAAGTAGAATCAAACTGATTCATTGGTTCCAACTACCTCTTTGGTCCTTCCTCACTTTCCATCAATAATTTGAGGATAGTAGGGGATCAGGGCACTCATGGTTCCATGATAGACATGCTTCTAAATGCATTTACTTATTTCTTTGCCAAATTACAACTATACAAATTAAATGAAGCATAATTCCTTTACTTTCACTAATTAAAGTCTCATATCTTTAATCAGGTAAAATGAATCATACTTCCTTTACTTTCACTAATTAAAATCTCATATCTTTAATAAAGTAAAATGAATCATATTTTCTTTATTTTCACTAAACAGAGTCTCATATCTCTAGATAATAAAAACAAGCCATTTTCTTTTTACTTTCATTAAATAGAGTCTCGTACCTCTAAATAATAAAAATAAATCATTTTCCCTTTAATTTTATTAAATAGAGTCTCATACCTCTAAATAATAAAAATAAACCATTTTCCTTTTACTTTTACTAAATAGAGTCTTATACCTCTAAATAATAAAAATAAATCATTTTCCTTTTTACTTTCACTAAATAGAGTCCCATACCTTTAAATAATAAAAATAAACCATTATTTTTTACTTTCACTAAATAGAGTCTCATACCTCTAAATAATAAAAATAAATCATTTTTCTTTTACTTTCACTAAATAGAGTCTCATACCTCTAAATAATAAAAATAAATCATTTTCCTTTTTACTTTCACTAAATAGAGTCTCATACCTCTAAATAATAAAAATAACCATTTTTCTTTTTACTTTCACTAAATAGAGTCGCATACCTCTAAATAATAAATATAAACCATAAATTCATAACCTTTCATTTAATATAATCAAAGTATGCTTTCATTAATCATTGAAACAAAACATAACCTTTCATTTAACATAATCAAAGTCTGCTCTTTTTTTATTTAAATAAATCATAACCTTTCATTTAACATAATCAAAGTTTGCTCTCTTTAATTATATAAATAAATCATAACCTTATTAATCTATCTTAATTCAACTCGAATCAACCAAACTAAGGTAGAAGGACAAACTAAAATATTTATTAAACCACATAGAGGTTGCTCGACAACTTGCTACAACAACTCCCCACGAGCTTGAAGGAATCACGATAACAAATCGAGTCACACGACAACAACAAGCAATAGCACATGGAGAAATGGTCATGATAAACTTAGGGTTTGCAAGGCGGGTGCTTGACACACAAGGGCAAGTTTACTAGCATTTAGGCGCTCAATGCCTTAAGAGCTGCCATTGACTAACAAGTTCGATGTTTGTGGGATAAAAGATCCTAGCTACCACCAATGAGTCATTAAACAACAATATGTGGTGCTAAGTGTGAAGGAACGCTGAGGGAGTTCAACATCCCTAGCAAATTCAAACAGGGTTTACATAGCATGAAGCCAAATATAGGAGAGGGCCACATACTCAACGGATAAAAAGATCGAGTTCGAGTGCACACAGAGAGAGCACTATCCTTGCTAGTCACAACAATGATAAAACTGGGAAGGGAGTACAATCCCCAACACCGAGCTTCAATAACAACAATAAACTATGACTATCATCCAAACATAGCAAGCTAGGAGGGGAAGAATGTAGGTTGAAAGCCTAAATGAATACGACAAGCTGACATACAATATCGTCCCTAAGGTGGCATACAAGAAATGCTCACAAGGAGCACACAAGGGTTGGGTAGGCATAGTTGACATCAAAACGGACCTTGCCCAAAGGAGCGTTGCTCCCAAACCAGACGTCAACAACACAAGCAAGATAAGAATAAGGGAAAAACACACACGTTTATTATTTTTTCTATATTAAGCAATAAAACCTATCACAAGAATTCCAACCTGCAGACACTAAAGATTTGGTTATGCTCTTATTCTTCCTTCTGGAGCACGACGTTGAAAAACGTTCAACGTTGGTTTTATCTAGTCACTCTGCATTTTATTTCTCCCCTTCACCTTGCTATGCGAGACACACATCCACATGTCCTCTTTTCTTTCTCGTCTCCTCCCTTTGTTCGATTTCCCCCCCTCACTTTTCATCTTCCCTCTTCCCCATGAGGGACATAGTCCACTTCGTCCCATCTACCGCCATCGCACCTCATTAATCTCTACCCATCGACCATTACTTTTCTTTCCCATCCTCCAACGATGGCAAAGCCAAGTCAAAAGAAATTCATTTTTTTTTCTTCTCTTCATAAGGAGCTTCACCATAAATGACACTCCTCATTATTCAACATTGGCAGGTGCCCCATCAACTTGGACGTCCAACTTGCAGAGATTTATCTTATGGTAGATTTTTTTTTTGTTGTTGGATAATAAGGGGTTGTAGTTGGGTCCCCCACCCTTGAAAAATTGCATCTCTCTTGTTTAGAGCTTAAGAGTTTATAATTAGATACATTTCTCATCTCAATTGAGATGCTATAGTTAGAAACCTACATCATTTTACATAAAATGTTTGAATTCTTAATTTTCATTTTTTGGATCTTTTCAAATTTTTGTATGAATACAATTACTCCAGAATTTAACATCTTTCTTGAAATTTTCCTATAGCAACCTTCATAATGCCAAAATTTCACCTCTACTATTTATGCCTTACATATCAGTAGAGTAATATTTCCAAAACATTGCACTATCATAGTTTGCTTTACCAAATATGGATTACTAGTTTCCTTCTCGAAACACAAGTGCAACCACAAAAATTATAATAAATAGTCTAAATGAAAATACATTAATGTTACAAAATAAAGCAAATATTACCAATGGAAAACATTAAAGTAAATCTTAATCATTAATTAATTTAGGCAATCAACATTTTTTGTCAGCTTCAACTAAACTTTCTACTTCCTCTAACCATGGAAAGGAGAATTTAACTTCATGATCCTCAATAAAAACCCCTCTATTGGCTAGCTTATATGCACATTTGTTTCCTTCCCTTAATATATGTGTAAACCTAATTTCTTCAAACTCTTTAGCAAGATCTTGAATTTCCACAATTATCTCTTGTATGTTCTATGGAGCCTTTGCTTTTCTCAAAATTACATTTATTACTATGAGAGAATCACCTTCCATCCAAACTCTATTCCATTTCATTTGTTTACATATTTTTAACCCTTCTAAAGCTGCCCAAGCTTCAACTTCATTATTTGTCTTAAACCCACAATTGAAAGCATAATGAGATAAAATCTCTCCTCTGTTATTTCTAATTATTCCTCCTCCTCCTGCTGGAATTGGATTTCCTTTAGATGCTCCATCAAAATTCAATTTAACCCACTCCACATTTGGTGGTTTCCACTTTATATTTTTTACCTTCTTTTTGCTTCTCTTGTAACCAACATCATAATTTCATTTAATGACTTGACTTCATCTATCAAGACTCTCTACTTTCAAATTAGGGATTGGGTGAGTTGATAGGGTTGGTTTAGAATCCCCTATGGCTAAACATATCTTCTTTTTCATTACCTCTAAACTGCTTTCCTCTTATTTATATATTCCTCTATTCCTTTCTAGCAATATAGTCCAAAGTATTGTATCTTTTGATATATCCCATATTGTTTGTAAAGCATCACATTTATAAGTGTTCTACCATTACTTTAACCAATATTCAATTCTACTATTCATCACCATGTATTTACCAAACATATTAAGAATCCATTGCCATAGATTCGAAACTATTGAGCAATGTCCCAAGAGATGGTCAATACTCTCCTCCTCCTTATTACAGAAAACACATTTAGAGGGGCCATAAAAACCCCTTTTCATAAGGTTATCCCAGGATAAAATTCTTTTATGACCTACTAGCCAAACAAACATTTTGACTTTAGGAATGCTTGGGCTATCCCAAATATCTCTCCAAATTCTATTGACACTATTATTATATTGGTTTTGAACATTATATCCACTTCTAGTTGTGTATTCTCTTAAGCTATTCAACTCCCAAATCAATTTATCCTTAGCACCCCTTGAAATAATCACATTTGTTATCTTTCTACTCAATTGCCTCCTAGAATCAATGTCTTGTATACTTGTAAAAAAATCTTCTTTCCATTTGTATTTTCCTTCTCGATCCTTGTACAAAATACAAAATTTTTGAAACCCTATCACCGTATTTGTCTTGAAGCAATCTCATCCAAGGTTTCAAAACTGGATCTAAGTTGAGTGGTTTTTTATCACACCAAGTATCCATCCAAATAGAAAATTTTTCTCCAATTACCACCACCCATCTTAAGCCTTTAATCATAAGATCAATAGATTTTTTTAAACCATTCCAAAGATTAGAACCATTTGGAAGAGAGAATGTTGTAAATATTAAACTTGGGTCATTGGGATCAACATACTTAGAAGAATTCTTGCCCATTTTTTTTTACTCTCTTTGTACAATATCTAGATAACTTTTCCCCTAAGAGCTAAGTTTGCATCTATAAGAACTCTTAAACCAATATCTCCCCTAGTTTTATCATCACACAACTTGCTCCATTTCACCAAAGGAATTTTCCTTTTATCATGTAAACCTGACCATAAAAAGGATCGCATAATATAGATTAAACTTTTTCCAACTGATTTTGGCATAGAATACAATGACATAAATATGTAGGAATGGCTTGTAAGACCGACTTAATTAACTGCACTCTTCCTGCTAACGATAACCATCTACCTTTCCAAGCTAGAAGTTTATTTTAAACTTTACTAATAATTGGATTCCATAAATTTATCCTCATTCTCCCCTTAAATAAAGGCATCCCTAGATATTTTGTTGGTAAATTTGCCTCCTCCATTTGAAGCAACTTGAAAATTCTTGCTTTGATATTAGTAGGAGTGTTAAGGAAGTAAATTTTGGATTTAGTCCTATTAAATTTTTGCCTTGAAGCTCTTTCGTACTCTTTTAAAAAGTTATTCAAAGCTCTGGCCTCATTTATCCTTGCCTTTACAAAAATGATTGTATCATCTATAAAATGTTGATGGGCTATGTTATCGATGTTATTACTAACCTTAAGTCCGCTTATAAGTCCATATTTGTAAGCCTTCTTTAAGCTCCTACTCAAAACTTCTACCATAATAATGAACAAATAAGGAGATAGAGGAATTCCTTGTCTAAGGCCTCTCTTGGCTTTAAAATATTCCATCACTAACCCATAGACTGACATTAAATTATAAAAAAAACATCTAACCCATTTCTTCCCAAAACTAAACTTATCTAAAATTGCAAAAAGAAAATCCCATTTAACCCTATCATAGGATTTACTTATATCAAGTTTTAAGATCATAGCTTTCTCTTTTCTTGAAGCTACTGAATGTATAACTTCATGAGCTACTATGATCCCATCCAAAATTTGTCTCCCTTTCATAAATCCTCCTTGCTCTTTTGAAATAATTTTTTCCAAAAATGGTCTCAATCTATTCGTCATTACTTTGGAAATAATCTTATAAGCCATATTACATAGGCTTATCGGTCTAAAATAATCAAACAAATCAACATCCTTTTTTGGAATTAGGGTAAGATAAGTTGCATTTATTTTATAAGGAATGTATTATTTTGCCCTAGATTGCTCCACTACCACTAATAAAGAATCCTTCACTATATCCCAATTATGTTGGTAAAAAGTTACAGAGAGCCCATATGGACTAGGGGATTTATCCTTATTAAAAGAAAAAAGAACTAAATGAACTTCTTCTAGAGTAAAGGCTCCATCAATTTCCTATTGTCTTCATTTTTTATAACTGAAGGAACATCTTGAAGAAGTTTATCATTAAGAACGTCGGTCTCCTCTGAATCTAGAATATTCTAATAAAATGACAACCTCTTTTCTAATTTCACTCTGGATCTTCAATCCAAACCCCTTCTATTAATTTAATTCTACTAATTCTAGAAGATGATCTTTGTACTATAGCCATCCTATGAAAAAACTTTGTATTTTTATCTCCTTTTAACCAAGTTTGTCTTGATTTTAATCTTCAGAATTTCTCTTGCTTACTCAAAATAGTATGATATTTACTAAGCAACTCCCTTTCCTTTGAGCTTGTATTATTTTCATCACCTTTTTGGAATTTTGAAAGTGTATCTTTTAGTTCTTCGTTCTTCTCAAAAATATTTCCAAAGGTGCTCTTGTTCCATTCTTTTAATCTAGATGTCATAGCTTTAATTTGGTTTGGAAGAGCATACAATCCACCATTACCTAAAGAATTCCATGTTTGAGCTATAATATCAACAAATTGAGGATGGTCTTCCCACATCTTCTCATATTTAAAATATGATCTTTTTTTAATTCACTAACCACCATTTTAACTCTTATTGGCCTGTGATATGAACCAATCCTTGTTAAGGTATTAATTCTAGCACAAGTTCCTTAATCTAGCCAATTATCTGAGAGAATACATCTATCTAATTTTTTTGCTATTAGGTTATAGCCTCTCCTGTTGTTGGTCCAAGTATAGTTGTCTTCTTTAAACTCAACATAGATTGTTGTTTTGAGTAAAAGCTCAAAAATATTTCATTCTTTGGGTCAATTTCCTACTTCTCCAAATTTTTTATTCAGCTTGGTAATGGCATTAAAATCTCCAATGATTATGAAACGAGTCTCTTGGTATTTACTTCTCTTAAAGGCCTCAATCCCACTCCAAACTTCTAATCTACCTGACTGAGTTGTAGGACATACATATTGATAAGGATGAAGCGAATATCAGTAAATTAGCAAGTGACCAAAGAGGCTATCCAATGCCTAATTTTATGAATGGTTACACAAGAGGTTCTAGAAGGATTCCAACAAGTTAGAATTCCCCCTTCTGCTCCTTAAAAACCCATAGCATCCCATTCACATCTTGACCAAACTTCTTTCATAGTTTTTGAAACTTCTTTTGTCATTTTAGTTTCTTGGATACAAATAATACCAGGTTTATTACTTAAACATAGGTCTCTAATACACCTATGCTTTGAGGGGTCATTAGCACCCCTTATATTCCATTAGATTATAATAATGCCTTATTAGGGACTTTTCGCCCCTTTTGTGTATTACCAATATCATTTTGTTGTTTGGTAAAGAGAAGTTCAACCAACTTAGTTTGTGTTTCTTTCTATATGTTAGCTCTTGCTTCCCTGGATCTTGCTTGATAATTTGAGGGTTTTCCTATTTTTGCCTTGCCTATATGAGCAGTAGGTCTTATTATTCTATTCCTCAATATTATTTCACACTTTCACTCTTTATCATATTGATTTTATTAATTAAAACCCTATTCACACTCTTTCTCAAATTTTAACCTTTTCTCCCTAATTAATAAAATTATTTAAATAAACTTAAAAAAAAAAAAGGAAAAATAGAATAAAGAAGTATCAGGTATTGCCAGTATTCTTTACGAAAGTCCTATCATTTGGTGTTTGTCTCTTCAAGTTGATCAAAGTGCATGAGTGAACTTGCTACCACTACTAGTTGGACATGAGTGAATGATCAATTACAATGTACTACTTTTTCAAAGGATGTGTGTATAAGCAAAAAGAAGCACCAACCTAGAAATCTTGGTAAGCATCATAACACTCTCATTAATATTAATAGTTTTGATCGTCTTCTTTCATCCTTGAGTGATATGGATTCACCTCCATTCAACACCTTAGGTTCTTCATCTCCTCCTCCTAACACTTCCATGGTCATTCCTACTGCTACCACTCTAACTAGTAATCCTCTTCTTGATACTATTGATCCTGATCTACGTGCATATCCTAGGAATCAAGAACAATTGATTGATTCAATATTAAGAAAACAATAAGAGTCATAAAGTCTCAACAAACCATCAGGTAATAATCATTGGCCATTCAAAAAGTACCAAATAATATTGTTCATCTTCAACCACCACCTAGTCATAATCTTTCAACTTTTGATGCTTATGACCTAGGTTTTGCTTTTGATTTGGATTCCTCAATAGGAGGTGCTTCTAATTTCCTTGAATGGCCTCATGATGTTCCAATTCCTTGAATTTACATGCCCACATTTGAAGGTGGTGATTCTCGAGGATGGTTGGTCAAAATGAAAGGCCTTATCCATTTGTACCACATTTCTAAAATAGGTTGTGTTGCATTAGAAACTTCTAAGCTGGGTACCCAAGCTTATCAATGGTTTTTAAGGTATCTTCACCAACAAGATGGTCCTATTTTGTGGCCTAAATTCAAGGAATTACAAGGGATCTTCCACATCATATATCGTATATTTGATGTAAACTAAAAAATTGGAATAGTAGATGAGCATTGCACTGAGTTCACAAGTCTTCTCACCTATACTCACCAATTGAGTCTAGCAGTGGTGGTCTTTCCATTTCACTATGGTCTTAAGGATAAAATTTGAAAGGAAATTGATAGGCATGATACTTATACTCTTGATGATGCACAACGTATTTCTCAGGCATTCGAATAAAAAATCCAAGATTATGGCCTTCCATATAGACATGAATTCAACTCTCATCGTACTTATCGCAATTTTGAGCATTCCACATGTTTTTTTTGTTTTAAATGTCGTTCACACCATCATCACGATCAAGCCTATGAATAATTTCATAAATTTCTCTTGAAATATGGAGATGCATTAGTTTTTTAGGAGGAATATTCATTACAGTAGGATCAACTAGCATAACTAAGACAATAATCAATAGAAGTAGATGAAGCAAAACAAGAGGATGATATCATGGCTCTCTTCTCATGCACTTATGGGTATTCAATCTCATCAAAATACTAATGTACAAGGATTCATTAAATGATAACATGTTAATATGTTGATTGATTCAGTTAGTACACACAACTTTATAGATTGTAAGACAACAAAATTCTTGGGCTTGTATATCAATACTTCAAATCAAGATAAATTTCAAGTCTCAATTATAAATAAAGGTATTACTCAATGTGTGGGTTAAACAACTAAAGTTACAATCCAAATGGGGGATTATACTTGGGTGGGTAATCTCTTTTCTATGAACTTGGGAAGTTTAGATGTCTTTTTGGGAGCACAATGGCTATGTTAGCTTGGCGGTGTTACCTTTTAATCTATAAAAAATATATGTCAAGTGGATAGAGAATTGAAGGATCATTTATCTCCAAGGAATTCAACCCCTTCCCTCTAATGTGGTGAGTTCATATAACATGGAGAAGATATTTAAGAAAGGTGGTTATGGATTCCTTCCCAAAGTGAATTGCATAGAGTTTCAATCCTTGGATCCATCTCTTCTAGCTCTTTCAATGGATATCTAGAACATTGTGGATAGGTATGAGGATGTTTTTAGTGAGCCAAGAGGTCTACCTGCTAAGTGCACACATGATTATGCCATTCTAATAATTCTTGGTATTCAACCTCCTAATGTGTGTCCTTATCACTACTCACAACCCCAAACGTTAGAGATTGAGAAGCTGGTCCAAGAAATTTTAGAGCATAGAATCATCCATCCAAGCATCAGTCAATATTTCTCTTTGATGGTGATGGTATGGTGTAAGGATAACTTATGATGCATGCGTCTTGATTTTTGTCCTCTCAACAAGATCATTATTAAATATAAGTTTCCTATCCCTATTATAGATGATTTTTTGGATTAATTGCATGGTGCTAGATATTTCACTAAACTAGACTTATGATTTGGTTTTCATCAAATTAGGTTTAGAGAAAAGGTTATTCATAAAACTACTTTCCATACACATGAGGGTCATTATGAATTCCTAGTCATGCTCTTTAGTCTCACTAATGCCCCTTTCACTTTTTAAAGTCTCATGAACCATGTCTTTCAGCATTTTCTTCACAAGTTTGTCCTAGTTTTCATTGATGATATTTTAAAATACAACAAATATTGGAAGGAAAATCTAGTTCAAATTAAAAAAGTCCTTCATCTTTTACAAAAGGAAAAATCCTTTGTTAAAAGGTCAAATTGCGCCTTTGGGGTCCAAGAGGTAGAATATTTGGGATATATAGTATCTCATGAAGTAGTCAAGGTAGATCTTAATAAAATCAAAGCCATCCAACACTAGACCTTACCCAAATACCTTTAAAAACTTCATGGATTTCTCGGATTCACATGTTATTATAGAAAATTTATCTATAACTATGACAAGATTGTCATGCCTCTCACTACCCTTACCAAAAAGGATGCTTTTTTTGGACTAAAGCCACTTACCAGGCCTTCCAAGCTCTCAAAGAAGCTATGTTTTCCACTCCAATTTTGACCACTCCCGATTTTATCAAGCCTTTAATCATTAAGTGTGATGCTTCTGGTATAGGTATTGGAGTTGTTCTAATGAAATATGGTCACCCATTGGCCTTTGAAAGTAAGAAACTTTTGAGCAATATTTTGGGATGATTCGCTGATGAGAAGGAAATTCTAGCTATTTTACATGCCATAGAGAAATGGAAACATTATTTTTGAGTAATAATTTCATCATTAAGACTAACTATAGTAGCCTGAAGTATTTCTTAGAACATCTGTCATGCCCTAAAAAAAATAAATGGATGACCAAACTCTTGGGTTATGATTTTGTCATTGAATATAAAAAGGTAAGTAAAATATGGTGGCTGATGCTTTATCTCATAAATATAAGGATAATGTGGCTATCAATGCAATCTCTAGTCCTTGTCAACAATGGCTTTCTCAACTTCAAGAAGATTGGCTTGCCAATCCAATGACTATCCAAATCATTCAAGGCATGAAAATAGGATCATCATTGCATTCCTACTTCTCATACTTGGATGGAGTGCTTCACAAAAAAATTGCATTTATCTTTCTCAATCTTCAGCTATTAAGTCAAAGGTTCTCCAATAATTCCATGCATCTCCTTTGGTGGGACACTCAAGATTCTTGAAAATATACCAATGGGTGAAGCAATCATTTTCTTAGAAAGTATTAAAAGTAAATGTCAAGATGTTTATGGCTGAGTATGAGGTATGTCAATATAACAAAGGGAAATAGTTAAATATCTTGGATTGTTGCAACCATTTCCTATCTCTAACTACCAATGGGATCACATATCCATGGACCTCATTGAGGGTCTTCCCAAGTTAGAGGACAAAACAATGATCTTTGTGGTAGTAGATTGCCTTTCTAAGTATGTTCATTTTTGTGCATTACAACATCTCTACTCGACAAGTAAGATGTTTTTTAATTCTATTTTTAAGTTACATGGTATGCCCAAAACCATTGTGAATGACCATGATCCTATTTTCACTAGCAACTTTTGAAAGGAATTGTTTTATCTTAGTGGTACCATGTTGAGTATGTATTCCTTATATCACCCCTAGTTTGATGGTCAAATAGAGATCATTAATAAATGTGTGGGTACTTTTTTTTGTTGTTTTTATCAAGATAAGTAATATCATTGGGTTCAATAAATTTTATTAGCATAATGGTGGTATAATACTTCCCACCATTTTCCCCTTAAGATGTCTCCATTTGAAGCTTTGTATGGTCAAGAGCCTCCATCAATCATAGACTATGTTCCAAGATCTTCCAAAGTGGCCCAGGTAGAATTTTTACAACAACATCAAATTGTGCTTCAACTTATTAAAGATAATTTGACCCAGGCCCAAATTTATATGAAGCAACAACATGATTCACATCATTATGAATGACAATTCAATGTAGGAGATATTATCTTTTTGTGCCTATAATATTATAAAAAATTATCCTTGAAGATCAAGTCTTATACAAAGTTGGTTCCTCAATTTTATGGGACCTACAAGGTGGTTCATAGCAAATCTATTAGAGCTTCCACCCTCTTCTCGTATCCATCTAATTTTCCATGTATCTTATCTCAAACAAGTTATTCGCCAAAAGGTGTAGTTTAAGATAGATATTATATTACTAGATGAATAAGTTTGAACAACTCTTTAGCCTAATTGTGGTCCAAAGTGCATCATCTTTGATCTCAAAAAATTAATGAGTTTCTCATCAAGCGGTAGGACCTTATAGAAGAAGACGCTACATGGGATCCTGTGAGCATTTTCTAGTCTTTTATAGATTTGAGGACAAAGCTTTCTAAAGGAGGGAGCCATGTAACATTTCCAATATAGCCATGTCGGCTAATTATTTTTTATCTCAGGTCATTGATTTAGTTAGTCAACCCTTGAGAATTAAGGCTAGGTTATTATTGATTTCATTTATAAATAAGAACTATTTTATTAGTTTGGATCATCCAAGAATTTGGAATTAATTCATGTATTCTACACATAAGAGACTTCACCCTCTCAAAGTTGCTCTAAGACTTTGCACTCTTTGAGTGGCTATGGATTTGTTGTGGTATTGATTTGATCAGATTTACTATTTTTTTGTTGTCTAGATTGGATTTGATATTTGCATATTATTCATGGTATTTGAATCAAATTATTATTGTTTGCATGCTATTAATAACAATTCAATCTTGAAGTGTTGCTATGGATATTAAATTAATTATGTTTTCTACAACTTTGGGTTCCTATTTATAGTAATATTTTACCCCTAAGTTACTTAGGATGAAAAATAATTACTCCTAGTAAAAGTAAATATTTGAGGGAAACTTAGCAAAATTTTACACCTCCAAGCGTTACATGCCTTTAATTATACCTCTAATTGGCTTAGAAGACTCCAAAAATGCTTAGTGTATCACAAAATGCCAAAAAAGTCAATTTCCAAAATATTTTCCTCATGATCCATGCTAGTTTTCATTTTTATGTCTTTTTGAGTGATTCAATTGTATTTGCAAGATATTTTTATATTATTTGCAAGTAATTCACTCACATTTTAAAATAAAATCAACACCCTTTGTTGATTGAATTGGTACCTATTGTTAAACGAATTGGAACCCTCCTTTTGTCGAGTGAATTAACACCCTTTATTGAGAAAATTGAAACCTTTTATTGAACAAATTGGAATATTTTGCTAAGAAAATTAGCATTTATTTTTGAGTTAATCACTCCATTTATGAGTGAATCACTTTCTTGAACCAATCGGTCCACTTGGCGAGCAAATTCCTCTTTTGATCTAGCTAGTCCATTTTACAAGTAAATTACTCCTTTGAGCCAATCGATCCATTTTGCGAGCAAATCCCTCTTTTGATACGATTGATCCATTTTGTGAGTGAATCACTTATTTGATCCCATTGGTCCATTTTAGAGGCTTAACCAAATTTTATGATTTTGCAAGTTTTGTTATTTTAAAATTATTAGAGAATATATTACATTATTTGGTACATATCAATGTACCACCTTGGGTACATTATTAGATTAGGAGTTTATCTTATGTTAAGTAGTTACTTGGGGAAGAAGTAATAAATGCACAAGTGTTAGAATGTGCAATGATGTAAATGTGCATGTAGTCCACATGTACATGAGTCATAGGAATAGGTAGAGTAAAGCCCAAGGAACTTATCTTCCTATATATATGTACCTTGAGCTACATAGAGAGAGTGTGAGAGATGGAGTTACTATAGAGTAGTGAGTAGGTACAATGTAGATCTTCATTGTGAAATATTGGAGTGTTCATAGTCCTCCATTATATTGCATTGTACTATTTTTGTGAGCTTTCATTAATGGTATTTTACTGAGTTATTGTAGAAGTCTATTCTCTTATTTTCCTGCATATTTAAGTACCATTATCATATACTTATCATAGCCTGCATATTTTACATCTTGTGGTTGCATCTCCATTAATATACATCATCAAAAGCTAACAGTGGTATCAGAGCACATGGTAGATCAATAGGAAATAGGGAGAGCCACAAAGAGAGATTGAGAGGAGTTCAAAAATCTTAGTTCCAGAATTTTTGAGATTGCAGGTGGCTAGAGTCTTTCCACAGAGTTGCAAAAAAACTTGTGAAGACTAGGACTCAACGTTAATTCCACTAGATTGACAAATCAACTAGTGAAGTTCATTATCTCTAGAATTATAGATTCTTCCATTCCAATTTCTAACATCTTGTTGCAGGAAAAGGAGATTCAGAGAAAGTTGGGAAGCTTCCTACATAGTGCTAGGAAGAATATCTTCATTAGAATCATTCCAGCACTTGCAACAACAAGTAGAAGATAAAGATTTTAGAGACCTGAGAAAAGGTCCCATTACAAGAGTTGTAGACCTGCAAATTGTAGAAGAGAGGAAAAGGCCATAGCAGCCTTATTGCAGACTCAAGGAAGAAGAGACTCCAAAGACGAGTCCAGGAGAAGATTGGAGATTGGTGATCTCCATTGAAGATTGAAGCCTGCAGATTGCAGAAGGAGAAAATAGCTCAAGAAGCTGAAAAAGACCTACAAGAGGTCCCATTGAAGAACTTCCAGTTCAGGAAGATAGAAGATTGAAGAAGGACAAGCAACAAGTCCCATTCCAGATTCCAGCAGCAACAGATTTTAGAGATCCAGGAAGGAGATCTCATTGCCAAAACTTCCATAGTAGAAGGTTGAAGGAAAGGTCTCATTGGGAAGACCAGAGAAGCTGTGAGAGTGAAGACCCTAGAGAAGAGGTCTCAAGGAGAAATAAGGAGAAGGCTTGGTGAGCCTCATTGAAGGAGATTCAGAGAAGGCCATTAAAGGAGTTCCTAGGAGAACTCATTGGAGAAATTTACCACCAAGGAGAAGTTCCTGATAAAGGAAGATTTTGGGACAATTGTCGCCATCCGACAACAAGCCCAAAAGGAGATAGATTTGGCAAGAAGCTTGTCAAATTTTGGAGGAGATTGGTGAAGACCTCAAGACTTTCAGATTCTTGAGAAGAAGGCCTAGATTGAAGTCAAAATTTGACAAGGAGACTGAAGGAGAAAGGAGCCAAACATTACTACCAAACCTGAAAGGTTTGAAGATTGCCTTTGAAGGCTAGAAGGCTCATTCAGAGAAAGGAGATAGGGGTTTGTTGTTTCTACAACAGAAAACTGAAGGGTTCTTGAGAGAAAATCTCAGCTATGATTTGGAGGAGTTCCCTACCAAATTTTTGAGATTCAAGGACAACATTTCAGTGGAGAGATTGATTGCTTTACAATATGAAATCTTTCAGATTTGAGGACAACAATAAAGTAGCAAGTTGGGCAGCATCAAACTTTAGATTTATAGAGTGCATTCTGAAGGAGAGTTGAAGTCACCTACTACAGTTTTAGGGCAGCAAATTAGAGGGTTTCATAGCTGCAAATAGGTGAGCTAAAGAGCTGTTTCGGACAGCCAAGAAGAGTTGCAAGTCCATCTAGTAAAAGGTAGCAATAAGGTGAATCTAATCACCTTGCAATCCTTCATCTACAGAGTTCATTAAGGTAAGCAACTTTGGTGCAATAGGTTCATCACTGAACATTAAGTTACTTAGTTCATTATTAAGTTTCATTAAGCACCATATCAGAGTTAAAGTTGCAAGGAGAAGGTTGCATATTAAAGTCTTCAAAGGGAGTGCAGAAGATAGTTTCTTTTAAGGTTAATACTTGCACATTAAAATAGGAGTTAGATATATTTCGAAAGAAATAAAAATATCATCTTCCTATTAACTAGTTGAAACAAGAAGACTTTACTACTTAGTAAAAGTTGCAGAGATTATAGTTCTTTAAGAGTTATTACTAGTGCATCTTACAAGTTACTTTGAAGGAGCAATAAGGTGAGATTACTACTGCACTATACTAGTTATTCTTAAGTGCATTGAACTAGTTACTCTTAAAGGTTATTATGTGCATTGGTTGTTAAGTTAAGGTGAAAGACCAAAGTGCACAAATCAACATACTATCAAAGTGTCTAGAGACACTATTTAGTGCATAGAACCTACAGCATTTTGTGGCCTAGAGAAGCCACCAAACAAGGTAATATTCCTCCAAGGAGTGGAGAAGAAAGCCACCATCAAAACTAGGAAAAGGAGCTATAAAAGGAGACTAGAAGAGTCTCATATTTTAGGTACAATCAAGTGACCTATTACAAGGTTATTTACAAGTACCTCATTTGTCTTCTACATTACATCTAAAGAAGACAAAGGTTAAGTGTCCTAAGGACACACTACGTAGCCTATCCTCTACGTCTACAAGCGGCTATCATTAGTAGAGGGAAAGCACAACCCACGGTGCTTGAGCGAAGAGCCATCCATAGGGCTCGGTATCCACCTCATCAAGGTGCTAGAAGACACCATAGCCTAGTGCTACAGCTGTACAGGAGCAACACATTGCAAAGGACACCTATTACAACATAAAACCTACAGCAAAAACAGCATAACAAGATAAGCCAAACGTCGATAGTGCAAGCTGGAGATAACATGAAATAGTTGGCAAATACAAGGTGAGTTACCTAGGTGCTAGAAGAACTCGAAGGGCCATCCATCAATATTGGAAAATGACCATTGCCAAGAAGCCAAGCTAACCTACGAACGAAGTTAGAGAATAGGTGCTCAAGGAAGTAAAGAAGCCAAGATAAGCTTCAGGGTTAAAATGAACGTTGAAACATTTGATTCCATGCAAAGAAGGTGCATCCATTTGTCCCAACATCACTAGGAATCAAGTGCCACTTGGCACTAGGGAGAGAGAGTGTTTTGAACTCTCTTATAACGTCTACGCCCAAGCAGATGAGCGCTCAAGACTGATAGAGCATTACATTATCATTATTCGATGCACGAGCAAAGGTTGGCACCACCCTAATAACATCTCCAAGATCATAACACATCCGTTGCTAGCAAGAACTCACCATCTAGCATTCGTTACAAGAGAAGAGTAAGGTATTTAATACCTAAAGTTTAGGACGAGCGCAGAGGGAATACTGCAAAGAAGTAATTCAAGCTAGAAGTGGTCAAAGTATAAGACCATCCATCGAGGAGCACGCCAATGATGAGCATTAATTGCTTAGCTCAGAATCATACGCAAGAGACCAGCAAAACCAGCGTAGGCTTGAATAGACTCAATCCAAAGGACCAATCAGAGTGCAACATAATTCATTCAAAGGGAAGGTAAAGTTTAATATAAAGTTTATAATTGCTTTCTTTGAGATTAAGGAGTTATAAGGTGGTTTATTATTTAAGGTTGAAACTTATTATTATTTGCTTGAAGATAGGCAAATTACAACCTTAGAAATTAGAAAGCAAAAATCAGAAGTTTATTTCCTTGAATGATATTTCAAATTGCACTAAGTTAGAATATACACATTATAATATTTGCAATAGGAGTGATAAGGTTTTATATCTAGGAAAATCAAAGTGATACTATTTTGCAAATATTATTATTTTCTAATATTCCAAATTAGGGAGTTATAAGGAATACTACATCAAACATAGTTTATTGGAATTTAGAAAAATTAAACTATTGGATATTAAAGGATAAAGAAGTAAAATTATTGCTTACTTAAAAGAGTTGGAATTAATTGCTCATACTTGTTCCATAGTCACATTAAAGGGACAAAAAAAATCCAACCATGGAGAACTTTATCAAATTGAAAAGTGCATAGGGAGAAAAGGAAATTAGGAGTTGAACATTATATCATCAAACCATTAGGGAGTCAAAATGGAAGAACAAAATCACTATATTAAATCTCCAAACTCAATTACATTCCTTGAAAATGAATAGTGGTGAAAGTATAGAACTATTCCTAAGGAAGGTAGCAGATATAAATGGAAAATTATTAACCTTAGGAGAAAAGGTTGAAGATAAGTTTATTGTTCAAGTAACTATGAGAGCACTTCCAAAAAACTATAAACATTTAGTTACATCTTTACAAATTTAAAGTAAAGATACTTTATTTAATGAGTTAGTCAATATTCTTCAAGAATATGAAGTGGAAAATACAGTTAAAGATGAAATGACTAACATTGAATTGGTGTCAATAGATACTCCATAAGGACTTAGTGAATTAGTTTTGGTATTGGAGAGAGAGGCGGAGTGATGGCAAGCAAAATACAGGTGGATATGAGCAAATATGCGATGACCGAGCCCTCGAAGGGTGGGAGGCAGTAGACTGGAAGCAAAAATGATCACTCGGGGAGCGAAGAGCTGGTGACTAAGAAACATAAAGGAGGAAGTGGAAATTGCAAAACCAGATCACGACAAAGTGACAATCCCAACTCCCAAAGGGTAGAGGATGAACCAGAAAGTGAAGCCAACCCAGGCATGGGAGGAGACGGGAAAGAAGGCCACTGAGGCACAGACCCACCCGAAAAACATGAAACAACAAACAAGAAGATTAATCAATATTCTTTTCTAGAAGCATTATAGGAAAAACCTAAACCTAGGTCCTCGACAGTGAATGCCTTATTAACCCAAGGCTGTAATATCCTTTGCCCTGAGTAAGTCACGACAGAATACGCCAATAGAGATGCTTTTTCTCTGATAGGGAAATTTATTAGACGGAGGTCGAATATGGACTTACTTAGGCGATGGGCGGCGATAAAGTGGAGAACCAAATGCTGCCTTGAGCTATCAGCCATGTCCCGATGGTTTTCATGGTCCACCTCAACACCCAGGAAGACGCAGACTGTATCTTATCAGGAGGTCCATGGTTTTTTGGGAGGTGAAGTCTCTTCCTACGAAAGTGGGGAGAAGAATTTGATCCAGAATCACAGAGCATAAACTATGTCCCCATATGGGTACAACTCTCAAATCTACCACCACATTTCTTCTATGAAGACACTCTCCAAGTGATAGCCCAAGCATTCGAAGAACTGGTAGCCATCGATCCGGTAACCTGTGCTTAGAATCGATTGATGCAACCGCGTATTTGTATCAATGCCAATATTGAAACGTAGCTTTCTAGCCAGGTTAACCTAATTTATGGAAATTATAGGTGAAGCCAGCCATTGGAGTTTGAAAACAAACTAACTTTTTGCTTAGAGTGTCAATTACAAAGGCATCTGTCGCCTTAGTGCCTAAATCACAAAAACTTGTAGATAGAATCACAGACAGTGGCCCATCCAATTTAGGGAGAAAATCCAAAGATGAAGGGTAGGACGGGATAGAACCAAAATCATAAAGGCAAGCAACAGACCTATCCCCCTCCAAGTGGTGACAAACAAAAATCAAGGAACTTGTTCTCCACTTCCAAAAAATTTGATTTACTTAGCAACTATGGTCGTAATGCTATATTTCAATATGTGAAAACCCTTTGTGAGGATGCCTCTGTTTCAAATACTACCTACCAACTAAATACCATTGAGACCATCCTACAAAAAACCTCCCCCCATCCCTACCCCGATACTCTTCCCCCACACTTGAAAATGGTCATGTGTCCTTGAATCCGCTCCCCAAACCACCCCAACCCCCCATCCCCCCACCATCGTTCTCCCCACCTAGTAGAACTGGGTCACACCACTCCCCATCCACATCCCCTGTAGCCAAAAGAGATAGCGAATATTCTGGCCAAGAGTCCCCAGAACCTTGGAGCCCAAAATAGACTCGAAGTTACAAAAGGACCCAGATTGATGTGGGAGGCGACAGAAAGAAGGGAAGGCCCTCCGGGGTATATTTGAGAAATAGACACACAGTTGAGGATATAGCCAATGAAACCCAAAAAAATTTCTCCAAGACCTAGGGTTACTAAGCAAAGAAGAAACTAAAAGATCCAAAACCCCCACACAACAAGGCAAAGGGGGCACAAAACCCTCCAAGAGTTCCAAATGAAAGTCCTCTATTGGAACACAAGAGGACTAAACGAGGCATTAAAATAGATATTGGCTACTAATATGCATAAGAAAATGAATCCTATGATTTTTCTCATCCAAGAAACTAAATTAAGTGATCAATGGTCACCAAGAATTGCTAAAACCATATGGAGAAAGTGTGAGTTTGTCTACACTCCAATGCAAGGTACCTCAGGTGGACTCCTATGCCTCTGGAATCTAGCCAAGGTTGAAGGGTGAGTTATTTTAGGCGATGGACGCCTGGCCAACATTCTTTTTCATAAGTCAAATACCCAGATCTCCTGGGTCCTAACAAATGTGTACGCTCCCAACACCTCATAGGATGAAATAACCCTGTGGAACAGCCTTTCCCATATGAGATAATAATTCAAGAAAATTCCATGGATCCTAGCATGGGACTTCAATACTCCCTTGCATCCATCTAAGAAAAGAAATGGGAATGCAATTACCTCCAGAGCCATAGAGGACTTTGCTCACTTTGTCGAATCAAATGAACTGATGGACGTCCAACTAAAAGGGGCCTAGTTCACCTGGAGCAACAGAAGGATTGGTGGAAACCTTATTCAAGAGAGATTAGATCGGTTCCTACTATCCCAAGAAGCACTCCCTCTCTTTGGGGATGCTAGTTTGCAGGTCCTCCCAAAAATTGGGTCAAACCACAACCCCATGATGTTTGAGACAACCAACATACCCCAATTAAAAACCCCTTTTTGCTTTGAATCGATGTGGACACAACATCAAGACCTCAATAATTAGAGTTTTGAATGGTGGGGGGAAAAGGTCCCAAGGATGGCCATAAAATAGGTTATGCAGAAACTTTGATCAATCAAAAGTAGGCTAATGGTTTGGAAAAAAGAGACTTTCGAAAACATCTTTGAAAGCAAAAATATCATTAAAAATAGACTGAATCAGATTGAGGACAATTTCCAACAAGGACAGGGGAATGACAATTTGAGAATAGAGGAGAGAAAGCTGCTATTAGAATACCATAATACTTTGTGAAAGGAAGAAATGTTCTGGTGCTAGAAATCTTGCCAGTTGTGGCTTAAGGAAGGAGATTTCAACTCCAAATTCTTCCATATCTCCACCCATAAGCACAGAGGAGCCAACAAGATAAAATCCCTCATCAAGCAAGATGGATCCTACACCACTGATATCCACAAAATTCAAGAAGAAGCTATTAACCATTTTAAATCCCTCCTCGGTGTCCCTTCCTCCCCCTTGGGTAGGCTACATAAGTCCTCCTTGAAAACATCCCCAATGCCATCCATGAGGCCAAACCTCTAGATTCATTCCTAGGGATGTCAACTCCACTTTTCTAGCCCTCATTCCCAAAGGGGTGAATTCCCAATCTCTATCTGATTACCACCCCATCAGTCTCTACAACGTCATTTACAAAATCTTGACCAAATCCACGGCTAACGGACTGACCAACATCCTCCCGTCCATTATTGATCTGTGCCAAGGCAACACTATCAAAGGTTGGAACATTGTCGATGGGGTCATTACCACCCATGAGCTCATCCATTCAGCCCAACTGTACAACAAGTCAGCCTTCTTTCTGAAGCTTTACATGAACAAGGATTTTGACATAGTGGATTGAGATTTTCTAACCAGAATCCTCCTCAAGTTTGGATTCCATAAGAATTGGGTCAAGTTGATCTATAATTGTATTTCCTCCCCTAGTTTTTAGTCATGGTCAATGGTTCAGTAGCAGTATACTTCCCTAGTTCTAGAGTATTGAGACAAGGGGACCCCCTATCCCCCATTCTCTTTATCATCATGGCAGAAAACCAAGGAAGAGCTGTCAAATCTGCCTGCACAAAAAGACTGATCTTTGGTATCAAGGCTACGTCCAACATCCAATATTCGACTCACCAAAAGTTCATGGATGATACCTTGCTGGCCACTTTAGCCTCTATCTCAAAATCCAAGGTCATCAAGTCTATTCTTAATATGTATGAGGAAGTTGCAGGCCAAAAGGTTAATTTCAGCAAAAGTAAGCTTTACTTCATCAAAACCCCAGCAAGGAGGTAAGTTAAAATTGTAAGCATCATGGGTTGCATGATCACTGACCTCCCAACCACCTATATTTGGTTCCCAATGTTTCAAGGAAGGTCAATCAATACCATGTGGAACAACATCACCGAGAGAATCCACAAGAAACTGTCAGGGTGGAAAGGGATGCTCCTGTCACAAGTGGGTAAAGCCACTTTAGTTAAGTCTGTTCTCCAAAGTATCCTAGTTTATTTTCTATCTATCTTAAAAATTCCAAAAGCTATGGGATAAAGCATAGAAAATATACAAAAGTATTTTCTTTGGGTAGGAATAAATAATCAATGAAAGTTTCATTTGATGGCCTGGGACAAAGTATGCACCCCTAAAAACAAAGGTGGGCTTGACCTACATAGCATAAGCCTCATGAACCAGGCCCTCATGGCCAAGCAGGTGTGGAAAGTGGCTACCAAAGCTAATTTGGATTAGGTCTCCATAATTCAAAGGAAATACCTCTAACAACACTCTTTCAGGGATGAAGGGATTCCTAGCAACGGGTCTCACTTCTGGCGATCTATATCCTAAACAAAGCACCTCATCCAACAGGTAACAAGATGGCAACTATGTAACGAAATGGACATCAAATTTTTGCATGACCCGTGGACTAGGGATGAACCTCTCATCAAAGACCCAAATATCGCAAAAATCAAACACCTCATAGATAACAGGTTAGGTCACAGAGTCACTGATTTCATAACAACCACTCAAGATATCTATAGGTGGAAGATGATCCAACTCAAGGTCAGGAATATTGTCCTAGACAAAGCCAAGGTGGGCTTTAAGTCCATTATCAAGGTGAAATTCATCCCTTAGGCTCAGATGGATGACAAAATCTATTGGAAGGGCACCAATGATGGTCAATTCTCTATAAAATTAGCCTACCAGCTGGCTGTCATCCCCTTAAGCGTTTGAGCTCCATCAACAGTTCCACCATTGCCAGGTCTATTTGGATCAAATATTTGATCTTGAAAATTGCTCACTTTTGCTGGCTTGCAGTCCACAATAGAGTTATAACCATAGACAACTTGATCAAGATGGGGGTCATAGTCCCCAATATATGTTATCTCTGCACCTAGGCCTGGGAGTCCACTCAACATATTTTCATTGATTGTCCCTTCACCATTGAGGTCTTTTCCTCTCTAACAAACAAGTTGTAGGTTAGTTGGGCATGGTCCAAGTTCATCCCTGACTTGGTCATATAGTGGCCCATTGTCTTCAGATACCCAAGACTAAGGTTTCTCTAGAAAACCCTATTGCATCATGTTTTTTGGTAAATCTGGCTAGAGCGAAATAGTCATATCTTCAACGATAAGCCCAGGATCCCTGACACTATTTCCATCTAAGATTTGTCTTTTTCCTTGGAAAGTGCTAGCATTATCCTATGCTCAAATCCCCCTTCTTGTGAAAGGGAGATCGTAGTGATTAAGATATTGGGGATCTCTACTGAATGTTCCAAACCTCATAATCCTCCCAGTTTCAGGGTTAATGCCAAATGGATTCCCCCTCTACCCGACTGGCTCAAGGCCAAATTTGACGGGTCCTCCAAAGGTAATCCAAGAGAGACAGGGGTTGGAGGAGTTATCAGGGACCATGAGGGCTATATCATTTTGGATTTCCTAAAAAATGTGGGGATTCAAACCAACAACTATGCGAAAGCTTGGGCTCTTTGGAGGTGTATCTAGTTTAGCAAAAACATGGCTAATCCAATCATTTTTTAGGGTGAATCTCTCATTGTGGTTAACCACATCAATTTCAAGAGCAACAGAGGCTGGAACATTCACAACATTATCCAATATTGTCAGATTTTCCTTCAACAACATCCACAAAATGTGACCACACACACTTTTAGAGAAGCCAATAAAGTAGCTGATCTCTTGGCCAACATAGCGACCAATCACGACAACATAATCACTTGGGAATATGTCTTCCCCAGGAAGTCAGCACAGTAGCCAATCATGATGCAAGGTGTATTCATAAGAAGCAGTATTAGCTGCCACAATGGTGTTTCATCAACATCTAGGGTGTTTTTTCTCAACACCTGAAATAAATCCATAAAATGTCTTAAACGATAGCTCTTGTAGCCATAAAGGTATTTCTTCAACGTCAAAAATGTATTTCCTCAACACCACGTGCATCGGGTACTCATTACCACCCTTCACCTCTTGAAGTTTTTCTAGTACAACCAATCGTGTGGCTAGCCAAGTCTGCACCAACCTAACCAGACACCACTCGTTGCCTTTGCTTCTATCATACCTTTGCCTTGTTTTCCCCCTCCTCACGCTGCTCATTTTCCACCATCATATTTTCCTCGCTTACCCGCTTTCTATGCCGCGTCCCTTGCTCGCCTCCCCTCTCCCTTCTAGTCTGGTTATCCACCACCCTCGTTCTTTGGTTTCTCTGCTTTTCATGGTCAGTGTCCCCCATTTATTTTCAGATTTTGTAGAGCATTTTTTCCACATTCGCTCTAATCTTAGGATTTTTAGTATGAGCTCAACTTTGCCTAATTGCATTCATTAGAGAACCATCACCCTACTCAGTAGTATGCATTGTAGCAGTTTGTTCCAATCCAATTCCTCCATAACGGTGACTCCCATGGAACCCACTAAACTCTAGCTAGAGGCAGGGGTCGAAGCTTTACTCATAGCTAAGAAATTCACCCCCTTCTTTAAGCTTTTTATAGGTGCTGATGAATAAGTGACCAAGGATTTCGTTAGTACATGGAACGAAGGTGAAGTTCAAGTTTGTGGACTCCATTTTGAGGTAAGTGTCCACTCCATCACTGAAATTTTTGGTTTATCTCCTGGGGGTAGAAGTGTTCGAAGAGATAGGCACAATTTCAAGGAAGAATTAGAACACTTCCTAGATAAGGGGAAAGATTTGGAATGGAAAAATGGGAAGTGCTTCATTCATCTCTCCCTAAGCCCTGGGATGCTACCATCATCCCCATCTTCCAGTATATCTCTGTCGACAACCCTAGTCGCCCCCTGCGTGCTTACCACCTTGCATTTGTAAACCACCTCCGTGATGTCAATCCCATGAATTTTTTAGATTTCCTTCTCTAGTCCATCTGCATCACCATCGTCAACCTCAGAGTGAGAATGTCATCCAAACTCCCTCGCCATCAAGGCCTGTTCCTCATCCTCTATAATCATACCCTTTAGCACTAGGTCTTTGGTGGTATTCCTGATCGCACGCCCAATCCTGAGCTCTCTTTCGTGTCCCTTCAAAAGGAGAAGGTAAGCCCCCCAACTCCCTTACCTCTATAAGGTCTCCTTAGAAGTCGGCCTCCCCCACCAAATTTCCCCATCCTCACCCACACCTGAATGCTCCAATGGTAAGAAGTCCTCTCCCTTGGCTCCCTCTCCCAAGCCCGGTGTCCCGTTTGAGTGTTGCCTTCCTGGAAAGCCCCTAAGAAGCAAGCAAAAATCAATCCACCGCTTCTAGAAGAGTAAGAAATCTTGGTTATTTCAGTCCAATAAAGCGAGCAATTAGGACCAGACCCCCTAGGTCATCATCGATGATGATGATGAGGAATCCAGAAAGGTCGAAGATGTGTTGCGAGTTGCCACCATCACCCGCATCAACAAAACTATGGACCTCCTGAAGTCAGCAACCAACATCATTAGGGAGGCCGATTCCAGCCTATCCAATGCTATCAATGAAGTACAAGAGCTTCTCGATGTCCTTGAGGCCCTCCTTGGCCCTATCAAGAATGATATGGATAACCATAACAAGAAGGAGGCATCCCAGTAGCCCTGGGAAACCAGTCCCTGGTTGTTGGAGTGCTAGGTTTGCACTAGAGTATGCCTAATTTTATGTTGGATGTATGCTTTTGCTTTGTCTTGTATGGAAGGGTTGAACCCTCAAACTTTATGTTCATAACTAGATTATTTTGTAATATCGACAGTGTTTATGCCCTATGTAACAGGGACGGGCCCCTTCAACCCGATTAGTAAATAATTTTTTTTTTACCTACCAAAAAATAATAGATACTCCATAGGAAAATGTTACCTCAGCTTTGAAAGGATGAAGACCATGGAATAACAAATATTGTCATGTATGCAGGAGAAAAGGACATAGTACTAATTATTGCAGATTCAATCCCAAAAATCAAAATCAAGGAAATCAAATAAACTATGGAATCCAATCAAATAGGGTATTCCAACCAAGACAATATTAGAATCAGTATAGTCCACATCAACAACAATTTCAACATCCATATCCTTCTCAAAATCAATACAAATATCCTCAATTACAATATTGAGAAGGAAATCAAAAAGGGCACTTGGCTCGGGAGATCCCTAAGATTCAAGAACTAGAAGAACCTATAGAGGAACATGAAGTTAAAGCTCTCTCAACAAAGATGACATTTTATGAAGAACCTAACTAATTGCTTGAATAGGATACAAAAATCAAAGGATAAGAGTACAAGGTCCAGACAGATGAAGATCCATATTGAATACTAAAGCCTTCAACCCAAATAATGAAATATAGGGGGTGTTAGAGTATATTACATTATTTGGTACATATTAATGTACCACCTTGGGTACATGATTAGATTAGGAGTTTATCTTATGTTAAGAAATTACTTGGGGAAGATGTAAAAAAATGCACAAGTGTTAGCATGTGCGATGATGTAAAAGTGCATGTAGTCCACATGTACATGAGTCAGAGGAATAGGTAGAGTAAAACCCAAGTAACTTATCTTCCTATATATATGTACCTTGAGATACATAGGAGAGTGAGTGTGAGAGATGGAGTTACTATAGAGTAGTGAGTAGGTACAGTGTAGATCTTCATTGTGAAATACTGGAGTGTTCATAGTCCTCCATTATATTGCATTGTATTATTTTTGTGAGTTTTCATTAATGGTATTTTACTAATTTATTGCAAATTATATTATCTTATTTTCCTACATATTTAAGTACAATTATCATATACTTATCGTAGCATCCATATTTTACATCTTGTGATTGCATCTCCATTAATATACATCATCAAAAGCTAGCAACAATGTTATTCCTGGGTTGCCAATAACTATTTTCTATGTTTAATACCTTGAAATTATAAGGTAGTTTCTAAGATACTACAACTATGTACTAAAATCTCTAATAATCCTCCTTTAACCTTATGAAGATTGAATTTAAAAAATATATTTAATCTCTGTTCTTCACTATGTGTTCTATTTAACTATACTATATAATAAAAACTCTAGGAATTCCTTGCAAAAAGTGTCTAATATTTATTTCATAGCTATGCACTCTCCTTTGGATTAGAAAATGTAAGAGATGGAGTTTCTATATGTTTTATAAATATAATAGAAGTCCATGAGGCCAAAAATACATATTGTGCATTGATTTCTCTGCTAGAGTATTGACGTAGCTAACCTGGATATAATTCTATACCTCACATTCTATAACAAAATACTTCTATGTGTCAACTACCCCTAATATATGAAGTAGACATATGCTCTCTTCTCATTCCTTTTTTGGTCTCTTCCAACTACATATTTCACTTCTAAGTTGGTCTGGGTTAGTTTGTAATTAGGCCATAAGGATATTTGCTCTCAAATCAATATTTAATCCTAAATAGAACCTTTTGATGGTGATCATATGCAAGGTTGAATTTAGCAAAATCATATTATATTTTTCTTCCTAACTTATTTTCCCATATAACCGTTCTTCTAAATATCAACTTAAAAACACCTTTATATCTTTGTTATTATGTAGTCATTTATTCTTGTTAATATGTGTTTCTTTTACGTGAATATAAATTGGAAAGGTAGGGAAGGTGACCCCAAAGAAAAGTCATTGGTGAATAAATTATATGAATTTTTTAATACTAATGCTAAGGATTTGAAATTCCATCAACAAAAAATATTACAACCCACCTCTTCTAACAATTATAAAATAAACAAATATTCATATATATATTTTCCTCAAAAACAAATTGTAACTTTCATTTTAGAGTTTGAAAAATTACAATGAGATGGGTATTTTATACCCTCATATAAGCCTTACTAAATTAGACATGTTACAATAATAACAGCCTGTTGCAAGCCTTCAATCATCTTATAGAATGTCATTTTGATACTTCAACCCTATAACCATTAGTCATCTTTCATGTATGACCTTAATTATACAAAGACATAAAAAAGAACATGAAAAGTATCCTAAACCACAATTTCTATCAAAAGGAAAAAGTATCAAAATGGTAGATATTGTGGCAGAATCATAGTCCCATACACTACTCCTTCCTTTAACCAAGTACAACTAGAATTTCTAAGGCAACTTTTGATAGACCATTTGCTTCCTTATTTAGTTCTTTGTAAATATGTTTATAAAATAACTCTATCAATGATGCTTCTATTAATTTCACTTGCTCATAATAAGGGCTAAGTATCAAATTTTGCATCTCTACTAAACTTGAAGTCTAATCCACCATCAATTTCGAGTCACCAAACACTTGAAGTTTTTTTGTTTCTTGTTCCATTGCCATTCTTAACAAATAGATCAAAGCCTTCTGTCATGACCCACCTTGGTAAGACTTTGTATGAGAGGGACTATGTATTGATTGATGATGATTGATAATTATTTTTGATGCATTTAATTGACTATATGCAATTGTGTTATATTTTGTGAACATGGTACTACTAATTTAATGTGGTTTTGCAGGTTAACTATGCTCGCAGGTGGGAGAAAAGTTTGACCACCAAGAGTGGATCCACCTAGGAGGGTATTAGTAAAATAGATATTTTACTAATACCTAGGTGGACAATACCAAGCTAATAATTTGATATTAGTTTTGATACTTACAATTTATTTAACTAATTAGGATTAAATTAATTAATTTAGAAAAAATTAATTAATTGAGATTAAATTAATTAATTGGGTTTCAATTAATTAATTTGCAAAATTAATTAATTAGGGAATTAAATATTTTTTAGGAATTAATTAATTGTGGAAATAAATTAATTAAGGAATTGAATAATATTGTCTTATGCATATAATGATTTTTAATTAAAATGATTAACCATTACATTATTAAGCTAACAATTTAATATTAGCTTGGATATTGCTTATTAAATTGATTTGAAAAGAAAGTGTTTAATATTGCTTAATGCATATAATGGGTTTTAATGACTAGCCATTATAAAATTAAGCTAACAATTTAATATTTGTTGCAATATATTACTTTTAAATTGTTTAGCAAAGCAATTGATTAATAATTAATAACAACGATATTTTTATAAGCCTCCTTTGATTTTCGAAAGGGACAAGTATTTTGAAATCATTAATAAAGGAGGCAATAATGCCCATGTGAGGCGAAGGAAGGTGGTCAACATTAATGAAGAGAAACAAGTGGACCGTTTGGGAGATGTGAATATTATTAAATTGCATTAATTAATTTAGAAAATTAATTAATTGGGGAAAATATATATATTTTAAATTGATTTATTGTGAAAATATAACAAATGGGGTTTGAAAGTTATTAATGGTAATTTTTTTTTTAAAAAAAGGGAGTTTTGGAAAAAGAGAGCTAGGAGGTCTAAGGAGGCTATGAATTCTGAGAGAAGGAATAGGCCATCTTGGTGAAGAAGGAGGAACCATGGAGGCATCCATGGAGAGCTAGTGGTTCTAAGAGATGAAGGAGGTCATTCTTAGGAGGAAGCATATTGGAGGCTTGAGGAGGAAAATCAAGAGAGTTGGAAGGATTGGGAAACCTTAGTTTTGAAGGCTTTTAGAGGTTGTTCATTCTCGAGGATTAGGTTAGTTCCTTCATTTTTATAAGATTGGTTTAAAGGTGTATGCTATTTGATTAGATAGAGGGAAGATTTTATTGTTTATTTTTATTAGTATGCTCCCTATTGAATTCTTTCATGAACACAATTGCCTAGGTTACAAAGTGATGTATGTCACTATAAAGCTTTAACAGACCACTAAATGGGGGTTTTAATCCATACCGTGGGTATTTGATCAACCCTCCTTTATGCTAGGGGTCTTTTTAGTTTGTATGTGCGACTTTTCTAAGATAGTCTACCACTTGTGTGTTCCCGAATATGTTGTTCGTGCCTATTTTTTTTCTTGGTTTCAAAGGAAAGATCAACAAATAAATTGATGTTTGATTATTTTATTTACGCATTTTTCCAATGGATCAAATAGGGAAGTCTTGGTTGTTAATCCGTGGTGGTTTTTTATGCATTCCCAAAACCTACAACTTACACCCTTATGCTTAAATAGTCACCTTGGTCATATTTCTCTTTCTTCGTTGCTTGTAGAAGTACTACCTTGGTGCGATTGTTTTGTTAGCAAAGGAAAACCTTAAAACTTAGGATAATTAATCCTTATACCATGTTTTAGAGAGATGCTTTGTTGGTAATCACCGTCACCATTTCTTAAAGTCCCCCTAAGGTTTAACGTAGGGTAATTCCTAATTTTATATCTCCCACCACCATAACACCACCATTGTAGTGCGATGCCTATGCTCAGGAAGGCTCAAGCAGGAAGGTCATTGCTGGCCTTCCTCAAGCATTATCCCACATAGGATATGCTACAAGTATGAAGTGCTTTAAAGGGGACTTTTCTCTCCTTCTTAATTGAACATAGGTGGTGGTCAAAGACCGCTCCTCGTGGGGCCACCCAACATCAATTGGAGATGCTTTTTCCTATGGACACTTGGTGTGTTGTTGTCTTCTATTGACCAATGATTGACCTTTGTCTTCTGTTGCCATGTGGTTGGATAGTGTAGACACCAAATTACAACCACTAATCCTCCATCCTAACCATTCCACCATCCACTTGTTCACCATACACATTTCCTACCAATTATTTGGCCCAATTCTACATTTCCTATCATTTCCTAACCCAATTGAGATTATTTTAATATTATTTTATATTATTTTGTATTTAATATATTATATTATATTATATTATAATATATTTATTATAAAATATATATTTATAAACTCAATTAACCACAGCCGTACGATCCAATCTAATCCCCACCATCCATATTCATTAATCCATGCCACATCTAAAAAGTAATCTCAACCTTAGGATCTAATTTAATCTTAGCCACACGATCAAAAGTGTAAGGCTAAAACCCTAAGAAAATCCTAAGTTGGATTATAAATAGGGGCATTTGCAAATGCCCAAACCCTGGAACGTTGAGATTAGAAGTTGCACCCTGGAGGAGTCATTGCTGAAGCCCTAACAAAGCTGAGAGAGTGTATCGCTCCAAATTTTTTGCACCCTTACCTTCAGGCTATAGGATCCGCGCCCGAAAGGGGGATGTGAAAAGGATGGGACAATACCTCGGACTGAGAGGCCTTTCGAAGGTCCCGCCTCTCGGGGGAGGTGTATAAAGGTGAATTTTCGACGGATGGTGGGTTCACCAGGAAAATTTTGAATGGCAGTTTCCATGCCTAGGTTGAGAGGGTGTTTGATGTGTTCATTTTTATGTTTGATCATTCAACTCCTAGGTTTGGCCGATATGAATCTAATCTATTCTATATGCCAATGCGGATTTAAATGAATACAAAAAACAGAAATGGATGCAAATAACAAGAGAATATGCTAACTAGAAGAAATCATACCTGATTTCGGATGTCTGATGGAGATTCTGAGTCTTGTAGCGAGTCCGGATCGTCTTGGTTTGCGTCATCTCTAATCCGATAGATCGTCCGATCTACGATCTCAAGATCGTCTCAAATCAGAGAAGGTCATCTCAATATGATGAATCATCTTAATTTGACAAATTCTCTAATCGATGATATTGTCAGACGAATTCATCAAAAACCTGCAATCACAAAAATAGACATGAAATACCAAATATGCAAATGCAAAAGCAAGGGGTAATGGTAGAAATAATAGCAAAAATGCCTAAATAATAGATTATAATGATAGATAAGGAAATGCAATAAATTTAATGGTTGATTTTATCTTTATCATGCAATTATACTAAATGAGGTGAACTCCAAGATGCAAAATAGTAATAAGTCTAACTAATGCAAAGCAAAACAGTAGATAGTGGAGAAAGAATGCAAACTCAGGGCACTGATTGCCCCCAATGTTGGCTGCAGTCGAAATCGCTTGCAAAATACAAAATCATCTTGAATTGCGGCGTGATCGTCCGAGATCGTACAGGATCGTCTGCGATGATCTGAGCTTGCTCCGACTGAAAAACAATGAGGTTCCTGCAAGAAAACTTAGAAAGGCACAAATGCAAATGATAATTCAGGGTATTCTAACGCACACAAAGATCAAATTACAAGGGAATTCAGCCAGGGTAGGTCAAGGGGAGGGCCTAAGATTAAATAGGCATAGGAAGGAGGTTGGGAGGTTGGAGATCATCCCAATCTGGGAGATCTCCAACGGGGAAGGTCTCTAACGGCGCAGACACGCTTTTGCCCCGGTTAGAGACGCCGTTGAAATAGAAGCTAATTATGAACAAATCAGTTTGGGACGAAATCGTCTGGACGTTCTGCTCCAGACGAATTCATCCGATCTGAGGCGATATCGTCTGATCGACGACGATATCATCCAACGGTCACAACAAATCCTAAAAATGGCATGAAAAATGGGGAAAGCGGGTAAAAGGCGGTTTAACTGGGGTTGAAATTCAAATTTTAATCATTTTATCTTTTTACTAAGGTTTAACCGTGCCAATTTTAGGGTGCTACATTTTGCCCCCTCTTTAGCGAATTTTTCGAAGAAAATGCGTTAAAGACGAGTTTTTCCCGTTTTACGAGAAAGCAAAAATATACTCAATTTTTTAGACGACGATTCTTGGTCGAATCGTACGAATGCTGACTATGGTGCCCCCTCCGTGTTTTTACCCAAATCGAACGTTTGAGGTAAAAACACGAAAAAGAAAAATTAAAATGTTGTTGGTTTTGAATAAAATTAAGAAAAATAGGGAAAACCCTAATTCATTTTTACTGTTCCAGAGCTCTGCAGAGAGAAAAAAAATGGTGGAGACAGCGCACAGAGCGACAGAGGTCCGATGCGGGCTACGGGTAAGGATCTAATCCTAGTAGATTAGGTTTAATTAATCTTTGTGCAATTCTTGTGATTTAAATTTGATTGTTTGGGGCATCGCGGCCATTTTTAGGCCGTCGACGTCGTCGGGACAAAATCGTCCCGATTTCGTCGAAATCGTCCCTAGATCATCGATTTCGTCTGACGGCGAAATCGGCGAATTAGGGGCGATTTCGTCCAACAAGGGGCGATTCCCAAGTTGCAAAATCGGAGATGATTTCATCCTCACAAAGGATGATTTTGCCCAATGTTGGACGATATCATCCAATGGTGGACGATATCATTTTAAAACTTGATTTTAAGTTGTTTAATTTGAATGATTGAGTTATTAATGATTTTGTTATTTTATTGTTTGTTTTGCAGAAGGGATTACTAAAGAGCCAGGAATGGAAATACGATGGGCTAAGGGATGACATAGCCGCACTTGACCAGGCAGAGCATGACCGACTTGGACAAGTCGGTCTACAACATGTGGCAGAGATGCCACAAATACCGACTGACATAGGGCTACTGACAGCCCTAGCAGAGAGATGGTATCCGGGGTCGTCCTGCTTTCGGTTACCGATAGGGGAGATGGCTCCCACTCTAGAGGACGTATGGAGGATCATGAGGATCCCCATACAAGGATGGTTGATGATGCCTATGGCCAATCAGGGCCAAGCGATGATGAGGCTCACGGGAGACCCGAGCTTCGCCCTGGAGAAGGGCGGAGTGAACATCGAGTCACTACGGTAGATGCCTAGGGCATCTAGACTGACACGGGTTTTGGCAGGAGTTGTCGATGGCTTACTGTTGTGCCACCAGAGCGGATGCAGACTACCGTGGGTGCTCTCAGACATAGTCTATGACATGAGAGACCACGGGCACAGATTTGCATGGGGCAGCTTTGTTCTATGCCGCTTGTATAGGATCCTGCATGGGGTCGTATACAAGGGAGGTCGATGTCTGGTTTTGACATCATTGCTGCAGGTTTGGTGCTAGGAGCACATTGCGGTGCGAAGGTCGATAGGGCTCCCACTGACAGGGGTTGACCAAGAGAGGCCTCGAGTTTTCTATTGGTGGCTACAAAGGGGGTCACAGCGATGGATAGATCTGTCGATGTCACGGAGGTTGCTAGATGACCTCATCCCAGACCAGATCACCTGGAGGCCATGGCGAGAGCACCCCGGGTGGGCAGAGGATGGGCAGGAGCTGGCTCACATCAGGCGAGTCTATTGGCTGAGGATGGAGCGAGGAGAGGTAGAGCTCCACCGCTATGATCGAGTACTATGATAGTTCGATCTATAGCAGGGGATCCCTTCTCTCAGGGATTATGAGTACTCCCAGACTATTCGAGATAATACCACACTGAGCGAGGCTCTAGATATGCAATGATTCTGGAGTCAGGATGCGAACGATGCCCCCATCCAGCCAGTGGATGGTGATGATGCTGGGGTTGTGGATGGCTATGATGCCTGGTACATAGGCATCCACCCTCCTCGGATGATGAGGGTGTAGGGTCCGATGCACGCGGTTGTGCAACGGATGGGGAGGCGACGACAGGCTGCTATTGAGGCAGCGCGAGGTCACGGGGGGAGAGAGCAATGATGGATCCCACAGGAGAGACGCCAGAGGATGGCACGGGCTCCACAGAGGCCATAGGAGATAGGATGGAGGGAGGAGGGACTCCCTTCATAGCAGGGTGAGAGACCACCATCGCCTGATAAGGGCAAGGGTGTTGACACAGGGGAGAGCAACGAGACAACGGCTCTCCGAGCTGAGGTTGCCCGCCTTCGGGCTCAGGTGCAGACATTGTAGGATGAGGCTACATGGCTTAGAGCTCGGGGCGGAGGGGTGAGCAGGGATGATCTAGCGTGGTCCATTGCTCGGACTGCATTCTACCAGGGGGGTATACTATCACCTGGTTCTAGAGGGCCAGAGGGTACCACTTCCAACCCCTATTGCAGAGCCGGTCATGATGGGATCGACGAGGACATCCTCCCGATCGACGACGAGGACCCGAGATACACCCCGGACCTCTATGGGACCACCTCCTCCATGGCAGGGTGGGGGAGGAGATGAGGCTGAGAGCTCGAGGGCTTCTCGAGGCTAGGTGCTAGAGACTATAGATTTTGGAGAGATTTGTTGAGAGGATTGAGTATGCCAGGGTATAGATTGTGGCATACCAATCCAGCTTTGATATGATGTATATAATTTTTTGATATATATATATATATGATCTTGTTTCTGATGATATGACTTGTTCATATGTTGTTATGATGCTTTAATGTTTGAATTGTTTGTTGATTGGATTGATGATTCATGTAATTATGTCGTTTGAAATAGTATAATTTGATGTCATGTCTGTAAGATTTTAAATGAAATAATCTGATGTAAACAATTGGTTGTGGTGGTGTGATTTGATAAAAGAAATAAAAAGGGACTTCTAACAATAATTTCAAAGGACATTGTCACTGTTATAGACCATTTCATGGAGTCACCGCTCACTCGGTCGTCAAGCTAATCCCAGTATAGAAATATTGTTAAAAGTAAAAGAGTGCTTAAGAGACTGTCTTAAGACTTTGTGTTGTGATGATGGAGATAATGATGGTTTTGATGATTTGTTTTCAGATTTTCATAAAAAATAGTATGCATGAGATACGAAAAGAAATATGATTTTGCTAGGCATAAATTCCTAAGTGTGATAAAATTTTGAACAATTCCTTAGAATTTATACCATGGTTGCAATATTGAATTTGAACATAATGTCATGAAATAGAATAAGTGTTCGTTTGTTTGTAAAGCATAATTGTGTAACATAATGATGCAAGTCATATGTTTTGATAAATTTATTTTAAAATAAATGGAACATAAAATTAGAACAATGGTTTGCGCTAGGCATAGAATTATAGGTATAGACTTATACCATCATCGCGAAATCCAAAGAAGAAAAGAGATTGTTGGTTTTATTGCAAGATGAATTTATGACTTTTGTTAAATAGAAAAATAATAATATGAAAATTTTGTTTGAAATTATTTTTAAGATTTTGTGAGAAGATGTATGTAATTGCTCTTATACAAACAACAAATTCTGAAATAAAAGAATAAAATCATTCCGAAAAGATTTACAGAAATATTTTAAATTATCTCAAAGAGAAATATAGATTTATAAGGAATCCTCATGTGCAAATGTGAATTCATTACCGATCTTGATTTATCATAATGATACAAAATCTCTCAAATACAAATGTGTGTGCGATTGTATTATTCATTCACCAATTTTGAGCAAGATAATTTGATACAAGTAATTTGCCTTGACCAAATGAATGTTCGTTGACCATGATTTATATGCATGTAACCGTACCAGGCTACTATGTAAGTTAGGTTTATCAAGAGCTAGCTAATCCATAAGTTGACAGAGGTCTGTACAAAAGAAGGTCGCTAATGTGACAGACATATCGCCATGCTAGGGATTACCCAAGGCCAAGCGGGTTGGGCACAAACCACCTGTTATGGGGCTTACCTCACAGTTTTCGAATAATTGAGAATTCCAGGGATTCAAGCTCATTCACCCTTCTTTTCTTTTCAAGGGGTAGGGAAAGGATTTTATTGCATTTTTGCTTTTCTCTTTCGCTTCTCTTTCTCCCTTTTTTTTTTTGTACTTTTGTATTTTTGCTTGATATTTGAGATAATGCTGAAATATTGCTGTGATGAAAAATAACCTTTTTCTTTTTCTCTTTTTCTTGAACTTTTTCTTTTCTTCCTATGCTAGGGATACTTGCTCGGATTAGTCTGTAGAGCAAGGGATTTTTATTCTGGGTAGGGGTGAGCTTGTCCTTTTGTCAATTCTCAAAGATTCTAGACCATGTGCATGATAGGATAGCAGGGGAAACTTTTCGCTCAGGAAACCAGTTCTACTATGTAGCATCATATCGAATTTGCAATGAAATCATTTTAATGTGAAAAGATATACTTAGTTCAAGTAAATAACAAGATCAGTTCTCTATGCTCAAAACTTTATTTAATTCAACTCGTGGACTTTGATATAAGAGAGATTAATAATCATACCAAATAAAATCAAGATATTTATTCATGTGAATGTGAAAGTGCGGGATTCCAAATAAATGCTAATTTATCCAAAATAACTGAAAATATAACTGCAATACTTCACAATTTGAGAAGTACAAAAAAAAAGATGTTTTTGAAGATTTTGATGATTTTGAATGTTTTTAATGTTAAGTGATGAATTAAAAGAAATACAAGGTGATTGTTTTTTTTTTTTGAAATGTTTTAAAATAAGTGACTAAAAAATAATATGCAAAACAAATATATACAATGATGAAAGGACCAATTTTTATGCACATAGTAACGTTTAAGATGCATAATGTTCATAGGTTCTTTAAGTTCTTTACCATCTAAGGTAGATAATTTGTATGCTCCCGATCCAAATTTAGCAGTGATGACATATGGTCCAAGCCAGTTGGGCTCAAATTTACCTTTAAGGTTTGTAGTTGCATTAGTATTTTTTTGATTTTCTTTTAAGACAAGGTCACCGATCTCAAAGGATCGAGGATGAACTTTCTTAAGATATGCTCTCTTAAGCTTGTTTTGGTAGGCGCGAAGATGCTCCAAAGCATTGATGCGCTTTTCATCTAGAAGTTCTAGCAGACTAAATCTGCCAAAGACGATATTCATCCCCTACTTCAGTATCTTGAAGTAGTAGAGCTAAAGAAGGAACTTCTAATTCAAAGGGAAAAATGGCTTCAGCACCATAAACCAAGACAAAAGGTGAAGTTCCAGTGGGGGTTCGAACACTAGTTCGATAGGCCCACAAAGCAGGATATAATTGAATGTGCCAATCTCGACCGGTTTTATTGACCAATTTTTTGAGAATTTTGATTAAGGTTTTATTAGATGCTTCTGCTTGACCATTACCCTGAGGATAATAGGGAGTGGACAGACGATGTTGAATTTTATATTTTTGACATAGTTTCTTGACATCTTTATTTTTGAAACAAGTTCCATTATCGAAAATGAGATTGGCGAGAATTCCAAACCTACAAATAATTTGATTAAAAATAAATTTGGAAACTTGTGTTCCAATGCAAGAAGCTAATGGCATAGCTTCAACCCACTTCATGAAATACTCAGTGGCGGTTATGATGAATTTGTGTCCATCGGATGACACAGGGTTGATTTTTCCAATAATGTCGAGGCCCCATTTTGAAAAGGGCCAAGGAGATGAAATAGCTCTGCAGTTCTTGTGCAGGCGCATGGACAAGGTCAGCGTGTTTCGGCACTTGTCGCAATGTCGCACATAATTATGTGCATCATTTTCCATGGTAGGCCAAAAATATCCTATCCGAAGGAGTTTCTTAGCAATGGCGCTACCACTAAAATGTCCCCCACAAGATCCATTGTGGGCTTCATTCAAAGCTGATCTAGATTCTTCTAGATTCAAACATCTCAATAAGATGCCTTCAAAAGATCTTCTGTACAAGGTATTACCAATAATCACAAAGCGACTTGCTTGTCTACGTAATAACCTACGTTGGTTGCTAGTACAACCATCAGGGAAGGTTCCTTTCTACAAAAAATTAAATATATCAGTATACCATGGTTCAGGAGTTGTTTCGTTGATGAGAAACACATCCAAAGGTTCTAAGCATGATTTGCTTGAAGCGGGTTCCTGGAGTCGACGAATAATGATGGTAGCATATTCATCATCTAACTCCAAGGGTAAAAGAGATGCAACTGCAGCCATAGCGTCAACCGCACGATTGCTAGTTCGAGGAATAGCTTCCAAAGTAACTTGATCAAACAAGGATAATAACTACAAAACATATGCTTTATATGGGCACAATTTATCATCTCTGGTCTGATAAACATCATTGATTTGGTTTATGACAAGTTGGGAGTCACCGAAAACCAATAAACTTTTGATTTTCAATGCCAAGGCAGCTCGTAATCCAAGGATAAGAGCTTCATATTCAGCAGTGTTATTGGTGCAAGCAAATGTTAATTTGAAGGACAGAGGTATAAGATGTTTTTGTGGAGATATTAAAATAATACCCGCACCAGCCCCACTCATGCATCGGGCTCCATCAAAGTATAGGGACCATTGCTCTGAATGGTCTACCTCTAGTTTAAGGCATTCATCAGGAAACTCAATGATGAGGGGATGAGTAGATTCTAAGGGTGCAACAACTAATTGATCTGCTATGATTTGACCCTTAACAGACTTCTGTCCTATAAAGGTGAGTTCAAATTCGCTTAGCGCAAGAACCCATTTGGCTGTGCGACCAGATAAATATGGTCGACTCATGAGATATCGCAAAGGGTCAAATTTGGCAATAACATACGTTTTCTGACTGAGCATATAATGTCATAGTTTCTGTGTAGAAAATATGACTGCTAGACATAATTTCTCTAATGTGGTATATCGAGTTTCATAACTGATTAAGGTTCTGCTAATATAATAATTAGCGCGTTCTTTCTTCTCATCGTCAAGCTGAGCTAACATAGCTCCTAAGGCAGAATCAAAAGCAAAAATGTACAAGATAAAAGGACGATCGAATCTAGGTGGGGAAAGCACTGGTGGTTTGAGGAGATATTGCTTAAGGAGTTCAAATGCTTCTTGGCATTCGTCGTCCCAATGAAAAGAGACATCTTTCTTAAGAAGCTTAAGAAAGGGTCCAGCTTTGTCCGCCAACTTGTCGATGAAGCGGCGAATAGCTTGAAGCTTACCTTGTAAACTTCGTAATTCTGATATATTTGTGGGTGCGGGCATATCTATGATAGCCACGATCTTGAGAGGGTCAATTTCAATGCCACGTAAAGAAACTATAACCCCTAATAATTTATCGGACTTAACTCCGAATATGCATTTAGCTGGATTTAGTCGGATAAGATATTCCCTTAACCGATCAAATACTTTTCTTAAGTCATTTAGATGATCATCTTCTTTGATGGAACGAGCTATGATATCATCTACATAATCATGTAGGATATCATGCATCATATCATGAAAGATATAAGTCATAGCTCGTTGATAGGTTGCACCTGCATTCTTTAAGCCAAATGGCATCACTTTCCAACAAAAGGTTCCCCAAGGGGTAATAAAGGCTGTTTTGGCCTGATCTTCAGGAGCTATCCCGATCTTGATTATAACCAGAAAATCCATCCATTAAGGATATCATTCCACTTCCAAGCAGTAAAGTCAATGATTTGATCCATATTGGGAAGAGGAAAATCATCTTTAGGGCATGCAACATTAATGTCTCTGAAATCGGTGCAAACCCTAACTTTAGTGGCTTCTTTCTTAGTTACTTGGAACTACATTTGAGATCCATTCGGCATAATCAATAGCTTGTATAAAAATGACTTTCAACAGTTTTTCTAGTTCTCCTTTGACTAGTAAGGCCACTTTAGGATGCATTTTTCTGAGTTTCTGTTTAACAGGTTTAGCATCTGGATGGACCACTAGATGATGCATAACTACAGAAGGGTCCAAACCCGGCATGTCTTCATATGTCCAAGCAAAGACATCTTCATAGTCTTTAAGAAATGAAATGTATTTATCTTGTTTTTCTTGACTCAATTCTGATCCAATATTGATTATGTGAGGGTTATGTTCGGTTCCAATGTTAATTTTTATAACGTTTTCAACTTCCATATGTAAATCTCTCTCAAAATTAGGTGGGGCGGATGAAACACCTAATTCTTGTAATTCTTCCAAGGTTAGCTTGGATAATTCGTCTTGAGGAGTCGAGGCCTCAAGCTGGGCTATACTAGGTATAGAGCCATCAAAATAAAATTCGTTATGTAACAATTCCTCAACGGAGACATCATGGAAAATATCCCCTTCCAACTCTTCATCGGAGTCGGCAATCATTTCAGGGTAGGCTATGGATAGCATATTGCAGGTAAAAGAATTATTCTTTAGACACAAAGAATCTTGTTTATCTAGATAATCTTGATAACATACGAGATGGTCATCATCCTCAAATGGAAAGGGCTGACCCTTACTAGAAAATAGGCCCACACCACATCGGGCAGGCCACGGTTCTACCTCAAAAGGTTCTTTCATACCATTTTGGAAAGGTCCCAAACCTTTCCCTTTATATCCCAATTTAAGCATTATGGGTTTAGCTTTAAGATAATCATTAGCAAAATAGCATCTAGCATATCCATCACAATGTGTCTTAATATTTCTGGGTATTCTTCCCCAATCATATCCTTTATAAATAAAAGCACAACTCCCGACTTGGTAGATACTTCCCATAGGTTGTGGGAGGCCCAAGGTACGAGGAGAGGGTGGGAGTTTATTTAAAAGGAGGGAAGTCTGCATGGCAGTGTTGGCTTCTTCTGATATAAGAATTTTAGATAAATCGGGTAAGAGCTCATCAGTAAGAGCATAAGAGGTAGAAGGAACATTTCCTACATCGTCGGGTGTAGAAAGGATGCCAGTAGTGGATGTGGATGTCATGGGGATATTGATGGGTGAATCTATAGGTATGGAAGATATAGGAGTAAGACAAGAAGCATTGGTTGTCGGTTTAGGATCTTTTCGAGGTCCTAATGTGGTTTGTTCAGAAGATGGTTGAGCTATATGTATAGGTGTAGTTGAAAGAGTAGATGATGTTATGGGTGTGTGTTTCACACGTTTGGATGGATGATAAGAACTAGGATGTGTGGATGACAAGGCAGGGCAAAATTGCACTCCAACAAGTTCTGCCAAAGCACACATATCAAAGGGTCTAGGATCACCATGAATGGTAACCAACTGGTTTTTAAATTCAAATTTAACACACTCGATGTAAAGTGGAGGGAACCGCTCGCATCGCATTGATCCAAGGGCGACCCAGAAGTATATTGTACGATGCAGGGCAATGTACAATAAACACGGTCGTATCCAGGGTTCTAGGACCAACTTGCAAGGGTATAGTAATGACTCCACACGTTTCTTGTGTCTCGTCATTGAAGGCTTTTATAATCATATCAGTTCTTTTCATTTCATCACTTCTAAACCCGAATCGTTGGTAGAAGTCAAAAGTGCATATGTTTAAAGATGAACCATTATCAATCAAGACTCGTTTAACAACTACATCTCCAATTAGGGCAGTAATATATAAGGGGTTATCCTTATGTAAACTATGTTGCGGGATATCTTTATCTCGAAAGTCAATACAATCGACTTCTCTAGTGATGATAGTATTGGCCATGGCTTCAGGTTGAATGTTTTGTGGTACCATCATTTGGCTCAATGTAAGCATTAATTCATCCCTATGTGTAGGAGAAGATCTTAATAGGTCCAAAAGGGAAATTCTGGCTGTAGTATTGGATAATTGTTCATTAATATTGTAAGGAGGTTTAGGTTGAACATTAGACGCATAATTCCCTTTATTGGGATTTTTCAAAACAAATGGGGCTGATCCATCGTTTTGAGTTTGATCTTGTTGAGAGGTTTGAGCCTGTTGTCTGGTAACGGCTCCGATGGTTCCTACAATATTATTTTGCGGATGATGAATAGGTCTTGGTCTAGCATTTATAGCTTGTTCATTAGAAAGGAACTGATGAGAGGAGGGTCGAGTAGTAACTCTTCTAGGAAATGGTTCTTCTGGAACCATAGAACTGGTGATAGGTTGAATAGGATCTGATTCATCTTCAGAACTATTCGATTGATTTGAAGTGATTTCCATGTCACTTTCAGTCTCATATTCGGTGTCACTAAGATCAAGTGTCCGAATATTATGTAGAGGTCTGGTCGTAACTATGGATAAAGTTGTGTCAAATATTTGAGGATCATGAACAGGTAATTGTCCGCTAATAGTCCCTACATATCGGGTAGGAGGAGGAACATTATGATGCTCAATTTGATTGGCCACCTCTTTACCATGTTTTGGTAAAGGATGTTGAAATATGTCCAATGATTGATTGGCATTCTGATTCTGATTTTGGGGAATGCTCTTTTGAGCGTTATTAGAAGGATTTTGTTTAGGTTGGAAGGCTTGCACCTCCATCTCATTATTATCAATCAAATCTTGTATTTTATGTTTTAATATTTTACAAGAGTTGGTAGCGTGTCCAGGTCCTCTATGAAAATCACAATGTAAATCAGCTCTGTATCCGGGTATAGTTGGATCAGGTTCCCGGATAGTTGGTAATTGGATCAAGCCTCGTGCTAGTAATTGCGGGAGAATGGTTGATAAAGGTTGATTTAACCTAGTAAATTCTCGGGGTGGTTTATCAGGAGGTTTCAATATAAACTTCTCTATTGTTTTCGCAGTGTTAACATTAGCAATGTTTCTGCTATCAATGACTCCGTCACCCACAACTTGTTTATTTTTATATTGATTTCTGGATGTTTTCTCATCATCTTTCCTTTTGAGCTGACCTCTTCTAATGAGAGCATCTTCCACCCTTCGAGCTAAGTCTATAGCTTGATCGAAGGTAGTCAAAGTAGCAGTTGATAATTCATAGGATAGTTGTTCTTGTAAATTATTGATAAAAATATCCAACATCTCCCGATAAGGTAACACAAAGTGTAATTTTCCTATCAACTGTCTCCATCGAGCTAAGAAGTCAGCAAAACACTCATCTTTGTCTTGTTTTAGGTTGTACAAATCTTTAATGGTTACATGCCTTTCGATATAGGCACTAAATTGATGCACAAAAGACTCAGCGGTCTCTTCAAAATTTCTCAAAGAATGAGTAGGTAATTGATAATACCATTCCAATGCCATCCCCCCTAAGCTTTTCGGGAACATTTTTAGTAATAGCAAATCATCATGTGATATGTCATGACATGCTATCCTAAACATACGAAGATGCTCTATGGGATCTTCAGTTCCTTTATATATAGGTAGGACAGGCATAGGAAAGTGTTTGGGATATGGTTGTGCTACAACTATAGGATCTAGAGGTTGACTACACATCTCTCGATAATTGTATGAGGGACGGTAGGGATCTATTTGGTCCATGCGAGAGACTAACTGTTTCACCATGGCTTCCAAATTACCAGTTTGTCCACCATATTGGTTTGATGGTACATGAGTATGGGTCTTGTGACCGTAGGAAGGCGGGACATAAGGATTAGATGCTATATTACTGTTATGCAAATGGTTGGTAGGAAGAGTATTATGAAGAAGATTTGTTGTAGCATTATGTTGTATCCCAAATTGTTGGAAATTGGTATTTGGTTTTGTTTTAGGCTTTTGTTGATTTGAGGTATATTGATCAATAGCTTGGCAAAATAGAGCAGTGAATGAAGGTTTCTTTTGTGCGGGAATAACCCTTGGCTTGGTAATAGGCACTCTAGGTGGTTGGGTAGCCAGTTGTTGTTGCATGTTTTGGATTATAGCAGCCATGTCCAAATTGGACGGTCCAGCTTGATCACTCTCTTGATCAACGAAGGACAAAGGATTAGTGCGTGTGTGATATATGTCTTCTAGGGTTGCTTGAGTGTCACTAATTTGATCTTTATCCATATGAACTGCTCTATTAAGGGTGCCAATATTATTATTGAGAAATTTCCAAAAATGGTCCATGTTCTCAAAAGTAACAGCTCCGTCTGGAGTTATTTTAGGAGATGAGGATCCTTCCTCTCTATCATTTTCTTTTTGTTCATTTGCGTCCACAAGTTCTTCTTCTTGTTGGTTTAAGGTTCCTTCTTCCTGAATTGGGTCTTCAGGAAGAACATCTGGGTTATTTTCTGGTTTTCTTAACCAATCTTCTTCTACTTCAATTTGTTTTCCATTCCTGAGTCTAGTCATTGTGTCTAAATTTAGGTTTTAGCAAATATATATTAATATATTTGCAACAGATCTTGGGAGGTATATATTTTAATTATATACCTACTATAATACTTAAAAGGAAATGTTTTGATTTTTTTTTGTTATGATTCTGTTTTGTTTTTGTTTTTATAAAGACAATAAACAACACACTCAATACAAGAAATAACAATAATAAAATAATAACTTAGTTTTCTATAAATAATTTATAGATGTCATTGATAGGATCAAGTTCATCAAGAGTCATAAAGTGCTCCTCTTCAAATTGGAAATTGTTTTTCAAGAAGTCAACAAAGTGTGCTATGGTGATATTATCTGTTTCAGATTCTATTTTGTAAAAATAAATCTCATGGCAATACTCTCGATATAACACAGCTCTGGGAACTCTATTCCATATTTTTCTATCCGTAAGAACGACCTCTTGGTCCTCTACACGAGACAAAAATTTATGCACTACAGCTGCATTATCAAGGTATTCCTCAAAGGTATACAACTTAGAAGACACAAGGGCTCTTTTATCTGCTAACCACCTATGGCAAGCTCTCTAAAGTTCATGATACAAAATCACTTGATCGGGATCCAGGATTCTATCTAGGACAAACCTCTTGATTTGCCTAAGTTCGGTTGCTCTAGATGAAATGAGATTCAATCTCCTATTAAGCTCATCCCATAAAGGTGGGACCCTATATGTTGGAGGTACTCTAAGCAAAGAATTAATCTCTATAGCTGCTAATTGATTTTCAACATTAATAGTGACAGCTCGTCTTTTATTATAGTCTACCATCTAAATTTGACATGCAAATTTTCTTAAGTCTAAATGCACTTATGTTTTTGGTTTTTATTATTTTTATTTTTAGTTTTTAAAATGGTTTTGTTTTCAAAAGGTTTCTGTTTCACGTCGGGTTCACCAAAATGTATCGCTCCAAATTTTTTGCACCCTTACCTTCAGGCTATAGGATCCGCGCCCGGAAGGGGGATGTGAAAAGGATGGGACAATACCTCGGACTGAGAGGCCTTTCGAAGGTCCCGCCTCTCGGGGGAGGTGTATAAAGGTGAATTTTTGATGGATGGTGGGTTCACCAGGAAACTTTTGAATGGCAGTTTCCATGCCTAGGTTGAGAGGGTGTTTGATGTGTTCATTTTTATGTTTGATCATTCAACTCCTAGGTTTGGACGATATGAATCTAATCTATTCTATATGCCAATGCTGATTTAAATGAATACAAAAAATAGAAATGGATGCAAATAATAGAGAATATGCTAACTGAGAAAAATCATACCTGATTTCGGATGTCTGATGGAGATTCTGAATCTTGTAGTAGTCCGGATCGCTCAATCTGCGGTTGTCTGTAATCGATGATCGTCGATATTGCTCGAGATCGTCTCAAATCACAGAGGTCATCTAATATGACGATATCATCTCAATTGACAAGATCATCTCTAATCTAATGAAATCATCGGACGAATTCATCAGAAACCTGCAATCACAAAAATAGACACGAAATACCAAATATGCAAATGCAAAAGCAAGGGGTAATGGTAGAAATAACAGCAAAAATGCCTAAATAATAGATTATAATGATAGATTAAGGAAATGCAGTAAATTTAATGGTTGATTTTATCTTTATCATGCAATTATACTAAATGAGGTGAACTCCAAGATGCAAAATAGTAATAAGTCTAACTAATGCAAAGCAAAATAGTAGATAGTGGAGAAAGAATGCAAACTCAGGGCACTGATTGCCCCCAATGTTGGCTGTAGTCGAAATCGCCTGCAAAATACAAAATCGTCTTGAATTGCGGCGTGATCGTCCGAGATCGTACAGGATCGTCTGCGACGATCTGAGCTTGCTCCGACTGAAAAACAATGAGGTTCCTACAAGAAAACTTAGAAAGGCACAAATGCAAATGATAATTCAGGGTATTCTAACGCACACAAAGATCAAATTACAGGGGAATTCAGCCAGGGGTAGGTCAAGGGGAGGGCCTAAGATTAAATAGGCATAGGAAGGAGGTTGGGAGGTTGGAGATCATCCCAATCTGGGAGATCTCCAACGGGGAAGGTCTCTAACGGCGCAGACACGCTTTTGCCCCGGTTAGAGACGCCGTTGAAACAGAAGCTAATTATGAACAAATCAGTTTGGGACGAAATCGTCTGGACGTTCTGCTCCAGACGAATTCATCCGATCTGAGGCGATATCGTCTGATCGGCGATGATATCATCCAACGGTCACAACAAATCCTAAAAATGGCACGGAAAATGGGGAAAGCGGGTAAAAGGCGGTTTAACGAGGTTAAAATTTGAAATTCAAATTATTACTAATAATTTTAACTATTTACACTAAGGTTTAACCACGCACCAATTTTAGGGTGCTACAGAGAGATAGAGTTTGAATATCTAAAGCCCTAGCTAAGCCAACAAGACTTCTGTTGTTCTAGCCATCCCCATCCATCCTCCCTCACTGTCGTAGCCCCCATCCATCCACAAATTTTGTTGCCACCCCCTAGATCTGCTTATGTAGATTTTGCCCTAACCCGTAGGCACCCTCTAGAGCTTGCGAGGCTCGCTACAGAGCCTGTGAAGCGCTCACCAGAGCCTGTTGTTTTCTGTAGGCACTCTCTAGAGCCTGATGTATCCCATAGGTGTGCACCAGAGCCTATGAAGCTCACGTCAGAGCCTACCAAGTGTGTGTCTGAGCTTGCTACAACTATAGAAATGTGAATCTGAGCCTACTAAACCATGCCAACTACAACAATGAAATGAAATCAAGGTATATATTTATTGGTTTTATTTTGTTACATGATTTGTAGATTTTGCATGCCATTTGATCCATTTTTAGTTAGGATTTACTGATGTTTGAGGGCCTCACACTATGGAGCCCTCATAGGTGTTATTAACCCCTTTCTCTATTTTTGTGTATGCAAATATCTATATTTCACATATTGTTGAACAACTATTGAAGCTGGAGTTGCCCGCCATAGGATATTCAAAGCCCACTCACCCTATTAGAAGTAAGAACACATCAATCTGAAGACACTTCATTGTTATAGCTAGGATTTTAGAGAACCCTAGCATTTTTGTAAATCATTGTATCAAATACCCTCATTGAGGATAGATTGTATCAAAAGGAGTTTATTGGCTCCCCCCATATTATTGAATATATCCATTTGTGCAATCTTGTATCTCATTGTGTTATTTGATTTATTTTATTTTATTTAAGTGTTGTATTCTTGTCTTCACAAATGGCGATCACGATGGGACCCCACAAGGGTTTAATTATTTAATAGATCTACCTTGCTAACTTAATTTTATTTCTATTTATTACAAGAATTTTTAGAAGCGTAGAGATTGCCAATTTCATCGCTAGGGTTTTTTGAAGTAGTCTACAACATTTTCAGAGGTTACACAGGCATTCGAGAGCATCCATAGAGCGTTCGACAGTGTTTGCAGACAACCATAGGTGCTCCACTATGCCTATGCAAGTGCCCAGATGTGCTTGGCAGTGATTTGGAGCAGAGCGAAGGCTTCCAAGTAAGTTTCATAACCCTAGGTTGCTATTTAGTGATTTACATATTCTTCATTTTGCTGCTATTTTTTGCTATTTTTGGGTTTAACATTAAGCAGTTTGGAAAAGAATTGGTAGCAAGTTACATCTAGGGTTTGTGTGTGCTTCATTATATCAAATTCATTTCTTGTCCTAAAATTTGTATATCTAGGTGATTGTTTGCATTTTTGAGTGCATATGAAACAGAAACACATCCTAGATTTTGCATTTTAGGGTTAAGATCACTTTAATTTTGCATATCTAAATAGGAACAACATATTGATGCATAAAGTAATCCTGCCCTAGGCTAGCCCCTTTGGCAAAGTGGTGGACGAACCCTCCGGTTGCTCTTGTGATTTTAATCACTTGTAGGCAGGGTATTTTAAGGGTGTACTCTGCACTCTTTAGGTGAAATTTACATCTTTGTTTTGGATTATGATTTAGATTAGTGAAGTTAGTAATATTTAATATTGTTTGCACACCATAGAGAACAAGAAATCTAATAAAATAAATCACACACACTTGCACGATTCACATTTTTAACAGTAGTGGCTGGATTTCATCACCAGCTATTGCTTGAGATTTGGTGACGGTGGTCGTGATTTCCATCCACCAATATCTACCCTAGAAACCATAGGACTACCCTCGAGAAAACTTGTTGGAGGTCATTACCAACAATAATATCGTTGCCCTGGCCAGCCTTAGTTTTTACCTTTGCTTTTCATTAAACAAGATTAAGTTACATCAAAACACACAAGCCAACAATTCTAAAAGGAACTTCATGTTAATGAAAGAAAATAATTAATGAACATGGTAAGCCACACATGGTGAAACCTAGGACTGATTGTTTTCTTTGCTTTAAATTTTGGAAAAGTTGTTAATTTTTGTGATTTAGATAAGCTTTTAATATTTGGTTTAACTACTTTATGGTGCTAACACGACAACAAAAGAAAATAATAAACCAAAGTAGTTTAATGGAAAATAGTTCCCATGAGCCCGCTACTTCGGTAGCCCCATCCAATATGGTTCAAACTACTTTGTCTGGATCATCCCATCCACCCCACTCTCAAGTAGAGACATTCACACAATGTGGAGACAACCACCACCTACATAGACATGGATAGAGTGTAGGCCCTTTACAAGGCTTCTAACTATGTCTTAGAGCCCCTTAGCCAAGAAGATTTTGAAAAATTTGAATTGGCTACCACCTACCTTGCCCAAGGATATCATAATTCAAGTTATGAATATGACATACCTTCTTCCATAAGCCAACCACCACAAAGACCAAGTGTTCCAAACACTTATCTCACATCCACCTATACCAATCCCTTGTATGAGGAGTATGTCAATGCTGCCTCACAAGTCCCTAGCCTCCAAGTTGTAACATCCAACACAACTTGCACCATACCCATGTCCTTTCATCCATCATCATCCACACCTCCATCATCTCACTTAGCCAACATAACTGTGTCATCCATATATCCATCATCTCACCTAATCAACATGACTGTGTCTAATCATCCATCATCATCAACCCATCCATCTTCTCATCCAACCACAACCCCATCATTCGATACATGGTAAAATCAGGAACTTACAGATACATTAGGGCTCATCAAAAAACTACTTTCACAACAAACAAAAGGAAAACATTCAGCTTACATAGACCCTATGACCCAAGGAGTTCCAAATAAACCTCCACTCACCAATCAAAATTCAGCATGGGTCCCTCAATCTTCCATAGTGTCCATCCCCAATCCACCACTCCACACGTCCATCATACCAATCAACATTGCCATTAACCAAAAACATAATCCATTTCTCCATCATCATCTTCATCAATCATCCCCATATTTCAACCATCAATATTATCCACATACCCAACCCAATCCATTCCACAACACCATGTTGGTCACACCTCAACATCTACCATCCAACCCATCAACCAACCATCACATAATCCAAGGTCCTCATATTCTAGTAGAAGATCTTAGATTCCAGGCAATGCAAAAGCAAATTGATTAGTTGATGCAAAACTCACTAGGGATAACAAGCCAAATACTTACATTAAGCCAATTGATTCACCAACCAATCCACCCTTCGGTACCATCACCGTCATATCCTACAGATTTTATGGTACCAAAATTTGACAAGTTCAGGGGAATCAAGGATCCTAAGGAGCATGTGAGTTCATTTGTCCATGTATGTTTTCGGATTAGAAATGATAATGCTCTTATTCTCTGAACGTTTCCTCAAACATTAGGGGGAGATGCTATTAAATGGTACAATCAAATGCCTACACAATATTTATACTTTTGATCAATTGATAGATCTATTCTTGGAATGCTTCACCCTTAATATTAAAAATAAGGTGTCCTTATTAGATATATATTATTTGAAACAATGGGATGAGGAACCTATCTATGATTTTGGAAACCGTTGGAGGGCAGTCATAACAAAGTTGCCATTATCCCTCCCAATGGAAGAAATTATCAAACGTTTTACCAAGAGTTGCTTAAAACCCATCTCTTGGATGCTACAACTCAATCCTTATAGAACATTTGAGGAGGCCTTAGCACAGACTAGTGTCATTGAGGAGATAAAAATCCAAGAGGGTGTCATTAAGCCTAAGAAGAAAGAATGGCAAAATAGGGACCAATACCGAAATAATCAATTTGGCCAAACCAAATCCACACAAGCCTCAACGAATAACACAACTAATCAAGTCAACCAAGTGGTCATGAGCCAGCCTGTAATGGGTCAAAAACCAGTGCAACAACAAATTTCCTATCATGCGATCCCATTAGTAACCCAAGCACCAATAGTACAAAACATAGTGCCAAATGTGGAACAACCTACCCACCGCCAATTCAATCGACCCCAATGTCAATACACTCCCTTAGTGGAATCATATTCATCCATATTTTGAAGGTTGTATGAGACCAACAAATTAGCCTTGCCAAAAATTAGGCCCGATGATCCCACCAAAAGGCCTAAAAGTTATAGAGCACTTTTTTTGCCCATACCATCGACAAAATGGGCATGATATCAATTCCTGTCATGTGTTTAAAAACATAGTGCAAGACCTCATAGACTTAGGGGTCATTAATGTGGATAACCCCTCAGCTCCACAAAATCAAAATTTGGGCATATATCAGACACATCTACCTAACCATGGGGAGGTCCAACATAATATAGGAGGTAACAATCAACAACCACCTCCTAATCAAGTAAATCATGTCCAACAATACCAAAAATTTGTAGGATCAGTCCATGTGGTCACTAGAGGATAAAAGCAAAATCAACAAAATACTCAACAACCTTCGAACCCACCTCCCATCCAAACATCACCAAATCCATATCCACCAATCAATCTATCCAACCCATCTAATCCACCCATCCTTTGTCCAATAAGGCCAGCGATAACCTTAACCAGCTGGTTAACCACTAGTTTGAAAATGGCATCAACCAAGATTTTTGTGTATGAGCTTATCCAACAATCCCCTAGGCATAGAGAAGCTTTAATGGAAATACTCAAGTCAATTGAGTTAGAATACCAAGACTCTAATGCCTTCAAAAACTTTGTAGGGAGTGTTAGAACATGCATGGAACCATCAATTACCTTCTACGACTTTGAGATAAAATCAATGAGTTCAGAATCGGTGGACCCTTTATTGCACATAATGGCATTAATAGATAGAAATCCATTAAAAAGAGTATTAATTGATACTGGCTCATCAATAAATATCATTACTACCACTGCCCTTATCTACCTCAAATTACCTTCATCCCACATTTTCAAATCATCATTCACCCTCAAAGAATTTAATGATGCTTTGTGTACCACAGTTGGCACTGTTGTTTTACCTACAGAAGTAGGTACCAGAACGTTGCACACAATGTTTCACATCTTGGAAGGAGCCATGGTGTATAATATACTCCTCGATAGACCTTGGATGATGGGAAATGAAATGTGTTCCTTCAATTCTCCACCAATGATTGAAATATGTTCATGATGGACAAGTCCATTGCATCCCCGCGGATGTCAAACCTTTTAAGTATTGTAATTTCATTTCAAATCCTTATGAATCCATGTTACCTTCCACCTATCTATTCTTGGTGCCATCATCAAATCCACCCACATCATATTTTAATCCGCCTTCTTCTAATCCATCTCCATCTTCTTCTAAGGCTCCCATCATAGAGGAACTACCCATCACATCACCTCCTTAAACATCCATTTCTTCTTGTACATGTGGTCACAGTAAGTCTACCATTAGCACATTATACATCACATATACCCCTTCTTCTACAACCACTTCTTCTATTTCATAATTATCCCATCCTCCATCTTCTAATTCCACACAGCCATCCAATCCCACTCCATCAGCCGATGAATCACAAGTCAAACTTTTAGATTGTGAAATATTTAACTTGCCACCATCCACAACCAATCCAGAGCCACCCGAGCCTTCACCATCCACCTCATCAACCCAAGTCATAGTCCACATCACCAATTCAAGCATTGGTGAGTACATGGTCCAAGACGTCACCATTACACCCCTAGCCATTCCCACAACTAAGAATTTTGGACATCCTCGAGACCGTTCTTTATCCATAGGCACTGTTTATGACATGAGTGCCACTCCAAACAACATCAACTTTGTTTATGGAGGGATGTATTGCTCAACTGGGGCAAACCCACTCGAAGAACCACACGAGCCTAGGTGTGCTAACATACCTAACATAGAATAGCTTCCAACTCGATACTTTAATATGTTCCATTGGCAAGGTCAAGGTCTAGGTTCCCATGAACAAGGAATGCATGATATCTTAGAGGTCCCATATAGAGGCGCCCATGATCGTTCCAGTTTAGGCTATACCCCATTGTCTTCCATCGCTTCTCTTGAGCAAGCCTTTAAAAAACTTACACTCAATGATGAAGATCACCCCATCCACCCATTACCCTCAAAATATTATCTTGAACAAGCCCTTAAAGAACTTTGCATGGACGAAGTAAACGAATATGATCCCATCAACTTCACCTATCCTATATTTGATTTCGATGATGAAATTTATGAAGAATTTGAGGTCATGTCCAATGCTTTTGATGATTCTAAAGAGGAGTCACAAACCATTGTCCCCATCACCAAACAGGAAGATTTTTACCTTCGAATGTTCCCCATCCATCATCCCATATTCCTCTTGCTTCTTCCACAAGAACAAGACGATCCACCTGGTAATATACCTTGAGCCACCCACATAAGCCAAGAATTGTAACATATGTACATATTTAAAAAAAAAAAAATTAAAATCTTTCAAAAAAAAATGTTGCTATGATGTTTTCACATTCACTATTACAGGGATACCACACCTCAACATCGGTTTTGATTCAATTATTCCATATGCCCATTCGACCAAACCATCCTACCTTTCGTTAGGTCAATATGAATCCTATTGACTTATTTACCTCACTCCGTAATCCATATGAGTTGGCTAGGCCAATTCCAATTGACATTAGCATTATTGAATTGAACCAGATTTCCTCCACACCCTCCTCTTCGGAGTTCACCCTATCCGAGGAATTGCTAAAGGTTTTGGCCCACTACATTCCTCCTTCACCGTCACATTCACCTCCATCATTTTTTACCAATGTTCCCGAGGTCTTTCAGGCAGAGTTAGACAACGATAAGCAAGAAAAATTAGAAAACATCTTAGATGACTTTAATCTGATCCCAAACCACATCAACTTGAGGAAGATTCACATATGTCCATTGAAGATACCATCGGTGTGAACCATAGTTCAGATCCTAACAACCCATAAATTTTTAAGCTTGGTAAAAGTTTAACACCCGATTAACAAGAGCAATTCATTGCTCTCCTCAAGAAAAAGAAATAAGTGTTTGCATGGTTCTACAAGGATATGCCTGTCCTTCATCCTGACCTTGTTGTCCATAATATTACCTTGCGTTCTGACTCCAAGCAGGTCAAAAAAATTAGGAAAATGCATCCTACCATAGCCCTCATAGTCAAAGAGGAAATAAAAAAACTATTAGACGTACATTTTGTCGTTCCTATTGACTATCCTAAGTGGCTGTCAAACATGGTACCTGTTTGCAAGACTAACGGAGTGATACGCATTTGCAATGACTTTTGAGATTTAAATAAAGCGTGTCCTAAGGATGAATTCCCTCTACCAAACATTGATACTCTTGTCGATACCTGTGCAGGCCACGAAATGCTTTCCTTCATGGATAGTTTTTCAGGATACAACAAAATTCGAATAAATCCTGATGACCAACATAAAACAACATTCACAACACCTTGGGGAACATTTTGTTTCAGGATTATGCCCTTTGGCCTCAAAAATGCAGGAGCTACTTATCAAAGAGCCATGACTTACATCTTTCATGATTACATGCACAAAATCATTGAAGACTATGTAGATGATCTCTTGGCTAAATCTAAAACATGACAAGAACATATTGATGTCTTGGAAAAGATTTTTGACTGACTTCTAGAGTATAAGGTGAGGTTAAATCCCAAAAAGTGTGTCTTTGGTGTTACCTCTGGTAAAATTTTAGGATTCATTGTCTCCAAAAGAGGTATTGAAGTGGACCCAAATAAGGTTAAGGCCATCATAGAAATGCCACCCCCAACTAACCTCAAGGAATTGCATATCTTGCAAGGTAAAATTCAATCGATCAAATGCTTCATTGCGTAAATTTCCAATAAATGCAGGCCATTCATATGGACAAATGAATGTCAAAAAGCATTTGATGATATCAGGCGCTATCTAACTTCACCACCAGTCTTAACTCCTCCTAGGTTGGGGGTCCCTTTTCATCTTTATGTCTCGACTACAGAGGCTGCTTTAGGGACAATGCTTGCACATAAAAATGAACAAAATCAAGAGCAAGCAATCTATTACATTAGTCAAACATTGGTAAGCTATGAAACATGATACGCTTATGTAGAAAAACTATGCTTAGCGATGGTTTTAGCTACTAAGAAAATTTGATATTATATGCTAAGTCAAACAACCTATGTCATAGCTAGAGAAAATCCTCTTCGTTATATGATGTCTCATACTTATAAAAACACCCGTATCGCTAAATGGATAATGCTACTCATAGAATTTGATCTCAAATTTATTAGCCAAAAATCCATTAAAGGTTAGGTTATCGCTGATCAACTTGCGAAAGCTCTACTACTTAGTGATCATCCTTTGATTATTGAGCTCCTAGATGATTCGGTATTTTCAATCACTGAAGTAGGCAACGATGTCATCCCTAAGGAAGATGTCGATATCACATTATTCCTTGATAGATCTAAGTGTGATAAAGGTCAAGGTGCGGGAGTTGTCTTTCATACATCAGAGGGGATTCCTATCCCCTTATCATTCAAGTTAGACTTCTCATTTACAAACAACACAGTAGAGTGTGAAGCTTTAATATTAGGTCTTAAATCAGCTATAGCTATGGGTATTAAATGTATTCGAATATTTAGGGATTCTCAACTTGTGGTCAAACAAGTAACTAGAGAATACCAATGCAAAGAACCTACCATTAAGCTTTATCATGAAGTAGCAATGAAATTGCTTTTAACATTCGAATGGTATGAAATCAATAACTTACCTTGTTCGACTAATAGATTTGTAGATGCAATGGCCTCTCTTGGATCCTTGATTCCAAAGAATGACTTAGGAGAGGTTTAGCCCCTAATAATCTCAACAATCTCTAAAGCAGCCGTTGTTCACACTGACCCAAAATATGGAAAAGATGTTTACTTTATCCACATGAAATCATGTGTCTTGGACAGGCCCCATTGTAGCCTTCTTAAAATTTGGAACACTCCCATAGGACATGTCTTGGTCTGCCAAATGTGCTTTCAAGCAAATGGTAGCCCGTTTCATTCTCTTGGGTGATGTGTTGTATAAACGGGGTTATGATGGAATTTTGCTTCGATGCCTCAAAGCTGGGGAGGCCCAAAGGGCCATAGAGGAAGCCCATGATGGTACTTGTGATGGCCATTTTAGTGGAATGGCCATTGCAAAGTGCCTATTATGCATGGGTTATTATTGGCCCACAATGGAACATGATTGTTGCACATATGTCAAAAATTGCAAACAATGTCAAACACATGCCAATTTAACTCACGTACCATCACAATATTTATAGCCGATACAAAGTCTCTGGCCCTTTTCATAATGGGGCCTGGACCTAATTGGCAAGATCTCACCCTCTTCTTCGAGACAACACACATTCATCATAACCACCACAAAATAATTCATAAAGTGGGTCGAGGTAATACCTCTAACCAGTACGATAGGACCTTGAATTGTGGATTTCATACTCCATCATATCATCTGTCGCTTTGGCATTCCCTCTAAAATAATTTTAGATAACGATAAGTATTTCAAGAACAAGGATGTTTGAGCACTCTACAAGAAGTATAATATCCAACATAGTTTATCAACTCCTTATTACCCACAAGCAAATGGACAAGCTGAAGCTACCAATAAGACCTTGATTGCCATTCTTAAGAAAATCGTCAAAGAAAATCATAAATATTGGCATACACAAATTTTGTTGGCACTTTGGGCTTATCAAACAAGCATCCGAATGCCAATAGGAGCAACACCATTCTCCCTGGTCTATGGAGTTGAAGCTATTATGCCTCTTGAGCTCGATATTCCCTCCTTACAAGTTTCCTTGCAAGAATTCATAGATGATGATACAACTAGACAAGCACGACTGGACCAACTCATGCTCCTAGATGAAAGGCAAGTCAATGCTTTAGAACATTTATGAGTTTATCAAGACCGCCTCAAGCATGCTTACAATGCTAAAGTCCATATTTGGGAATTTTAAGTAAGGGATCTGGTACTCAAAGAGAACCAACAAAACACCAACGCTTTGCCACATCTTTGTGACAATTTTGCATTCGCAGCAAATTGGTTAGGTCCATACATAATCACTCAAAAATTGGGTAATGGTACTTATAGGATTGCCAATTTAGAGGGAATAGAGGACCCCAAACCACTTAATGTTCTTCATTTGAAGGCATTTGATTGTTAAAAGTGACACATTATATGTCTATATACATGGCTTTTAAAAAAAAAAACATCATCCACATAGGCATATCTACATTGCATACATTTCGTTTACATTTAGGCATTTAATATACATCTTCACTTTTTGCATTCATGCATGGTTTCATTAAATCATACATATTCCATTGCATTAGGCATATACATTTGCATTCATCCCATCCCATGTTCAATGATCTGGCAAAGTAATGATGATATGACCATAAAACAAAGAGTCAAGTTATAACGATTGGGGGTACCTAGTTTGAAATATTTATGCAACTTTAACAAAAGTCATATGTCAACCACATCACGTGTCACAAAAACATAGATTTTTAGTCACTCAACCATTACTAGGGTAGCAAAAAACCTCCAAAATGATGTTCGATTTTCTTTAGGACCAAAACACACTTTTCACACTAAGAAAATCTTGAGCATTGCCGATTGATCCCAAATACAATCTTGGACCAATCACATTCCATCGCATTCTAAAAAACATTATGAGACAAAGAGGGTTAGTACCATACTTGGGTAGTACCTCGAGGCAAAAAGGAGATATCCCTCGCTTGTCCCATTATGCAACATAGTCCAAAAAATAGTGGTTTTCACCACTACCAAAATTCTCCAAACATAAACATAAAAGCATAGAGTAGTAAGGATAGGGTCAACATTCTCATCACACTGTGGTTGAGAATATGATTCCCCAAAGCTCTATACCAAATTAAAAAAATTAAATTCAAAACACCCTTGATCCCTAAAGTTGTAAGGATTGTACTACATGTCCCCGATAAGGATGGGTAGTCATCCCCAAGACCTGAAATATCAATCTCATGGGACTATGGAGTGAATATCCATTAGAGCTATAGACGCTTGACTAGTAGTGGAGTAAGCTCATGTGGGGTGACATGTCTACTTGGCAAACAGGGAGACCTCTGACCACACATAAGGACAGGCTAGCTTCAGGGTCATCTCCATCATGCCCAATTTACTCATAATGGGTCAATGAACTTCACATGCACACACACTGGTCCACGATTGGATAGGGTCATTGTCACACTCAAGATTTGGTATATGAACCTCACTTGAACCCACATTGGTCCTAAAAAAAGTTAGACAACCCAAGTGAGTTTGCTTGATAATACTAGTATGATTGAGTCTTTGAAAATTTTGTAGTACTCATTCCATATCAACATCCATATCTTCTTCCATATCAACATCCATATCTTCTTCCATATACACAACCATGTCTTCATAGTGAGTCAAGTTGCAGAACACCACCAAATTCGGTACCCTCGATTGCCAAACAATGGACAACAAAAATGGTCAATAAAATTTCTGAACTATAAAGGATCATTTGAACAACATGCATTCCTCCCATATAGTTTAGATTCATTTACTTGCATTAATCATTCATAACACATCATCATTAATAACACATCACATAGCTTGCATTTTAGATTCATCATACATTTACTTGCATTAATCATCCATAGCACATAGCTTGCATACATCATCCATATAAACATTAGGCATATACATCATTATTAGCTTGCATTAAACATCCATAATATTCAAACATTATTCATAAACATGCATCAAACATTAATAAAATAAACATTGCATTCACACAAAATATAACACACAAATAAAAGCCATGTATGTATATATATATATGTGTGTGTGTGTGTGTGTGTCGAATATACAATAAATGCCAAAAAGGCTACAAAAGGGAGCACCAAGGCTCACATATACAAAATAGTGTATCTAAGAACTAAGCCTAACATCCATGAGAGGACTCCTGAGACCTAGTAGGAGCCCTAGGCCTACTACTCTGCCTAGAATCTGTATGCCTAGATGACTCGGCCATAGAAGAAGATGGAGGATCCGACAATGTAATATGGTGTTGCATACACACATCCATATATATATAAGTGTCAAATATACAATAAATGCCAAAAAGGCTACAAAAGGGAGCACCAAGGCTCACATATACAAAATAGTGCATCTAATTAACGTCCATGAGAGGGCTCCTGAGACCTAGTAGGAGCCCTAGGTCTACTACTCTGCCTAGACTCTGTATGCCTAGATGACTCGGCCATAGAAGAAGAGGGAGGATCCGACAATGTAATATGGTGTTGCATACACACATCCTCCAAAGAATGCATGTATGCCTCACTAGCCCATAGATGCTGCAAGTCCATCTGATGTCGATGCTCCTTCACCAACATCTCTGCCTGAAGCCTCGTGATCATTTCCTGATCACTAGCCATAACTACCGCTCGCTCTGCCTCTAACCATGCTATAGTGGCCCTCGATTCCTTTTAAGTCTCGAGCATAGTCTCATTCTCCTCACGAAGTTGCTCCAACTCAGCCCACAATCTCGCAAACTCGAAGATCTCACCCATCTCCTCGTCATCCCCCTCCCATCATCTGCCAACCCCATCCTCGAAGTCAGCTCAACTGAACCCCTCGATCATCTTGGAATAGAAGCTCGTTGAGGCTTAGTTCTCTTTGGGGTAGCCCTTGAGCCCACAATTGTCGTATTCGCACCCGTAACCTTTGGTACCCATACTGGTTGGGCACCAAACCACTCCACATACTCTGGAGTCACCCTGGTATCATCCACATCGGGCACCTCCAGCTTCTCATCATCCTCCAGCTGCACCCGCCATGGCTCCGCACAAGGAAGCATCCCCTCATCCTACCGATGCCGATATAACACCGACTCATCTGGCACACCCTGAGGTAGGCCAAACTACCTCCACACCCGTGAGTACTGGAAGTACTCCACCTCCTCATCCCTTTGCCCAACCACCCACCAAGCCTGCCTCACCCGACACAGCTGCCTCCTATCACCATCCCACCTAGCTCCTCGCCATGACCTCCATATAACATCTGCCCGAGTCAATCCCGACCACATATCAAAGTACCACTGATCCGTGTGCACCTCTCAACTTGACTGAACCTCCTTAGCCACTGCCCAATACCTAGCATAAGGCTCCCCCATCTGCCATGACTCGCATGGCAACCCCTCGGGCCGAGCTATCGCAAAATGCTCCCATGCCCAACATTGAAGGAGGAAGTTGCACCCAATCCCCTTCCTCTCCCTTCGAATCACCTCATACAACTCCTGGTACAACTACGCCAATAAGGCAGGTGCCTAGGCATACTCTCGAGGGTCTATCAACAGATCCCTCACCAATCCCAATAGGTTCCATGGGAACCTACAACCAGTGCTATTGGGTAGCACTATGTTCGCTAACACGAACATGATCAAGGATGGGAGCGCATCCAAATCCTTCACCTTGTACATGCTCAGGTAGCATATACCCCCATCACCCATCTGGGCCTCCCCCCATCGATCCCGAACATCCTCTCCATCTTGACCTTCTTATCCCGACCAACCACCACCTTCTCCCCTTCTACTAGCACCTTGAGAATGTGATACACATCCTCAAGTGTGATGGTAGCCTCCCTAGTCGATAGTTGGAACGTCCCCCTATCCGGGTCCCATCTCTCTATCAAGGCCGAGAGATACCCCTCATTGACCCTCACCACATCAAGTCTCGCCACACCCTCCAAACCCACCCTACCCAAAAACTCCCACTCATCCATCGTCAACTTCTTCCTCATCCCCGAAACAAGAGGAGAGAAGCGATGTCGAGGCTCAATATCCCTCAGCTGCAACAACAATCACATTTCTTTTAGTATTCATCCTATATTCAAAAAAAAAAACAAAAGAAAGATAAATTTTGCACAAGGAACAAATTGTCTTACCGGGACAAAGGGTGCCTCCACTCCATCGACAACACCAAGGCCCTCCTCTGCCATAGCCTCCGCACACAAAACACTCACTAGCCTCACAAAGCTCACAAATCCACTCCACTCCTCAGACGCAGCTCCTCAAAGTCAACAACACATGAATGAGCCTAAAGATTCACTTAAAAAGCTCTTTATAGCTTTCCTTAGCACATTCAAGCGAGACCTATGCTTGCAAAATGTAGGCACGACTGTGTACCTGCAGATGCACTCAGGCACTCGCGGGCGCCTACAGAATATGCCAGGTGTAGTCGCACGCCTGACAACAAAAAACATGAAGACAAAATCCCTCAAAACAGTAGCTCCCCTCATCCAATTTGCACAAAATTTCATCCACACATCATGCACATCATAAAATTTGATTTTGTGAAAACACAAATAGTTTTGCATGCATATTTTGCGAGAACAGGCCAAATTCCTCAAAAACACATATCGCATTACAAAACATGACAATCAAGGTCAAATTTTCACAAAATCAACATTCCATAATTCTTCATCATATACTTCATCATCCCATCCAATTTCATGCATATTGGAGTTGATTTAACCGCTAAATCACTCATTTTGGCCACAAAGCGCAACAAATACCAACAAAACGCTAAAGCACAAATCAATCAACTCCACAATATTGTGTTTCATTGCATGACTTCATCACACATTCTTCCATAATCATATTTCATATAACACTCATCATATAGCATATTTTTCCTTGTTAAGTCAATAATAAGTGAACCTTGTACCTAGTGGGTTATCCTATCAACTTGGCGATTGCAGCGATAGTAATCCATGCAATTCGGTAAGATGAATAACCTACCATAAGGACACTTCAACATGATCATCATCATTATCTCACTGTCATAGATCACAATCGCATTGGGTACCTCACATTTTAGGGAAAACCTTGCCAAGAACAATTTGCTCACAAGCAATCATTGATGTCCTTTTCCATGGGGCATGAAAACATGGATAATCAAATTCACAAACACTCATTCATTTGACAACAGTCAAAATACAGGACATATCGGTAGACTGGCTGGTTCCATCGTGGAATTGGAAAAATAATTTCCACAGTCACTACCCCACCCCTACATTGACTTAGTCAGCATGCATCTTCATATTTTGCATACTCAATGATGCCATTGCGACAACTTTTTCAACAACATCAAATCATCCCAAAGTTTGGGGCAACCACATTACATTATGATTCTCCCACAATGGGATAACATCTTACATGATCATGACAATCTACACTTGGCAAAAACCCCCTTTCCACCATTGGGGTAAAAATGGTATCACATCTTACATCATTCATATCATCCACAATCACATGCCATCTTACATCATTCATATCATCCACAATCACATTGCATTTCACACCATTCATTCATCAATTGCACAAATTCACTGCATCATTAATTATTTGCACAAATTTTTTTCAATTGGCTTGTGAGATACATTCGTAACTCATTCGCCAATTGAGGGGGTAAGCTACGCAAAATTCTGAAAATTCTTTATTCTTTTGTCTTCAACATCAGTGCTCAAATCCAACGACAAAGAGAAGCTGCTTCTGTGCCCATAGCCCAAATAAGTGTCTCACATTTTTGCACCATATTGTGTTTCATGCAACATGGTACAAAAAGGGGCATCCCTAGACACCAAATTACAACCACTAATCCTCCATCCTAACCATTCCACCACCCACTTGTCCACCATACACATTTCTCGCCAATTATTTGGCCCAATTCCACCTTTCCCACCATTTCCTAACCCAATTGAGATTATTTTAATATTATTTTGTATTTAATATAATATTTTATATTATATTATAATATATTTATTATAAAATATATATTTATAAACTCAATTAACCACAGCCGTCCGATCCAATCTAATCCCCACCGTCCATCTTCATTAATCCATGCCACATCTAAAAAGTAATCTCAACCTTAGGATCTAATTTAATCTTAGCCACACGATCAAAAGTGTAAGGCTAAAACCCTAAGAAAACCCTAGGTTGGATTATAAATAGGGGCATTTGCAAATGCCCAAACCCTGGAACCTTGAGATTAGAAGTTGCACCCTAGAGGAGTCATTGCTGAAGCCCTAGTGAAGCTGAGAGAGATAGAGTTTGAATATCTAAAGCCCTAGCTAAGCCAACAAGACTTCTGTTGTTCCAGTCATCCCCCATTCATCCTCCCTCACCGTCACAACCCCATACATCCATCGCATTTGTCACCACACCCTAGATCTTCTTCTGTAGATTCTGCCCTAACTCGTAGGCACCCTCTAGAGCTTGTGAGGCTCATTGTAGAGCTTGTGAAGCGCTCACCAGAGCCTATTATATTCTACAGGCGCTCTTAAGAGCCTGTTGTATCCTACAGGTGCACACCAGAGCCTACGAAGCTCACGTCAGATCCTACCAAGTGCATGTTAGAGCCTGCTGCAACTACAAAAATATGAATTTGAGCCTACTACACCATGCCAACTGCAACAACAAAATGAAAGCAAGGTATATCTTTATTGATTTTATTCTGTTACATGATTTGTATATTTTGCATGCCATTTGATCCATTTTTAGTTAGGGTTTACTGATGTCTGAGGGCCTCACACTGTGGAGCCCTCACAGGTGTTATTAACCCCTTTCTTTGTTTTTGTGTATGCAGATCTGTAGATTTCACATATTTTTTGAATGACTGTTGAAGCTGGAGTGGCCCGCCATAGGATATCCAAAGCCCACTCACCCCGTTGGAAGCAAGAACACATCAATCTGAAGACACTTCATTGTTATAGCTAGGGTTTTAGAGAACCCTAGCGTTTCTGTAAATCATTGTATCAAATACCCTCATTGAGGATAGATTGTATCAAAATGAGTTTATTGGCTCCCCCGTATTATTGAATATATCCATTTGTGCAATCTTGTGTCTCATTGTGTTATTTGATTTATTTTATTTTATTTAAGTGTCGTGTTCCTATCTTCACAAATAGTACAATTTATTTCTTTGGGAGGTGATTTAAAAATGTTTTAAAGGCTTTGTAAAACATTAATCCCATACACTTTATGTGGAAAGTGCTTACGTGCTTTATTAAGGGGAAAGCACCCCTTAATGTTCAACCACTAGTTGGTGGTCAAGAGGCACTCCATTCGGGCTACCTCAGAGGCACTAGTTGTGGGCATTGGCCACTTGGTAGATCGTTGTTTTATTGGTTGACTCACCCTAACCTTGGTTGACCTACGTCTAATTGGTTTGTTGTGTTTGTTTACTGGCTGGTGCACTCCTTTAGGAGGTTGCAAGCTTTTAACTGATTATTTTGGAATGAAAGACCTTTTGATTAAAGAATGGTTTATAGACATTTTCATTAAATAAAAGACTATTTAATTGAGAAAGATTTATAGTTATTTTAATTAAATGAAAGGCTATTTAATTAAAAAGAGGGTTTACAATTATTTTAATTAAATGAAAGACTATTTAATTGAAAAGAGGGTTTATAGTTATTTTAATTAAATGAAAGGCTATTTAACTGAAAAGAGGGTTTACTGTTTCTAATTAAATGAAAGGCTATTTAATTGAAAAGAGGGTTTATAGTTATTTTAATTAAATGAAAGGTTATTTAATTGAAAATAGGGTTTACAGTTGTTTTAATTAAGTGAAAGGCTCTTTAATTGAAAAGAGGATTTACACTTATTTTAATTAAATGAAAGGATATGGTTTAAATATTTTTAAATTAAGTTTAAACCCTTTGATTAAATAAAAGGATATGGGAGGGTTTAAATGAAAGGATATGGTTTAATGTTTTAAATTAAGTTTAAACCCTTTGATTAAATGAAAGGATATGGGATGGTTATGGGCCTTTGACTATTACTTTAAGAAATATCAAAAGTGTATTTCATTTGGATTAAGTAAGTTTGAATATATTAGTGGATAATATATTTCATTTTGATTAATGAGTTTGGAATATATTAGTGGATAATATATTTCATTTGGATTAATGAGTTTGAAAAATATTAGTGGATAATATATTTCATTTGGATTAAATGAGTTTGCAATATATTAGTGGATAATGTTTTCCTTTGAGTATGAATAAAAGGAAGAAGTTATCTTTAAGGGAATGAACATGGAGTTCATTTGAGGGAATTATGGGGTTCCCTCATTGACTATGAAAGGTGAATTAAAGGAACAATTCACATTGTAGGGACATAAGAATTATGGGATTCTTATGTGCTCCCAATTGTATTAAGAAGTTGAAAAAATGGAATTATGAGGTTCCTTGAATAATTGTATTGGAGACTTTTCCTTGAATTATGAGGTTTTAATTACTAGCCATTATATGCATAAGACAATATTATTCAATTCCTTAATTAATTAATTTCCATAATGAATTAATTCCATCAAAAAATATCTAATTCCATAATTAATTAATTTTTTTTTGATCGGTTAAATTTTTTAACTAAACGTGGGTTTTAATAGGTACCCAAAACCCGATTACAACATAGAAGAGAAGGCTAAAACCACCGTAGAACCAGAAAGGCAAGGATAGGGAATGCAATCCCTCAAAACTGGAAACACCACATAGGATACCCTTAAGATGTAGACAAAAATAAATAAAGGGTAATACAGAGGATACCCTTGAATAGAAGAAAGATACTAAGGGTGACACAAAGGATGCCCTTACAAACCTATGGCAAAAAGGAAGCCCCTAAGCTTCGTCATCGGGTTCAACACCAACTTCCTAGAGCTTGTCATTCGACTCGTCCATGTCGACGTTTTTGTCCTTGCCTTTGTTATCCATAGGAGCAGCAACAACCTTGACATCCTCCCTGACCACAGAAACCTTACCACCATCCTCAGAATAGGTTTTCCTTAAAAAAAATTAGGTTTAGCATGTTGCAGAGATCTGCCAATTGGGACATGCAATTGGAAATAAAATTGATTATAAATTTTTGCAAACACTGATCGGGGACATCCTTCTCATCATCCTCAAAGTCAATAATCAGGGATTTCTTATCTTGCACTAGTTTATGAAGGTGCATAGAAGAACGAACACTCTTCGGCTTAGGGGATTCACTCTGAGCTCTTTTTCTCAACATACAGATAGTCTCAACCACCACTCTCTTTTTAGTAGATAGAGCTAGAGAGCTAGAGGATGGAGGAGTGGTTTGGGAGAGACTGGGTTGGATAAGGCTAGGTTTAGCTTTGGGAGCAGGAGGAGGGATAACGCCCCGAGGACAGTGAATCAACCAGTGGCTATACAAGACCTTGAACAGACCCTGATGGGCAAGCAACTCATTGCTATTTTTATTGTGAATGTGGTCTATAGTGTAGCTGATAAATTTAAAAAGAAACAAGGGAATATTCACCAGATTGAAATCCCAAAAGTGGTTTAATAAAGCGAAGTGGAAGCTACATAAAACCTTATCAGGGTCGTCCATAGTGAAAAACTCCGTGATGGTCTTCATGATGCTATTCCAAGGGGAGGGGATCTCCTCTCGATGCATTCCCATTCGAGCCTTCTTACACAAGTCCTTGTATTTGATTTCTTTAAGTTCAACCTCCCAATTATGCTTTTCCCAATGTATTGACCTTCCTTTCGCCCGTTTCCCAATAAGCTCAACCAGGGTTTTGATATCGACTTCAAACGTCCTATCTCAGATTGACACCCTACCATTGTCCCAAGTGCTCAAAAATGCCATAGTGATTTTAGGATCCTCTCCATTGAAACTCTAAAAAAATGGAAGGAAACCCCTAGCCATGAGGATAGCCTCTGCAATAGAATCCATGACAACAAAGGATGGCTCGATGAAACTCATACTGGTAAAAAATAGAGGCTTTGAGAATGAATTTGGAAAGGATAATGATGGAGGTGAGAGGGACAAGGACTGCTATAAAAGAAGCAGCCTTGGGACCGATTATAGAAACAATGCAAACTCCATATCATCTGGGGAGCCGAGTGAATCGAGGAAAGGAACATCTGCACAAATAGAGGTGATCGTGGATGATTGGTTTGGCTTTTCACACGTTCCATATCCAAGACTTTTCTAGATTCAAACCCAATTAATTAATTTCTCCCAAATTAATTAATTTAATCCCAATTAATTAATGTTCCCAAAATTAATTAATTTAATCCCAATTAATAAAATTTCCCCAAATTAATTAATTTAATCCCAATTAATTAATTTTTCCCAAATTAATTAATTTAATCCTAATTAATTAAATCAAATGCAAGTATCAAAACTAATATCAAATTATTAGCTTGGTATTGTCCACCTAGGTATTAGTAAAATCTCTATTTTACTAATACCCTCCTAGGTGGATCCGCTCTTGGTGGCCAATCTTTTCTCCCACTTGTGAGCATAGTTAACCTACAAAACCATGTTAAATTAGTAGTACCATGTTCACAAAATATAACACAATTGCATATAGTCAATTAAATGCATCAAAACTAAGTATCAATCATCATCTATCAATACATAGTCCCTCTCATATAGAGTCCTACCAAGGTGGGTCATGACACCTTCCACTTTACCACATTATTGGTATCTTCACCAAGACCTACTTTGAAAGTGAATTTGTGATTTTCATCCTGATATAACACCCCTCCTACCCTACATCTATCTGTATTTTCTTGACAAGATCCATAAAAAAAATCCCAAGACTTCGTAATATCATGTTGGAATATATTACATTATTTGGTACATGCCAATATACCACCATGGGTACATCTTTATATTAAGAGTTTATCTTAGATTAGGGTTTGAGTATTTACTTTATGCAATGTAATGAATGCACAAGTAATATTAGAATGTGCAAAGTATTCAATAATGTAAATGTGCATCATAGTCCATGTGCACATGAGTCCATAGAATATGAAGGTGAAGATTCATAGGAAGATGAAAGGCCAAGAGTCACATCCCACTATATATTGGCCACAGTGTGAGCAAGTAAGAGAATGAATCCATATCCAGTAGAGTAGAGTAGGATACAAATTTGAAATAATGTAGAACTTATATGAAGTATGGAGTCCTTGAGATCTCCATATTTTGTATGAAGATCCTATTTTTGTGAGCTTTCATTAATGGTAATTTTATGAGTTATTTTAGAAGTTTCTCATGATATTTACATGCTTAGTATATTGTCATTATCATAGATTCAATATTGCATACTCATTTTATATCTTGTGGTTGATTTCTCATTAAGTATCTAGCATCAAAAGCTAACATATCTATTGTTAAACTTCCAACCTATCTTACAACCTTTAATTTTGGGGATTTTTTTATCCCTTCATAAGTATATTTGATCTGATATTGAACTTGTATAGGTGGAATTTTCTTACTCTCAAACAACATAGAATTTATTTGCAACCATAGACCCTAGGCCACTATTAATGGAAAACACTTGTATTCATTTAAGCCTTTGTATTTGAACCATTGCTGCATATTATCCAATATATTTCTTGCTAGACACTATCCCTTACCCTTAGTCATTAGTAGAATATACCTCCACACTTCTCTCAAAAAATCCCAGCGAACTAGTAGGTGATCTATTGTATCTTCTTCCCTTTTACACAAATTTCATTGACTTGGACCCTACTAGGATCTCTTTTGTAGAACATTCCATGCCAATGCCTTCTTAGCTAAAGCTAATCAAGAAAAAATTCTGATTTTCAAGGGTGATTTCACCTTCTAAATCATGCTGCACCACAAAAGGACCTCCTCATTATTATATTCAAATATTTCCTTGTATCCTTATCCACTAGTTGAGTTCTTTGACCACACTAAAGAGTTCTCTTCTTGTCTTAGTCTTATAAAATACCTTGTTATAATCCTTGTATACTTGCTCCATTTCTCAACTTCATTTCCTTCCAAGAGTTATTCTTCTACTAAAAGCCACCCCTGATTCCATAAATTTATTTTGTCCATAGAGGTTGCATTTGCTAATACCTTGAACCCCTGTCTATTTAGATGTTCTATTAAATTTTGAGATAGCTAGTAATTCCCTCCATTCCCTAGTAATTCCTATCCTTACTTTCTTTACATTTCCTATTTTCCAAACCAAAAAGTTGCCCACTAATGGAAAAGCCTTTATTAATGCTTTCCAAATGATAGTTGCATTAGTCACTAGCTTGATAGGAAGTCTAATCCACTCTTCAAGGGATATGGAACCTAAATATTTCTTGTTGATAACCTCATGCCATAATACTTTACCAATTATCAATCTCTAAAGACTCTTAGTAGAGAGTGTTTTCCTGAAGTTATGTATATTCTTTTTGGTTACGATCTGCCTAAGTACAAATTATTATTTGTGCACCCTAAACCCAACCAAAATTGAAAGGTCGAAGGAAAGAGATGTCCTTCGGGCTAATCTCTAGAGGGATGGTTTTCGTACTAAAAATAATGATTGGTTTAAATATTAGGGTAACAGGAAAGATATGGGAAATGACATAAAGGAATGGGAAATATGGCTATGAGCCAAAAACATAAGGTGGGGATAAACTAATAGCAAAAATTCATAGTAAGTATTAATTAGCATATAATAGAAATAAAGGCACATGAACCACTCATAGTTTGCTGAGATAACCTCCAAGACAACATTTTAGTATTCACTCCCTCATAAGAAATAATTAAATCCAGATGTAAAATTTAAAATCAACAAATAATGGACATGAATGTAATCATAAATAACAAACAGAAAGAGATCAAACACAATACTACTCAAGGAACTAGAAGCCACATGTCTTTCTATTTATGCAGAAAACTTAAAGTATTTTTCTATAGAGTGTCTATCCTCTCTTTTCACATTGAAATACTTAGTATTTATAGAGAATTTTACCTCTATCATTAAATGCACAACACAACAAAATGTTGGCTTGTCAAAAATCAATAACAATAATTCTCTCCTTGGTAATGATAATGCTTGGATCAAATCATTCTTCAGGGAGCAGTGATCTGGTCTTCATGGAATGCAACTAGAAAATCGACAAAAATGGACGATGGAAAAAACATTCCAAGCATTGGTGCATTGAAACTCTACTACCACATGGTAAACAAGAGCTTGGATATTAAATTATAAGCACCATTACATTCTTTTATGCCTTGAAATCTTACCCTTACCAGTTGAAATCAATGAAATTTAATTCTGCTTTGAAAATGAGCGAGATTCATAGAGGGTACCTCGAAAATAATCGGGATCACATTGAATTGGAGGGCGTAGCATTAAATTTTGGCAACTTATAGAAAAAATTCTGGATCATCACTCTCATTGCCCCAAACATTAAATTTTGTCAATCTCTGTCCTTTCCAAAAAAAATCTATAGTATTGACACTTCAAATAGTAACCCTGGTTAATGATTGCCTTCACAACTGGAATTTTACCTTTTTTTTAATTGATTTCACCTCGCAACATCTTCTTGTTTGAATGATAAGAAAAAATGAAAGTTTTACCCCTCAATGTGCTTTCGCCTCGAAAATGATAAAAAATGTTTCTACAAGGGAGGAGGTAAAAAATAATTGATTTCACCCCTAAGAAGGGTGACAATGATTTTTGCGCCAACCCAAGGGCGACGATAACTTTGACCCTTTTATCTTTGCTTGGATGATGTCATCTTTATGTTTGCACTCTGAAACTACTTTTTACTGTGATTTCACCCCTAAGAGGGGCCAAAATTATGATGCGACTTTGACTTTGATTGTGCCAAGTAAGTTCAAAAGTTGTTTTCACCTCGAAGATGCTTTTAACTAGGTTTTTGCCCCTAAGAGGGGTGAAAATGATTTTTGCCCCTTTCTAGGGGCGCTTTTGACTTTGACCTCTTCGTCACTTGCAAGTTTTTTTCTCCTTATTTCTTTTAGATGAAATCCTCCATCAAGGTGGTTTTTCCCCAAGGGAAGGGTGCAAAGGATTTTTGCCCCTCCATGGGATGACTCTACGGTCTGTAAGCTCAAAATATAAAACTTTCTATTTCACCCAGTATAACATCCCTCTCTCTGCATTACTTGGAATTTGAATCTTCTCTTCTCACAAAAAAACTGATTGTTCTCTTAGCTCGTTCTGCCAATTGCTAAACACTTTCTGGATATTGTGTAGAACTTTGTCTGTGAACTCCTCACAAAATTTTAGCCAAAATAGATATCATATGAGAAATTTATGCCCAAAATACTGAAGTGATGTTTTTCACCTCTCTCCAAAAATCACAGATTTTCACTCTTTATTTTTCTCCACACACACTTCTCTCTTCACAAAATAAAGTCCCCACATTTCAATAAAATCCTGTCACTTAAAAAGCACACACTTGCATTCTTTTTTCCCTTTTCAATTTTAAAAATATTTTATTTAATGAAGCTTCTTAAAACAATATAACTTCCTTTTTTTAATTTTGAGAAGGCATTTCGTCAAACACGTCACATTCAAAGAATTGACACCTTACTCGTTCTCTTACTTCGGAGCAACGTGACACCTCAAACCAAAAATTAAAGATGCTCTATTTGATGCCTTGAAGGTGTAAAAACACTGAAACTAAAACTCTGGTGACTCTGCAAGGTCAAAACGACCAACTGAAGGATTTTGCACAAATGGAACAAATTGACATAAAAGTGACATGTACCATTTTTGCAACAATCATAACTCTCACCTCGTAACTCTATTTTATCTAAAATTTTAAACGTAGAATCTCTACAATATTGAATACATCCAGTATGAATATTGATGCATAAATCCTTACGGTTCACCTGTACCACCTCCATGAAAGCTGTTGCTGACACACTTTTTCCAAAAAGAGCATTTTTATGACAATATTGCAACGCTTGTAACATTCGCATCATTTCTCTATTTTTGTGGAAATTTGGAAAACATGTTATTGAAGATAAAAACCACCTCCAGTTCAAATTTCACTATCAAATTATTCTCGGTTTGCTTGCAGTGCTTCTGACAAAACTGCCCTTTTTCGGCCTGTACAACCACTTGCCAAATCATCAGCCAAGATACCGAAAACGTCACCGATCAATCCAAACACTGTGCTGACACCTAAAATGCTATTATGGAATGTTTCTTGACATGCTGGCATGTTCCAAACTGATCCATCTTGTCCAACTGTGCTCGTGATGACTTTTGTAATTTTTTGACAACTTCCTGACGTTTTTTTCAACTTTTGCAAATTTGCACGAACAACCTGTAACAACTTCACCCAAACATCAAAAACATCCTCATAAGAATTGAAAATCACTGTACATACTCTAAAAAACCTCTAAATAATTGTCCACTACATCAACCTGTCCATCTAAGTGTGTTGACAACAATGACAATATTGTCGCTGCACCTTGCTCAACAATATCCCCCTTTGGAATTGTTGGCAACACACGCACAATTTCCTGTAAATCTTCTCCCCCTTTGAAAACAAGACCAAAGGGCTACTACAAACTCCCCCTAAGTCCATGCACAAAATTCTCAAGAAAAAATTATTACACAACAAAAATCACAAACATGAGCAAAAAGATAAACAAATACACAAATGCTCCCCCTGAGAATGTGGCCCCAATAGCTAGTCAATTCTTGGGAAGTGTGACCACTCCCAATTTATTGTGAAGGTACTCAAAGAATTCCTTGGGCAATGGTTTGGTGAAGATATCTACTACTTTCTCTATTTTTGGAACAAAATCCAACTTAACCTCACCTTTCGCAACTTTCTCCTTCAAAAAATGATACCGGATAGCAATATGTTTTGTGCGAGAATGCACAACCGAATTCTTTGAGATGTTAATGGCACTGATGTTATCGCACTTAAATAAAATTAGCTCATTGAAATTAATGCCAAGATCCTTTAGAGTTTGTTTCATCCATAACATCTATGTACAATACGTTGTCACTGCAATGTATTCTGCCTCTGCTGTGGATAAGGAGACTGACTCCTGTTTCTTATTGTGCCACGCGACAAACCTGTCTCCAAGATAGAATGCACCTCCACTGGTACTTCTCCTGTCATCTACACATCCTGACCAATTTGCATTTGAATACACAATAAGGGTGAATTCCTTACCTTTCGAATACCATAACCCATACTCCATAGTACCCTTGAGGTATCGAAGAATCCTATTCACTGCTGTCACATGAGTCTCCTTAGGACTAGCCTAAAATCGTGCTACCATGCATACTACCTACAAAATATCTGATTTGATAGCTATCAAGTAGAAAAAGCTCCCAATCATAGATCTATACATAGTTCGATCAACATATGGAGATTTGTCATCCTTGCTCAACTTGCAACCTGTCGTCATGGGAGTGCTAATTGGCTTACAATCCTCCATTGTGAACTTTTTTAGCATCTCTTTCACATATTTAATTTGAGAAATAAATATGTCCTTTTGATTAACTTGCAATCCAAGGAAATATGAAAGTTCACCAATCATTGACATTTCAAATTCTTTCTGCATCTTATTTGCTAAATCTTTACACAACTCATATGTGCTGCTGTCAAATATGATATCATCTACGTATACAACAAGAATAATATGATGAAAATTTTCTATTTTGACATACAAATTACTATCCACCATACCTTTCTTGAACCCTTATTGAGTAAGATAATTGTCTATCCTTGCATACCATGCTCGGGGTGCCTGTTTTAAGCCATATAACACTTTCTTCAACTTGTAAATCAAGTTGGGATCATCACCAAGCTGGAAACCATCTGGCTACTCAATATAAACCTCTTCTTCAAGTTTCCCATTCAAAAATGTTGATTTCACATCCATTTGATAAACTTTGAAATTCTTGTAAACTGCTAAAGCCAGAAACATTCTAATTGCCTCTAGTCTGGCCATAGGTGCAAAGATTTCCTCAAATTCAATACCTTCAACTTGTGCATAGCCTTTGCATATCAATCTTGCTTTGTTCCTGACTACCTGTTCGTCTTCATTCAATTTGTTTCGAAAGACCCATTTAGTACCAAAAACATTTTTATTTGCGGGTCTTAGTACTAACTCCCAAGTCTTGTTTTTCTTGATCTGATCTAATTATTCATTTATTACCTTTACCCAACTTTCATCTTTGCTTGCATCAGCAACATTTTTGGGCTCAATGTTGGATAATAAAGAGTAGTTACTTACTAATCTTCTTCTTGTCTGAACACCAAATGTGGGGTCTCCAATTATTTGCTCTCTAGGATGATCTTTCTGCCAACTGCTTGTTTTGAATTTCTTGTTTTCTTCCATTTTTGAATCACTATTTGAATCCTCTGAGTCAATTTTTGGTTTCTTTTTCATTTCCTTTTCCTCATCTCCTTCAATGACCTCTTCATAAATTGGGTAGTTCTCTTCATAGCTAATTACTCGTTCCCTTCCTTCATCAACTTTAACATCAACACTATCCACAATTTTCCTTAGCCTCCTGTTGTAGCATTTGTAAGCTTTGCTTTTTGACAAATAGCCAAGAAAAATACCTTCATCCGCTCTATCTTCAAACTTACCAAGGTTTTCTTCAGTTATTTTGATGTAACACTTGCTGCAAAAAACTTTAAAGTATCTTGGTGTTACCTTTTTACCGAACCACAACTCATAAGGAGTTTTGCTTTCATGCGTCCTCAACATGCACCTATTTTGGATGTATACCGTAGTATGGACTGCCTCTTTTCAAAATCTATCTACTACTTTGCTCTCAGTCAACATAGTCCGTACCATTTCCTGCACTGTCTTGTTATTTATTTCTACCACACCATTCTGCTGAGGTGTCCTCGCTACTGAAAACTGTCTCTTAATGCCATATTTTTCACAATACTCTGTGAAATCCTCTGAAATGAACTCTCCTCTGTTTGACCTTAAACATTTAATTATTTTTCCTTTTTTATTCTCAACTTGGTTTTTGAAAACCTTGAACATCTCAAAATCTTCTAATTTATGCTTCAAAAATAGTACCCATGTTATCCTAGAGTAGTCATATATACACAACATGAAATATTTGTCACCGTTTATGCTTTGCGTTCTCATGGGTCCATATAAATCAGTATGTACTAGTTCCAAAGGTTTGATTGTGTAGCACTCTTTTGTTTTAAATGAGACTCTAGTTTGCTTTCCATTTTGACATGAAGCACAAATGCTATTTGATGGTTTGCCAATGGTAGGAATATCTCTCATTGCTTTCTTTGAGCTGATTTTTACTAGATTGTAAAAACTGATATGATTGAGCCTCTTGTGCCACAACCAATTCTCTTCTTCCTGTCCAATCAAGCAAGCTCCTTCTGAAGTCTTTGAGAGAGTGTACAAGTTTCCAGATGTCCTTGATCTAGTTGCTATCAACTTACCATTGTTTACCTTTCTAACTTCACAACCTTGCTTCTTAAATATCACTTCATGACCTCTATCACATATCTGACTTACACTCAACAAGTTATGCTTCAGACCAACCAAAAACAAGACTTCTTTTGACCTAATTTTTCCATCACTAATCTTAACTGAACCTCTGCCAACTATCTTAGCTCCATCATTGTTTCTAAACTTTACTGAACCACCTTCATATTGCTGCAACTTCTCAAATTTTTGTTTGTCACCTATCATATGACTGGAGCATCCACTATCAAGTATCCATGGTGCGGATTTATTTTGCGCTTTAAATGTCATATATACGATCAAGGATTCCTTTTCTTCCTTAGGTCACTCTTTTTATTTCCACTCAGGTTTGATTACAATTTTGGGCTCTTGTTTTGGCTTTTCTTTTTCAGTAGCTTGTGCATGTTTTTCGAGAAATTTTCTATTTTGTCTTATTCCATTTGGTTGAAATTTTCTTCCCTGAAATTGATTTTATGCAAATGTACTTCGACAATTTCTTGCAATATACCCAAAATTATGACAGTTATAACATTCTACTGCATAATCCATAAAAGGTGAAAAAGCATTTCTAGTGGTAAAATTCCTTGGTCTTACATTATACTTGCAATCTGAGATCTTATGTCCATAACCATTGCATTTAAAATAGTAACCAAAAAAGATATGATTGAACCTGGGTGGTGGTCTTTTCCATGTTGTTGTAGGAGCCATAAATCTTCTTCTTCTTTGATGTGTGACATTGGTGAAGCTTTCCTTTGCATGATTCATTTTTGCTTGATCAACCTGTTTCTTCTCTTCATTCTTTGTGGATTCTTCATTTATGGCCTTTGATCCATTTGACGATTCTCCTTCATCAAAACCCAAAACAAATTTGATGCCTATAGTCTTTTGGTTATTTATGATCTTATCCATATTCATAGAACTTTCTTCATGTTTGTGATAACAACTAATTTTCTGATTCATCTCTTCTAGCTGCATTCTTAAACCAACAATCTCTTCTTCTAGCTTGCTGCAATAATCTATTTTTATGGTTATTTGCACTTCGAGATCTTCGAAGATTTTCTTGGATTCTTCTATTTGTACTTTCAAATTTGTTATGATTTCATTTGCATCCTCAAGATTTCTTGAAATTTTCTTATTATTTTTTCTTTCTATCTTCAATTCATCTAGAGTTGCAATTAGTTCCTCTTCCAAATTCACTTCTGCATCAATTTATTCTTCATCACATTCCTGTTCTTTTTATGGTTTTTCTTCTTTGAGTGCCATAAAAAGAGATTCACCTATTTCCTTTTCATAATCCTCACTTGAGTTAACTTTTGATGAACTGACATTCTTGGAGATGAAACTTTTCTTCTTAAAGTTACATTTTCTAAAATTTATTTTTTTCTTCCAGTTAATTATTTCTTCGTGTGATCCCTTCATCACTTATGTTCTTCTCATTAAGTGGACATTTAGCTACAAAATTCCCAATGCCTCCATAGTTGAAACATTTAAACGATAACTTTCCTCTATATTTTCCTTTTCCCCTTTTTAGTTTTTGAACAAAGTTTGCTTCCATTTCATCTGATGTCTCTTCTTCCTCGGATTCTTGTTTTGCTTTCATATTTTTATGGGCTTTAAAAGCAACTTCTCTGTATGTGGGTTTAAATTTTTCTATTCTCATATCATATGCAGTCAAATAACCATGCATCTCATCCATACTAAAATAATTTAGATCTTAGGTTCTTCTATAGCTGAAAATTTAGAATAAAAAATTTGGGGAAGGGATCTTAATACCTTTTTCATGATGACAGAACATTTGATTTCCTCGTCGAGTCCTCTAATCACATTAATGACTTCATTAAATCTCAGCATATATACCTCTATATTATCATCGTCATTCATATATAATACTTCGAACTGAGCTCGATGTGTTTGTAACTTGGCCTCCTTGATCTTAATGTCTCCTTCATGAATACTCTTTAGTTTGTCCCATATTTCCTTTGCCATTTTACAACCCATAATATTTACTAGTTTTCTGTCCACTAATCCACACATGATAGCATTCTTTTCTTTTGAGTCATTCTCAAACAGTTTCTTATCGACAAAATTAGTTGGAGAAGTGGTGGGTATTGTGTATCCACTATCTATTGAATTCCAAATGTTGTATCTCAAAGCACAAAGATATGTCTAAATCTTGAGTCTCCAAAATGCGTAATTAGTTTCATAAAACAATGGTGCTTTTTTTGATGAGAAGCCTTCACCACCTGCCATTGTGTCACTTCCAAGATCACCCTAGCTAATTAAGCCTATTCAGGAACCTCGCTCTGATACCAATTGTTAGTCTCATAATGACACTAAGAGGTGTTAGAATATTTAGCATATATTATTGTATTACATTAATTAAGTTAAAGGAGTGGTTCGTAGTTTTCTTGAATCAGTTTATGAACCACCCAGACTGGAAACTGCCTCAACGGAGTTTATGTAAATCATATATATTTGACAGGAATATGAAGATAGATCTAATGATTCAGTTTCTACATGGCATCAGAGCATTGAATATTTTTTCTGGGCAATGTGAATTTAACCAGACGGACGGTGTTGGAAGGGACGCGGCCGTTTGTTTTTTTTTCCTCTGCGCTCCAAATAGCGTGGAGACGGCAAGCACGCTGTGGACGTCTTGGTATTCGACGCAGTGCAGCCGCAGCCACTGGGGCCCCTCCTCTGGAAAGCACGGGTTCGAACCAGTGCTCGCAGCCGCAAGAGAAGCTGCGACGCAACAAAGAGACCTCGTCACCAAGTTGGACGTCATTGAAATCACCGTATCTGAGAAAAGTAAGGGAGAAGAGATAAAGGGCTGAGGCCCTCAAGAGGGTTGCGACTGCCAGAGAGTAGGAAGCACTGGAGAAAATGAAATCGACGGTATTGGTGAAACTGGCGGTAAGAGCTCGTCGTCTCCTCCGCACAAAAGCAGAGCCGGGTGTGGTGGAGAAGCAAGCCGTGCAGCGAAAGTTGTTTACGACCGAGCATCGTTGGAAGGTGGTGGAGCCGAGTGTGGTGGAGAAGCAAGCCATGCAGCGAAAGTTGTTTACAGCCACCCCACATGTTCGAAATAAACAAGGGTGATCGCTAAGTCATGCAGCGAAAGTTTTTAGCCACCCCGCGCGTTCGAAATAAACAAGGGTGACCACCGTCAGAAATTGCGGATGAAACAAGAGCCGTGATTATCCGGCTTTGCACTGCTGGCGAACATTAGCAAGGAAAAAGATGAGATTTTTTTTGACAACATATTCCAGTGGCCGCTCAAAATTGCTGACGCCCGAAGGTATTTTGATGCCCCACGGATCCGATTGACGTCTCGAGGGCTCGATGACGCCCAAAAACAAAAACAAAGTGTTTTTTTTGACGCCCTGAGTCGTGTTGACGCCTCGTCGGGCATTTGTTGACGCCCCAAGAAGTTTGACTCAATTTTTTTGTTGTCATTGCTTTTAAGACATGTAAATTTGTTTTTTTTCTTTCACAAGCAATTGTTCAAAGGCATTATATTCTATTTTTGCCTTCACTTCTTCCAAGATAGAGGGGGGAATTCAAATTTTTTCAAACCCTCAGGAGAAGATTTCGATAGCAATTCAAAGGTGCATTTTCGATTTTACTCGACACCTTCTTTTGTCCAAGTTAGGTGCATTTTCGGTTGAACCCGACACCTATGTGAGAAGCATTTTGTGAGCATGCTTGTTTGATTATTGCATTCTTTTTCTGCACTTAAAAAAATCATCTACATCAAAGCATCCACTACTTCTCTCAGCACATGTTGCACAGGTTCTCCACAAGCAGTTATCTCTTTGCACAGGGATCTTCATATGTTCTCTCCCCAACACTAATTTTCTCCTAGTTTTGTTTTTTGACTTAATTACCTCCAACTGATTATTCTTCTTCCGAAGATTCTCAGGCAGGTGTCATTAACATCTCTTTGAGTCAATTTTTTACCCCCATTGCTATTGTGTTTAGGCGTAAATCCTGATGAAAGTCTTGGATTCCAAAGTGTTTAGGGGAAGTTACGCCTCACGCATGCGGATTCCTCGTCTTTCTAAGGTAGGTTCCATCAACAAAGCAATCATTTTCAGTATTGCCTATGTTCCACGTACCGTTCTGATCTTCATAATACCTATAGTCTCCCTCACGTAAGGGCGGGTATTGTTTTGATTCAGTTCCGGTATAACTGGCCTGGCAACGGTATATCGAAAAGGGGACCATTTGGCGCTATAAGGAACCCTAAACAAAATGGCTACAGTGCACAAGTATCTTTCAGATGCCCAATTGCTCAAAGGCACCAATTTTGTGCCATGGAAGCATAAAATGAAAGCCATTCTTCAAGTCAAAAAATTATGGGATGTCGTCAGTGGCACTACCTCTCGTCCCACCACAGCAGGGACAGATCAAGATACATTTGATGATCAGGACAAGAAAGGCCTTATGTTTTTATTACTTGCCATAACAGATGAGGTTCAACCTCATATTTGTGATGCCACGACCAGTAAAGATGCTTGGGCAGCACTGATTATCGTGTATGAAGGAAAGAATAATTCCACTATCCTTCACCTACAAACTCAGCTTCACAATCTCAATATGCATTCAGGGAAACTGTTGAATTGTTTCTCTGCAAAGTGGCAGAATTGAAAGCTAAACTCAATACTATGGGAAAACCCATCGATGATGATCTTTTGACATCTATTATTTTGAGGGCACTCCCACCATCTTACAAAAGTTTTATCACTTCCCTCAATGTTTCTGGCAGAAAATTAACTTTTGTTGAATTGGTTAATTTGCTTCAAACTGAAGAAGCCAATCAAGTACAAAAAGATGAGGAACCTGCCACTGCTCTTTCCACCCATCAAAAGGGTCACAAGCAAGGACAGTTGCAGAAGGGAGGCTCTTCTTCCAAAGGCAAAGGCAAGCCCAATCTCCAACGAGATAAATATTGCAAGATCTGTGATATGAACAATCATGATACCAACAGGTGTTGGTTCAAAAACAAACAACAACATGATCCCTCACAAAATAAGAAAGGCAAGGGGAAGCAAAAATATCCTCAACATCGCAAACAACAAAAGGGTCATGTTGCTTATGCAGATTCCCATTCAGATGATTCTCCTTCATCTTCAGATAATGACTCCGAAAGAGCACACAAAGTGCTCATGACCCATACTGCCTCTTCCAAATCCGATGTTGTATGGTATATTGATTCTGGAGCAAGCAAACATATGACTGGGAAAAAGTCCTGGTTTCAAACCTTTCACGCAAGAGAAGGCAAACCCGTCACTATTGCAGTACAATCGTGTCTATCAAGTACAAGGTGAAGGGGATGTTACAACCACACTCCCTGATGGTGACTCGTGCCATAGAGAAAGTTCTCTATGTTCCTGGCCTTGCCAACAATCTCTTATCTGTTCCACAGATGCTAGATAGAAATATGGATGTTGTTTTTCAAGTTGAACACGGAAAAAAGAGATGTTTCATCAGTCATCAAGGTCACCACATTGCCACTGGCTCCTACAAACATGGATTATTCATCTTGGATACAGTCTCTACATCCCATACTGCCCTCATTGCCACTACAAAAGAAGCTACTTCCTTATGGCATAAAAGATACGGGCACCTCAGTTTCGGGTATTTACTCGAATTAAGCAAATATGACATGGTCAAAGGGCTTCCTCAGCTTTCATCTGTTCTCCCAGTGTGCTCAGATTGTCTCACAGGGAAACAACATCGAGTTCCATTTGAGACAAGTTCTTCTCGCTCGAACAAACCCTTGGAGTTAATCCACGCAGATCTGTGCGGTCCATTCCCAACCAACCATGGTGGAAAGAGGTATTTTTAGCTATTTTTTGATGACTACTCCCACAAAATATGGGTCTTCTTTCTTGCACTGAAGTCGAAGCTCTCCTCTACTTTCGTCGCTCAAGAAACAAGTTGAGAAGGAAACATGTTGTTCCATCAAAACCCTCCGCTCGTATCGAGGGGGGGAATACACTTCCAAGGAATTTTCAGCATTTTTGGAAAAACATGGGATCAAGAGACAACTCACTACAAAGATATACACCGCAGCAAAATGGAATTGCAGAAAGAAAAAATCGCTCCATAGTAGAAATGAGTCGGTGTATGTTAAAAGGAGCAAACTTAGAAAAACAATACTGGTAGAAGCAAGAAACACAACATCTTACCTACTAAATAGAGCACCTATAAGGGCTCTACAAGGAAAAACTCCACAAGAACCCTGGAGTGGTAAGAAACCCTCAATTTCTCATCTAAAAGTTTTTGGATGTCAAGCTTTTATGCACATTCCTAAACAGAAAAGAAGGAAACTAGATGAGAAAACTCAAAAATGTATATTTCTTGGTTATGATGAGTATTCAAAAGGATATCGGTTGATTGATCCTATAACCAAGAAAACACACATCAACAGAGATGTAGTATTTGATGAAACTTTCACATCAAATAACACACTTGTATACCTTAAGGAAGATGAACCTAAGAAAGAAGCAACACCTCCTCGTAAGAAGGTTCCTAAATGGTATACTAGTACATTGCAAGATTCAAAATTGACATCACTTCCGGATCTAACTCTAGATCGACCCGCTACTCGCAAAGATGACTCAACAAAAAAAAATAGATGATGCAACATCAGTAATGAGATGTTGATGACCTTTGTCAACATTTTGATGATTTATCTGTGCATGTAGAAGAAGATGAGGATATAGATATGGAAGATGAAAAAGTCTATCTGACAATACTAGATGAAAAAGAACCCACATCAGTCTCAGATGCACTCAAGAAAGATCAATGGAAAACTCGCTATGGATGCATAACATACATCTCTAATGAAAAATCAAACTTGGAAGTTAGTGAATTTGCCTTCAGGAAAGAAACCCATTGGTTGCAAATGGGTATTCAAGATCAAATATAAGGCAAATGGTGCAATAGATAAATATAAAGCCCGACTTGTTGCAAAGGGCTATGCACAAAAAGAAGGCATAGACTATGAAGAGACATTTGCTCCTACCGCAAAAAATGACCACTATTCGAGTTCTGTGTGCAATGGCAGCTCAATTTGGTTGGCAGCTACATCGGATGGATGTAAAGAGTGCTTTCTTAAATGGTGACCTACAAGAAGAAGTCTATATGACTCAACCTGAAGGTTTTGTAGTTCAAGGGCAAGACCATAAAGTCTGTAAACTGATCAAATCTCTATATGGACTTAAACAAGCTCCTCGAGCTTGGTATATCAAAATTGATAGTCACCTAGTGCAACATGGATTTAGAAGAAGTCCTGCAGATCCTAATCTATATATCAAGAACAATGGTTCTAAAATAGTAATTCTAGTACTATATGTGGATGATCTGATCATAACAGGTAGTTCAGAGAGTATGATCAAAACAGTAAAACAAGATCTCAATACCTCTTTTGAAATGACAGATCTTGGACTTCTCCACTATTGTCTTGGTCTAGAAGTAACTCAATACAAGCATTGCATACAAGTTACTCAAAAGAAATATGCCAAGACTCTAATTGATAAGTATCGGATGACTGATTGCAAGCCCAAAGCCACACCAATGGAAGCAGGACTTAAGTTATCCCGATTCGATGAATCTCCTAAAATAGATAGTACTCTCTATCGTCAGCTGATCGGGAGTCTCATCTATCTCACAAACACCAGGCCAGATCTTAGTTTTGTTGTGGGTTATCTTTCACGATTCATGCAAGATCCTAAAGTTAGCCACTGGAAAGCAAAGAAAAAAGAGTTCTTCACTATGTCTGTGGTACGACATATATCGGCCTAGGAATACAAAAAAAAAACAAGTTCTATCTTCAAGGGTATACGGACTCGATTATGCTCGGATCCATAGATGACCGAAAATCAACCGCAGGTTATGTTTTTCACCTTGGATCTGGTCCTCGTCTCTTGGCATAGCAAGAAGCAACATGTTGTTGCTATCTCTTCTACTCGAGGCGTAATATCGAGCAGCTAGTGGAGCAACTCATGAGATCATATGGTTACGTCGCATCCTCACAAATATGGGCCTTCCAGAGAACCTTCCTTTACATTTATTTTGTGACAATCAAGGTGTTCTGAATCTTGTCAAGAATCCTATCTTTCATGATCGCACCAAACACATTGACACTAGGTGTCATTTCATTCGAGATGAGGTTCCAAAGCATCATATCCAGCTCCACTACATTCCCACAAATGAGCAAATAGCGGACATCTTCACCAAAGCGCTTGCTCGAGTCAAATTTGAATTGTTCCGCAATGCTATGTGTAGTCAACATTAATGTAATAAGGGGGGATGTTAGAATATTTAGCATATATTATTGTATTACATTAATTAAGTTAAAGGAGTGGTTCGTAGTTTTCTTGAATCAGTTTATGAACCACCCAGACTGGAAACTGCCTCAACGGAGTTTATGTAAATCATATATATTTGACAGGAATATGAAGATAGATCTAATGATTCAATTTCTACAAGATGGGGGTGAATCAGTGTAGCTCTTTAAAACTTAAATCTTCAACACTCAAAGCCAAAACAATGAAAACATAAAACCAAATAAAGCAAGTATAACAAGAGAACATCACACAACACAAGATGTACTAAGGTTCACCGATTTGGTACATCCTCGAAAATGACTGTTTAGACTCCCATCCAAATATAGCCTTTGCAAATTACCAAATTTACAATCAATTTACTAGCACCCACTGGAAGGAGCACCAACCCCTGATTTATCTGCACCAACAGAAAGGAGCACCAACCCCTGAATTATCTGCACCAATAGAAAGGAGCACTAACACCTCTACCAAGCACCCACTTGATTTTGATATTGATAATAAAATGACATATATGAATGTCTTCATTGAAACCAGAACCCTCTATGGTATGTAATCTCAAAATCTAAAACTTTCTATTTCATCCAGTATAACATCCCTCTCTCTGCATTGCTCAAAATTTGAATATTCTCTTCTCACAAAAAAACTAATTGTTCTCTTAGATAATTCTAGAAATTGCTAAATGCTTTTTGGGTATTGTGTAGCACTTTGTCTGTGAAATTATCTTAAAATTTCAGCCAAAATGGATATCATATGAGAAAGTTAAACCCAAAATACTGAAGTGATTTTTTTCACCTCTCTCCAAAAATCACGGATTTTCACTCTTTATTTTTCTCCACACACTTCTCTCTTCACAAAATAAAGTCCCCACATTTCAATAAAATCCTTTGTCACTTAAAAAACACACACTTGCATTCTTTTTTCCCTTTTCAATTTTAAAAATATTTTATTTAATGAAGCTTCTTAAAACAATATAACTTCCTTTTTTAATTTTGAGAAGGCATTTCGTCAAACACATCGCATTCAAAGAATTGACACCTTACTCGTTCTCTTACTTTGGAGCCACGTGACACCTTAAACCAAAAATGAAAGATGCTCTATTTGATGCCTTGAAGGTGTAACAACACTGAAACCACAATTCTGGCGACTCTGCAAGATCAAAATGGCCAACTGAAGGATTTTGCACAAGTGGAACAAATTGACATAAAAGTGACCTGTACTATTTTTACAACAATCATAACTCTCACCTCGTAACTTTTTTTTCTATGAAATTTGAAAAGTAGAATATTTGAAATTTTGACTACATCCAGTATGAATCTCACAACATAACTCTTTATGGTTCACCTGTACCACCTCCACGAAAACAGCTGCTGACACACTTTTTCCAAAAAGAGCGTTTTTGTGACAGTATTGCAACGCTTGTAACATTCATATTTTTTCTCCGTTTTGGTGGAAATTTGGAACACATGTTATTGAATATAAAATCCACCTCTAGTTAAAATTTTGCTATCAAATTATTCTTGGTTTTCTTGCAATGCTTCTGACAAAACTGCCATTTTTCAGCTTGTACAACCACTTGCCAAATCATTCGCCAAGATACCGAAAACGTCACCGATCAATCCAAACACTGTGCTGACACCTCCAATGATATTATAGAATGTTTATTGACATTATGGCATATTAAAAACTGATCCATCCTGTCCAACCGCGCCCGTGATGACTTTTGCATTTTTTTGACAACTTGATGATTTTTTCAACTTTTGCAAATTTGCACGAACAACCTATAACAACTTCACCCGAACATCAAAAACATCCTCATAAGCATTGAACATAATTGTACATAATTCAAAAAACCTCTGAACAACTATCCACTGCATCAACCTGTCCATCTGAGTGTGTTGACAACAATGACAATACTGTCGCTACACCTTGCTCAACATTATTAAATTAATTATAAGTTAATTATAATAATTTTATTATTAATTAAATTATAATATAATTTAATTAACCCTAAAGTTAGGGTTGCAAGGCAAAAATAAATGCATCGACGTCATGAATAAATCCCTCTACCGACGTCTAAAAATTGTGGTGGCATAATGGTATAAATACCATATGCCTTAGTGGCAAAAACCTTACCTTCGTTCGAATTACTCCAACCTGCGATTTATGCGATTTTGTGCGAGGAAGAAGACAAAAGTTTTTTTTGTCTTGTGTGCGCCAACAAAAGGAATAAGGTTGGTGAGGCTCTAAGCCTCATATCCATCCGGTGGGTTGGCCTGGTGGCAAGCGGTTGTGACTTAGGGCTTTGGCAAGTGGGAGGACCCATGATCGAATCTTGGTGGCAATTTTGGTGAGAGTTTTGTTTGGGCGCCAAAGGAAGCAATGCACTCTTTTTGGTTTAGGCACCAAGAGGGAAGGATATAGAGCACATGGTGCTCTTTGCTCCCAAGGTGAGCGCCTAGCTCATGCGGTGGTTGGAGCCACGACTAGGGCGTTGGTGGAAGTGCAACATGGGTTTGATTCCCACCAAGGGCAAAAGGTATTTAAATTTTTCAAATTTAATTTTTGTCCTAAGGTTGTTTGGCATAAGGTTTTTAGGGAGATATAAGGTTTGTGAAAGTTGATTTTTATATTGTGATTTTTGGTGATTAGAGTATTGAATGGAGTGATAAGACTTTAGATGGTTTTGAATGTTATTTCAAAATAAAGTTTTATTTTATTTAATATTTGAAAGGAGTAATAAGGTTAATTGAGTTCTCATGTTATGTATGGTGAAAATAATTTGTGAGGAAATTATTGATTAAAATTTTGAGAAGGTTTTTGCTACCTAACCCTTAAAATTGGCAAAGAGAGTAATTGTGATTGAGACAGGTTTTTAAGGGAACTTCTTCATAAAACAAAAAGGTATGGGCACATATTCCTTGTGAGTGATTGTTGGATGTTGTGAATGCTAAGTTGGAGTGAAAATGATTGTTTGATAAGCATTGTTGAGTTTGATTGTTAAAGGTTTTTTTGAGTGAAATTTGATGATAAAAACCTTGTTTGATAAGCATTGTTGGAAATATTGAAGTAAAGCTTTCATATGCTTGAACTAGGGTTTGTGCAAGATCATGAGTATCATTTTAGAACTATCTTGAACTAGGGTTTGTGCAATATCATGAGTATCATTGTTATGTAAGATTGTTTGATAAGCATTGTTGACTAAGTTTTCATTAAGTGATTGATTGAGTAAAGTAAGCTTTTGTGAGAGCTTACAATACAGATTTTAGGTAAGTCTTGGTGAAGACTTGTTGACCAGATTGGACAAGTTCTAGAGAGGACTTGTGGATAGATTTGAGGACAGAGTTTGGTACATATTTTAGGATAGGTTTATGCCAGATTAGAGACAAATATTGAGCAGATTTGTGCTAGACTGAAGGACTATATTTAGTGCAGATCAGAGATAGATATTGAGCAGATTTTTGCTAGACCGAAGGACTGTGTTTAGTGCAGATCAAAGATAGATATTGAGTAGATTTGTGCTAGATCGAAGGACTGTGTTTAGTGCAGATCAGAGATAGAGATTGAGCATATTTGTGCTAGACCGAAGGACTGTGTTTAGTGCAGATCAAAGATAGATATTGAGCAAATTTGTGCTAGATCGAAGGACTATGTTTAGTATATATTTGAAATAGATATTAGGGGATTGGTGTCTCCTTTGGATAGAGGTCCATAAACATTGTAATAGGGAAAGGATTCCCAAGAGAATTTATTTGAGAAAATTTTATAAGGAATATTTTCTTCATGGAGTAGCCCACATTGGGTGAACCATGTTAAATCATGTCTCTCATGTGTGTGATGCTTTGTGTGATGTTTACTGCTTTAATACTATTGATGTTATCATATGGATTGAAAAGAAAAAGGTTTTATCTTATATTGTTCACCCCTCCTCTCAGTATAAGCACATGTTCTTCAATTGGTATCAGAGTGGGTCTCTCCATGAAAAGACTAACAACTTGGAGGAGGATCCATCAAAAACACACATGACTTCAGAAAATGAAGAAGAAACCATGTTTGATATAAAAGAGGAATTCTTCATTGCTCTCAAGAATTTGGAAAGGATTAGAGAGAAGAACTCAAGCTTGAAGGAATAAATTCAAGAGGATGAAGAAGCAAGGATAGAACTTCTACAGAATCTCACAGAACTCAAGATAAAGGTAGAAGCGGGAAATAAAATCGAACAGGATATGATAGATCTATTAAGAGCAAGAGAAACAAAATGTGAAATATTGGAAGTAGAAATTGTATCACTAAGACATGAAGTGGAAAAGACCAAGCCACTAAAATATATAGAGTCAGGGAAATAGAAAGAGGAATCTAGCTTTCAAGAAGCAGAGACATCAAACAGAAATGAGCTTGTCACCCATACCCCAAAAGGAAAAGACATCAGGAAAGAAGAAAGCAAAGAAGAACCATGGATGAGAGTTAATCACAAAAGGAGAAGCACTCGACCACACTCTCAAAGGCATCCAAATAGGTTACATAATTTCTTCCATGGCTATTGCTTTTCTTGTAACAAATATGGTCATAGAGTTGTACACTGCACTGGTTATGTGAAAAATGATGTAAATAGAAATTTCAACTCTTTTGCACCTCTTATGAATAATGATATCATATGTTACAAATGCAATAATTTTGGGCACAAGGCTAGATGGTGCAAAATGGTACTTCCTGAGTCTAGTAAAAAGAGTACAACCTCAACAACTAGGAAAGAGAAAAGAGGAAATGAAAAGGCTAGATCAATGTTAGTTCAAACAACTCTTCATGCTCAGGATAAAGAAGAACAATGGTATCTTGATAGTGGTTGTTCTAGACATATGACAGGAGACAAAGATAAATTTCTTGTACTCAAAGAAACTAATAGAGGATCAGTAAGTTTTGGTGATAATGGATCAACAAAAATTGGTGGAAGAGGAACTTTGAGTTTAGATAATGGGAAAACAAGAACAGAAAATGTACTATATGTCAAAGGATTAAGACACAATCTGCTAAGTGTAAGCCAACTTTGTGATCAAGGTCATATGGTTACATTTCACCTAGATAGATGTGAGATAAGAAAGTCAAAAACTGGAAAAGTCATTGCAAATGCAAGTAGAACTCCAAACAACCTCTATATGCTTAGTGAGATTAAAGGGGAAAAGTGTTTTCTATCACAAGAAGATGAGAGTTGGTTGTGGCATAGAAGAATGGGTCATTTGAATTTTGACAACATAGTCAACATAAGCAATAAATAGGCTGTTAGAGATTTACCCAAGCTAAAAAGGCCACAAAACACAATTTGTGCACCTTGTCAACATGGAAAGCAAACTAGAACAAGTTTCAAATCAAAGGGATATATGTCATCAGAACCATTAAAACTAATACATACTGATCTATGTGGTCCTACCAGAACTCAAAGTATTCAAGGTGAAAGTTACTTCATATTGTTCATAGATGATTACTCTAGAATGACTTGGGTAGCTTTCCTAAAAGATAAGTCAAAAGCTTTTGATAAATTCAAGGTATTTAAAGAATGGGTCAAAAATGAAATCGACAAAAGGATTAAGTGTTTGAGATCTGATAGAGGAGGAGAGTTTACCTCAAATGAATTTTTAGAATTCTGTGAACAACATGGAATCAAGAGAGAATACTCAACTGTAAGAACTCCTCAACAAAATGGAGTAGTTGAAAGGAAAAATAGGACTGTTGAAAATATGGCTAGAGCTATGTTAAATGAGTCCAAGATTTCAGATGGATTTTGGAGGGAACTAGTCAACACAATAGTATATATAATCACTAGGGCACAAATAAGGGTAAACCATCACAAGACTCCATATGAGCTTTGGAAAGGAAGACCGACCACTGTAAAGCACTTCAAGGTTTTTGGAAGCAAGTGTTACATAAGACGGGAAGAGCAAAACTTGGGCAAGTTTGACCCAAGATGTGATGAGGGTATTTTTCTTGGTTATTCTACTAAGAGTAAAGCCTACAGATGCTACAACAAAAGGACACGTACTATTGTAGAAAGTATAAATGTAACAGTTGATGAAAAGATAGATTCAAGAGAACCGATTCAACAAATTGTGTATCAGGAAGATGGAAGTTGTCAAGAAGAGTTTCGTGAGGAATCAGATGAAGAAGAGGAAGAAACACAAAGACTTCTTCCTAAGACTCCATCAAGGTATGTACAAAAACATCATCCAAAAGAACTAATCATTGGGAATCCAGATGAGAGACAGATAAGGAGAAGGATAATAACACCATCTCAACAAGCAAATTTTTCTTTATTATCTAAGATTGAGCCAAAAGACTTCAATGAGGCAAGTGAAGACAAGTTCTGGATTAAGGCAATGGATGAGGAATTAGATCAGATAGAAAAAAGCAAGACTTGGGAACTTGTTCCACGACCAAAAGATAAAAATGTGATTGGTACTAAGTGGGTATTCAGAAACAAGTTAAATGAAGATGGTCAGGTGGTCAGAAATAAAGTAAGATTAGTGTGCAAAGGTTATGCATAGGTAGAGGGAATTGAATTTGATGAGACATTTGCTCTAGTTGCATGACTTGAAGCTATCAAAATGTTCTTAGCCTTTTCAAGTTTCAAAAATTTCAAAGTATATCATATGGATGTTAAATCAGCCTTTCTAAATGGTGTTTTAGAAGAAGAGGTTTACATTGAGCAGCCATAAGGTTTCAACTTGACTGATAAATCAGACTATGTATGCAGATTGAAAAAGGCACTTTATGGATTAAAGCAAGCTCCTAGAGCTTGGTATTCAAGATTGGATAAGTACCTACAGGAATAGGGTTTCAGGAAAGGAATAGTGGATAATAACTTATACATCAAAAATGATGGGAATGACTTACTAATTATGGTTGTTTATGTTGATGATATCATTTTTGGTGGAAACAATGATAAGATGTGTCATAAATTTGCAAAGAGCATGCAGAATGAATTTGAGATGTCTATGCTTGGTGAGTTGTCCTTCTTTCTTGGACTCCATATTTCACAATCAAAGAAAGGGGTGTTCCTTTCACAAACCAAGTATATAAAAGAGATGTTGAAGAAATTTAAGTTAGAAGAGTGCAAACCAGTAAGCACTCCCATGGTTACAGGATGTAAGTTAAGTAAAGATGATGAATCTCTAGAGGTAAATAAAAAATTATATAGATCTATGATTGGTAGTTTATTGTACGTCACAGCTACTAGACCAGATATCATGCAGGCAGTGGGATTAGTGGCAAGGTTTCAGGTAGCACCCAAGGAAACACATGTAGCAGTAGTAAAAAGGATTCTCAGGTATTTAAAAGGGACTATGGATTTTGGGCTCTGGTATCCCAAAAGTGATAGTTTCACTCTCACAACTTATACAGATGCAGATTGGGCTGGCAGTATTGATGATAAAAAAAGTACAAGTGGAGGAGCATTCTTTCTTGGAGACTGTTTGGTCTCTTGGTTAAGCAAGAAACAGGCATCAGTTTCCTTATCTACAGTAGAGGCAGAGTATATTGCAGCGGTTTCCAGTTGTACATAGGTATTATGGATGAAGCGAACTCTAGAGGATTTTAAGATAAAATATGATCATCCTATTCCCATACTGTGTGATAATACAAGTGCTATAAATATCTCAAAGAATCTAGTGATGCACTCAAGGACAAAGCACATTCCGATTAAGTATCATTTTCTGAGAGAGCAGGTGATAGATAAACAAGTCAGGTTGGAATATGTTACTACAAAGGAGCAGATTGCAGATATTTTCACTAAGCCACTTTCGAAAGAGACTTTTGAGTACCTACGAGAAAATTTGGGAGTAGTTATACTCCCACCCCAGAATTAACCACCTCAAGAGGAGGTGGGGGAGGGGCTAAGCTAAGAGTCTCATTCTTAGCCCCGAGCCCCAAAGGTGACCCTTTGCCATTGATGACAAAGGGGGAGAGATTTGAGTTAGGGGAGAGCATTCACTCAGGGGGAGCAATTTCTCACGAGGAGCAAAACAGAAAAGGTAAAAGGAATGGTAAAAGGAAAATGGGTTGCCATCAATGACAAAGGGGGAGATTGTTGGAAATATGAGCAAGATTTGTTGTCATTGATGTCAAAATTTAGTTTTAGTGAGCAATGCAAGAGGAAGGATTTCAAGAGTCAGTTTCAGAAATAAGAAGGTGATCAGATAAGGTCTACAGGAGAAGTTAGAAGGCCCAAGAAAAATAATATTATAATATTTTATTATAATATTAAAGGTCTAATGGAAAGACCTAAAGTAATTAAATTAATTATAATAATTTCATTATAAATTAATTTGTAATTTAATTTAATTAACCCTATGGTTATTAAATTAATTATAAGTTAATTATAATAATTTTATTATTAATTAAATTATAATATAATTTAATTAACCCTAAAGTTAGGGTTGCAAGGCAAAAATAAATGCGTCGACATCATGAATAAATCCCTCCATCGACGTCTAATATTGTGGTGGCATAATGGTATAAATACCATATGCCTTAGTGGCAAAGAACTTACCTTCATTCGAATTACTCTAAGCCTACGATTTATGCGATTTATGTGATTTTGTGCGAGGAAGAAGACAAAAGTTTTTTTTGTCTTGTGTGCACCAGTGAAAGGAATAAGTTTGGTGAGGCTCTAAGCCTCATATCCATCCGATGGGTTGGCCTGGTGGCAAGTGGTTGTGACTTAGGGCTTTGGCAAGTGGGAGGACCCATGATCGAATCTCGGTGGTAGTTTTGGTGAGAGTTTTGTTTGGGTACCAAAGGAAGCAGCGCACTCTTTTTGGTTTAGGTGCCAAGAGGGAAGGATATAGAGCATGTGGTGCTCTTTGCTCCCAAGGTGAGCACCTAGCTCACATGGCGGTTGGAGCCATGGCTAGGGCGTTGGTGGAAGCATAACATGGGTTCGATTCCCACCAAGGGCAAAAGGTATTTAAATTTTTCAAATTTAATTTTTGTCCTAAGGTTGTTTGGCATAATATTTTAGGGAGATATAAGGTTTGTGAAAGTTGATTTTTATATTGTGATTTTTGGTGATTAGAGTGTTGAATGGAGTGATAAGGCTTTAGATGGTTTTGAATGTTATTTCAAAATAAAGTTTTATTTTGTTTAATATTTGAAAGGAGTAATAAGGTTAATTGAGTTCTCATGTTTTGTATGGTGAAAATAATTTGTGAGGAAATTATTGATTAAAATTTTGAGAAGGTTTTTGCTACCTAACCCTTAAAATTGGCAAAGAGAGTAATTGTGATTGAGACAAGTTTTTAAGGGCAATTCTTCATCAAACAAAAAGGTATGGGCACATCTTCCTTGTGAGTGATTGTTGGATGTTGTGAATGCTAAGTTGGAGTGAAAAGGGTTGTTTGATAAGCATTGTTGAGTTTGATTGTTAAAGGTTTTTCTGAGTGAAATTTGATGATAAAAACCTTGTTTGATAAGCATTGTTGGAAATATTGAAGTAAAGCTTTCATATGCTTGAACTAGGGTTTGTGCAAGATCATGAGTATCATTGTTATGTGAAGTTGAGAATTATATTGAACTAGGGTTTGTGAAATATCATGAGTATCATTGTTATGTGAGATTGTTTGATAAGCATTGTTGACTAAGTTTTCATTAAGTGATTGATTGAGTGAAGTAAGCTTTTGTGAGAGCTTACAATACATATTTTAGGTAAGTCTTGGTGAAGACTTGTTGAGCATATTGGACAAGTTCTAGAGAGGACTTGTGGATAGATTTGAGAATAGGTTTGTGTGTCTTAGATCAGAGGACAAAGATTGAGGACAAAGTTTGGTGCTAGATTTAAGGATAGTGTTTAGTGCTAGATCAAAGACAGAGATTGAGCAGATTTGTGCTAGACCGAAGGACTGTGTTTAGTGCAGATCAGAGATAGAGATTGAGCAAATTTGTGCTAGACCGAAGGACTATGTTTAGTGCAGATCAAAGATAGATATTGAGCAGATTTGTGCTAGACCGAAGGACTGTGTTTAGTGCAGATCAGAGACAGAGATTGAGCAAATTTGTGCTAGATCGAAGGACTGTGTTTAGTACATATTTGAGACTAAGATTAGGGGATTGGTGTCTCCTTTGGATAGAGGTCCATAAACATTGTAATAGGGAAAGGATTCCCAAGAGAATTTATTTGAGAAAAGTTTATAAGGAATATTTTCTCCATGGAGTAGCCCACATTGGGTGAACCACGTTAAATCATGTCTCTCATGTGTGTGATGCTTTGTGTGATGTTTACTGCTTTAATACTGTTGATGTTATCATATGGATTGAAAAGCAAAAAGTTTTATCTTATACTGTTCACCCCCCCTCTCAGTATAAGCACATGTTCTTCAAATGTTTGAAGACATATCTCCGTAAGAGCAAGCAAAAAGGTATGGGCATATCATTCCTTTTTTAAGGTTTTTTGTTGAATGAATATTTATGAAACATAAGGTGGAATGAAAAGGATTTTTTGATAAGCATTGTTGGAAATATTTGAGTTAAATATTGATACCTACATTGTGCTCTTTGTTGAAATTAGTTTGAAAACACTTATTTAGGGTTTGTGAGAAAATTGTGCCTTATTGGTTGAATGTATGTGTGAAGTTTTTGAGCATTGGTTTTCAGTGATATTGAAAGTGAATGTGCAAACATTAGAAATCAAATTTGTTAAAGCAAGAGTGTAGATCAGAAATATAGGTGACATGTGCTATACTAGATCTATCTTTAAAAGAGTAATAAAAGTGAGACATGTGAAAGCGACATATTTAATGATTGAGTAGAACATATTGATCTATTTGCAAGTGCATATTATTATCTATATGTTCTAGACGTTAAACAAATTTTGAAAGAATATGTCTAAACTGCTACAAGTTAAAGGAATTAATTTGAAGATTAGATCAAGCATTTGATAGAATTGTGTGCAAGATTTGATATTGATTGAGCATATCTTGTGAGTTGTTATGAACATGTGTTAGAGTAGGTTTGAGCATGTGCTAGAGAATATTTGAGCAAGTCTTTTGAGAAGACTTGAAGGCATATTTGAGGAAGTCTTGTGAAGACTTGAGAGCAGGTTTGGTTGCTGATTTGATCAAGATTTGTGTTAAGGCTTAGGGCAGATCTAAGCAGGTTTGATTGATGATTTGTTCAAGATTTGTGTTAAGGCTTGGGGTAGATCTAAGCAGAGTTGATTGGTGGTTTGATCAATCTTTGTATTAAGGTTTGGGAATAAATCTGAGATAAATTTTAATGCAGATTTGAGATAGAGTTTGGTGCATATTTGAGATAAAGTTAGAGCAAATTTGTGCTAGACTTGGGATAGAGTTTGGTGTAGATTTGAGACAAAGTTAGAGCAGATTTGTGCTAGAGTTGGGATAAATTTTGGTATAGATTTGTGATAGAGTTGAGAGCAAGCTTTGGAGGTGATAGATTAAATATGATATAAGTCTTTGGTGGATAGAGAACCATTAGTTAGTGTAGTGGGGACAGAGGTCTCCTATGGAGAGAGATACACAAGCCAAAGTAGTGGGGGTAGAAGTCTTCTAGAAGATCACCATCTAGAGCAAATGAGAAAGAGTTCTCCTATGGAGAGAGATCCACAAAACTAGAATAGAGTGGAGTGGTGTCCATAGAACTAGAGCAAGGGGAAAGAGTTATCCTATGAATTGTGATTCGTGAACTAGTTGGGAAGATAGAGTTCTTCTATGGAGAGAGATCCAAAAACCAGTTGAGGAGATAGAGTTCTCCTAGATCAAGTTCCATGAACTAGAGAAAAATGGAAAGAGTTCTCCTATGGAGAGAGATCCACAAATCAGAGCATAGGGGATTGGTGTCTCCTTTGGACAGAGGTCCATAAACATTGTAATAGGGAATTTATTTCCAAGAGATTTGTTGAGAAAATTTAGTGGAAATATTTTCTCTATGGAGTAGCCCACATTGGGTGAACCACGTTAAATTTATGTCTCTCTTGTGTGTGATGATTTGTGCATTACTTTGATTACTTCTATTGATATTGCCATTGATAATATTGGATGATATTATTTGGGAAAGAAAAGTAAAAGTTGATCTTATACTGTTCACCCCCCCTCAGTATAAGCCTATATTCTTCATTCTCCTATGAGTTTGAGGATATCAAAGGTCAAGATTCATGTAATATGAAGAGTCTCATGTATGTATATATTTAAGATAAAGCTCTATAATATGTATCTAAATAAGCATTGCATTTATGCATTGCTTTAGTAGATATTATCAATAAGATTTTAGTGTGTTATTTTACAATATTGTTGTTGAATGAATGAGTTTATGTGATATTGAGATCCTATGAGAATAGTAGATTTTTGCTAACATGTTGATGTAGCATTATAGAGAGTGTGTATAGGATATAAGGACTATTTTCATTTGAATTTTTCTTATCAAATATCCTTCCTAATCCATGGCCATGAAAACACAATGAAAAATCATTCAAAGTCAAACTTGTAGGTACAAGTAGAAGGTACAAATTCTCTAAGATGTTTGAAGAAGAAAAAAGATATTCGTGGAGTAGGATTTCCTCTTGACTTCTACATAAAAATCCTATGAAGATGTGAGGAGTAATTTATCCCTAAACTTAGAAGAAAAATTAAAGGTACCAAGTTAGCTTCTTGCATGACTAGTTACACTACTCATACTTTCTCTGTTATCTATTTGGAATTCACAACACTTTCTAAAAATGAACATAAGTTAATCGTCCACTCAAATATTATACAAAAAGCAAAATAAAATGCCAAAAAGAGAGATGTGATGGGCACCCATAGGAACCATAAATAATCATTGTATTCATAAATAATATTCTACAAAACTTAATAAATAAATGAGGAGTGGGAGGAGGTTTTATACCAAAATAAAAACCCCAATTACATAATAAAGTTTAACCTAATTTAACATAATAAGAGGAATTTAGGTTAATTATATGTTATAAAGAGGGTTTAGCCATAACAAGATTGACCATGTCCCATGGGGCTTACATAATAAAATATTATAATTACATAATACATTGTATGATAAAATGTCCATCTCACTATTTTTCCTCATCTCCTCCAACTACTTATATAGAACATCTCTCTTGATTAAATTGAACTTCTTGACTAGTGATCCTATTTGTGAGGCTTTTTACTTGCTCTTATTTTTCTCTCAAGATATATCCTAAAGGCTACTCCTTTAGGTATTTATCTAGCATATTTATTTGACTTTGGAGTGCTTTGACCTTTTCTTATGAGTTAATTAGAGTGTTATTTACATGCTCTAGGTCCCTCCCCTTATTTTTCAATATTTGGCCTAATGAATTGTATTTATAAGTAGCCATATGTTTAGCTTATTTTATGAGTTGCACTTTATCTTGAGGTTAAATTTTTTTAAGTCAATCCCTACTATCACCACTCACTAATATTTCTCTATAATTTCTTCCTCTAGTTTTTATATCAGTGGATATATGTGTGAATAATAATACTTCTTTCTTGGGGTCAAAGTGGTTGATTGCTTGCATTTTTTAGTTGTGTTGGATCATCTACTATTGAATTATTTGAAATTTCTACCATGGATTCAATTCTAGCATGGTTTCTTGTTCACCTGTAATTGCTTACATTTAATTTGTCAATCCAGATTAATCCGGGTTATATTTAGAGAGTAGAAATCCAATATAGATTGTATCATAGTGATTAATTCTTAGGCTTGATTTTGTTCTCTTTTAGTCTCAGGTTTTGCAAGAAATTAAAGTTTGCAGGAAATTAAAGTTTGTAAGAAATAAAAGTTTGCAAGAAATTAAAATTGTGTTTAAAATAAAGAGATGCAATTTAGAAATATGTAATTTAGACTAAGTCTATATGAATATGTGTGGATCCACATATGATTTAATGATGCATAGTATAATTCATAATTATTTATTGTGCAATTTAATTAAATTTATGCTCTAAGACTAATCCTACATTCTAACTCTATCTACTATGTTTTTGGGGGAAAATATTTAGGGACTAACCTTTTGGAGTGGGAAGGTTAGTATTAACCTCCTCCCCTTTCCTTACTCTATTTTAACTTTAGTAAATTATTTTCATTAAATTATTCTAATGCTACTCATTTTATGGTTGCAAGAAAATGAAAGGGAAATTATAGAAGAAAATATAGCATAAAAGAAATATAGAACATGGTTACCAAATACATAGAAGAAAATATTGCTATTTTATTGCTTAATCTTCAATATTCATTCGTACAAACTATGCAGATAGACTCCTTATAAATCTAGTGATAAATCTCCAGAATCGCAGCTTGTAGACCATTGACAATAGATGATAGACCTTTTCAAAGTTCTTTACATGTATATTTATAATGTCACATTGGGCATTCTTAATAGAACTCTTCCATGTATTTTCCATGTGGCTTTGTTGGCTTGATGATGCAACAACTATCTGCCTAATAGAAATAATCTAAATTGACATAGTTTCCTAATCTACTTGGACTCAGTCATAATATAAGTGGTCCAAGTAGCAATTCATGAACGAACATAACAAAATGCTTCTATTTTGAACATTTCATAAGATATAACAATATAAATATGTACCCCTTTATTCACGGAGAGGAAAAAACATCTTGTGTCGGAATCTAGACAACTTAACAACATACTAACTTTACAACTTTATAAAACAACTTTAAAACAACTTCAATAATCATAATTTCTCATGCATAATATTTGACAAGTTAACCAACTATGCTATTTGGAAAAGTTTCGTAACAATATGCTACCATGTAAGAGTGCCATGTTGTCACTATCGTGGCATGCAGTGTGTTGGTCAATTGACTTGGTCAAACCTTTTCGTAACTCTTGGCGATATATGTCTTCAGTAACAATCTTCAACAAATATCTTCTGTAATATGTTTCAACAACTGTATTCTGTAACATCCATCTGTAACCCACATCTATAGTCTTCTTAACACATCGTCCTTGTGACCATCTTCTCCTATGCTCAACATCTGGTTCAAGTCTTATTTTACCATATCAATCTCCCGTGAAGTGTTCTTCAACGTTCTCCTATCCAAGCATACAAAACTTGCACATATTTTGTGTAAAATTCATGCATTTATCAATTTAACCTCATTCATCATTTTGACTAATAAATCACATAAGTAAAGTGAAATAATCATTAAAAATCCATTTACATCCATGATTTACAGGCATAAAATAGGTAAAATTTTGTATACAATATGTGCTAATTAATCACTCATAATTTTCCCCCAAACTGAAGGAGATGCATGTCCTCATGCGTACAGATTAAAAATTATAGTATAACAAATAAAATATTATAAATATAATACTATGGATATAATAGATAAAATATGCTAGATGTAACAAGGAAAATACTACAAATATGATATTTAATACTGCCAATATAATAAAAAACTGCAAGTATATGCAAGTTTATCAAAAATCTATTATTATGTTTTTAAGATCTATTTTTTTTTTAGATCTGATCCGAGCTAAAACCTGGGTTGGATTTGATGAAACTGTTGCTAGCATCCTCTCACGTTTCTCAACAATCATAAATACTTGAAATTTTTAAGTGTTTCTCACCTACCCTTCACAAACATAACCATAACATCAACAATATACCTCATCTTATATATATATTTAATTATTATTATTTATAAGATAATTAAACATGGCACTTCCAAACACAACAAATAATTGAATATTTTTTATATATTTTTTTATTTTTAAATTTTTTATTATATATATATATATTTAAGCAATGACCTATAAGTTTTTAAATATTCCCCATGTACAAAAAAAAAATTTATGCCCAAGGTTTTAGCTACCTGCTACATCCAAAGACACATTCATAAGTTCAATAAATACATGCCTTACAGTCACAATGATCCTGCTGATGCAGAATTTTCATCTTGCCATCATAACTCAAAAAAAAAATTCCCAATAGTTAATTTATCCATCTCCATCCACATCAACCTCTCGAATCATTTCATCGACCTCTTCATCAGTAAGATTCTCCCCAAGATTGGTCATGACATGGCGCAACTCAACAGCAGAGATGAATCCATTTTAGTCCTTGTCAAATACACAAAATGTTTCCTTAAGCTCTTCTTCAAAATAAGTATCCTTCATCTTTCTTGCCATAAGATTAAGAAACTCAGGAAAGTCAATGGTGCCATTGCCATCTGCATCAACTTCATTTATCATATCCTGAAGCTCGGCTTCAGTAGGATTTTGACCGAGTGAACGCATCACAGTCCCAAGCTCCTTTGTTGTGATGCACCCATCCCTATATTTATCAAACAAGCTAAAGGTCTCCTTGAACTCGGAGATCTGCTCTTTAGTGAGCTATTCCACCATTTTCGTGACCTCCCTTCCTCTCCACTTCAAAATTGTTGGAACAAATACACAAGAACGCAATCCATGATTTATAGTTTTTTTTTAAAGTTTTGTTTGCCTATATTTGGTGCTTTTTTCATTCTCAATACTCAATCGCTATTGGTCATTTAATATATATATATATATATATATATATATATATATATATATATATATATATTATATATATATATATATATATTTCATACATGAATGGCACTTGCCTCCTGTAATATACAACGGAACCAATGTAGAGGGTAGATAATGAATTAGAATTTTAATTAATTAATTAACTTGATTGATTAGATTAATCACAATATTTGAACTTTATCCTTTGCAAAATCAATTTAAAAAAATGTTGTTGATGCCCACTTAGCATGGCTTGACCTCCTTATCCACCCTAACCAACCATAGTTTTTGATAGCAAACGGTGATCACCATTAAGTGGGTCCATGTGTTGAAGTTGGGATCCTCACCACATCTGCGTGTGGCCAACATCATATCCCATGCCACGTCTACCTATACAATAGAATCTGGACTCATTCTATCAACTCAAAATTCATCATATATCCACTACATCTCAACAGTATTGGTTAAAATGTCTACCTAAATGCAAGATATTGTAACCCCAAATACACCAAATCATAATGTTGTTCAATAAAATGCAACCACAGTGTCATCCATTGTGGGGTTCATGATAACGCAACTCATGGCATGTAAATCTATGGAGGCCAAGTTGGATCCCATGACTATGTCATTGCTGATCAGTCAAATCAAATTATCATGCAATCTTAGATTCAGAAGGGCATATTAGATCTATGTGCATAGAGTCTACGCAAAAATATTTGAAGAAGGTAATTTTGAAATGAAGGATAGAGTGGCCAAATTGAAGGTGGATGCCATGGTTGTTGTGGATTTGAATAGAAGAATTTTATGAGGTATGGTGTATAAGGGGCCATTGCCCGACAATCAACAGATCGCTATGAAGAAAATTAGAAACTACACTTTCGGAGGAGACTTTGAATTTAAAAGAAAGGTGGAGATAATCAATAGGATCAAGTATTGAAACGTAGAATTACGGGGAAAGAAACTTCAAATCTCTATTTCTCTATAATTCTCAACGTCCATAATGTTCTAGGTATTTATTTTGTGTTTTATTTTTCAACTCTTGAATGCCATCAAGTCTAAATTAAAAAATGTGGACCCCGCATACTTCATTACCTTGTATTAATAACTTGTTTGACATTGCGTGGTCTACACTAGGGTAACGACTATGTATCTCTCATTTGTATAGTGTGAACAAATCGGTATCTTTCACTGTATATTAGTTCACTTTGTGCTCTCCTATAACAGCTACTTTCTTTGTTCCCTTAGATATTCTACATGGTCTCTTGGATATGGCACTCAATTCACGTGTTGATTGAGCTGAATTGAACTCGTGAAATATTTCTTTAGAAGATTAAAAAACAATATGAAATTTTTAGCCTAATTTTAATTCCTCCTTTCTCGATGAGCCCTCACTGCTATCCTCCATGTCCTTGGTGCACAAATACTACCATGTGGATCCCTTTGAGAATTACCTAAGTCTAATTAGGCCTATGTGTTGATTTTACAAATCTCCTATTGAGTTGATTAATGCTTCAATGCGCTCTTCAGTGGATAGCCCTATGCTTTATTTTCGCTCACACTGACTGCTTTGTTTAAACCTCTTTACTATTGTACTATTCCCTTTGACCAATTCCTAGAATATGAATCTACCTTTGCATGCGAATTTAGATATGAAAATGAGTTGTTCTGACGCACTCAAATATTATTTAAATTTGTGATGATATGCTGCATTCCTTTTTTAAATAATGCCTAATATTTTCACGTATTAATGACTAAAGTAGGTTAAACTCTTCATTGCTTGTGAATGTTTATTTGTAAAGGCAAGATTTAAAAATGATCGTATTCATCAAAGAAACTGTAAACAATATAAAAAAAATCCTATGGGAATACTCACTATGCTGCTCTTGTTAAGCAAATATATAATTCTAAAACATATTTTTCAACTCATTGCTCCAAATTCAATATTTTATAAACTTAAAGCTTTCAATGAGCTATGACTTACTTTGAAATAGGTAGTCTCCCTATGTAATTTCCTTCCAATTTCACTTTCTTCACTTTGCTATCCATGTTCACATTGATATAGAATGAACTGCCTTTATTATCCCTAGAAGGCTTAGAACAAAAACTGAGAGAATTTTTCCTATATGCCCAAATTTGAGGCCAACCTACAACTTGGTTTCTTTCAATAGAATGTTCATCAGCAATTGGGAAATAATTTTCTTTCAAATTATGACTAGATTCAAAGCTAGACCATTGGTTGTCTGTTCTATCATTGCTTGAGTTGTAGAGGCCATTTACAAAATCCATTATAGAATTGTAATTATTAAGGGTTAAACTTGAGACTGGCCATGAGTTCCAATAAAATGGCAAACAATTATCTTTTCTCAAGTCATTGACAAGATTTCCCTACCAGTTCTTTTTCAATAAGACCGGATCACTTGCACTGAAATGGTATTTATTGGCATGTGTTAGGTGTAATTCCAGATGACACCACACAGTACTTCCATCCTTGTGGATGTCAACGTATATATGTCCATATTCTATAAAGATAAAAGACATCGAAAAGTTCCTTGATGCAGGTTTTAGGACCCATGCAAATATCTTCTAGCTTGTTTAGTATTTATGCATGTCTCCCTTGAGGATACATTAAGGTATATCATAGTCATTTTGAAATCTCCCTGATAGTTCATCAAGAATATTTTATGATCAAAAACTCCATTAGGATAGCATTCTAATGTGTACCCCATAATCTGTGCCTGAAACATTGATAGTAGGTAGTAGGCATCATTTTCTATCCTTTCGAGTATATTATCTACCAATTTAAGACTTGGTACACTCTTTGCAAAAGTATCAACCTGGGGTTCTCACACCTACTCACTATTAGTATTGAGACTACACAATAGATCCTTTATCCAAGTGCATCCATAAGAGCAAGGATGTTATAACGATTTTTGATATAGCTGACTATGCCTTCCTAGTTAGATACTGATATTACTACAATTTCATTCTTCACTTCCATAGTAGCAATGCTATGGATTGATCTATATAGCATTGTTTTGATAGAGTGGTCATTTATTTGGGTTACATATTACTGTAGGGATGAAAGAATATTTCCTCCTACTGACATACTAGATTCAGCCATTAGTGAATGCATACATCTTTAAGAATTCAACTTCCATCATTTTGGAATCTCTATTTTGTCCAGTCTGGATAGATTTGCAGTTGATAGGGGTATGTTTACTCCCTTAGTGCTCAGTCTTGTTTTAACATGATTAATTATTGATGCAACACATTTGGTATCCAAAACTGTAATATCATATCCAGGATCTATCAATCCAGGTAATATGCATTTCTAACCAACCATGAATTCTCCATATTTGGCTACCATCATGTTTATGGCCATGGATTTGTCACTTGGGATGTACACATTGTACAAAATTTTTCATCACTTGTGATTCACCATAGTAATTAACTTCCATTATTTCTAATAATTGTTGGTTTATGATGGTACTTAGGATTATGGTGTCTTTGAGTTAAGCAATACAACAAAATCGACAGTTTGAGTTACTATATTTAGTCTTGGATATAGCCTCTTTTATTATATTGTGGTGTTATGCAGTTTGAATTCCAATACCCTACCAACAGTTTATGATCTGATAAACTTTGTGATAATTATCCTATGATAATTCTTTATATGTAAGATGGTGAGCTAGTGAATGAGTAGGTTGTGCCACTCCACAAAAGTTGTTTAAGTTTTTGGGGTTTATTGGTAGTGATTTTTCAACACTAAAATCCACACTAATAAATTGATAATACAAGGAAGTGACAAAATACATTGTAGTTATTTTATTCGTATCCAAAAGTTTAATGAAAATAAGTTCAAGTGATGATGTTGAACAAATATCAATCAAACTCTCCAATCCTTTTGGTAATGACGTAAAAATCATTTAGTTACTTTCAATATTTTGGAGATAAAATAAAAAATGTGTATATAATTTTAAATTAGAGGAAAAATAAGTAGAAGTTGGGTAAAATGTTTATTTATGGTTTATGTGGTTCATCAATTTCTTGATTTCTAAAGGAAATATTTATCCATGTAAAAATTATGCCAACACAGTGCACCTATAAACATTCTACAACTACCAACCATGAGCATTAACATCATCGTTCACATTCTACGCTATGCTCTCAATGGACTCCAAATCAACTTCGTGTATGGGTTAAATTTCCCATTAGTTTACCAATTTGAACTTGCTCAACGTTTGAGTCTTTTATGCATGATTTTTGAGATCGAGGCCATAGTTTAACTTCACATCATAGCTCACAAGGTAATGTTTTTAGATGTCCACATCATATATTCCACGCGTATATTTTCTATTTGTCGATCTTTTCCATCGTGTTGTAGTTGGCAATGCCCACATCGTATTATATTATTTTATTTTTTGCTATGTCATCATTCATGCTGGCCCCATGGTCGATATTTGTGATCGACTTCCATGCTTTCATGGAGAGGCTTAAAAATTCTTTTGATATTGTGATTCATGGTACTAATCACCAATCATGGGTGTACACATTTACTATTGTTTCCAACTTTCTCTTAGGTTCTTGTGAAAAGAAACTCTTTGCATACCTTCTTGATATTAATTTTTAATTAGGCCTTGCATATATTAAGTTTAATCTCAATCCCATACCTTAGTTGGTATGCCAAATTTCATGAATTTCAGGAGTGGCTAAGGGAAATTTTAAATATTTTCATGCAATATATCCTTTCTCTTCCCCTAAAGACTTAATAAATAAAATTGATAAGTTTCTTTTATATTTTGTGTTGACACGTATCGTTTTACTTGGGGCCAGTCTAAATATCAACACTTAGAAACTTTTTATAATATGCATTGCAAATACTATCTACGAATAGTGCTTACAAAAGTTGTTTACAGAAGATTTCTACAGAACCTGTTTACAAAAAATATCTATAGAATCTATCTATAAAAAATGTCTACAGAAGATGTTTATAGAAACATTCTACAGAAACTGGTTACAGAAGTTGTAATTATAGAGTTGAGAAAATACTTTATCTAATTCTCCCCCCAAACTGTATTATGAATTCCAGATGTCTTTATTTACTTTCCCCCTCCAAACTGTATGAAGAGGGTTTTATTTCTATTATGGTGAATTATATATAGTAATGGATTTTATTTATGGGGGATTATTACAATTTTACTTATATATATATATTTGTGATTGTGCTTCCTGAATTTCATTAAGGAGTTTCCAAGTGAGAGAATGGCGATGGTTGTGAAACTTGATATCAGTCATCAATATATGCAAAAATAGATCTTTGTCAAGGGTTTGGATAATTTCAACACTAGTTATGAATAGAAAAATAGGGTATATAATATGATATCATCTTGATGGCCTTTTATTTTTGCTATTATTATAGGGGTGCAAATTTTTGGGAAATACAGACCACACTTTTTTAGGATGGAACAACCTATATAGAAAATAGAAATCTACTTATGACTTTTTCTTGCTTATGATGTTCTAGAGTTGTTTCATAAAGACTCAAACATGCTAGTGAATTTAAACAAATTCATATATTCATCTCACAAATCAATATGATGTTAAAGTTATCCTAATATTTTCAAACATCTTAAGGACCAACTGTATGTATAGTGATTGTTCATTTCCCATCATGAGTAAGGATTGAATAACACAAAGGTTACTTATGAAAACAAGCTAGCTTATCTACGAGTTTCCATAGGTCTTGTTCAGACTTAGCACTACTGCGTAAGGATACCTTATTGCCAAGTGAGTTTCATTCAACCCATTGCTGTAATAAGGATCACCCCATGGTTTTTGAGACACTAAGAATTCCAGGGATTCAAGCTCTTAACCCTTATTTTATTGATTTTTATTGGGATATTTGCTCATTTTGAGAGGGAGCAAGGTATTTTTATTGCTTTTTGGGATTCTTGCCTATTTTTAGGGAAAGCAAGAAGATGATTTTTCAGATACTTGCTTGATTAGATGAGGAGCAAGGGATTTTTTTGAAGGAGTAAGAATTTTGGGGAATCATATTCCCAACCACTCTGTCAAAGTTCTTATTGGAATTTGATCCTATCCTTACTATTCTTCCTTCCTTTGTTTTTTCAAGGGTGAAGGGGGAACTTATCCTTTTGCCAATTCATTAGTTTTCTATACCATGCACATAGATGGATAAGCAGGGCAAACTGTTCACTTTATGCCAATAGTAAATCATGAGTTAGTCTTTCCAAACTTCACAATGTTTACTTTGTTATAATGTGCGTAGTCCAAGATGAAACTTGATTGACTAGGATTAACTTATGACACAAAAATATTATTTGATTTTCAATGAAGTTTTGCTCAAAACACTAGTGGTGGTTGAGTAATTGAAAACACCTAGATTTTATTTAGCAAATAAAGTGTTATGCAACATATGGCAATCATTTTACTACAAGCTCTTAAACTGATTTGGGATTTTTTATTTTAAATATTGAGACTAAAAATTGATGAAAATAAGATATGAGTTTTGCAAATATAGGAACTCCATTATGAAACAAAGGAAGCATAATATTTTTTTCTTAGTGATATATTAACAAATATATATATATATATATATATATATATATATATATATATATATATATATATATATAACCTCTTCTTCTTCTTCTTTTATTTTTTTTTTTTTGGTTCTTTGCCTTTCCAAACAAGAGGATTTAACTAGACTACATTCCCTTTAGTAACTATGCTTGTTTATTTTATGTATATATATTTTTATATATAAAGCAACAACTTATTTAATAGGTAATGTATTTTTTGCTTGTTAAAGAGAAGTGTTTATTCAATAGGAGTGATTTGTAGTTTAGATATATACTGCAAATCAGTTCGTTGCTTAAGATGGTGTATGAATTTTTCTTTAGATAGTGGCTTCTTGTATAGTTTAAACCTATGCCCATTAAGTAGTAATTTTCTGGTTGAGTCATCAATAGGCTTTGAGTTTTACTGCACCATTTCCAAATATTTTTCAATTGAAGTATTCATGATACAAGACGTTTGTCCTGCCACTTTATAAATTCGTTAGTTCAGTCCTGTACAATACCTCTATTTTATTTTATTTTATTATTATTATTAATATATATATATAGATATACATATATACTTTATTTTTATTTTATTTTATTTTATCTTTATTATGTGTATTTATTATTATTTTTAATAATAATTTTTTTCTTGTAATATTTTTTAGAGGTTTATTGTAGTAGACTGTCTTAGACTGTTTCCCACAATCTAACAACTTTTCTTTTATTTTTCCTTATTTTTTTTTGTTTGATTTTGTTTGGGTTCTATTTTGTTTTGTCTTTATTTGTATCACCAATTCAAAACAATTCTATTGTTGTCAAGTTTAGGTACAACTCATAATAAATGATTTTATAGCTATCCTTAACACAATAGGAAAAATGAAAATAGAATTTTTGTTTTCTAAAGCAATCCTGCTATAACTAAAATTAGGTGTGACTCACGGTCCATGAATCCATACAGCCAATATCAGTATAACAAAAAAATAATAAAATTTTTGAACAATCCTAATGTTACTAAAATTAGGTGCGACCCAGTCAATGAATCCATACAACCAATTTTAGCACAATAGGAAGAAAGTAAAATCCTATTTCTAAAACAATCCTAATGTTACTAAAATTAAGTGTGACCCAGTCAATGAATCCATACAGTTAATTTTAGCACAATAGGAGGAAAGTAAAATGCTTGAAAAGTAAATTTTTTGAAATAAAAAGTTATTTTGCTATCACTTCTTTGATTATTTAGGAGAATTTCACTATGAATGTGTCACTCAATCATACCTACTTCCTATTTCTACAGGTCATACAACCTAGACCAAATTAATTCATAGCAATCACCCAAAGCTTAAAAATTTGCAAGAAATAAAATTTTAACTATGAAAGCAGTAAAATGATCCTAAAGAGAAAGAACCTGGCAACGTCGAACAAAGGGGCTTATTGGGACCATCTCATGCCACTATGACTCGTATGCGCACCAAGGAATCATACGTACCTCTTTCCACATACAAGTAAGCCTCTCTCTTCTTGCGCAACCAAACAACTTTTCTGATTAACAACTATGACACTACTCTCCTCGAAAATGGTGCCAAAATGTTCAACCGTAGTTCCTTACATTTAATTTGTCAATTCAGGTTAATCCATATTAGATTTAAAGAGTATAAATCCAATATATATTGTACCATAGTGATTAATTCTTAAGATTTATTATGTTCTCTTTTAGTCATAGGTTTTGCAAGAAATTAAAGTTTGTAGAAAATTAAAATTTGCAAAAAATAAAAGTTTGCAGGAAGTTAAAGTTTACAAGAAATTAAAATTGTGTATAAATTAAAGATGCAATTTTAAAATATGCAATTTATACTAAGTCTATATGAATATGTGTGGATCCACATATGATTTAATGATGCATAGTATAATTCATAATTATTTATTGTGCAATTTAATTAAATTTATGCTCTAAGACTAATTCTACATTCTAACTCTATCTATCGTGTTTTTGGGGGAAGAGATTTAGGGACTAACCTTTTGGAGTGGGCCCTGCCTCCGGAAGGTTAGTATTAACCTCCTCCCCTTTCCTTACTCTATTTTAACTTCAGTAAATTATTTTCATTAAATTATTCTAATGCTACTCATTTTATGGTTACAGGAAAACGAAAGGGAAATTACATAAGCAAATATAGCATAAAAGAAATACAAAATATGGTTACCAAATCCATAGAAGAAAATACTGCTATTTTATTGCTTAATATTCAATCTTCATTCATACACACTATGTAGATAGACTCCTTTCACATCTAGTGATAAATCTCCAAAATCACAAATTGTAGACCATTGACAATAGACGATAGACCTTTTTAAAGGTCTTTACATGTATTTTTATAATATCATATTGGGAATTATTAATAGAAATCTTCCACGTATTTTACATGTGGATTTGTTGGCTTGATGATGCAATAACTATCTGCCTAACAAAAATGATCTAAATTGACATAGTTTCCTAACCCACTTGGACCCAGTCATAATCTAAGTGGTCCAAGTGGCAATTCATGAACGAACATAACAAAATGCTTCTATTTTGAACATTTTGTAAGATATAACAATATAAATATATGCCCCTTTATTCACATAGATGATAACATCTTACATAAGAATCTAGACAGCTTAACAACATACTAGCTTTAAAACTTTATAACAACTTCAATAATCATAATTTCTCATGCATAATCTTTGACAAGTCAACCAACTATGCTGATTGGAAATATTTCGTAACAATATGCTGCCATGTAAGAGTGCCATGCTATAATTGTCGTTGCACGTAGTGTTTTTGTCAATTGACTTGGTCAAACCTTTTTGTAACTCTTGTCGGTAGACATCTTCAGTAATAGTCTTCAACAGATATCTTCTATAACATATTTTAGCAACTGTGTTTTGTAACATCTATCTGTAACCCGCGTCTATAGTATTCTTAACATGTCATCCTTGTGACCATATTCTCCTATGCTCAAAATTTGGTTCAAGTCTTGTTATGCTTCATTAATCCCCCATGAAGTGTTCTTCAACGTTCTCTTGTCCAAACATACAAAACTTGCACATATTTTGTGTAAAATTCATGCATTTATCAATTTAACCTCATTCATCATTTTGAATGATAAATCACATAAGTAAAGTGAAATAATCATTAAAAATCCATTTACATCCATGATTTACAAGCATAAAATAGGTAAAATTTTGTATACAATATGTGCTAATTAATCACTCATAATTTCTTATTAACCTTATTGATACCTCTAAAGTGATAAAAATGCAAATAATAATTTAAAAAATGGAAGCACTAAAGGAGGATGAATCAAAGAGGTAGAAACAAATGAGATTTGAGTACTTTGGGAAGGCCACATTAATTCAAGTGCCTCCTAACTAGAGAAAATTGCAATATTAGTAGAAGAAGTTGTAACTTCTATGGCAATAATGTTAGGATCTTAGGTTGTTGGGATAACAAATTCTAAGGTTAGTGGTTCATTTGTAGAAAGGGATGGAAGATGAGGTTGAGAGGTCTTGTTGCTTATTAACTATGACCTGTTAGTTATTTTTTCTCTTCTTTTCCTTACCAAGGTTGGCTACTAGATTTACCTTTCACTTTTCTTTTCTTTGGGTCTTCCAATACAAGGTCTCCTATTAGGGAGTGTGTTGTGTTGGGGATGGTGGAAATGAGGACCTTTCAAGAAGAGCAGTTGTTGGGCCTTCTTTTGAGATTTTAGATAGAGGTTCCTCAAATTATTTTTTTGCTAATATTACCCTTTCTATATGTTGAAGTGTTTCAATATTTACTTCTTCACTCCACTTCTTCGATCTTGAGTTTTGAGCATCTTGGTGTTATTTTGCTGATGGAAACTCTTGGTTGGGTCATAGTCATTTGCATGCACATAGAAATATCTCCAAGGTGGAAGTGGTTCCATAGCACTTACATTCCATCGGATGGGAGACTGCTCTCTATTGTTCCTATTTTTCTCCATGTGTGTGCACTTGGATTTCACTAATTTAGCTACTTTTTCTCCATGCATCTCCTTAATTATTTTCATGAAAAAATCATCTAGATCATATCCCCACCTCTATGAAAGTTGGCTAAGACCTAGTTTCTCCAAGGTTGCTATGATTTGCTCACATTGCCATTTCTTCCATATAGTGATGTCACCCTCATTGAAATCATACTCCATGGTTGCTCTCCTCTTATTTCCAGAACCAAACCTGTAGTTTATGTAGTCCACCTACCGGTAATATTCTAGTGCGAATAAGTGGTGGGTGACATAATGAGGCAACAAGAATGGCTTCTCTATGAAACCATATAATCTTATGATTGTACCCTCTATTAGGAGGTACCAATCTCCTTCTTTCACTCCTTTCACTCTAATTTTACTTTCAATTTTTAGGGCTAATATGGGGTAGTCGCCATACATAACTCATAGAGCTGGTCTAAGGAATTCAAAATTGAAAGTGTAATATGATTGTGTTCTGCTTAGAACCCTTGTCCAATAATATATTGGTAGTATATGTCCATATGCATCCTTATCGACCATTGATATCCATGGATATTCATCCTTAGTAGCACTAAAGAACATCCAAACTAAGTTGGAACAATGTTTGAATACTGGGTTCTCTTCATCTTCCTTCATATCCACTAGTTGCTCATGCATTTTCTTGGTAAGAAATATGGGCCAGTTGAAGTAAATTGGGGCATTGTTGTTATCCCCTATCTGTACCATGTACATCTTGGTGTTGGAGATGCAATATGTAGTGGCCAATTGCTAGTATTTTACATCTAGGTCTGACTCAAGGCTAGCTATTATGACCAACATGGAGTACAACTCCGGTTCTACAAATTCATTGGTAGGAATAGGAGTCGTGGGCAGGGCTTGACTAGACTTAATGGTCTTAAGCTGGCCATACACCCAGGTTCTAAAATATTTTCCATCTTGTGCATGGTTCCTCAGAGTGTAATATTTGGCCTGTTGCTCTAAGCTGAACTCTCTAGGGGGTACAAAGGGTTTTTATCCCATTGCAAATAGATCTCGATAAGCTTGCTCTATAATATGGAACAAAACCTTGTCATGGGATGTTCTTACAGACCTAGATGTAGGGTCATAGAATTTTGCTATGGCGGAGACTAATTCAGGGTAAGGATGGACTACATCACAAATATAATAAGCAAGGAAATAATACATAGCCCCAATACCTTGGTCTGGAAGAGGCTCCCCCTTGAAGAATTTGTCTTCATATCCCCATATCAGGTTATCTCTAGTTGAGTACATCATCCTTGTGTCTACGACCCCTACCTTCTTGTCTGTGTAATATGGTCTTTCCACCCTTCCAGATTGCCCAGTCTGCTTTGTTGAAGATGATGCCATTTCAGCTTCTGAGTAACTCACTCTTCACAAATTGCTCTAGGGAGTATGCAACAAACTATTCTCAACAGTGTTATGGTTCCTCAGCTCGATTGCTCGTAAATGACTAAAAATTTGAATTTGCTTGCTTAAATAGGTTTTCGAGCACTCCTTCACCATTAATGAGAATGAGTGGGTGGTTACCTCCCATGATTTCAAATGAGTGAATCATATGCTATGAAGCATGGCTTGTCAGTGAAGAATGCATATTTGATTGGATGAAATTCATGGTAGATGGTGGTAAACTATCCATTGGTACACTTCTCAAGGTGCATTTATTTACCCATATTCATGGTGGAATGATGAACTCAATGGATTTTAATGCTATACTTTCTTTTCTTAATTTTTCTTGTCTAAAAATGCATGTTCCTTTTGGTGCTTTCCCAAAATTCCACCAGTTGTATTTCTACAATGGCAACTTTGACCAAGTTGACTATGGATTTTAGAACTTTTGAAAACCCTTCCTGAACTTTGAATTCCACTGTTCTTGATTTTGGTAAGTGTTGTTTGACCACTTTGACTATGGATTCTACATTGCATTACCTCCTTGCGAAGTATATCATAGTCATTTTCACAAGCGAAAAATGACCTCATTTTCTCCATTTTCTTTTTTGGACTCAATAAAGAAAATATAATACAACATGTGTACATAAAGAAAATATAATACAACATATGTACATATATTACAATAGGAGAGCTCCTCTAACTAAAATATAGTTTGAGATGATACCCATTTACAGGAATGGGTTGTATATTTCCTCTTTGATCTTGGAGTTGGAAGGCATTGCTCTCCTTCACTTCGACAATCTTGAATGGTCCTTCCTAGAAAGAATCAAATTTTTGGTGATTTCCTGGCTTAGCCTTTTTCACATTCCACCTTAGCACTAAATCTCCTTCTTTAAACTTTTTGAACCTTATTTTTTTGTCAAACCACTCTTTGGTATTCATGGAGTATTTCTAAAAGTTCTCATATGCCTGAGTTCTTTGTTCTTCCAAGTGTAGCAGATGCATCAATCTAGCCTCTAGCAGACTTTGATCAAGTTTTGGATCTTGGCTGGCCCATTTTAAAGTTGGTATCTCTAGATGAGTAGGTAGAAAAACTTCCTTACCATAAACTAATGCATAAGGAGATGTCTTGATAGACCTCTTGATAGTGATTCTATCTACCCACAAAACCTGGTCAAGTAACAGATGCCAACTCCTTTTGTTCTCTTCCAATGCCCTTTTCAAAATTTTGAGCAAGTTTTTATTGGTGGATTCTACCAATCCATTTCCTTGAGGGTAATAGTTAGAATAATTATTTATATTTATGCCATACTTGCTTGCAAACTCAATGTATTTTGCACCTATGAAAGTTGGGCCATTGTCACTTACTAGTACCTCTAGAATTCCAAACCTTGTAATCAAATTCTCTAGAAATTCAATTACTACTTCTTGGTCTGATTTCTTGGTTGGAATAGCCTCCACCCATCTAGTGAAATAGTCAGTGGTAGTAAGGATGAACTTATGACCTGTTGATGAATTGGGATTAATGACTCCAACAAAGTCGAGTCCCCATTGCTGGAAGGGCTCTTCTACCTAAATTGGTTTGAGTAGAAATATTGCATTCTTGGTTCTTCCCACATATCTCTGACACTTATCACATGACTTAGCTACCTTGAATCTGTAAATATAGTGGGCCAGAAGTATCCTGCTCTTATTATTTTCATAGCAGTTATCCTTCTTGAAAATTGATCTTTGGATAGGCCTCCATGAATTTCCTCAATGAACTTCTATTTTTCATTAGCTTTTAGACATCTTAGGAGTACTCCATCTAGGTTCCTCTTATACAAACCTTTCAAAAGTAATACATACTTCATAGCTTACAATCTGAATCTCCTCCACTATGAAGGATTGAGACCTTGCAGACATACCCCTATCTGGAAATAGGCTGTCAATTGATCTATCCAATCTGAATTGCCTAGAAGACTATCATTTTGATCATCCTCTGCTCCTTGATAGGCTACTATTTGTTCTGAATCTGCCTTAGCTGTGAGTTCTTGACATAATGCTCTTCCTCTGACCAACTTGGTAGGGTGGATTTCTACATCATACTCCTGTATTTTAGTAATCCATCCAACCCTTTTATCACCCAATTCTCCTTGAAGGATAAAGTTTCTTACATCTGGGTGCACCATGTAGACCAGAGTTTTACTTTGAACTAAGTACTACCTGAACTTCTTTAAAGATTTCATCACAACAAATACTTATCTTTCAATAAAATTATACTTTGTCTGATACTCATGCAAATTTTGACTCTAGAAGAATATAGGGTGTTCCTCTCCATTCTCATCCTTTTGAGTGAGTACTGATGCATAGCTTTCCTCAGCTCCATAGGCATATAAAATGAAATCTTTGCTAAAATCTAGATTTATCAATACTGGTGCAGTTGCAATTGCTTGCTTTATAGCCTCAAAGGCTTGCTTTCTTTTCTCAGTCCACTTGAACTCCATATTCTTCTTGAGTAACTCTGAGATGGGCCTGACCACTTGAGCAAAGTCTGAGATGAACTTCCTCACAAAGTTAATCTGCCCAAAGAAGGACTACAACCCTTTCTTGTTTGTAGGTAGAGGAAGGGCTAGAATTGATTTTATTCTATCTAGATCTATTGCCATCCCATTTTTGGAGACTACATGTCCCAATAATTTACCTTCATGAATAATGAAGAATGATTTCTTTGGATTGAGAGATATGCCAAACTCTCTACACTTCTAGAAAACTTTCTCTAAATGTTCAAGATGTGATTCCTTCTTATGAGAAAACACTATCATATCATCCAGATAAATCAAAATGATTTTATTGATCAGCTCACCAAAAGCGTAGTCCATGGCCCTCTAGAAGGTGGCTCCCACATTGGATAGGCCAAATGGCATTCTCTGATAAGAAAATGTGCCCCACTTGGTGGTGAAGGTTATTTTGAATTGGTCTTCATCCTTAACCCAAATCTGGTTGTACCTAGAGAAGCCATCCAATAAGGAATATCTTTTCACTCCTGACACCATCTACAAAATTTGATCCATCTGAGGAAGTGGATAATGATCCTTTAATGAAGCTCTATTCAAGTTCTAAAAATCCACACATAATCGGATGTCTCCATTCTTCTTTCTTACTAGGACCAAGTTGGCAACCCATGTGGAATGCTTGATAGGATAGATGATCTTCCCTTTTAGAAGCTTAATCAATTCCTACCTCATTATGGACTCAATTTTTGGATTCACAGGCCTTTGTCTCTGCCTAAAAGGTTTCGCATCAGGCTCTAGCTCAATGGTATGTTGGATGACCTTCTTATCATAAAATTTGAGGTCCTCATATGACCATGCAATGATGTCTGGGTATTTAAAACATAGTGCCTTGACTCCCTCAACTTCTTCTAGAGAACATCTTATTCCAACATTAATCTTCTTATCTGTTCCTATTTCGATTTCACTACAGATCTTATCATCAATTTTCATAGTCCTTGACTTCTTTCCATCCTCATTATCAAACAAGCTTTCCAATGTGATCAGGCCTTTAGGAATGTGATTATTCTTCAATTGAATAACATCTTGTTGATCTATTTCTTGGGAAAGCTCTTCTTGCACATTGGCTAAACAAGCCTCTCTGACTAGAAAATCAATTATCTGCTCATCATTGTCAAAAACTTGCCAAAATATTTATCTATCTGGGACTATTGGTCTGAAGACTAATTTGACTCTTTTACTTGTAGCTGACCCAAGGTCTAAGGAAGGATTAAAATTAGAACCTTTAACTACCAAAGCATCGGCCAGTGTATTCTATTCTCTAGGGATAGAGCAGAGATTTAGTGCATCAAATGATTCCATCAAGTCCCATACTCTATTCCTATACATCTTCAGATAGTGATGTTTACTGCTACACTTCTCTATCACTTGGTTGACCACTAGCTCTGAATCACCATAAATGTCTAATATCTTGATTCCCATTTTTTTCTTGCATCAATCCTAAGCATAGAGCTTCATATTCTGTAACATTGTTTGTACAAGCCCAAGTGAATCTAAAAGAAAAACTCTTCACTCCTTCTAAAGGAGACTTCAACACTACACCAGCTCTACATTTTTGCATCTTGCTCCATCAAAGTGCATTGTCCAGACCTCTATCTGCTTGAGTGACTAGTTAGATATGGTAGGGATATTCTTCTCAACCTCTATGAAGATATTGTATGTACCTAGCCTAGTTTTTGATAGGCTATAATCATCTTTGAAAGGTAAATCATCTTCTATTTCTAAATATTCCAATATTTCCACTAACTCTGGTTCTTCCATCATTGAATGATTGTACAAGTCTTCTTCAATTTTTTCAATGTGGAAGGACATAAGCTTTTTCAAGGTTATTCTTATCCTTTTGCCTTTGTAGGGGACTATCATAGTAGAGTAGTCTAGATACATATATCCTCCCATATTGGCTATGAATTCTCTTGAAAGGCAAATACCAAAATAAGGCTCCAGGTCTACTACCATAATTTCTTAAATAATGGTAATTTTTGGGGCTCTGTGCAACCTCATTAATACATCCTTTATGACTCCCATAGTATTTACAGGGGTACCATCAAGTTGTAAAACCCCCTGACAAGATCTTGTATACTCCATACCCATCTCATCATAGACTACTTTTGGCATAATAGTTGTTGAGGCACCTGAGTCTATCATACAATTGTGGACCACCCATCCTTCCATTCTAAGAGAAATGTAGAATGGAGGAGGCTTGTTCTTCAATGTGGTAGGAGATATATTTTCTTTATCTTGTGCCACATTGAAAATAGTGGTGGTTTCTTTTCCTTGGGACATTTTATGTAGAGAGGCTTTCAACAAATCTATTTGGCCAAGGAGAAAAAGAGTATCATATAGGCTTGCTCTAGATGGAACTCTTTTTAACTCATCCACAATGTTATATTCTGCTTGAACTAGTGAAGGTCTTTCATACCTTTTTTTTGGTTCTCCATAGTTCCTTCTGTATTGCTGAGTAGCTTCAATTCTTTGGATTTTTGTAATGGAAGGGAAACTTAGTTTTTCTTGGGCCTCCCTCCTAGCACTTTCTTGATATTTACTCTTTTCCTTTTTGAGTATGCCTCCTCTTGGAATGCTTATCTCCCTCTCTTGCCTTCTGGGTACTACATTACTTTTATTAGTAGCTTGTAGAATAGGAAATTTGTCATTCCCCTGTAGTGGTGATTCTCTCTTCTTCTATGAAGGGACTTGGAAACTACCCATATTCTATGGGTCTACTTGCAAGGGTTTCTTTTTGGACCTGGTCATGATCGAGACTTGTTCTTCTTCAGGAAAATCTTGTCCAATCATGACTTGATCATACTACCATAACATGTTAACTCTTCCTTTCTAGTTTCTTTTCACTCTTTCCATGGCTTGTTGCACATGGCATTGGTACATAGCACAAGATTCTGAATCATGAGGATCATTGCACATGAGACACCATACGTTAACAAGACTGGTCTCAAGAGCATATTCTTGATCTTCTTGATTCACATTGACTCTGATTCCCGCACTATTGTTGGGACCAAGATTTTGATCTCTGTTAATATAGGGGAATATCCTTGGTTGAGACCTTTCTATCTCTCTTTTCTCCATCACATTCATCTTATTATTGAGTGTTTTTAGAGTACTCTGAATATCAAGTAGAATGGTGGATTCTTGAGGTGCTTGAGATGGAAGTGGCAAAAAGGGGATTGAAGGAGATGGTATTTTAGGGGGTAAAATTGGAGCCATTTGAGGGAGTGGTGATGACAAAGGAGGAGGGTCCATGTAGGAAGATGTAGTTGGCTGACTTTGGGTATTAGGAATCTCAGAACAATAAGGCATGACAATTTTTGGAGGTAACCTTCCTACATTGATGAGGATATTCTCAGCCTACACAACTGCATTGTAAACCTAGGGGAAGGTGTAGACTCTAGACTGTTGAGTTTGTAACCTGAGTTTTGACCCCAAAGCTCTGATATAGTACATAAAAGCAAGGGGGGAAGTGGGCCTAGATTCAGGTGGAATTCTTTTCTAGGTTCTACTAAATCTTAGATTAAAATCTGAAACTGACTCTTGTTGATGCTTTTGCATGGATGTGAACTGGTTTAGGAGAGAAAATGGATCAGTAGACTCATTGAATTCTTCTACAAAAGGCTCAGCTAATTCAACCCATGAAGTAATGTTGTTGTCTTCTAAGGTCCTAAACCAATGAAGGATTTTCCCTCTAAAATATAGGGCTAGGATTCTGACAATCACATCCTCATTTTTGATGTTATGAATTGCTACTAGATTTAGGATATCTTGGCAATGCTCATACGCAGTTTTTCCTGATCCATCATAAGTTGGTATAGCTTTGGATACAGCTTGAGGGATATCATGCATGTGGGCAAGTCTCAGGGGACCACCTGTATTCCAATTGGGATATTTCTACAGAGGTTGGTTTGGAGCCACATTCACCATATTTCTAGGTATTGTTCTTGCTAGAGGTGGTCTTGGAGGTACTTCAAGGGGTGGTCTAGCTGGAGCCTCTTCTGTATGAAAATATGAGGATAAATTTCTTATGATAGTGGATCCTCTTAAAGGGAGCTCATAAAAGATAAAAGGCTCTAGATTATTCTTTCATAGATGACCTAGTATTCATGAAAAAATATGAGCTATATGAATGGCTTTTCTAGTTTCTTGCATTCAGGGGAGTCACCAAGTGAATTTACTACTCACCACTTAATGAGGTCAAGAAAATTCACTAAATCTTGATTCCTTTGGGAGGGATAAAAGAAATGAAACTTTGTGGGTTAACTAATGTTCTTGTAAACAGGGTCCCATCGGGCATGCTAGACCTATTGGGGTCTAAATTGACATCAAGGAAAACTTGAACTATGACTATGAATCTATGACTTCTAGGAGGTGCATACCCGCTAATCATAGCTCAAACCCTAACATTGGATGGATCAAATATTACTTCAATCCAACCTCTAGAGTAGGTTGGTATACCTTGTCAACTAATTTAGGTGTTGACTCAATTAAGCTCAAATAAAAGTGTAAGTTTAGGGATAGAAATGAGATAAGGGTTAGAAAATAGTTGAATGAATAATGGTCGGATAAAGCTAACAATATTGAAAAATATTAAGAATCCACTGATCAATCACATTTCTAGTATGCCACACTTAGGACTAACAACATTCAAAACTTATTATCTTCACCATTAAAATAATGAAATACTCAGAAAACTATTTCAAACATCTAAAATGCTAATAATCCAAATAGCAGAATTAGATCAACACTTAGACTAACATAAATAGAAGTCTTTTGTAGTATTTTTTTAGGCATGAACCATTCCAAGTTGCTCCAAATTAGCAATCCAATATCAATAGAATTGACTAATCATAACAACAATAGTAGAAATGCATTCACAGAATAAACTCATAATTGATGAAGACAAAAGCTAGAGGTAAACATCCAAGTAATGCTCCTTCTATTGATTTCTCAGTATTTTACAATAATATATCAGGCAAACACTCTAGAGCCAACCCTTAAAAATGAGGGTTCAACCTCTTTATATAGATTTTAAAAAAAAACTAGAAATATTACAAGGATATTCTTGCCAGATCAACAAAATGCTGAGGTGGCAGCCTCTCATAGATTTTCAAGAAAAAGAATAGAGTTGTGCTCCATGAATACTGCAATTCTGAGCTCTGTAAGTTGTTTGGCTCTCAACTAAATTCAGTAGCTGGAATGGTTATAGGTCAATCTGGATCATCCTTCATTCTTGAGAAGACTTTCCATCATTGATCTACAACTAAAAATATAGGTGAGTCTTGATTCTAGTGATGTTTGATCTTCCTTGATTCTTTCTGCTGCATTCCTCAGGTTTCACTGTGCTTCTTCTTATCCAGAATCCACTGCTTGGTTTTCCACCAAATCAAGTTTGATTGGTTTGATTGTAGAATAAATTTATTATGATGCTTCAAAAATTTCTACGAAATCTGCTACTTCATCTTCTGTCGGGTCGAGTTTGATCGATTTGACTACAAAATAATCATCTGGAAGTAAAATTGTGCCACTCTATGAAATCCGCTACTTGGTTTTTTTCTAGGTTGGGTTTGACCAATTTGACTACAAAATGTTTATTTCACAATTCCTTGGGTGGATTTTAACATTACTTTATATTTTGACATTCAGAATCCGCAACTCTAATTTTCGCTAAACCTTGTTTGACTACAAATTTCACATTTTAGTGGATTTTAACCCTGTTAATATTTGGCAGATATCATTCCTGAAACTTAGTCACCCTTTTGCCAAAATTGATATATTTATGATCTTTCACTATGAAAAATACCCCTTGTGCTGGTGTTGCCATTCTGAATTCCACAACTTTGAATTTCGCTTAGCACTATTTGACTGCGTTGACTGTGGATTTCACACCTTAGCATATTTTAAAATTTCTTTGGAGTTTTCTTTGGAAACTTAGCCAATTTTACAAAAACTAATAAGTATGTATCCTTTTGGGTCTACACTACTATGACCACCAACATTGGAGGGATTCCACAGGTTCCTCCAATTGGTAGTGCATCTCGATAATATGCTCAATTTCCTCATTTTTCTCATCTCAACATTCATGATTCTGTTCCACCAAATGTCGGTTATCTTTCATAGTAAGATACCACATATCATAACCCATACCATAACAATGTCAATGCCTCCAACATTAGCCAAGTTCCCTTCCAACAACCTACCTATACCCCTCCCCTAGGGAATTTTGGGGTATTGCACAACAACAATCCCAATATGCAAATCTTGACAAGTGTGGTGAAGCAATTGGTTTTAAGAGTGGATATGATTCAGCCTCCAAGCTTCACCTACAACTACAAGGAGATGTGCAATCAGTCCTTAGACCCTATTATCACTTCTAGACCCTATCCTAAGCATTTTGAGATGTCATTTTTACATATTTATAAGGGAATAGAGGACCCAATTGAACATTTTAGGATGTTTAGAATAGCTTGCCATGATATTATATATGATGACATTTGTTGCGAAATATATTCCCTAAAAGCCTTGGTGTTATGGCATTGGAATGGTATTATCAACTAACTCGTCATTCTTTGAGAAATATTGAAGAGATAGCAAAGTTTTTTGTTCAATAATTCAGACCTTATGTTGAGAAAAAATTGACCATGAAAGATGTTTATATGTTAAAACAAGGTAAATATGAAAGTTTCTTGAAATTCTTGTCTCATTGGAGAAGTTTAGTTGGGCAATTGAGATATACTTTACCTCCACAAGACATGTTAGAAATTTTCATTGGACATTTACAAGAGCAAATATCTTATGAATTAGAAACAACAACTATCACCTCTTTTGACCAAGCGATAAATCTAGCAAGAAGGGTGGAGCAAGCCCTTATTCGAAGAGGTCAACTTAAGACAAATAAATAAGAAGATAGGACCATAAAAAATTAGTATAAAAACAAGCATGTAGTTGATGATGGGGTAACAGACAGTAGGCCTATTTATAGTATTGTTAACACCCTACAAAAAATGATGGTTAGCCAAAATAAAAAACCCCACCAAGGAATTTTATAAGAATCAACACACCTATGGTGGTGGTCCTAAAGCAACGTTTGGAAGCAAATATAATTGGGTTACCTCCCATAAGACAACCCGATACCATGACTAATTGGTATAAGCCTAGTCAGCACTGTGAGTATCATAGAGTAGACAGGTACATGATAAATTTATGTAAGAGGTTAAAACATATGGTTCAAGACCTAATTTATGAAGGTCACCTTGTTACAGAAGTTCCTCAACCCAATCCTCCAACAAACAATCAACCTCCTACTTAATAAGCACCCACAACTAATAAAGACATGGGGATATTCCAAGATTCCTTACCTAAGCATGGGTAACATGCAGCTAATCAAGTGGCATATCGTAATGTGCCAACTCCCTATAATAATATCGTTGGTATGATAGCTTCAACCACAAAGCAACAAGATTAAGCACAACCGACTCAACAATCTAATCAAGAGACGAGTTCTACATCCAACCACCATTCAAAACCATCCTTAGTTTTGAAGAGTATCCAAAAAAGGAGCACGATAGTAGAAAATCTACCTTTAGTGTTGAAACTACAACCTAAAGTCTCATTTGAAATTCAAAAATAGCTAGCTAGTACCCTAGCTAATATTTCCCTCTTAGAACTTTTGCAAACTTCTCTTATTCATAGGGAAGCCTTATTGAAGTTTCTAAGACAATAATGTGTTCCTAAAGACATTTTTCCTAGTGCTATAGTTGATGTTTTGGTTCCCTTGGGATACATCATACCACATTTTGGATGACAATATTCCTTCCTTAGACTTACGAGGGTATTATTACCTTTACATAACTATATTTATTGGGTAAACGTTTATCAAACGAATTTTGATAGACAATGGTTCTTCTCTCAATATATGCACTTATCAATTTTTCCAAAATTTTGGATTAAAAGAGGAATATTTAACTAAATATGATATCATCATTAAGGCTTTTAACAATGAGTCCCAAGTGGGTTGAGGGCTTTTGCTTCTTTTTCGAGCTCTAGAGATTTGGCGGGAAACCTTCTGTGCAGGCACCGGGCGAAGCTCCAGGGTTTCTGGTGGGAAGATTCTTCCAGGACCTCCGGTGGATTGAATCTACACTACTTTGAAGGATCGTTCGTTGCCTCAGGAGGGCCCAATGGGGTCTCCTCCAGGATCTATCGATGGGAAGAAAAGCTCATATGCTGATATATTAAAAGAAAACCCTGCATCTTCCTCCGATGAAGCTCAGCGAAGTGCTTATCAAATGCTATTTAAGAATGTCGGAAAGGGTTTACCTGCAAACAGAGTTAACGGCTGCCTTCCACAACTCGCTTCCTGGGCCTAAGATTGTCATAGAACCAAAACTGGTTGAGGATACGATTATATACCGTGCTACCCATGATCTGATCTGCAAATTCATGGGTATCCGGCCCACTCTGAACTTTCTACACACCTGGGTGAGACAGAACTGGGAGCCCATTGGTGAGTACTCTCTATGGCCTATAAGCAATGGGTATTTTATTATTAGTTTCTCTTCTTTAGCAGATAGAAACAGAGCATTTGAATCATAGAAGAGGAGCCACGGCCCGACAGGATTATTTGTCCAACCGTGGAGAGTGGGTTTTGATCCTCGCATTGAGCCCACGGCTGTCCCGGTTTGGATTCGGTTGTACGCTCTCCCGATGGAGTTTTGGGGTGAGCAGATTCTTGAGTTGATTGGTAATTCTCTAGGTAGATATTTGGGAGTTTCCAGAGATACCATTGAGGGAAATACTACTGTCTTTGCTAGAATATGCGTAGAAATGGATATTAGCCAGCCACTTCCAGCCGAGGTGGAATTGGAGTTGGCAGGACTAACCTGGATACAACAGCTAGACTATGAAGCCTTACCTTTTAGATGCAGAGTCTGCCATAAGCATGGCCATTTGGCTAGGTTCTGCCCAAATATCCTGACCACAAAAGCGAAAGCTCCGTCGGGAGCGCCAAATCGCCCCAGAGAGGGTAAGTTCACTCCGGTCAAAGAACCCCTCAATATCCCCCAAGGTTCTGATGCCCAGAAAGATGGCTTTGAACAACAGAAGCGGAGGAAAAACAAAAAGAGAAATGGCAAAGAGCAGGCTCAAACCAAGCCAACCAATCGATATGAAATCTTCAAATCCCTTGTAGACCAAGAAGACCAAGTCATGGAAGGAGTGGATGGGAATGCTGAGGATAATAACACCCACTCTCATGCTCCTCTATCATCTACTCCTGTCTTAGAACAGGTGATTGAAACCCCTGAGACTTTGCAGCCAGAGAACCTAGGGGCTATGGTAATCCATTCCCCTGCACAACCAGTTATTAAGGATGTCAACATGGGAAGTGCAGAAAAGAACAGAGAAAGACCAGCGTTGGGGATTACCCAGGTGGAAAAGAGGTCTAAGAATAGTAATTCCCAAGGAGCTGGTAGAAAATCCAATAAGGATCTACTAGTAGCGCAAGGGGACAAGCTGATCAATGGAGGATCGGTGAGAACAATTGACTCTTATTGCTCCCAAGGTTTCCAATGATTATACAATCCTTGGAATGTAAGGGGTTTAAACAAGTAGAACCCATCAATCTGCTGTTCAAAGACTTTTAGGAAGACACAAAACAGACTTTTTGCTCCTTCAAGAAACAAAAATGTCTTTAGATCTTATGTGTAAAACTGTTAGTAGAATATGGAGGGGCGCTGGATATATGGATGTGGCGGCCCAAGGAGCTTCGGGGGGATTGTTACTCTTTGGAACCCTCTCGGTGTGGATAGCAATAGAACATACAACTTGGAGGGGTGTTCTCACATCTCTCTTTAAGAACATTGTTACAAATGAACAGGTTTTAATCACAAACTTCTATGGGGCTCAAAGCATTGATGGCCAGCGGCTTCAATGGAATGTTGTTCATTCAATGAGATCCTCCCGGGAAGATTGCGATTGGATTATTGCTGGGGATTTTAATGCCAAATTATCTGCCAGGGATCAGGAAGGTGGTATCCCAGTTTTGGATCCAGGGGATAGGCTTCTGATTGCTCAAGTCCAGGCCTTTCACCTTGTTGATATCAAAGGTCCTGGCACTTATTTTACGTGGACTAATAAGAGAAGAGAGCCACACAGTAGGGAAGGTAAAACTAGACCGGTTTCTGGTCTCGGAGGAAGCATTTGTGAAATGGAATATTAAATTTCAGATTTTGGAAGGCCCAGTTTCAGACCACTTTCCCATTTTGCTGGAGGGAGGGGCTATGACAGGGCAGTACCATAAACCATTTAAATTTGAAAATTTTTGGTTGCAAAAAGAAGATCTCCGAAGAAAAATTCCTCAGTGGTGGGAAGATGGCCGCCCACCTTTTGGGACTGCAATGTTCAAATTTCACAAACAGCTTCAATTTGTCAAGTGTAAACTGAAACAGTGGAGGCAAACTAACAAATCAGACTTCCAGCACCAACGGGCCCCCTTGTTGGCCAGATGGGATGAGGTGCAAAAACATTACAGGGAAGGAAACATTTTCGAGCACCTTAAATCCGAGGATGATGCTTTGCACAAAGCGGTTGAGGATATTGATAATCAAGAAGAGATTTACTGGAAACAGAGAGCAAGAAATACTTGGTTATTAGAAGGAGACAGAAATACAAAATTTTTTCAGCGCTCTGCCTGTGCTAGGAGACAAGCGAATAATATGGAATTCCTTCAAGATGAGAATGGATACTCTTTTGACACTCTTCCCGGTATGCACTCCCACTCAATGGAGTATTTCTCAAAACTCTTTAAGGAAAGTATGGAGCAAGATGGGGAAGCCCAAGATGAAGTTATTGTTGTCATTCCTTCTATAATCTCTCCTGAAGAGAACCAGGCCCTACTTAGACCCATAGATAGAGATGAACTTAAGAAGGTGGTCTTTGGGATGAGTACTGGAAAATCGCCCGGTCCTGATGGCTTCCCTATTGAGTTCTTCCAGGCCTTTTGGGATACCCTGGAGGAAGATGTTCTGGCTGTCACTGAGGAGTCCAGAACCAATAAAAGAATGCTCAAGGCTCTAAATCATACCTTCATTACTTTAATTCCAAAAGGAGAAGGGGGGGTTCATTTATCTGATTTTAGACCTATTGCCTTATGCAATGTGATCTATAAAATAATCACTAAGATTATGGCTGAAAGGTTAAAACCTATCCTGCATAATATAATTTCCCCAGAGCAAGGGGGTTTTGTTGAAGGGAGGCAAATCTTGGATGGAGTGATTCTAGCACAAGAGGCTATCCATACAATGCACCAATCTGGGAACAAAGGAATGTTCATTAAACTGGATATGTCCAAGGCTTATGACAGGGTGGAGTGGGGCTTCTTGGCAAAGATGTTGACAGCCTTTGGTTTCTCTCAAGACTGGACAGACTGGGTCATGAGCTGTATTTCTACGCCTTCATACTCTGTTCTTATCAAGGGACTTCCCTCGCCTCCTTTTGGTGCCTCTCGTGGCCTTCGGCAAGGAGACCCTTGCTCTCCTTATCTCTTCCTCATCTTGGTCGAAGGATTGGGTAGACTCTTTCTCGAGAAGAAGACTTCAAGGTCGATAACGTGTATTAAGGTCGGGGCTGAAGTTTTGACTCATTTACGCTTTGTAGATGATACTCGGATTGGTGGGAGTGGCCAGCCTTAGGGAAGCAAGAAGAATCGGAGATACTCTAAATGTCTACCTCCGGGCCTCTAATCAAGTCATCAATGACAATAAATCCAAAGTGATCTTCTTCAATATTGATCAACGGTTACAGATGACGAGTTATTGAGATTTTAGGTTTCACTCGGACCTCTCTCCAAGTAGTTTACCTGGGGGTCCCTCTCCATTTCAAAAAACTAAAAATAGATGTTTGGAAGGACCTATTGGATGGCATCAAAGATAGAATGAACCATTGGTCTCATAGATGGTTAAGTTATGGGGGTCGTCTAACTTTTCTGCAATCAGTTATTCGAGCCATGCCAATTTATAAATTCTCCATCCTCGGTCGCTCCCCGCCTATTTGGAAAGAGCCGGATAAAATGGCTAGAAGATTTCTATGGGAAGGTGCCAAGGGAGAGAGGAAATGGGCCTTGGTGGGTTGGGACAAGGTTACCCAACCCAAGGAAAAAGGAGGGTTGGGACTAAGAAGCTCCAAGTTTAACAACAAGGCTTTGGTTGGCAAACCAGTACTCGGAGGTGGATTTCTCAGCCAACATCCCTCTTCAGCAGAATCCTCTCTAGCAAATACTTGGGTTCTGTCCATCCTAATGATGTGGGCCGCTTTCCTCTGGAAGGTTTTGGATCATCGAGTGTGGCAGTGCGCTCAAGCTTGGAGCTCAACTCATCAAAGATCAACTATTCTGGAAAGTGGGGAGAGGGGATAAGGCTCGGTTCTGGATCGATTCCCGGGACCGTAATCCTCCCATTATTGTCTGTGTTTCCTGAATTGCAACCGATAAAATCTGCTATAGAAGATAAGGGATGGATCCAAATTGAGAGCTACTTTAACACTAGTCAATTGGGGGACTACAAGATCATAAAGTTTAAGCGGCTGGATGAGTGGCCAATACCAATCCCTCCGGAGTTGGTACCTACTTTGGGAAAAATCTTGGCATAACGGTTTCTTACTCGGGAGAGATGAGGAGGATGAACTGGCCCGGGGCTATGGGAGCCTTGGGGTTTATACTATGAAAGAGGGATATGATGAGATCCTTCCAGAGCCCCCCCACACTTTTTTTTGGTTCATGATTGGAGAAAGATATGGCATCCCTGTGGCCGGCCGAAAGTGAACTTCTTCGCTTGGCAGTTTTTGCATAATGGAATTCTCACCTATGACAATCTCAGACTCAGAGGCATCATTGGCCCTTCTCAATGTGTGTTATGCCACAAGCAGGAGGAAACTGCGGATCATCTAATGTTTGAATGTTCTTTCACAAGACAGATCTGGAAACGCTGGTTCTCCCACTTTAAACTTCAGGCTAATGGGGTCTTGTCTCGAAACAATATATGGGAAAGCTGGAAGAAAGGTAGATTTAAATCCAAAGCTCTTCGAATTGGCTGGGAGCTTGGTTTATTTTTTATCTGGTGGCAGGTGTGGTTGGAGAGAAATGCCCGTATTTTTCGTGAAACCTTCTCCTCTCTAGAAGGAATATGGCAAGTCATTTGGAGCAAAGTGGCGAAAACGGTTGCCATTCATGCCGAGGGGGAAATTCAGTCTGCTTCTGAGCCTTTGGAAGAGGGAGCTGTTATTCAACAAAGGCAGGTGAGTGGTAGTTGGAAACCTCCTCCTGAAGGATGGATCAAAATCAATACTGATGGAGCTGCTAAAGGCAATCCGGGAAGTGCTGGAATTGGAGTAGTGTGTCGCGATCATGCTGGGTCTTTGCTCTATTGGGAACTGTAGGGTCTGGGATGTGCCACAAACAATGAAGCCGAGGCCTTTGCCATTAAATCTGCCTCCTTCTGGGTCGTCAAACAGGGACACAGGAAGATTATTATTGAGTCTGACTCCCAAATCTTGGTGGGTGCTCTTGACTGTATGAGAAACTTTGTCTCGAAAGCTTGGAGGTTGCGGATCTTAGTCTCCCAAATTAAAGAGCTTTGGAGGGAATTAGATGATGTGATACCTGTCTATGTGAATCGAGATCTCAATAAGGCGGCCGATTTCCTTGCTAAGATGGGTGCTGAAAGGGAGGTTGGGATGCAGCTGCACAGTGACATGCCTGTGGAGGATGCAGAGATTCGACAATGCCTTGAACGATTTTTGAAATGATGTGCAGTGTTTTTTATGCTAAGGAAGATTTCTGTCGCGATATCGCGACCTGTAGCGCCGTCGCAGCTTCAAGTTGGAAGCTATCGCGATATCGCGACAGGTTGCGCCCTCACGGCCTTTGGCGGGTTTTTGTCGCGATATCGCGACATGTCGCGCCATCGCGGCCCTCGGGAAGGCGCATGGTAAAATTGTCGCGATATCGCGACAGCTTTTGGCAATTTGGGGCTAATCGGAAAACTTGTCGCGATATCGCGACACTTTTGCAGATGGAGAGCAAAGTGGAAAATTCGTCGCGATATCGCGACAGTTTTGAGAACTGGGCGCCGAAAGGAAAAACCGTCGCGATATCGCGACACTTTTGGCGATCTGGTGTCATAAGGAAAACCCGTCGCGAAATCGCGACCATTTTGCTGATGTGGTGCAAAGTGGATAATTTGTCGCGATATCGCGACACTTTTTGGCGATGGCTGCTGCAAGAAAATCTCGTCGCGATTTCGCGACAATTTTGGCATACCAGCGGAATGGAGAAAACTGTCGCGATATCGCGACGCTTTTGCGATCTGGATGCCATAAGGATAATTCGTCGCGATTTCGTGACACTTTTGATGGTTGGATGATTCGGAGGCACTCTGTCGCGATTTCGCGACCTTTTTGGCGTTATGGAGCAAGTTGGTCTTCTAGTCGCGATTTCGCGACAATTTTGGCGAAGGGTCGCTGGAGGGAGATGTCGTCGCGATTTCACGACATTTTTGGCGATCGAGTGCTGAGGGCTCTGGCTGTCGCGATATCGCGACATGTCACGATTTCGCGACATGTCACGATTTCGCAACATGTCGCGTTTTCGTGACTGTTGGCACCGCTGCGGAGGAGACGGGGTTGACTGTCGCGATCTCGCGACATGTCGCGATTTCGCGACATGTCGCTTTTTCGCGCCCAGTTGACTTCTTTGCTTTGTGTTGAGCTGGGTTGACTTTGTGCTCTACTCTTGTAGTGTTGTTTGTTGTTCTTGGTTGGGATGTGTTCTCTCCCGCTTGTAATTGCTCTTTGTATTAATACAAGTTTTTCATTTTTTCAAAAAAAAAAAAAAAAAAAAAAAAACAATGAGTCCCAAGAGGCCTACAATGTTATATCTCTCCCCCTTAGGGTTGGACCTAGGATCTTAGATACGTTGTTTTATGTGGTGCCTTGTCCCACATCTTTTAATATTCTTCTTTAATGCCCTTGGATTCATATGATGAGGGTTGTCCCTTCCACTTTTCATCAATTTTTGAAGTTTAAATTCAAATATCAACTTGTCACCATTCTAGGTGACCCTCATCCATTCCAATATTGTTCAATGGTTGAGCAAGCTCAATCAGATCTTAATTTATGTCTTTTAGTTTCCTTATCTTACATCACTAAACAACTTGAAAATCCAAAGGTGAGTGAGGAACCACTAATCAATGTTTCATCACAGGATCATGTCAATCTATTTCTTCAAGAACCTCTTATGGATCTTACCAAGCTACCACCTTCACCAAGGACTATGGGTTTACCCTATAAGAAAGGTGAAGTTGTACATATTGGCATGTGTAACTTTATCTTCGTAGGAGTATCCCTTGAAGAAAAGATCCATGGTAGCAACCCTCTTCCTATAGAGCATTCTTTTACCCATTGTTACATATCTAATGATTACCCACTTCCCAAGAAAATACTATCTAGTATGATATATATAGGTAAAGGTTTGGGGTCACAATAGAAAGGGATTCAAGATCCTTTGGAAATTGAGCTTTAGCTTGGGAGATGTGGTGTAGGCTACATCCCTAATAAAATCTAACATTTTCCATCTGCTAATGATGATCACCTTATTACTTATGCTAAATATTTGGATCATAAAGGCTTGGAGTGGAGTGATGAGGATGAGGGACCCCCTTATCCCTTAAACATATTGTTTTACAATGAGATAACTTTAGTTCCCCCTTGGATTTTATTGGCCAAAAAATCTACATGTGTAAAATTATTAAAAAAAATAAGCTCAATGGCTATGAACAATCTATTTTTATGGCTAAAGGTGGCAGTTCAAAATATTTTTTGAATTTTCAAGGAAGGAAGATGTGTAATTTTTCAAAAGGAGTGACTTGCAATCCTAGTGCAGACACAAAAATCTTTGTGAAATATGACTAACTCAAAAAATAGGAAATCTTAAAAGTGCGATAACATGAAAAAGCATGAGAAATGGCCAAAAATAGAGAAAAGGATGCCACACATGATTTTCCAATAACTTTGTAATCTGTGCGCAATTAGAAAATATCCAAAAATCTAAAATCTGCTAAAAAATGGGATTTCAAAAAAATTATGAAGTGTTCATTGTAAGCAAAATGTGCAATTTCGTGCTTCCTTTGCTAACCGCGTGCAAATAAAAAAGTGCTCAAAGGTGTCAAAATTCAAAAAGCGCCAAAAACTGGGTTTTCTGAGAAAATGAAGAAAAGAAAGAAAAGCTTCCACTCGTAAATTCTTGATGCCCTTGTAATCCATACACAAATGGAAAAGCACTAGAAAAGGCTTACAAAATGGAAATTATTGGAAAGTTTATTTTCACGGAGAAAGCTGACCAAGAGGCCTGAGTAGCAGAATGCATGATTTTTGGTATCCTTTGTTGTCAACGTGCAAGTCAAAAATACTCTTAGGTGACATGGTGAACAAGGAGGCATGAAATCAAATATTACAGATAATTTCTTAAGTGTGCAAAAGAAATAAAATACTCACAAGTCAAAAATATGCTAAGCTTAGAAGGCTAAAGGGATGTGAGAAAAATCTTGATTTTACGTGATTTTTTGTTTCCACGATCAAGGCTAGGGAAGACTAATCTTGAGCAAACACAAAGAAGATTCAAGCAAAGAGCGGTTGTGCGGTAATGAATTATAACCATAAATTAGCATATTAATGGCAGTTATTAATACTTGTATTCAGATTTTGATGCATTTGCATGCACCTACTAGTTGCATAAGGTAGGGGAGATGTAGCAACCCATTTTACCAACCAAACCTGAGATATAATTTTTTTTTTACATGTCTATCATGTTAAGTTACAACCAAGTATGCTTGAATCAACACCATGCAGGTAAGGAAGTAACCGAGAGAATTATGACATGGTCAATGTCAAATCTCACAATAGGAGTGATCAAATCCTATCCAACCTTACATCCCATCATTATATGTATGATTCCTTGGTTTAACTATTTCTACCTCTTATTTTCTTAGGAAGTTTAGTTACTTAATCTATTGAATTTCATTTCAATATTTACTTCCTAATTCCATTATTTGCAGTGGAATATAATGCATGTATTAATTAAACAATACATAAGGGTTACCTTATTTACATCAAGACTTTCACTTGATTTAAAGTATAAACCACACATCATAATGAAAGATCCATTCATTGGAAAGCATGAATGCATTAAAAAATAATAACTAAAGTAATCATAATCTATTTTCATCCATAGAACATTGCTTGTTAACAAAATATTATGACATTCTAGTAATCACTTTATAAGAATGTAAATACATCATTCCATTGGAAAGAAAATAACATTTACTTCTTTCATCATATTCAATAACCATGATCTAGCTAATCATAGTGGAAAGTAAAGACATTATCCATGCATAACAATATTTGTAAACCATAAAATAGAAGTACGCAACATATACCCTGGGAACCCTCAGGGGGAATAAACCAAGCCTCCAAAATATGTTTCTCCTCTCATTTCATAAACTTAAATTGTCATTGATACAAATATAGAAAAGGCATCCCGCATATCCTTTTCCAAATTATTTTTCAATAAAAAGGAACCAACTTGTTCCATGTTTTTAAATATGATGCAATTAAGGAAATGCTATATTTCCTTTCTCTAAGCCATCAATGCAATAAATAAGAATTTCACAAAGTCTTATGGCTACTTGTTTATGAAATATCATTGGTTACATATTAAGGAGAAATTTCATCAATTTCCAAGAGGGAACCCCATAATTCCCTCGAGAATGAAACCCACATTCATTCTCCATCCTAGATGTCATTATATCCCAACATAGTACATAATTTGTCTAAAGTTTTACCTCATATGGAGAGATCCCATACTCTCTCTCCAATATTAGATCCCATATCTAATCTTCCACATTCACATATCTTACTTTAGACAACTTCCACCATATCTTATTTAGTTCTCATAATCCATTAACGGGATCATTCATATGGCTATGCTATATTTCTTACAAATTTTGCCTTTTTGATCTAACCAACAAGATTACGTATTCTTACCAAACAATATCTCCTTGTAAACTATAAAACACCAATAAATATTGTAATCTATCACACAAGATTACAAACTAACCCCGTAATCTATCACACAAGATTTCGTTACAAAACAACCTTGTAATCTATCGCACAAGATTACACCTTAAGCACAAAATCCTTGTAATCTATCCAACAAGATTACAACCTTAATCACAATTTAACCTTGTAATCTATCCAAAAATATTACAACCTTAATCACAATTTAACCTTGTAATCTATCCAACAAGATTACAACCTTAATCACAATTTAACCTTGTAATATATCCAACAAGATTACAATCTTAATTACAATTTAACCTTGTAATATATCCAACAAGATCATAATTTAACATTGTAATCTGTCCAACACTCGAACTAAAATTATTACTATAATATTTCCAAATTCGATTATCAAACTCATCCATAAGTTTGGTCCAAATATTATTTAATCGATTCACCCTCTTACTATCAAAGTATTTTGATTCCCATTTTCCTTGAGAGATATATTCGAAGGTGTAAATCCACTTTCACCTTCATTTTGGATATTTCCTTTTTATATGATGAAAGGGGTAGTACCTTATAATTATTTTAAGGGAGTATTTTTCTAATATATTTATATAGCAATTTGGTATAACTCGACCATCATTTCGGGTATGCACTCTAAGGTAAAAGGCCCTACAATCTTACTCACCAAGTACCCAGTGGTTCTTCAAGTTATTTTCTCAAGGGGATCCATTCAGGTCTTCTTACTTAGTTCAAGTGGCTCTTTAACCCCTTTTTCTCCCACTGATGGATGTATTTTGATTACCCAAAAGTTATTCCCCTTCATATTATTAATTCCATTGACCCTAATGGTCCCGCTATAACATTCCTATCAGTGGAGGATTCTAAAGACAGAAGGTAATAGAGCTAGTCGTCAATAAGTTATATTTGACCATGTGTGCATTAGATTTGGTGAGGGGCGAATCACCATAATCCACTAAGAAGTGCTTGAACTGTCATGCTTACAAAAGCTTAACCATAAACTTGATGAATTTTAGGCATATATAATATTATTTGCATAGTTTATGTGGGACAATTACACATGAGAAATTTAAAGAAAACCTCAGTCGCCTTCTAAATTTGGATACATATACTTCACATTGTCTGAGGGAATATTCGCCTAGCAAGATAAGGTTTGCTTTATGCAATTTTGAATGGTTATGCATGATCTAGATTTTTCGATATATATCAAAATGACCATACCTCCAAAAGGGTTTTCTAAAAAATTAGGGGGTCCCACATTAAGAAGATGTCTTCAAATACTCTCAGACTTGAAGGTAAAGCAAATTCATGGTAAATTCATTAAAAGGAGTCGTCAAATGGGATGATAGATGACGCTTCTGATAGGGGGTTTATTTGTAGAAAAACCTCCACCCTAGAGAAACCCAAATAAGTATTTAGTTTAGAAATACCAACCAATATTGGCCTGAAATAAATGAGCAAAAACCTCCAATCCCTAAGGTTTGATACAGTCAATGAAAGACCTCAATCTCATGGTTAATTTACCTTAACAGACATCATAGTACCCAAAGCTTTTTGATGAGGGCCAATCCTTCCGTGGATGGAGGAGTTATTGGTTCCAATTCCAATCCTCTACATATTTGTATATGTATGGATGCTACTGATAGATGACCCAAGTATTTGAGAGTAAATCAGGCACTACATAGTGAGGAGAATCTTCAGTTTATAAAATTTGATACCTTAAATTCAAGCCCAGGGTCTTCAGGGTCACAGTGAGACATTTGTTGATAATATTAAGGATGGAGAACAAAACCAAGGTAGAGCACATCAATTAATCAATGCGTAACAGAGTTGTCAAGGTACATATCTAATCTCATAGAGGTCATTATCTCAAGGAAATATCGCTCCCCAAGTTCTCGTGTATTGAAACCAAGTTTTAATCCAAGATGATGGCTTCACAGAGTGGTAATGTTTCATTGTACAGTCCTAAATCCTCTATGGACATGTCCCACATACTTCGAGCTATGATCCTCAAGCAACATAGAAGCATCTGTGCGCTAACATGAAAGTAACCATCCAAAAATTGTTGGGGGGTTACGTCGATGGAGGAAGAAATAAGGGGTACATGATGCTTTAACCAAAACAATGTTTATAGTAAATGGGTTTACGGATTAATGATAGGTCTTGCTACATATATTTTAGGAGATATGGTACAAAAAACCTTAGCCTATCGTATGATCAAATCATCATTGATGCAAGGATTACTTGGCCTAGCTCATGGCCAAAATGTTGATGATGTAGTGATTCCTAGCGTCATCAATTTATAGCTTCCCAAACTATAGAATATAAAATCTTTCACTTGAATATGTTTATAGTCAACTAGTTAATAGAAAGTCATATCGACTATAAAATTGATTCCCTTCAATAGTCAATATAAAATCACAACGATTATGAAATTGATTTTCTTAAAACAAGGTGTGTTTCTAAATAGCAGATTTAAACCAAGTGGACTTATAGTAATTGCAATGAGTTCACTTGAAATAAACCTTTATGTTCTTAAACAACAAAGATATAATAAATGAGCCTATAGTAATTGTAAAGGCACAAATATATGAGAGGGAGCCTACCTAAAAATACATGGCTCTTTGAATCCAACAATCTATCTCCTTAGCTCTTGCAAGGTCTAGCTCTCTTTCATGCTATTCTTATCTTAGATTGATCTTCCAAAATTTTCCCTCTTTTTGGACAAATACCTTAATTTTCTCCCAAGGATTTTTGGTTTCTGATCTACCAAGGTAGAGAGTATACTCCCTAAGCCCCAAGATTTTCCTCCCTTTCAATCTTGGCTTGCCTCCCTTTTTATAATTTTTCCCAGCTCCTCCTTTCTTCATGAGCAAGAAGGTGGGTATATTATAAAATATTAAAAGGGAACCTTTTTGGAGTTCACCCAAATAGTGGGGATTCCTTTTTATCATTTAAAAATTAGGGACAAGACAAGAGAGGGTAAGGTGGGAGTACTTTACCCATTTTTGGCCTTCCCTTTCTCCCAAGTGCACCTGCAAAACCTGCATTAATACTATTGGGAGGGAATCATGTGACATGGAGAATAGTTCATCCACTAGACACACATGCACATTTTTATTATTAAATTATGACCTTGTCCTTTTTGGGTCTTTTCAAAATTAGACAATTTTTAGGGTGCACCTAATTGCAATAAATTAGGCTTATTTTAATAAGTTGCTTTTGTGGAGGATAATTTTCCCAAATTAATCCTCTTTGCAAAAGCCTTATTTTATTTTCCCAAAACCTTACCAAAATCCCAATTTCATTCAAACTCTCCAATTTAACCTAGTAGAGTGTAGATAGTTTTTAATTAGGGATTTCTATGGAATAATTTTACCATCCCCTAATTTTATTAATTAGACCCTTTTATTAATGCTTGGTAGCATTAATGGAGTTTGGTTAATATTTAAAATTCAAGTATTAATTGATCCCTTGGATCAATTAATATTTCCTAGGAAGTCCAACAGGTGGACTATGACATACTCCCCCCTGGATTAAACATAGTCCCTTTTGTTTCTCATTAGTTCCTAGCTTAGTTAATGCATAAATTAATAAAATTAGCATTATTATTTTGCAAATCATATAGAATCATCATTATTTTTCCTTATTCCTAGTGTCTTGATCCTGATGGTAAGCAATATCTTCCATCCATAAGAGTACCTGGACCTGAAAAAGTGTAAACTATTAGCAGTATCATGTACTTAAAGCAATAAAAAATTCATATTGCATCAATATTAAGTATTGAAAACATCATCAATACATAGTTTTCATCTTGAAAATAAAGCATCAAGCATCTATCATAGCATAGTCAATGATAATAGAGTACTACAACAAAAGAAATGCATAATATTTCCATAGAAATGTTATGAATTCATAATAAATTAGACTCCATCTGTCTAATTAAATGCATAAAAACTCCCACAATGGACTATCACACCATGCCTTGATGGCTCCTGATATACATAGGTGTCATCAAAGACAAAGACATAATTTTCATACTTCTTCCTTCAAGATGCCCATACATCTTAAAACCATCTTGGCAAACCCATTTACCACCATCTTGGCAAACCCATTTGCCACCACTAGTGCATCACTCTTGATATCCTTTGGTACTCATTTTTTATCAGTATATTACAAAATTCGTATCTCAAGAGACACAAATATCAAGTGCATTCCTCAAAAGAGTCTAAGGTACATCGCTTAAGACCCATAAAATGTGGAGGGTTCGCTTAGCTCTTCCACTTTGATTCACCAGTGGATCAATAGTGGGAGGAGAGGAACTTTATCATGTGTAGTCTTTGAGTAACAAAATCCAATAGCAATGATCATATTTATTATGCTTTTTATGCCATTGATAATCATGGTCACAATTACCCCTTGGTAGGATGCCATGCAAAAGTTTCATTTTCATTCCATATATACCAATCATACTATCACTCCTCGATAGTATTTATGATCACACTACCCTGTGTAATATGTCATAACAATCATACTATCACTCTCGATAGTACCTATGACCACACTTAACCCATGTAATATGTCATAAAAAATATACTATCACTCATCAATAGTACTTATGACCACACTTTCACCATGTAAGGTGTCATAAGAATCATTAGAACATGATTTCTTCTAGGTTAAAAGGGAATCCTACAATCTCCTTTGAGGATAGATTCCCCATCTATACTGCCTAAGAGTGTTTCTGTCTTAAAATATTTTCATGTCTAACCTTGTTCATTAGTTTTAAATCTTAACTAGAATAAGATTCTCTTTCATTAAGTTTGTTAGACCCATATACAGATGCATCCCAAAATATTTCTTCTTTACCCAAAATAAATTTCACTTGATATTTAGTCGTTGCAGATGACTTTCAAGTGATTAGTATGCTGGATAGGGTACTTAGTCCAAGTTTACTTGCTTAGGACCCTCCAAAAGCTAACCACTATTTGGGATTTTTTGAGCCACTACTTAGAAGAAAAACAAGAAGACTTAAGTATTAGGGACCATCCAATCCAACTCTTAATGAAATACAATCAAATATAATAATCTAATTCACTCATTAGATAAACATTGCTTTATATTACATAAGCAAAAACCCTCCTAGGTTACAATTATCATCCTTACAATATACAATGGGTGGCTTTCACCCATTTTTGTAGCCCTTAAGGTTACTATTCTCTGGTCCTATAACTATTCTTTTGTTGGACCTAAAACCTCAACTGGAGAAGGTGGTGGGGTAGTTGTTTCAGTGGCTACTTGACCTCTGCTCCAGGTCATTCTTCGAACTACTTAGATGGTTCTCCCTCGTCCATGTTGTGTTCCAACTATAGGTGGAGATGGGACAATTAGCCCATGGCTTATCAGTGTCCCATAACAGGAAGTCAAGAATACAAACCTATACTCATCACTTTCTTGACACAGTTATGCATTTTCTACATATAAAGTTGCCATGGTCCTGGATCTCCAATCACTTCTTTGTGCTTCTGCTACCCTAAGCCTATCATGTTCTACTATGGTTGCATCCATTTCAGCCTCTAATATCCTCCTTTATTGGGCCCATAAATTCTCTTAGACATGTTATAGTTGTTCATGAATCTCTACTCTAACAACAGCCTCGGGTGTGCCTTCATCTATCTTAATGGCATATTGCATAACCACATCCTTTTCAAAAACTACATTGTTTCCTTGGCTCATTTCGACACCATTAGAAGCCATTTCCTACTTTAAAGGGTGTGGATTAGTAGATCGACAAGCACTAATAGTATGACAATAAGTATAACTATAGGGCTTGCTCCCATTGTGCTACCATATTGCATTCCATGGGTAGAACTCTCATTTTCTGAGTGTTTACGGAGTAATGCATCTTCGGTTCTCCCAAATGGTTAGCTATTTTTTAGTTTATGGTACATAGAGTTTGATCAAAAATTTGATTGAAAGTACCCTGATTATTCAAATTCTATTTGACACCAACTATCGATCGTGTCTCTATCAATGCAGATGTACTATACTACTGATCCCACCTAGTTTCTTTTTCTAAAGTTCCCAATGCAATAATTCTTCTTACCGAAATGCTTATGGTCGTATCACATTGTTATGTGTGTCTCATTAATGCGGCCTCAAGGTGTCTTATCACTACCCTTTTGAAGGCTCCATCAAATGAGCACACATTCATCCATGCATCTTATTTTTAGAAGTTGTGTCCTTATCACATTATTTCTAGCTATCGAGGTTGTGTTTATACGTACTCATAGGTACTATCACAAAACCTCGTTCATGATTGTTTATTTGATGATAACTCAATTTTGTGCTTAGTCGAGTTTAATTATTAACTCCTCTCTTTGCTTGACACAGTTTGTAATTCATCTTGCATCATACTGAAAACTATTTCTTGGTATACAATTCTACTGGATTGTTTACCAAGATGAGATGCATATTGCCTTATACAAGGAATTCTATGAGTTAATTTGAATTCTAAGGTAACTCTTATTTTCCAAGAATTCTTCCTGTGATTACATTTTTTTTTGTGTGGAAAACATCCCAAAAGGGATGCCACTTTCGGGTAAGACCCAAGGAGGCAGGGGTATCCATTCCGCCAAAAATGCCTAGGACTCGGACTTGGCCTACCACCTTTGACATACTCAAGGAGCAAACAAACACACAAAACCAAATTAAAAAAATAAAATAACAACAAAAATAATAAAATAAAATAAAAAACAAACTCCTTGAGTGTGTCAAAACCAAAAGCACAACCAAACATGCACAATAAGATAAAAGAAACCACAACACAAACCACATAGAAAAACACAAGAACCACATAAAAAAACACAAACAAGACAAAAACAACAGAACACTACAAAGACATAACCCAAAAAAACATGAAAAATAAACACAACCAAAACCTAAAAAATAAAATAAATAAAATAAAAATAAAAATAAATAAATAAAAACAAAAAACATAGAAAACACTCACACATAAAAAAATGAAATAACACAAACAAAGAGAAACCCAAGAACAAGAACGAAAAAAAACACAAGAACAATAACAATAAACATAAAAAAAAAAAAAAAACAACAAAAACACAAGAACAACAAAAAACAACACAAAGAACACAAAAACAAAACAAAACAAAAGAACCCACCCACCTTAAAAAACTAAACAAAAAAACAAAGAAGACAAAAGAAAAAAAAAGAACAAAACAATGACCTATCTAGACCAGAAGACTATTAATACAAGAATCAACAGAGGAAACAAAATAAAGAATAGAATGAGCTAGGGAACTAAAAAAAAACTAAATGAACCAAAGAGAAACAAAAAAAAAAACAAGAAGAAACTAGGTACCTTCGAACTAGAGCCATCCAAAGAAATGATAGAAATAAGAGCTTCCCTAATTTGAGAAGCCCACCATATAGGAGGGTGGCCATAACAAGTAAGATCACCTTTGTCCAAAGCCCAATTAGCTAAAGCATCAACACTCTTGTTTTGATCTCTGAACACATGATTGTAATCAACTTTCAAAAATCCCATCTGGATTAACTGAATCTTCTCAATAATTATTTTTATTCTCCAATCCACCTTATGATTCTTAGGAGTCTTCAAGAGATTAATCATAAGTTGAGAGTCAAAATCAACTAACACATTTTCCCATCCAACCTTAGTAGCCTCCTGAAGGCCTCTAAGGATACCATACCCCTTAGCAAGGTTATTGGAAAGAATACCCAAATTCTCAGCAAAAGTAAAAACCAGGGAGCGATCTAAAAGTCTACCAATTCCTCCCACACTGGCTTTTCTAGGGTTCCCTCTAGAGGCTCCATCAGTATTGACTTTTCCAAAATCCTTAGGAGGAGGTTTCCAATTTCTAGTCCTATCCATCTTACTAATACTCACATTCCCTTTAAGTTGTTTGCCCTTAGAAAGTTTAATATTCAATATTTGCATCACTTGATCCCATCTTTGGTGGGAGTTTTGGGGGTGATTAAGGAGATGATGGACTGATTCAACTAAGTTGGCTATGGTCTTTTGCCAAATATAGTAAATATCCTTCCTATCTTGATTAAAAAATTGGTTGTTCCTTTCATTCCAAATATTCCAAAGAAGAATGGTAGAACCCATCCAAACTAACTGCCTGATAAAATGATCAACACCCTCTTGATTAGGCCAATCCATCCAAAGTTGTTCAAAAGTGAAAAAATTGGACCACTATAAGCCAAGTAAAGTTGCCATTCTCCTCCATATCTCAGAGGCTAAAGTACACTCAATAAAAATATGGTTGATATTTTCTACATTCTCTTCACACATTTCACATCTAAAAGGGCCATGAAAACCACGCTTCATAAGTTGCTCACTAGTAAGCACCCTACGATGCAATAAAAGCCAATTAAAGAACCTCACATTAGGCTAGAAATTTTGAGCCCACAATTGAGAAAATATGTCAGAAGAATGGTTTGGATTATTATGGCATAAGGTCAAATAACCTTGAGCAACTGAATACTCACCCTTAGTAGTGTCGTTCCATCCAAAACAATCTTTTTCATGGGACCAAGAGAGGGATCTCATATGAAGGATGCCTTGGATATCTTGTCTTTGCCTTTCTAGGATTTGAATAGGCTAGTCCTCAATAGGGATCCAATATCTACCAACCTTTGAATTACCAATATGGTACCGACGAGTAATTAGCCACCTTTATCCAATTAGCTCGATGAAGCTCCTCCATCCAAGGCCTCCAATCGGGAAACTGAGTTATCAAAGGCTTGTGACCATCCCAAGAATCTGTCCAAAAATTTGCATTTTGACCATTATGAATCATCCAAAATAATTTTTTCTTTATCAAATCCTCACCAGTCTTAAGAACTGCTAAAATGGGAGAACCTTTGGTAGGAAGTTGATAGCGAACAAGGTCTTCAGGACTTTTGTTCTCAGCATATTTAGCATGAAGATTATTGGCCCAAAGAGCATTGGCATTATGCAACATCATCCAATATAATTTAGCAGCTAAAGCTTGTTGTTATTAATTGAAGACCGGAATCCTAACCCCCCTTCACTCTTAGGAAGACATAAAGTATCCCATTTCACCAAGGCCCATTTTCTTTTCTCCTTAGTACCACTCCAAAGGAAACGATGACTGATTTGATCCAATTCTCGAAGAAAAACCTTTGGGATATTCAAAATGGAAGAAACATAAATAGGAATAGCTTGAAGGACTGATTTTACCAAGGTGATTCTACCCCCCGAAGAAAGCCACTTGTTGGTCCACTTTCCAATTTTCTTCTTGACTTTGTCCAACAACCAATTCCAATCTTTATTTTTTTGCCTTTGAATATTTATGGGAATACCTAAATAAGTGATTGGAAGAGAGGTCTTCTTATATCTTAATTTATCCAAGACCATGGCTTCCTGTCTAGCAGAGCGGTGAAAGAAAATAACTTTAGATTTGTCTTCATTGATCAACTGCCCAGTAGCCTTAGAAAAACAGCTAATGATTTTCTTAAAATTAGAAGCTTCCTTAACTATAGATTTACATAAAAGGGTAGAGTCATCCACAAATTGAAGATGAGAGATGGGTCTAGCTCCATGAGCAATGGTAACTCCCTCAAGGGTTTTATTTTCCCTCTTTTTGGTTATAGTCCTACCTAAGCATTCAGCAAGAATGATGAATAAATAAGGGGATAGCGGGTCACCTTGCCTGATACCTCTGGAAGCTGGGAAAGACTGATAAGGCCTGCCATTGATAAGAACTAAGTAGGAAACTGAAGAGATACATCCCATAATCCAATCCATCCAATCCTTAGAGAAACCAAATTGCCTCAAAACTTTGATAAGGAAGTGCCAATCCACTCTGTCATAAGCTTTGGATAAGTCTAACCGGATGAACATAGAAGGAGAATTTTGCATATCCATGGAATGGATGGCTTCCTGAGCAAGAACTATCTCATCTACTATTTGACGTCCTTCCACATATCCCCCTTCTTTTGGGGAAATAATCTTGTGTAAAAGAGGCTTCAACCTTTCTGCCATGATTTTAGTAATAATTTTGAAAAGAACATTACATAAAGCAATAGGTCTAAAAACTAAGATATGATCAACCTCTTGAGATTTTGGAACAAGAGTAATATAAGTTTTATTGATAACCTTCAAAATTTCTTTGGATTTCCTGGCTTCTTCCACCATCTCTAATAAATCAACATGAAGGATATCCCAGAACTCTTGGTAGAACTCAATAGGAAAACCATCAGGACCTGGGGTTTTCCATTTTTGCATTTTAAAAACTACTTGTTGAAGCTCATTGATAGTAACAGGAGCAGTCAAAATAGAATTCTCCTCAGAAGTGATAAGAGAAGGGATTGCTTGAAGAACATTCTATTGAGAAGCCAAGTCAAGAGGAGTAGCAACAAAAAGATTGGAAAAGTAATCAACAACAATAGAGTTCATGCCATCCCACATATAAACAACATCTCCAAAATCTGATTTTAAGGAAGAAATAAAGTTGTGAGATCTTCGAGCTAGAAGATATTTGTGGAAGAAATTTGTGTTTCGATCTCCTTCTTTGAGCCATTGAATTCTAGACTTTTGCTTCCATAATATTTCTTCTCTTTTTTCCCATTCCTCTAACTGAGTTGTGAGTTTAATTTCATTTGCACTTCTCTTATCTGTGAGGCCATATAAATGGATTTTCTTATTCAAATTTTCAAGATGAGCAATAACTTCATGTTTTTTTTTATGAACATCCCCAAACTCTTTCCAGTTCCAAGTCTTGATTTTGGATTTAATGTATTGCAATCTTTTGGCAAAATATAACATCTTAGTCCCATGCCTAGGTTTACCTTCCTTCCACCATTGTTGCACACGAGGTCTAAAGTAAATGTCTCTAAGCCACATTAATTGAAAATGAAAAGGAGAGAAACTCACATTGGTTTTCCACATTTCCACCATGACTGGCCAATGATCCAAACCAACATTATTAAGAGTCTTCACTTTAGGAATGTGACCATGGATTAAGAAATTTTTAGAGAGCAAAAACCTATCCAATCTCTCCATTATACAAGCTAAGCCTTGCCTTCTGTTAGACCAAGTCATAAGGCCATTATCTGGTTGGATATCTACAAGATGGAGGTTTGCAATATATTCGCTCATGAGGTCAGTACTTTTGTCCAAATTTCTATTCCTCCCCCTTTTCTCATCCAGAGAGAGGATGGTATTGAAATCTCCTCCGATCAAGATCCAAGCTTTAGGAAAATGAGAGATAATATGAGTAATATCCTTCCACTGTCTTCTTTTTTCCTCCAAAGAAGTCGGGGCATAAATAGTAATGCAGAGCATAATTTGGTTGGAATGTCTATTTTGAATAGCTATAGCCAACAAACCCCAACTATCAACCATATGGTGAATAACTACCTCTTTTGGGTCCCAAAGACAAGCAATGCCACCCGAAGTCCCTTGGGAACTAAGGGAAACCACTTTTCCAACTGGCCAAATTTTACTGGCAATTAAGTCCATATCCTCCATTGACATTTTTGTTTCTTGAAGGAAAACAAGATGTGGATGATTTATCTGAATCATTATTCTAATTTCATTTTGTTTTTAAAGACTCCCTTTGAGTCCTCTAATATTCCAAGTGATGATATTCATTAATACCAGGGCTAAAAATGTTGGGAAGGGCATTAATATTACCTTCCTCTACAAGCTTTTCACCTTCTTTTACCATATGATATTGATTGGTCTTGCGACCTACTTTTTGATTAGAATCCATCTTCAATTTTTTTTCCCTATTTCTTGACTTATTCCAATTGAATCCGAGATGGCTTCTAACCTTGAATAATGCTTATACACGACCAAAATTTTACTAGATGGTTCAATGGAGTCTATATTGGGACCTGCATTATTTGAAGTTTTGACATTTGAAATATTGTTTTTCTTGTGTAAATTTTCTCCTTTTTTTCTATTGAAAACCTTTGATTTGTTGGTTTGTCTCCGAGTTCTTTCCTTCATATTTAAACTGTGTTTCTAATATTTTAGTTTCCATTATTTCCTCTTCCTCACTTGGGATATCATTTGTGGAAATAATTTCAAACATATTAGCAAATGACTTTGATTGGTCCTTCATTACTGGTTTTTTCTGAGTGTTCTTCTTCTTAGGTATTTGGAAACCTGTTGAGTTTATATCTTATTTCTTTTGATCAGGAATTTTATTTGGGCAAGCACTAGCCAAATGACCATATTCATGGCAAATTCTACAACTTAAAACTAATTTATAGTGGAAAACACCCCTTTCGAGGTGCCACTTTCAATAGGTTGGGCATAGGAGGAATGGAGCCTTGTTGGCCTCTACCAGCACATAGGACATTCCTAACTATACCATATATCTACAATATGGAGACAAGGGGAATGGAACCTGGGTCGGCCTCTACCAGCACACAGGGCATTTTCCATTGCACCACAACAAGCAGATAGTGATTACATATTCTTCAACAACTAATCTTCTGTCAATTTTTGTAAATTTTCTTGACTAGGTTCGTCATACCTGTAGTCATTTCTTATCACATTGCTACTCCAAATCTCTTAAGATTAAAATTCTATTTTCTCTTTTGTATACAACATAGGGGTCTTGGTGCTTCAAATAACTATTGAATATTTATGCCCCAGTTTAAATATGTAGGTAATAATATCACATGCATTGTATAGAGGGTAATCCCTTGTTTATATAGCATAGCACACCTTATTATACTTGACCACCACCCGGGTGGTCGGGTGGCACACGTTTCTACAAAGTCGAGATATTTCTTGGAGAAGTTAGTGATGGTGATATTTTAGATGATGGTGTTTGGACAACGACCACGACTCAAATAGGGTGGTCTTCCATCTAGCATTCTTTCACCATTGCTAAGATGTTCAATTCCTTGCTTTGGCCAAAGGCCCCGAGTGTATTGTAACATTGATCAAAAATATAAAAGAAAATTATTCTTTTGTTGATCTCTTAACCTCACCCAGACTCCTGCCTTATTGCAAGGTAGTATTACCATTTACAAATTTGAATAGGATCTTATCTTCCCATATCCTATGGTTTATTTCTCTATAGATGACTTTCAATTCCTAATACTCTTAGGAAATCTTATAGCTAAACATAGCTAATTTTGTGATCAAGTGGTTTCTTTAACACAGTCTCTATGTAGTTCTCTTAAATATAAATTATTTTAACATAGACTTTGTAGCCAATATTTTTTTTTAATGGGCTAGAATGGAATAATGATGATGATTGTGGATGATCGCATCTCATGGATCCTAATGCCCATAAATTTACTTACTATATTATGGTAAGATACCTAACCTTAGAATATTCAAAACTGATCACCAAAAAATTTTTTTGTGATCAAGAGGACATAGAGTATTATCCTTCCCAAGATACTCACAGAAACTACCTTGACCGAAATCAATTTTATTTTAGAGGATATTTTTACCAAAATTCCCAACATGGCAATATCAAAAAACATAGATAGAAATCATCCATTCATAGATATACTAACTTTGAAAACCTAGAAGTTCTTCTAGACCCTCCTCAATTAGAACAAGAATCTTGTATTTTTATGGCGAAAACCATAGATGTTAACATTAAGACAACAAATTATCCTAAATTCCACAAGTTAGGAAAAGTCATAACAATTGTAGAAAGTGAAGAATATACCAAGATACTAAATAATACTCCAGGATATATTTACTTTATTCTATGCCAACATGTTTGGTCTAGACCCTTCTTTAGTCATCCATCATCTGATTATTATCCTTGATGCAAAAAAATTAAAGCAAAAAATATAGAAGTATACTAAGGTCACACTCCTCATCAAAGAGAAACTTCAAGAGATTCTCAAAGTATATTTCATTAAATTTATAGATTATTTCAATTGAATTTTACTATCCCAGTTGCCAATAAAATTGGAAGTGTTACAATATGCATAAACTTGTAGAACATCAACAAGGTATACCTTGAATATGACTTTCATATTTCCAACATTGACATGATTATTGATTTAATGGTAGGGTTTGTAATTTTATCCTTAATGGATGGGTTCTCAAGATACAAGTAGATTAAAATAGCCCATGAAGATCAGTCCAAAATAGCTTTCACTACCCCATGGGTAATCTTCTACTATCAACTCATACCCTTTGGATTGAATAATGGAGGAACTACCTATCAATCATTCATAAACTATATATTTCATAATATAATGCATAATATTATGGAAGACCATATGGATGATCTCCTTGGTTGATCCCTTGAATGAGAAAACCATGTTTGATATCTTAGGTATAATTTTGAGAGACTAAAAGAGTACAAGGTATGCCTGAAGCCCCAAAAAGCATCTTTGAAATAACATAAAGGAATCTTCTAGGATTTATCATATCCCAAGGGGCATTGAACTTGATATTGATAAAATATATTCTATTATTGATATGCCACCCCCTCAAATTCTAACTCAACTTCATAGTATCCAAGGCAAAATTAAAGCCATTAGAAGGTTCATTTCCTAGCTTGTTGATAAGTGTCAACCCTTCACCAAAATATTGACAAAGGATATGGTTTTTGAATTTTATACTCTCAAATCATATCTTATGTCAGTTCTAGTCTTTGTCTTACCTAACCCTAATAGACCTATATTGTTATATATAGTTACCATTGACTATACTTTAGGATATATGTTGGCATAATAAGACAACTAGAATAGAGAAAGGGCTATATCTTATATCAGACAAACCTTGGTTAATTATGAATTTAGATACATATCCTTAGAAAAATTTCTCCTAGCTATAGTGTTTACCCCTAAATTATGCAAACACTACATGCTTATCCATGGAACCTTAGTCATCACAAGGGTAGATCCATTGTGATATATTATGTCCAAACCTCACCTCTTAGGAAGAATTACTAGGTGGGTTATTTTTCTTTAAAAAAATTGATTTATAATTTGATCAATTAAAAATTCTATAAAAGATCAAGTGATTGCTAACCAATTAGCAATTGAACCCTTAGAATCAAGACAACACTTAGTGGTATATTTTCTTGATTACTAGGTCTTCTACACCAACTTGGAATAATATCAAGAGAAATATTGGATATTTTACTTTGATAGCACAATATTTGTCAAAGAAGTGCAGGTAAGAGTCATTCTAGTCACTCCTTAACAACAACTAATCCCTTTGTCCTTTAAATTAAGGTTATCTTATGCAAAAAACATAATAGAATATGAATCCCTTATTTTAGAGCTTTATGGTGCTAGAAATCTCAATTTTAGGATCCTTTCTATATTTGGAGACTCCTAGTTGATAATTAGCCAATTCAATGGTGACTTTCAAACTAATCTAATAAACGAAATTCATACAAATAAATTGTTGATAATTTGATGGTTGAATTTGAAAAATTCATCAATGAAACTATCCCTAGATCTAATAATTGTTATGTTGATGCTCCAAATTTATCTACCACTTTTATCCCCCTAGAATTAGATGTTGAATAATCCACTATCATCATTAAACAAGTTAAGTATCCAATAAATTTAGAATCTATATAAATTCCTTTAGAAGTATTTTATATTGAAGTAACCCCATCCCCTAATCCTTAGTATGAGTACTTTTATCATTATCTCAAAATGGTACTTTTTTGATAGGCTAAACCATAATTCTTGATCCTTTTGTTAGAGAATATTACATTATTTGTTATATGTAAATTTACCCCCATGGTACATTCATGGTATAAATGTAAATATGTAATATACTAGGGTTGAGTCTCTAGATTAGATGAGTGATTTATATTTCCTCTTTATGTAAGTGTCCATGTGCAATAAATGCATAAGTGTCATGTAATATTGTAATGTCCAAGAAATACACACGTGTCATGTAAGTAAGAGTGCAAGTGTGTGTTGAGAGAATGTGCACAAGTGTCATGTATGTAAGTATGAATTTTGTGTGGGTGTAGATTTTAGGGATTTTGGAGGGATGGTTGTGCAAGCCTTTACTAACCTCTATCTATCCACTCCAACCATTTTGTTGAGGCTTGGGCATTTTTCACAAGGGCTAAGTTAATCAAAAAAGGGAGTTATATAACATTACTGTGGAAGGAGGTCCAAGGTTCAAATATTGGGCCTCGTCGAACTGAATGCTTGTCCCTTTCTTGGTGCTTTCAGTGGCGTAAAAGGTTTAAAATGATTGTGGCATGGTGGTTATAGGGGCGGACTGCGCAAAGATCTGTGTGGCGGCTTCTAGGGCGGACAACGCAGAATACTGTGGTGGCCATAAAATCTAGACAACCTGCTCGGATTCGTGGCGGCTACCGATTCCACCATGTAAATTAAAAAAAAACATTATTGTGGAAGGGGACTCCCTAAACCTTATAAATATTTTGAAAGGAATATAGGAAGCTAGTTGGAGCATTGCAAATATGGTTGTGGGTACGAAAGAGATCATGTGGTCTTACCGCAACCTTCAGTTGAAATATGTTTATTGGGAGGGAAATGAAACTGCAAATTTATTGGTAAACATGGGGGTGGAGGCTCCATATATTATTATATGGGAAGATAATTCACTCTTCAATTTATTTAAATTATGGCTAAGTAGAAGCCAAAGTGGCCCAATGATGTTCACTTTCCAGTTGGAGGAAGATAAATATTGGGGATCAGCTCTTGGGGTAGACTATTATGGGTGACTCAATCTATATGTGGTAGACAATTATGTATGTAAAGTAAATTACTATCTAGTTATTCTTGTTATTGGTAGTGTAGTTTGTATATTTATTTATCATGTGCTTTAGTTTGGTTATTTATGATTTTTAATAGTTCATATGGAATTGGCAACCAATTTTCTTCTTCTTTTATGATTTGATTGTAAGGAATTTTATGTAAAAGGGATGAGGTCCTTTCAATACCCTTATTAAGATATTATTAATAATAAAAAAGTGTGCAAATATGTAATGTGATGATGTGCACAAGTGTCTCGAATTAGGAGTTCATGTAGGAGAGTAAGAGTCATGTAGAAGTGTGCAAGTGTCATAGATTCAAGTATACATGTAAGAAGAAATTGATGTGTCAAGTATACAAGTGGCAAGATGATAAGCTAAAGGTCATGAGAGTTGTCATATGAAGAGCAATAGTCAAGTACAAGAAGGGTCACATTAATATGTTTATTTTATGGAGATAAAGCACCTACAATTAAACAATATGATAAACATGTGAGTAAGGGAAAATAATATGTAACGATCACCACATTGCAAGTATTGATAATAAAGCTTGTATACATATTTTTGAGAAATTCATATTGTAATTATTCTTCAGGCATGTACATGAATTATTTTGGCCATTTTACATTCATATTTGATATTATAAGTTAATGTTATTTCATTACTATATTGGCCTATATATATATATTTGATTGCTCACTTATATAATTCTACTTTTGATTATTGATATTTTGACCTTTAAAATTGTGTCTTCTTTATATTGGGACCTATGATATTTTATCGTAGTAAGGCTTAAAATCCAACAATTGTATTAAAGCTACCACTTAAATCTATCAAATTTTTAAAGAGTTATATTATTAGCCACCATATAACTATGTCCATTCTTTATAGAGTTATATTAGGGTCTATCTACTTTGAAAGTAGTGAATACTTGGACTATATTTCTATGAAGGCCTGATTGAGTAGATATTAAGGGGACAAGTAAGATTGAACCTTATTTGGATGCTAGGGTCTTTCCACTTGGTTGAAGTAAAACCAATGAAGGACTCAATTTGAAGTACTTAAGGGCCAACTCAAAAGGAAGTTGGACTTACAAGAATATTCAAAGGCACCCTAATATTGATTTAGGGTTCTATAGAAAAGAGGATAATAATTTTGGTTCTTAGGTTCAACCTAAGACATTGGTGATAGAGATAAGGATATTGAGAAGCATCACAACTTCTAGAGATTGAGGAGCATTATAGCTTCTAGATATAGAGAAGCATATAAAGCTTATAGGAGATAGAGAAGCAATACAAAGCATCTATAGAATAAACAATAAGTAAAGCACAAAGAAGAAAGAAGAATTATAAGCTTTCCAAGATAAAAAAAACATTAGAGAACTAGGATGACTCAAAATATCTACATTTTAGTCTTGGCTATGGATAAGTTTTTGGTATAGTATTCATCAGAGAAGTCATTTTGCTTATCACGTGCAATAGTGAAGTGCCATATAGTACATTTTTGTATAGATATTACTATATATGTCAATACAAAGATTAGTAAAGAGAACAATAAAAGAGAAGAAAGTTAGAAATGTAACTAAGCAAATGGAAAATTTTGAGTGTTAAGGGAAGAGGACCATTGGCACACTGATCAACACCGAAGCATTAAAGGAATAGGAATGTTGACACATTTATCATCATTAGAGTATTAATAGGAGAACTAAATTTTAACAGATAGAGGGATAAGCTAATACTAAGGTGTGACCAAGATGACTCTTTTTCCTACTCCTTTGATACACCAAGCACCATAAAATTATAGGTTCTAAGAATCAGAGTGATATACTTCTATGGAAAATTTTGAATTATCTAGAAAATCTACAACTAGGGGATGTCTAGCTTCTAAGTGTGGTATTGATAGTTGTTCAATGATAACCTGATCCTTTAGCTATTTTTGACTAATAAATTCAAATTTGAATTCACTAAGGGTCATAATCCATTTAGTAGTCCACCTTGAGAGATGGGTTTTAAACATTAGATAGCATAAGGGACTGGCCATTGTGATAACAAAGATTTTGTGGATGAGTATGTAATGTCTAATATTTTGGGAAGCAAATAATTCGGCAAGGTAGAAATTTTCTAGAAGAGTATAGTAGACTTCATAGTTAACCGAAGTCCTACTAATGTAATATATGGCTCTTTCCCTGTATCGATCATCATGTTGCACCAACATAAAAATAGGGCATGATCCATTGCAAAAATGTATAGAAATATAGGTTTAGAAGGATTAGAAGGGATGGGGATATGATGGGATAAGAGGTGGTATTTTGGAGTGTCAAAGATAACTTGGTATTCAAAATCCCATTTGAAGTTTGTGTTCTTTCTTAAGAGCTTAGAGAAAGGTTGAAACTTGTCAACTAGTTGAGATATGAATCTTCAAATTGCTTGGAGCTTGCTTTGGAGACTTTGAAGCTAAGTTATATTTTAAGGGGGTGGTATATTGATAATACCTATTATTTTTTCAAGATCAAATTTGATGTCATTTTGGGATATGATTAATCCCAATAGTCTTCCTAGAATCATACCAAATATGTACTTAGTTAGGTATATTTTGTACTCCCTTAACCACTCAAACATGTGCCTTAGATCTCGAACATGATTTTTATAATTGTAGGACCTACTAATAAGATCATATATATAATCCTTTACAATTACATGCATCACATTATGAAATATATAGGTCATGTATCTTTGGTAGGTGGCAACTATGTTCTTTAGGCTAAATTGCATGACCTTATAACAAATGTTCCCCATATGATGAAAGTGGTTTTGGAATGATCTTTAGGAGTGATGTGAATTTTATTATACCCTGATAACCCTTCCATAAAGACAACATTCCACATCTTGTAGTGAAGTGGACAATCATGTCAATGTTAGGAAAGGAGAAAACATTTTTAGGACATGCTTTGTTGATGTCCTAAAATTTGATATAGACTCTAACAGTGCCCTCCTTTTTGGCTATGGAGATAATATTAGGGATCTAGTTAAAGTAGTTGTTGCTTTGATGAAATTAACATCCAAGAGCTTTTGAAGCCCCTCCTTGACAAGAAAGATGACTTATGGATACAATTTTTGTAGCTTTTGCTTTATATATTTTGTATTTGGTCTAATACAAAGTTATGAATGATAAAAGAAGGGTCTATACCTAACATGTCGATATATGATCACGCAAAACTATCATTAAATTTAGTCAAGGGTGTGGTGTATTTGTTATTCTAAAACAGGTCAGGACCTTTCCTGATTTTAAGACATTGGAATGTTCAAGATTCTAAATATTAATTTCAATGGTTTTCTCAATTAGGATACAATATTTATCCTCTAATTGAGGGGAAGTGAGAAACACTCTTAGGTTCTCTAGATATTAAGGAATTACTACCCATGATCATCAGGTTGGGAGATAGCAATATTTCTAATTTGAAAAACATAATCATCAAAGAAAAGTTATTTTAGATGAGATAGTCTGAAGGACCATATTGAAGAGGATTGTATATGATATCTTCCCTTTCATAGCTACTTTCATTAGTAATCAACTCTGGATAGGCTAAAGTTAGATAATTCATATTGGTATAGTGTGCATTCCTCATAGAGCTAGGGTATAGGATCAGTGATGGCTTCTCATACTCATAATTCCAATCCAATCCATGTATGGGCATGGTGTCTTCATGAAATTCCCAAAATAAACCAATGGCTTTGTCATCACAATTGGATGAAAGGAAGAAGGAAAAGGCTCATTATGTCTAGGGATACATCTTATCCCATAGCACCCCATTTTGGATTTAGCCTCCAAGGGATCTTTGATACCCTATTCATGAAGGCCTAATCCTTTCCCTTGATACCCCATATTTGAAAGGATTTGTTTTAATATGGGATACAAGGCCAACAAATAGCATGAAGCATACTATTGTTTGACTAGATAAGGGTTACTAGCATATATTTTCTTGTCATTGGTATTACTAGCATAAGTAAAGGAACGACTTCCTATATATACTAGTTTACCCTTCCTAGAGGGTAAACCTAGGGTTTGGGGAGATGGAGGGAGCTTGGATAGGTCCAAAAGATGTAGATTGTCATATTTATTATTACTATTTGAGTTTATTTAATTATATTTTTTAACTTCAAATTCTTTGTTGGAAGATTGATCACTTAAGATTAATGACCTTAATATATTTGTAATGGGAGGATTAAAGAAAGAGGAAGAAGTTGATCAAGATGAATTTAATTATGGGAAAATATATGTTTTTGGATTATCAACCTTGATCAATTGGTAATAAGTGAAAGGTTTAGAGTTTATTAGAATGTGGATTGTATTTCCTTGATATTCTTATTTAAGGTATTGATGAAAGGTGAAAGGATCAAACCATCTCACATGGATCCTTGGTTGTATTAGAAGATGTTGTAAGTTAGATCACAAGGCATGACATAAAATAGGGTATTGATAGTATGGAATCCAACTTTAAGGGTAACTCTAAAGTGTCATTGGCCTTGTGATCCCCATTTCCAAACACCCTAATGGAAAAATCATACTAGTTCAAATATTTCTTAGTGATCCTAAAGTTGCTAATGAATTTTAGGCTACACACATTGAGGGTTGAGCCATTATCAATGAGAATTCATTTGGTAAATGTGTCATTGATATAGCCTATAATATAGAGATGGAGCTCTCTAACCATAGAGTTGGATGGAATATCATCCTAATAGAATGATATTGTTGTATGGTTTACCCTAATGGAACCCACAATGGAAGTAAGGTAATTAGGGTTTCAATCATAAAAAATAACTTGCTCACTCAATATCTTGAGTAATATATCTCTATGCATTAGAGAGATCCTTAATAAGTTAAGGAAATAAAACTTAGCTAGGGTACTTTACAATTGTTGTTGTAAATAAAAAATACCCTTATTATTGTTGTTTGATTGTATGATTAAAAGTGGTCCTCTATAGAAGAAGCCTTTCTTAGGAAGAAGACCAAAATAGGTCTAGGGATTGATATGATGGAGGATTTGTGTGTTATCTTGTAACAACATAGATGGAGAAAGAGTGATTGAAATAATAGATTGTTCCAACTAGGTTCTAATTTAGGTATGGGACAGTTTGATATTGAATATTATTTGTTTCCTTTTGGTCATGGTTTGACTGTGGATCTTGGAATATTTTAAAATTTATTGACTAAAGGAAGCTTGAGAATTTGAGATATTGAAAATAACCTAAAATTTATCTATTAGATCTTGGATGAGATTCCTAAGGGTCTTACATTTATTTGTAACATGACCATTGACTCGATGAAAGGCACATTGTTCCTTAGTTTCCTTGTCAGGGTTTATAGGCTTAATAGGTGGAATACCCACCATTGGCCTCAAGGATCTATTTTAGGATGGTTGAAGGTGATTTGTCCAATGAGGTGAATTTTCTATTGGGATTGAACAATTGATACTTGCTTAGGATAATCTTCTAAAGGGTCATTATAGTTTTCAATTTATTAGCTTGTCATGGGTCAGTGACTCTATCACCTATAATGTGTTTATTTTTGTATTGCCCCTTTTGGTGGGAGGACTTGTATTCCTCCTTTCTTGATGAGGACATAATATTTTAGTATAGGGATTAGTTTAGTCCTAGAGTTATTTTATTATTTTATTATTTTCTAGCTAGGCATATTATTAGCTAGATATATTTGGCATATTATTTTACCCCTTTGTACCCATGTGAAGCTTCCATTAGCTCACGTTGGATTGGTTATTAGGCTTAGGTGGCATTAGTTAGCTTATGTTGTTAGATATTGTTAGAAATCTGTTACCATTTTCATAACCAATCTATTGGTATAGTTGGCATGGATAATGTGTTAGCTAATTTTTAGCATCTTTCATATTTGGAAGACTATTGTTAGAAAGTTTACTATTTAAGCACCTTTCATTAATAAAAATTCCAATTTGATTTTTGCATCCATTGCATTGTTGGATTTGGCTTTAAGATACCCTATTTTTAAGAGGGCATTGTCTACACTTTTGGCCATCTCTACAATACCTTCAAATAAAGACGCATTGGTCATCTCTAGGTAAAAGGCCATTTATTCATTGAGGTTACCTATAAAAATGTCCAATATGTCACTTTATGGGGGCATATTCGAGCCCTTCGATTAAGGCTTATCTCCTAACTAGAAAATTTTTGAAGCTCTCATATTTGGTCTGGTTAAGTTTATATAGTACACTAATTCTGACCTTCTCATAAATGTAGACAAAACTATTGGATGAACAACTTGACAAGGTTCTTGAAGGTCTTAATAATATACCTAGGTATTTTGTAATACCATTCTAAAGTAGAACCACTAAGGCTCTTGGGAAATATTTTGAGTACCAACATCTCATCATATGCAATGTCGCCACAAGAAGTTCCAAAAATCCTAAGGTGATCGATAGGATCCTCTTTTCCTTTGTACAACTAAAACTTAGGCATTTAAAATTTAAGAGGAAAGGGATGACTAGGTACAATAGGATCTAAATGATGATTACACAAGTCATAATTAGAGTACCTATAATTGGATGAAGACCCTTGGATTGAGGTGATTTGTTGTTTCAACTACTCTAATTTTGAGGTTAAGGTTTGAATTTAAAAATAATTAGTATTTGATGGTATATGAGGTGTGTGTTGTGGGATGAGAGAACTTTGATAGCTAATTAAATTATGATATTGGGATATTGGGGCATATTATGTTGGAGTTGGTATCATATGACTCATATTTAATCCAGTTGAGATAAAAGGACTTGAAGATGTAGGATGAAGGATTATGAGAATGAGATTTTGAGAAAAATATAAACTCACATTTGGGACAGGAGGAAGATGATTGATACAAAGAGGTGAGAAAATCACATTGAACCATAAAAAATACTCAATAGGAGGAAGGGATGAGTGATTGCCCAAAGATGATGGGGGAATTTATGCCCCACCACCCATAGAAGTGGTGATAAGTGAAGGATCTGAGTCAACATAATTAGAAGTAGATGCATTAAGGTTAATTTTTAGGGACCTATTGGTCTAAAATTTCCCTAAGGTAAAATATGTTCCCAAAGACTTTGTTAACATCGAACGAATGGTTATTTTACAGAGCTTAACAGGGCCAATCTCTAAAGAAATTTGGCTTGTACAAAGTCCTAACTAGGTAAAACCTATAATGGGGGAAGAAAGGTGCTAAAAGGAGTAAATGTAAATAAATATAGAACTTAAAATTATGTAGATTAAGTAACATCAAGATGTATATAAAAAATATGGAATAGAGGAATCATTTAGACTTCCTAACAGACCAACCAATTTTAGTGAATTACATAGCAATACATTTATTCATTTTTTAGTCTACCAGATTATTAATTCTAGAACTAGAAAATGAGCATATGTAAAATATTAGAAAGAATAATTAATACCATACTCATTTTCCTAGCTAAAAAAAAAATGATCAATTACTCATAAATACATGTTCTACAAAACAATCAACTAGAAGCCAAACAAAAATTTGAGTTGTATTACTTTCTTCAAACACCTTCATACATACAATTTGTAAATACGTAAGAGTTAGCCCTTCCAAAAGAGACCTTTGCTCTTATTTATAATATTTCTATGGTTCATTATTTTAAATTACAAAAGTTTTAGGTTTAAAAAATCATTACAAAAATGTCAATGAACTAGGTTGGAAAAATGCCATGCAACACTATTGATCTAAAGTGGGGTGAGATGCTTGATCTCTGACCAAAAGTCAACTATCACCTGCACATGAGAAAGTAGTGGAAGTGGGCTTAAATCTGGTCAATTCCTCATTCTTGAGATGATCTCCCATCGTGGACTTATAACAGATATGGTAGGATGAATTTTTTCTAAAAATTTTGCTTTCTACATGATTATAACCACGACATGCAGACATGTTGCGATGTTGTACTTTATTTTTTTGCCTTTTAGCTTCCCAAGATTTAGTGACAATGACTTGGAGATATATCACAATGTCATACCTCATTTTACCTTCAAGATTCCCAATATTTCATTATCTCAACTTGGAGATATGTCGCGATGTCACACCTCTTTTTTACCTTCAAGCTTCCCAAGCTTTCACAACCGTGATGTGGAGACATGTCACGATTTCATACCTCATTTTTACCTTTAATCTTCCCAATATTTCATGATTGCAAATTGGAGACATGCCACAATGTCATACCTCTTTTTTGCTTTCAAGCTTCCCAAGCTTTTGTGACTGTGACTTGGAGACATGTCGCGATATCACACTTCTTTTTTTCTTTGAAGCATCCCAAGATTTGGTGATCGTGACTTGGAGATATGTTGCAATGTCATACCTTATTTTTGCTTTTGAGCTTACCAAGATTTTGCAATCATGACTTAGAACATGTCACAATGTGGCATCTCATTTTTTCCTTCGATATTTCCAATCTTTCATGATCATGACTTGGGGACATATCACGATGTCATGCCTCATTTTGAATATGAGCTTTTCAAGGTTTCATGACCATGAATTGGAGACATGTCATGATGTCACACCTTATTTTTGTCTTTGATCTTCCCTAGCTTTCGTGACCATGACTTGAAGATATGTCATGATGTCGCACCACCTTTTTGCCTTTGATATTCCCAAGCTTTGATGACCATGACTTCGAGACATGCCATGATGTCATACCTCATTATTGCCTTTGAGCTTCCCAAGATTTCATTATTGTGACTTGGATATATGTTGTGATGTCACACCTCCTTTTTGCCTTCAATCTTCCTAAGATTTCATGACCATGATGTGAAGACATGTTGCAATGTCATGCCTCATTTTTGCCTTTGAGATTCCCAAGATTTTTTTACTATGATTTGAATATATGTCACAATGTCACACCTCCTTTTTTCCTTCGAGCTTCCCAAGCTTCAGTGACTACAACTTGGAGACATGTGATCTTGCATCTTATTTCATCCTTGTGCAAATTTATAATTTTTTAAAAATGTATTGCCTTATTTATCCTCATGTAGTCAATTGGACCTACATTATCAGTGTCTTTTAGGGTATTTTTCTTGTAAAGTTTATAGAAATCAAGGTCGTATTCATATAAACATAATTTAAAAATAAAAAGAATAAATAAGGGAGACAATGAATGAATGGAAAATGATAATGAAGGGGATTAATGAATAAATGGTAAAACAAATTGAGGTCTTGGGAATAAAATATGGATTTTGGCTTTTCTTTTATTCTACCTTTTGATCATTAGGAGACTTTTCTCCCTCTATTTATTTATCTAATTCTTTCTCTGTTTCTTTCTTTGTTTATCCTTCTACTTCTTCCTTTACTTGGATTTTACTACCTTCATATTTATCTTGTAGCATTTGAGCAATGATATTGTAGGCTTTACAATATTTTTCCCAACTTTCAATAATGGGATCTAATGACTTAGTAAATTATTGGTGGATATAATTCAGCTCAAAAATTTTTTTATAGAAAAGAATTTTAGCCTTGATAGTCAGTTCATCCATACAAGATTTGATCTGGGTAAGATTTTGTACCAATTGTAAGGCATGCTCCTTGTAGAAGCTTTGGGCATCCTTCTATTTCAGATTTATCATCCATGGCTATAGTTAGGATTGCTCAAAGCTCTTCCTCCCCTAGGATTTCATATTTTCATCCTAGAATCCTAGGAATCCATATTCTACAGCTTTATCCAGGTGCTTCATTATACTCTTGGATTCACCTTTGAGATATTGGGTAAGCATCCACCCTTGAGTCAATAGTCTATGCCTTTTAAAAAAGCTCCTAGCCATTATTTTAGCATAGGACCATTCTTTGTTTGGAACCTTGTTTGCTACCTATTCAAATTTACTTTCAGCTAATGCTTGGATATTTGCTCCTCTAGACAATATTGACTAAATAAAATCTTCAACACTCTTGAAATTGTGCTCCGCTACTCCCAATGTTTGACTTATTTATTTCATATACAACAAAAAAGGCCAAAATTTAAGGCTTATTTCTAGAATATCCTTAGACATCTATTTTCTTACTTGCTTGGCCTTTTCCTTGGAGAATCCTATGGCTTTGGCCTTTTTCATTTGGATTTTCTACAAGAGATCCTTAATTTTCTCAAAAAAAACTTGATTTTACTTCTTGGCATCTTTAGATTCATGCTTGTACTTAGCCACTTCTTGAAACGTGTATTGCTACTTTTGAAATCATTTATAAGGGCCCTTTCAACATTCTTTTGAACTTTCAATGCAGTCTCTAGTTCTTTGATCTTTTCCTCCGATTGTTCAAATTTTCCCTTGTAATAATCTCCATGTAGGTAGATAGTATCCAGGTGAGCCTTGGCAACCACTAATTTATCTTGCATTGGTAATTGTGTAATATCCTATGTTGTTGCTTCAACCTAGTAATATTCTATAGTCATATCTTCTTTTGGTTTTTTAGCTAGGGGATTAAGTTTTACTTTCATTCACTGAAGAGTGGTCGAGTCCATCACCATCATCTACCTTTGATGCATAGATTTCTTGGAAGGTTGGGAAACATTCATATTCCATGAATTATAATATTTTTTAGCTATCTTATTAAATTTTTGAATAGTAGAGACAATGGAATGAGTCTGAGCGATGGAGGTGGTGGTCAAAGATTCCAAAAATAGAAAGTGGGTAGTAGGGGAGAGACTAGTCACTACAAGATTATCATCCATATTTGTAGGGGCTTCACTAGATGCTGCTACAAGGAATGATGGAGGGTGACTTGTGGGAGGTGGAATAGATGGAGAAGGTGATGAGGAAACTTGAGGTGAAGGTGAGTGTAGTGAATATGGAGACAAAGCATTATTTTGACCAGAACGGGAGGGGGAATTCTTTAGGGAATTAGAAGGAGATGAAATAATATTAATAATACCTGGGCTTGATTGTTGAAGTTGTTATTCTTATTGGGTACTTTCTATGGGAGGTGCTTATTCAATAATATTCTCTTGTTTATAGGTGCCTATAACTTGCTACTAAGGCATCTATTCAGTACTCTTCTCCTATTTAGAGACACCTATTTTTTTTATTTTCCCTTTTTTGTTCTACTTTTGTGTACCTTCCTTGGTTGTATCCTCTACCTTCCTATTGGAAACTTTGTGGGGAGGAGGACAACTTTTTCTATAAATTTCTACTAGGTCTATGGTGGCATTACTTTGGCTAGAGGGGGCATTAGCCCAGTAGAGACTAATGTTACAAATATGATTGGGGAGGTAGCTAGCTTGGAAATTTTAATCCTTGAAGTCTCTACCCCTAGATCCAAGTGATCTAGCATTTTATGTACTTGTATGGGCTTAGTGATCCCTTGAGAAATTTTCCCAAGGCCCTCAGCCCCTCCCCAATGTAACCCATATTTTACATTATTTAGTCACATTTAAATATTTTTGTAGTTGTTCCTATGTAGGGGTATACACAAGTAATTTTTTGATGGTAGAAGAAGATGGGGTTGCTACTGTAGCAATATGCTATTGATTTTAGGAGGGTAAATTTTCTTTGCTTGTGTCTCCCTCCTCTACTATGCCCTTCATAGTTGTCCCTTCTTTAGTTTTTGGAAAAAACCTAAGGCTATCTTATTTTCATTATCTACCACCTAAGACTCATAGAATTTATCATATCTGGTAGAGAACTCATCATCATTTTTAATGTCAAATATTGAGGTAGTAGTATCAATTTTGACCCTCATAATCCACCAATTCAAAATCTTAACCTCAACCCATTTATTTTTTCTCTACATGGAAGCAATCTTGGTATCTCCTAGGACATATTTTGGCTCATTTGAGGGTCATAGTCCACAACCTAGTCATAGAAATCCCTCCATGGGGGTAGTGGTTGCATTTGGTCTACATGCCATTCTAATTCTTCATTTTATTTAGTTTTGTGTTGATCTATATGGGCTCTAATTGTTTTACTAAATTTTGGAGGCCTAGAGTTATTAATAATACTCAACCTCTTAAATTTTTTTTTATCAACAAGATCATAACTCCATATTTGAGGTAGCTCTATCAGACCCAGATTCTTCATAGCCTAGGTGACACTTTAATATTGGACTTCCTTGTTATTGTTATATATTTAAAATCTAAATAGTAGGTGCAAGACCCCTTCTTGCTCATACTAGTACCATACATGGAATTAATATACTCAATCTGCTTGCAATACTCCATCACAAAAAATCAGTCTTGTTAGGGTTAGAGTATATTACATCATTTGGGTCATGTAAATGTACCACCTTAGGTACATAGCTAGGATAGGAGATTACTTTAGGGGGAAGTTATCTAGTTACTTCAAGCAATGTAATAAATGCACAAGTGGCATGTGCAAGTTGTAATGTGCAAGGTGTCCCCTTGTACAACTAGGTAGAGTGTTGGCCAAGGAATCTATATTCCTATATAAAGAGTCTCATATCACTCAAAGCATATCACATAGTGCATATCATCTTGCATATCTCAAGTACTCTTGTATGGAGTACAATGTAGCTCTTTATCTCATATTAATGGAGTGACTATTTCCTCCATATAGCATTGTATTTTTATCATTTCTATTTATAGTATATTTCAATCATATTGTTGTTTCACTTTCTTTCATATTTTCTATATTTCATTGGGACTTGTGTTAGATCTCTCCACAACATATATCCTCAAAAGCTAACAATGGTATCATAGCCATGGTGCTTCAAGATAGGAGGACCTACATCCATCATAAGAGAAGTCCAGTAGGTCAAGAGGAATAGGGAGAGTCACCATTACTACTATTGTCCTACATCTTTGCAAACCAGATCTACCATTGAGTGTCACTACATGAAAAAGTTACCATTAGGATTAATTGATAGAAAAATCCATAGTAGTCAGCAGGATTAGGAAAGTGAGGACTGAAATAAATCTCAGTTGCAGAAAATATGAGATTACATTTGGCTAGGGTCTTTCCACAGAGTTGCAAAAAAAACTCGTGAAGACTAGGACTTAGCATTCATGCCACTAGTTTGAAAGATCAACTAGTGAAGATTATTATCTCCATATTTATAAGTCCTTCCATTCCAGTTTCTAATAGCTTGTTGGAGGAAAATGTAGATTCAAGAAAAATTTGGGAAGATTCCTACAAGAGAGTTAGGAAGAACATCTTCAAGAATAATTCCAAAACTTGCAGCAACAAGGTAGAAGACTAAATATTTCAAAGACCTTGAGAAAGGTCCCATTATAAGAGCTACAATCTTGCAAATTGTAGAAGTAAATAAAAGGCCACAGTAGCCTTATAGTAGACTCAAGGAAGAAGAGACTCTAGAATTTGAGTCATAGGAGGAGATAGGAGATTGGTGATCTCCATTCAAGATCAATACCTATAGAGTGCAGAAGAAGAAGAGGCCAAAGAATCCTAGAAGAAGAATAGGCCAAAGAATCCTAGAAGAAGAAAAATCCAAATAATCCTAGAAGAAGAATAGGCTAGAGAAGCCTAGAAGAAGAAAAGGCCATAGAAGCCTTGAAGGCCATAGAAGCCTTAATTTTGAAGAAAACTTTAGAGAAGGATTCCTATTTCAAAATATAAATTCTTGATTCAAAATTAAACTCCAAATAAGAGTTTCTAAATATACCTTGATTTAGAAGATAGATTCTTGAATTCAAAAGAAAACTCCAAAAGGACTTCTTGAAGAAGACTCCAAAGAAGAGTCCAAGAAATAGGAGATTGGTGATCTCCATCAAAGCCTACAAATTGTAGAAGAAATAGAAAGGACCAGTGAAGTCCTATTCTAGAATTTAGAAGTAGTAGAATTAGAGATCTAAGAAGAAGATCTCATCACCAACACTTCCAGAAGTAGAAGGTTGAAGAAAAGATCTTAGGCGAAAGACCAAAGAAGTTGTAAGATAGAAGACCTTGGAGAGGTCTCAAGGAGAAAAAAGAAGGCTTGGAGAGCCTTGTTGTAGAGCTCATAGAAGCATCGTCAAAAGAGTTCCTAGGAGAACTCGTTGGAGAATTCCACTACCAAGGAAAAGTTCCTGATAGTGAAGGACTTGGGATAATTATCGCCATCCGACAACAAGCCCAAGAGAAGAAGAATTTGGCAAGGAGTTCCAAATACTAGAAGAAGAATTTGGCAAGGAGTGCCAAATCCTTGAAGAAGAATCCAATGAAGACCTCAAGAAAAATAGAATCTTGAGAAGAAGAAGATCATGTTTGAAGTCAAAATTCGACAAGAATCTTGAAGGAAGATTCAGATAGAAGAAGCCTACCAAATCCAGGATATTTGGAGATTACCTCTCACAACAAGAAGGTACATTTAAAGGAAAGGAGTTCTCTGAATCTACAGTAGAAAGTAGAAGATCACTAGAAGGATTAAGCCACCAAATCCAAGGCTCAAGATAGAAAGTTCAAGGCTAGAGATTGGTGAAGGAGAAAGTTATTCGGGACAGCCAACAAAGAAGTTGCATATCCATCTACTACAAGGAAGCAACCTGGGGGGGGAGGGTGGAGTTTCAATATTTGGTGAATTAGAAGCACCAAGATCTACATCATCTACAGAAGCCATAAAAAAAGGTAAGCAACTAAGGTGCAACTAGTTGAACTTCAGATTAGGATTCATTATCAAATTCCATTAAGCACCATATTTGGATTAAAATTTGCAGAAGAATAGATTGCATTATAGTCTTCAAGAAAGTGCAAAAAGGAAGAGTTCATTTTAAGGATTATTTGCACATTAATTTGGAGTTGAATAGATTTTAGAATTACAACTATCTATCAACTACCTATCATCTACTTTGGAAAAAAAAGAAGACTAGATCCTACAACTTTGTTTGTAGTGAAAATTTATAGAATACTTATTAAGGGTTCATTACATATTACTCTTAAAAGTTGTAGAGATTATTAAGTGCATCTGAAATTATTTTGAGAGTTTATTGGAGTGATAAGGTGAGATTGTTAGTGCATTAAATTGGTAGTATTATTAAGATCATTTGCACTACACTAATTACTCTCAAAAAGGTTAGTTTGTGTTTGTTGATTGTTAAGGATCAAGAGCACAAAAACTAGCAGATTAATCAAAGTGTCTAGAGACACTATTTGGTGCACAGAACCTACAACATTTCATGGCCCAAAGAAGCCACCAAAATTAGATCAGATTCCTCCAAGGAGTGGAGAAGAAAGCCACCATTAAAATCAGCAAGAGAAGCTTCAAATTGAGACTTGGTGAGTCTCAAGATTCAAAGTGCACCAAAAAGGGGTGCAGAAATTACTTCTAAAAAGAAAAAGAAAATATTCTATCTATGTGGTTACAAGATTGGGTTCATTAGAAAAATATCCAAGAAAAAAGGTGAAAGGTGTCTAATCAAAAGACAACCTCAAAATCCCCCATTGCCTTCAAGAAAGCTACCATAAAAATCAGGAAAATTAGATCTACAAAAGGAGTGCAAAAGGAGTGCAATAAGGGTATTCTTATATACAAAATATATTACATATTGGTGCACTAGTCTAATATGTTCTACGTAGGAATTAGGGAAGAGTTTAAAGTGCCTCAAAGGCACACTATTCACAAGGTGCAACAACTAAAGGTAGTTGAACATTAGCACACTCTAAGCAAAGCAAAGAAGCCTCTCGAAAGGCTCATATCCTCTACATCTTGGACAGCCAAATCTGCAAGAAAAATACAACACAATACAAGGCAAAAGAAAGCATTATATTCAAGGGTAAAAATAACAAGCATAATAGGTTTGGAAAAAAAGGAAAAGAAGATGTAGAAGACTATATTCAACGCACATCCAAGGAGCATTCTATACCATTATTTAAGGTTCACCAAAGCTCCACCAAAGCATCGCTCGTCACTCCAGCTGGAACCAACTCATAAGAAAGCACCATCGAACAAAGGAAGATCCATGAATATTACAATATTTAAATGTGCTCCAAAGGTACGTTAAAGAAGAATTAGAGAAAGAGCCCATGCATAATGAGGAAGTGACACTTGTCACTTGAAAAAAATATCCTAACGTTCACTACATGAGTGCCCATATTTCACATGTTCGAGCAAAGGAACATTACTAGAAAGAAAGGTGGTATGTTAGAACAAGGGAGACACTTGTATTCAAAGGAAATAAGTGCTCCTCCAAGGTTGTAATGCCCATATGTTACAAGCATCTTCATTTCCTCTAAGTGCTCAAGAAGTAACCGATGTGACACTTGTCACATAGCATAAGAACTCTCTTCTATTAAAAGGTGCCAAAGACCAAGGAAGTTGATGTATTCAATATTCCAACATTTACTCACATCATAGGCTGAATCACAACGTGGAAGAAAGGTGAAAGAGCATTAAAATCTCTGGTCAAGGAGGTCAAAGAAGTCCAACATTGAAGCCAAGGAAAAATCAACGCACATCATTCTCCATAAGCGTTCAAAGGAAGGGCAAAGAAGTGGACTGTCATATACATCTGAGATCTACGGTAGAAATGTAGAGAATACAACATCAAAGGTAAGGTCTCTACTTTATTAATATTTGCTTTCATTAACCGGGAGTTATAAGGTATAACATTAGGTTGAAATACTAAATGAAATTAGCCATATTTGAAAGCAATATAAAATGGAGAAAACACATATTAAATAGCCTAATATTTGCAATATTATAACATAGGAGAAATAAGGAATTCTACTTGGAAATAAGAATTTCTATTATTGCAAATAATTATTTTCTAATATTCCACATTAGGGAGTTATAAGGAATACTACATCAAAGTAGGAAATTGGAAATTAGAAACAATAAATATCAAATTATTAAAGGCTATAAAAAGAGGTTTATTAAAGAATATTAAGAGTTGGAAATTAATTGGCATATTTGTCTCAAAATACATTAAAGGGATAAAAGGAATCCAACTATTAAAACCTCATCAAATTAGAAAGTGCTTAAATTTCAATAGGAGTAATAAGGTGTAAAAGAAGTTGATTTTTTGCTATTTACAAAACTTCACAAAATCAACTCAAAATTGAACTATAATTCTCAAATGCACTTTATCTATCCTATAGCATTTCCAAAATCACTAGGGAGATATAAGGCATTCTACAAAACTTGATAACAATAGCATTCATCAAATATTATCAAGTACTAAGGTCTCTACAAAGTCTACAAGGACTCTACTAAATAAAATCTCTTAACTAGGGAGATATAAGGAAGCCTACAAAGCCTAAGCTCTAAAAAGAGTCTATCAAATCAAAGCTAATAGTTAGGGAGTCACAAGGTAGAACACTTTAAAAGAGTCTATATAATCAATTACAAACACTTTGTTCCAAGAAACTATAAAGATGTTTGCCTCAAGTAATACAATAAACAATAACATGAGCAAAACTATTAGAAAAGAAAGAGCAAGTGTCATAAAAAGTGGAATCAAGAATTCACTTATAAAATTTGAAGGAAACTTAGATCCTATTTCAAAAAGGATACAAAATGAAGCTTTGAAAGATAGGTTTGAAACAATGGAGCACTATCTACATGCTCAACTCACTGAAGCAATTGACAAAGGAAAGAATAATATTCAAATTCCTTTAAAATGCGGAAGCATAATATACATGGTACTACTCACATTTAAATGTTATATGGATGAAAATGTAGAAAATAAAGGATTTATAGAATTACTTAAGCTGAAAATAGAGTTATATGAATTTACACTAGCAAAGATATTTCAATCCTCATGTAGTATTAGTACTTTGATTTATACTAATTCAAAAACTTATCATGATGCTCTAAGTGTATGTTCAAAAGCTTCTATATAGGACACAAGGAATGATGACAAGGACAAAAGCAAAGAGAAACTTTATTTGAAAGAAGCAGGTGATAGCACATCCATCTATGAAAGAATTGATTCTAATAAAGAAGAAGAAGAAGAAACAATGCAAGAAGGCATACAATGCAATGTAAATTAAAGAGAACCAGATAAAGTTAAAGAAAATCTAAAGACAAATATCCATTTTGAATATTAAAATATTCAATACCCAAATAATGTAATACAAGGGGTGTTAGAATTAGAATATATTACATCATTTGGATCATGTAAATGTACCACCTTTGGTACATAGCTAGGATATGAGATTACTTTAGGGGGAAGTTATCTAGTTACTTCAAGCAATGTAATAAATGTACAAGTGGAATGTGCAAGTTGTAATGTTTTGGCCAAGGAATCTATCTTCCTATATAAAGGGCCTCATATCACTCAAAGCATATCATGTAGTGCATATCATCTTGAATATCTCAAGTACTCTTGTATGGAGTACAATGTAGCTCTTTATCTCATATCAATGGAGTGACCATTTCCTCCATATAGCATTGTATTTTTGTCATTTCTATTTATAGCATATTTCGGTCATATTATTGTTTCACTTTCTTTCATATTTCCTGTATTTCATTGGGACCCATGTTAGATCTCTCCATAGCATATATCCTCAAAATATAACACGTTTGTTATAAAATGGGAAAGCAAAAATGGATTTTCTATGAATCCATATAATCAGGTGATTGTACCCTTAGTTAAAATGAACCAATCACCTTCTTACACATAAGGGTTTTACAAAATACTTTTTGCTTTTCTGTATAACCTACTCATTTACTCATGCAATATCTTCAAAGCAGGACCCAAAAATTCTTTGTTAAAATTGTAATGACTCAGATTTAGTCAACACAGTGGTCCATGAATAGACTGGCAAGGGATTCCTCTTTTCATATTTGTTAGTCACAACTATCCAAGGCATCTCTTGTGCCATAAAGTATAGAAATACCCAGGCCATATGGGAGCAATATCTAAAGGAAGTTATAGACCCTTTATTAAATTTACATAGTTGCTCATGGATTTGTTGGTTTAGGAAGGAGGTTCAATCAAAGAAAAGTGGTATGGTGACCTTATCCATGATAAATTTGTCGTAAAACTTAGGGTTGGATATGTAGTAAGATGCAACAATCTCCCAAAACTGAACCTACTCATATGACTTCAACCCTGCTAATACCACCAAAATTTAAAAAAATCTTAGGGTTATAAAAATTGGTTACTAGGATGGGGGTTGCAAGCAAATTTCTCCCTATTTGCATTATTTTCAACTGTGATTCTACCCAGGAATTGAAATGGTTTTCATTATCTAAGCGATTACCTAGGGTATAATACTTTACCTGATCATAGAGGTGAAAAGACTTAGGTTTCTCAGCGGGCATCAGGCCCATAGCAAAAGCAACAAAGAAAACATTAGGAGAAAGCATAAATAAGATTATTCCCTATGCATTTTTGACAAGCCTATGCTTGGGATCATAGTACTTGGCTATAGCATGCACCCACTCAAGGCATGGATGGATTGAAGTGCAAATATAAAATGACAATAGGAAATGGAAGGAAAAAGTACTAGGGCTTGATGGAGTAATACCTTTAGATATTCTATCTTCGATGTCAGTTCTCAGTCACTTGGGACCCTTCTAGGTTACCATTATGTTTTAATTTTTTCATCCCTATCCTAAAACTTATTGTCCCTTTTAGCCTCGATATCTATTTATGCCCCATTAACTGAAGAAGAAGTTGCCATTGTGATGCATGAATTTATTTGGGCACTGCTTCATCGAGTTTCTTTCAAACTGCTTCCTCAAGAAATACTTCAATAACAAAGAAACATTTTATGTAAAATTTTAGTAGATGGTTCAATGAATAGTCATGAGGGTTTCTTGTCATATAATAAACTTTGTAAATTTTTAGAATGAAATCTAATTTATCGCGGTGGTTGTGCAGTTGTTTGATGATTTAATCTATGTGGCATTTTTGCTCTAGATCGTGCACCTAGCTACTCAACAAATCATAGCACTTGGTGCATTAATGGCTCCCTTACTATGCCTTTAACTTGCCTTTTAAATTTGAAATAAGTGTTCTCTCTCGTTGTGTGGTCACATTTTATTTTAGACTTTAATGCCTTTTGAGTTGGTTGATTGTGGCATGAGAACACATCACGATGTCATGCCAAATTCTTATCTTTAGCTTTTCAGCCTTCACAATCGTGGAATGAGATATGTCATAATGTCGAGCCAACTTTTCATCCTTATTTAACTGTGCCAATTACAACCCTGAGATGTATCGCGACATCATGGTGCTTTTAACTAGAGAACAAAAAAAAATTATAATACATAGAATACAATGGAGTGAATTTTCAATGAAAATAGAGCTTCAAATGAAACCCACTAATAGGGATCACTTTAATTATTCCCTATTCATATTGAAGTTGAAAGGCATTGTGTTATTTTTTAGCAATTGTTTTGAATGCATCTTCCAAAAAAATCAAACTTCTTATGATTCATTGGCTTTGTTTTATTTTCATTCCATATTAGGACTAGGTATCCTACTTTGAATTTCTTAAAAGTGGCCCTTTTGTCAAACCATTTTGTGGTTTCTCCTAGATGTTTTTGAAATTGAGCATAAGCATTTTCTCTTTGCTCTTCTAGTTGTAAAAGTTGCATCAACCTGGTCTTCCACTAGGTCTCCCTCAGTCTAATCAATCAATCTTAGAGTAGGTATTTTCAGATGTATGGGGAGAATGACCTCTTTTCCATATATCAAAGCATAGGGATATGTTTTAATGGACTTATTAATAGTGATCCTATCAGCCCAAAATGCTTGGTTTATTAGTAAATGCTAACTCCTCTTGTTATCCTTCAAAATTCTTTTTAGAATTCTAAGCAAATTCTTATTAGTAGATTCTGCTAAATAATTTCCCTATGGATAGTAGTTTGAGGAAGTCTTCAAATAAATTCCATATCTACTAGCAAAATTAGTTATCTTTGATCCAATTAAGGATGGACCATTATCACTAACTAATGCATCAGGTATGCCAAACCTCATGATCAGGCTCTCAACAAATTCAATCACTACCTCCTAATCATCCCTTTTTGTGGGTACTACTTTGAACTATTTGGTGAAATAATCTATAGTTGTTAAAATATACTTGTGTCCTATTGATGAGTTTAGGTCTATCACCCCTATGAAATCAAGTCCCCACTGCTTAAAATGTTCTTCTACTTGTATGGGTTTAATAGGTAATGACATGTTTTTGTTTCCTCCCACATGCCTTTGATATTCCTCACATACCTTTGATATTTCTCACATGCTCTTGTCATTTTGAAGGTTTCAAAAAAAAGGATTGGCTAGCAATAGCCTATTCTGAGTACTTTTAATGTAGTTGTTCTGCTTGAATAATGTCCTCCAGAGAATCCTTCATGGAATTCCTTCAAGAACTTATGTTTTTGACTATATTTGATACATTTCAAAAGAACTCCATCGAGATTTTTTTGTATATAACTTCAAGTAGCAAAATATATTTCAAATATTGAAGCCTATACCTTCTTATTTGTGAGGTATTTAGGTTTTGTGGGTATCTTCCTGTCTGAAATAGCTTATGAGTTCATCAATCCAATCTAAGCCTCTAAGGATTGTTCATCTCTCTGGTCTAGTTCTGGTGGTTGACATGCTCCATAGTCCATTTTTACCTTTTTAGCCAATTCTTGACATAGATCTCTACCTCTTACTAGCTTGGTTGGATGGATATCTACGTCATATTCTTAAATATTCATAGCCCATCCTACCATTTTTTCACCTAACTCTCCCTAAACTATAAAATTTCTAACATCAGGGTGTACCACATACACTAGAGTTTTACTTTGAGATAGAAAATATATGAACTTCTTTTGTGACTTCATTACTACTTATACTTGTTTTCAATGAAGTTGTATCTTTCCTCATGATCTTGCATTGTTTGACTTAGAAAGGTAACAGGTATCTCTTCATTATCTTCTCCCTTTTGCGTAAGTACTACAACATAACTTTCTTGTTCACCAACTATATATAAGATAAAGTCGCTCAAGTAATCTAGATTAATAAGCACAGGTGCCTAAGAAATTGCCTCTTTGTTTTTCTCGAATGCATTCTTTTGTAGGTCTATCTATTTGAAATCTTCATCTTTCTTCAATGATTCAGTCATAGGTTTCACTATTTGTGCAAAATCTAAAACAAATTTATGTACAAAGTTGATATATCCAAAGAAATATTGTAGCCCTTTATTATTTAATGGCAAGGGAATATCTAAGATGTTTTTCACCCTATCTGGTTCAATAACCAGGCCTGCCTTAGAAATAACATGACCTAAGAGTTTTCCTTCTTGGATAGCAAATATGGACTTCTTTAGATTTAAGGAAACTCCAAATTCTCTACACTTTTCAAAAGCCATTTTTAGATGTTCAAGGTGCTATTTTCTTTTGTGAGAGAATACTATCATGTCATCTAGGTAGATGACTATTAATTTATTCACCAATTCTCCATAAGTTATATTCATTGCTCTTTGGAAAGTAGCCTCTGCATTGGATAGACCAAAAGGTATTTGTTGATAGGTAAAATTTTTCCATTTGGTAGTGAATGTAGTTTTATGTTGATCTTCATCCCTAACCCAAACTTTATTATAACCAAAAAATCCATCTAGCAATAAAAATATCTTTTCTCCTACCATAGTATGTAGTATTTGATCTATATAGATAATGGGATAGTGATCTTTTAATGAGGCCCTATTCAAATTTTTAAAATCCACACAAAATTAGATATCCCCATTCTTTTTTCTGATTAGTACTAGGTGAGAAACCCATGTAGAATACCTTATAGGATAAATTCTTTTAGTATTGAGCAATGTAAATAGTTCTTGCTTCATCAAGGCTTCTATATTTGGGTTGATAGGCCTCTGCTTCTATCATAAAGGTTTTGAATCTAGTTCAAGTTCAATATTATTTTGTATTTTTTACTTGTTGTACACCTTGAGGTCATCATATGTCCATGCTATAATGTCACTGAATTCTTTACATAATTCCTAAATTTGATTGACCTCTTCTTCTGAACATTGAACTCCAACCTTAAGCATTTTCCTAGGATCCATTTGCGTTTCCTTGTAACCTTGCTTATCAATTTTTATCGTGTGGCCTACTGGTTGATCACTGCTATCAAATATACTTTCAAGAGTTATTAGACCCTTTGGTATATTATTGTTTTTTAGTTCAATAAAACCTTCATCTTATTAATTTTCTAAAGTAATATTATTTGAACAATTCATCTCATGAATTAAAATATCCACCACCTATTCATAATTTTCAAAGACCTTCCAAAAAGTAACTTTATCAAGAATAGAAGGTATATATATCAGCCTTACCATATTTGATTTTTGTATGACATTAGCTATTGGACAATAGTTAGCTCCTACGGATGCTAATATATCAATATGAGTATTATTTACCATGGCAATAGCCTTGATATTTAAATCTTCAAAAACTTCAAATAGATCCCATACTTTTTTCCTATAGGCTTTGATATAGTGTTTCTTACTGATGCACCTTTCTGTGATATGATTCACTATCAATTTTGAATTGCAAAATATCTACAACTGCTTGACTCCTAAATTTTTAGACTTTCTCAGGCCCAAGTAGAGTGCCTCATATTTTGCTACATTATTTGTGTAGATCCTGTAGAGTAGCAAAAACCATGCACCTAACTATGTAATATGAAATCAAATTGATACATGCAAATTATGTAACCATAATGACAAAGAAATAGAGAAAATAAAGTGCCCTTCTCATTGATATTCAAAATTGTCTTTACAAGAGGTTACAAAATATCCCTCTTAGGGATTACACCAATTGATACAAATTACAATATGAAACCCCAAAGCTCTCAATGGTGGGATTTGACCTTAAAGCTCTCAAAAACTCCATTGGTGGACATGCAAGCTTCATGCTACAATTTGGATAGCACCTAAATGCATATGAGAGAGTTTTATTTCTATTTCTCAAACTGGTAGCACTTTGTTGCATTCAATTGATCTCAATTATCTATATTTTGTGAAGTTTTTGGGCATATTTTATAGATGTCTAAATTGGTATCTTACCTTGCAAGGGAATCCAATATAAAGATTTGGTTATAATCAAGCATCCCAATCATCACTTATGGAAGCTTCCTCATGGTTAATCATTACACACAACTGCCATGTAACTGATTTGGCTCAGCTTGAGGAGCCCAAGTTTGTTACATGCAAGGTCATCCTAGGGTGGAGCAGTCAGACTTGGGGGCCATCATAGGATCCAGCGGCCACTAGAGGCCACTCTTAGGTGTGACGGTCAAAGCTGAATAAGGTTAAATTGCCCTATTTGAGTGGTCAAAACCACTATTAGGTCTTGGGAAGGCCCAAAATGAGTCATATGGCCTGAAAATGTGTCCATATGGATAGCCTCCTCAACATGACATGTTCTAGATGTCTACAAATCCATGTTAATATATATGAAAATACCTTTTCAGCCCCAGTTTGCGAGATTAAAACTAAACCTACTCCAACCCTATTTTTACATCTAGCACCATCAAAGAATAGTTTCCAAATCATATTTATAGGAGGATATTTTTTTGGTAGAATAGGGGGCTTAATATTTTTAGATTTTGTGATTGAATAGGTTCCAATACCTATTTCAATCATAGCATTAAAATATCTTAAAGAGAATTGATCTTCAGTTTGGAGTTCTTCCAGAACTTCTTCCATTAGGTCTAGTTTTCTAATTTCTTCAGTAAGCATACTAACATTATTAGCATGTTTGTTGTCTTCTTCAATATTCTCAATATGAAATGAAGAAGGCTTTTCAATGAATATTTTAACCCTTTTACCTTTGTATGGGATCTCCATGTGTGAGTAGTCAAGGGATAAATATCCACCTATCTTGGTTGTGAATTCCCTTGAAAGACACATCCCAAAATAAGGCTCTAAGTCTACTACAACCACTTCATGTATAATTGTAATCTAAGGAATTCTATACAACATTATAAGAATATATTTGATCAATAATATAGTCTTGACTAGAGTACCATCTAACTATAGTACTCCCAGACTAATTCTAGTATATTCCATGCCTGAGATATCACATACAACTTTGGGCATTACTGCAGTAGTTGTTCTTGAATCTATCATGCAATTGTGTACCATCCATCCTTCCATTTGTAGTGATAAATAGAAAGGAGGGGGTCTATTATTTCTTTTTGCTTGTGTTGAGCTACCTCAAGCTAGATTCAATTGAGGGTAAGAATTTACCTTATTCTTGATGGATTTGAGGGATGCTTGTCATAAATCAATTTGACCTAGAAGCAACAACACATCATACACGGTTGCTTTTGATGGTGTCTTTTCAATTCTTCCATGATATTAAAAGTAGGTGCATAAGATTGTCTATCATTTTATTTAGAAGGATGATCAAACCTATTCCTATATCCTTGGATTTCTTCCATTCCTTGATGCTTAGTAAAATAGGGGTATCTCAATTTATATCTTGCTTGTTCTTGGGTTTCAACCTCCTTTTGTGGAACATCATTTCTACTTGCTTCACCCTTTTGTTTTTGATATATGTTCTAAAGTGTAGCATAATGGGAAACCTACTTTTTAGCCCGATTCTTTGTTTTTAAAGGTACTTTTAAGGGATTCATATATTAAGGGTTCACTTGAAGAGACTTCATTTTTGATATAGTCAAAACTACAACCTGCTCTACTGATGGTATCATAAAATTTTGATCCATCTCACTAATCATATTTATTTGTCACTTTTGAGCTCTTTTTACTTTTTTAATAGCCATATTTTATATGTGATATTGATGTATCATACGTGAACTTTTACCATGTGGATCATTACATGTAGAGCACTAGTAGTCTGATTTAGATGTGGATGTGGAAGATTCATTTTCTTAATTTGTAAACATTATGTTTAGTTTCTCTAGATGCTTGCCGGTAGAGGTAGCTTGATATTTTGTTACATATGAAAATATTTTTGGTTGAAAGTTTTTATTTAGCTTCCCTTCTCTTCATTGAAGTGACTTCGTTGCTTAAGTTTTTCACGATAGTTATTATTTATGAAGAACCATAGATTGAGGATCAGGAGTTGGTAATGCAAATATTGCAAGAACTAGAGGTAAGGTTGGTATTGTAGGAGTTGATAAAGTGAGAATTGTTGATGGTGTAGGCCACATGGGGAGATTTACTATGGAAGAAGTGGAGGGTATGAAATGATTGAACTATATGTTTGAGGAAACTTTGGGAATATAGGTATTATTATTTTAAAAGGTAATATGCCTATAGCAATAAGGTCTTTTCTACCTTCAGGGCTTCCTAGAAAATCTATGGAAAAGTGAATACATGATACTATCTTATCATCATGCCTAGGTATGAGTTGAACACCCTAATATAATAATACATTGCTTGCTCATATGTTGGTTTGAGACCCTCAAGCACTCTTTTCCATTTATGGTTGAATCTAATGTTGAAATCCACTATCTCTTCTTGAGGATGTTTTTGTATGATTGTAAATGATCTACTTGCTCATTAAATTCTTCCACAATTTTACCAAAAAATTGATTCCATGTAGTTATGGTTTGATCTGGAAGAGTTCTATACCAATATCACATTTCCCTTTAAGTGATATAACCAACAATCTAATCATCACATCTTCTTCTTGAATGTTATGAATAGCAGCCAATGATGCAACATCTTGGTAATGTTCATATGGAGTCTTTCTCATGTCATCATAGTTTGGTAAAGCTTTGAGTGTTACTTGGGGAATAGGATTCTAGCTGATTAGGTTAAGGGGACCAATATTATTCCAATTTGGGAAATTTTGATTTTGAGCCATTCTTGTTGCTAGATTAAGAGGGACTACAAGAGTAGTATTTCTTGTATTTATTGAATTTTTAGTAAGGACTAAAAATTAGGTCTATTTAGAGGATAAAATAGGATGTATTTTAAAACTTTCAAGGTGTAATTTCAAAAACTCTATTGGTTCCTCAGATCTTCTAGCTACTTGTCTCGTGATCATGTATCTTTGAACTTAGTAGAGCAGCTTGTATTTAATTATTTTTTTGAAATGGATATGGAAAAATATTTGGGTTTCCATTTGAGAAGAGCCACTAGGTGATTGATATAATCTATGAGAATAGAGCATCATCGAATATCTGGTCTATCAAACTGGTGTGGGAAGATGGGTCCCACCAGGTGTGCCAAAAATTGTTGGTCTAAAATTTTCCTAAGGTAAAATGTGCACCCAAATATTTTGACAACATTGAATGATCGAGTATTTTGCAAAGCTTAATAGGGTCAATATCTAGAGAAGGTTGGCTCCTATAGAGTCCTAACTAGCTAAAACCTATAATGGGGGTGAAATATTCTCAAAGGATTAAATGTAGCTGAAGATAGAACTAAAAATGGTGCAGATTAAGAAACATCAAGATATATATCTATGAAATAGATAAATCATTTATACTTCCTAACATACCAACCAGTTTTAATGAATTACAAAGTAATATATTTCATTTTTAGTCTACCAGATTGTAAATTCTAGAACTAGAAAATTAACATATGTAGAAATCCAGAAAGAAGAATTAATACCATACTCATTTTCCTAGATAAATTGGAAATTATTAATCACTCATACATACATGTTCTTCAAAACAATGAACCAGAAGCCAAACAAAAATATGTGTTGTATTACTTTCTTCAAATACCTTCGAACATACAACTTGTAAATGCCTAAGAGCTAACCCTTCCAAAAGAGACCATTGATATTATTTATAATATTTCTATGGTTTAGTATTTTGAATTACAGAAGTTTCAGGTTTAAAAAACTATTAAAAAAATATTAGCAAACTAGGTTGGCAAAATGCCATGCAACACCATTTATCTAAAGTGGAATGAGATGCTTGATTTTTAACCTTAAATCAACTATCTCCTGCACACAGGAAAGTAGTGGAAGTGGGCTTAAATCTGGTCCATTCCTCATTCTTGAGACAATCTCCCACTATGGATTTGTAATAGATATGGAAGGCTAAATTTCTTATGAAGATTTTATTTTTTGCATGCTTATAACCATGACATGTAAACATATCATGATGTTTCACCTTCAATCTTCCCAAGCTTTTATGACCATGACTTGGAGACATGTCATGATGTCGTACTTCACTTTTACCTTCAAGCTTCCAAAGCTTTTGTGACCATGACTTGGAGACATTTCGTGATGTTGCACCTCTTTTTTACCTTCAAGCTTCCCAAGATTTTGTGACCATGACATGGAGACATATCATGATGTCACACCTCATTTTTGCCTTCAATATTCCCAAGCTTTTATGACCATGACTTGGAGGTATGTCATAATGTCGCACATTTTTTTGGATTTTGAGCTTCCTAAGCTTTCACAACTGTGACTTGGAGACATGTCATGATGTTGCACCTATTTTTTTCCTTTGATCTTCCCAAGCTTTTGTGATCATGACATGGAGACATGTTGCTCCTCTTTTTTGTTTTGAAGCTTCCCAAGCTTCGATGATCGTGACTTGGAGATATGTCGTGATGTTGCACCTCATTTTTTCCTTCGATCTTCCCAATATTTCAATACCATGACTTGGAGACATTTCGTGATGTCATACCTCATTTTTACCTTTGATCTTCCTAAGATTTTGTGATAGTGACTTGGAGACATATTGTGATGTCACACCTCATTTTTTCCTTTGAGTTTCCCAAGATTTTGCAATCGTGACTTGGAGATATCATACCTCCTTTTTGCTTTAGAGCTTCCCAAGCTTCAATGACCATGACTTGGAGATGTGCCATGATGTCATACCTAATTTTTTCCTTCAAGCTTCCCAAGCTTTCATGACCATGACTTGGAGACATGTTACAATGTTGCACCTCCTTTTTGCCTTTGAGCTTCCCAAGCTTTTGCGACCATGATGTGGAGACATATTGAAATGTTTTACCTCATTTTTGCCTTCGAGCTTCCCAATATTTCATGGTCATGAGTTGGAGACATGTCAAAAATTTGCACCTCTTTTTTTTCCTTTGAGCTTACCAAGCTTCAGTGATCATGACTTGGAGACATGTCACAATGTCATGCCTTATTCCATCCTTATGCAAAGTTATAATTTGTTTAGAATTTATTGTCTTATTTATCCTGATGTAGTCATTTGGACCTATAGGACCTAAGGGAGGGAATTTCTTGATTATATTTTTATTGTTGGGGTTGGTCTAAGAGAACCTTCCTTGGCAAAAGTGTTTATGGGATCACTACTTTCTTTGAACTTGGCTACTAGAACCTGTTTATGTTTATGGAAGAAAATAGCCATGTGGTTGAAGGAGTTAAATATTTATCACCCTAATCATCATGGGTAGGGGACAAGGAACCCAAGAGAGGGCTTCCTTTGTCTCTCTCTCTTCATAAATAGGATTTTTATTAATGGTTTTATTCTCTTGAATCTCAGCCAAGGGATTAAGGTTAGTAGCTAACTAGTGAGCAATGCTACATGTCATGTAGCATCACTAGGCCATGGTTTGTGGAGAAGATAGATTAATTTTTATTTTATAAAGCTAATTAAATAATAAGAAGAAATATATTTTGATATCCTTATATCTTTTTCCCTCGATATACTATCCTAACCTATATACTTCAAGGGCTTCTCTATATAAAAGTCTTTATTTACCTAACCACTCTCTATATACCCACTGGTACATGAGATACAATTGGTACATGTGTAGCCAAAAATACGTGGGAGTGATCTTCTAGATACATGACCTAAGGTAATACATGAGGGATAATAAAAATCCTCCTTATGATTTCCACTAGCCCACCATGATATATTTCTCACTAAGGGCAAGTATGCATGAGATCCTATATGGGTAGTTGGTAGCCCAGGATCACTATATACATAATATAGCTAGTGTTTTATACTATGATTACTTAGAAGATCATGTACAATCCTTAGTAGGACTCACCCTTGGTTATGTTCTTTTTAATATTGATTAATATGGTCTAACTACACAAACAAGATGTCAATAATCTTGATTAAAGTAAGGTTGAATTTATTTTAATTAAGGTCTAGCTGGGAAAGAAAGGACCTTTTTTGGAACCATTGTGGTGTTAATATTAGGTTCACTAAAATGTGAGGGGGAAAAGGAGGATCATTAAGGGGAGATCACAATGCATTTCCTCTTCCCTCTTCTCACTTTGAGATTAGGATAAATAAAAGTGATAAGACTAAGACTATGTTTAATGTGTATTTTCACAAACACCTATGTTTCTAAGGAAATCGGAGAACCAAGTTTCCTCCTAATATCCACTTATATCTAGCATAGACCCTTTTTAATTTGGGATTTAACCTTATCTTTGATCTATGATGAACAAACATAAATGCAACAAATAGAAACCAAAGAACAAATGATGCAATTTTGATGAAAAATGACTCCTTCCCTTTTAAGACAAGAAAGGTGCAACAAACAATTTACCATAAAATACAAGCTACATGCATTTTTTATTTTAATGTCTACAAAAAAATCATTTAATTTTTCTCTCTATTTTGATCATAGCTAAAACAAGATTCACAAATTTTCCTTTACCAAATAATCATCAAACAAAAATAAAAAACCCTAACTACTACACAGAAGAAATAGATCTCATTATCTAAAATAGAAATGATAAAATGCAAGATAAAAAGTACCTAAAGGTAAAATGTCATCCCCTTATAGAAGTGTCAATCACTTTTTATCGACACTTTTATAGAACCTATCAAAGTCTTGCAAGACAAACAAAAAGAAAATGTGGTGATTAGTGTAGAGGGGTATATCAAATATTAGCACATATATTGAATTTCTTGCTTTGAAAACCCGACACCTATTTCTTGAGATAAAAGTATAGAAAACATGTGAATCAAAAAAGGATATTGAATGCTAAAATACATATATTGAATAGATGTAGAGAATGGAAGAATAGACATAATCTAAGACCAAAAGTTGCCCTTTTTTTGGTGGAGGATTTCTAAAATATGCTTGTTAAAGACTTGATGTTGATTTGATGACCATTTGATGCTTGCTATGATTTCTAGAAAAATGAAAGGATGCAGGTTCACCAAACAAGTTTTCCATAAAATAATTCCAACAACATATGAATATCTCTTTTGATAGTTGTTCTTCTCCTTGGAAGAATTATATCTCTTTTTTGCTTTTTTTTAGTATTATTTTTTGTAATATTTTTACAATATTTTTTGTAATATCCTCTAAATTTTCCAAAAGGATGGCTTTATATAGGGTTTTAGGTTTAGGGTTTTGGTTTTTAAAATGCTAATGGGCTGACTTTGGTGCCAAAATTTAAAAAATGTCAACTTTTGGCAAGAAAAATGTCAAAAAGGCCTAGGTGTTGTTTTCTTGCAATTTGAGGCATTGATCATTATAGAAGTATAGGCATATATACTCATTGAAAATATATTTTTGAGCATGTTATAATGGAAGTATTTGTTTATAATTTTATGAATATTTGCAATGGATATTAATACCCCAAATATGCCATTACTTTGGGAGCACTAAATATTTCAAATTTGGGCATGAGGAAGGTGGATTCAAATTAGTTGGTTATAAGGCTGGTGGTTGGGGGTTATGGTGGTATAAAGTATACAAAATTGGGTGTCTACATATACAATCATCAAGAGTGAAGATGCTATAATAATTTGCTTTACATATATGCATCAAGAATATATATTATATAGTCACTTACTTTGCATATATGCATCAAGGATGGAGGTGTTATAGTCATTTAATCTGCATTCATGCTTTAAGAATGGATATGCTATAGTTATTTACTTTGCATTCATGTATCAAGAATGTATATACTATAATTGTTTACTTTGTGGTCATGCATCATGAATGAAGATGTTTAAACTATTTACTTGACATTCATGCATCAAGAATGGATATGTTATAGTCATTTACTTGGAATAAATACATAAAAACCTATTAGGATCATAAAAAATAGTAGCAAACCTTTTTATTTACAAGCAATAAAATGGTCTCTATGCAATCATATATAAGCCAATGCATATACCCTAAACACCAAGTGAAGAATATGTTGATTTACTTACATTTCAAAAACCTCTATATAGCAATATTATACCAAATAAAAGAAAACTTAAATGTAATAAGGTGAGGGCTCTAGGACTTATTTACCTTCTATACTATGACTACATGTTATGATTCAACATAAATTTAAGCCATGATATTGCTTCATGTAAGATAAACAAAATCATACTCTACCAAGTTTTTTTCTTTTCTCAATTCTGAGCTCAAATACACGAGGAAAACCCTTGATATTTTTTTAAGAATAGAGGAGGGTATAACCTCTTTTTTTTATACTTATATTTAGTCTTTACAATAAACAATAGAAGATATCATATGATGCTTCCAAAGGGGGATTTCATATAAAAATAGAGTCACCCTTTTATATCTACAACTCACAAGGTCAATGAACCCAAAATAACACAACCCATTTTTTAATCCAAGATAAAAGTAGACAAAACGTCCATATGAAAATACCCATTAAGGATTTAGTTAGAAAATAATATATTTTTATTCTTCTTTTATAAAATAAATGGGTAAGCAAATGTTGTATATGGCAAGCAATACAATGGACTCCCAAAATAAATATGTAGAGGTACATGACCTAAAAATATTCTCTTGCCAAAATTAAAAGTTCTTGTTCTCTTTTTTCCACTAATTTCCCATGTAACAGTCTAAAATGTCCTTAAAAACCATCCTCCAAGATATTTGAATGTCCCTAACCTTTGTTTTCCTTCAAGGTTTAAGGTCAAGTATTAATGGAAGCTAATAGAATATAAGGTTGAGTCATGCATGAATTCAAATGAGTGAGGAGGGAGAGCAAACCTCATACCACCACTTTATATAAAACCCTACCATTTCCACTCAAACAAGAATGTCGAGGAATAATATAATGAAGCATATCCTAAAAAAGGTATATATGTTGAGGGAAAAAGAATCACCATAATGGTTCCAAAGAGGGAATGGAATATCAACCATTTCAAATATTTTATTTCCCAAATCCAAATATTACAGTTGAGCTGACATAAACCAAAATACCCATATCTTTTTTTAACTTAAAATAAACTTGCTCATCCAAACCTAATCAATGAAGGAGAACATAAGCTATGAAACACATTTGATTTTTTTAGTTCATCCAAATTCTTTTCAACAATCCTCCATTTTTATCCTTAAAAAATGCATAATTAAAACATTAGTTGTGATCCTACAAGCATCCATACAGTTCTTAATGCAAATGATATTTTTATTCGGTGGTGTGTGAGAGGGTCTCTTTAAACTATTTACTACACATGGGTATGTCACCCTCTCCCTAGTGATGACTTCTCTACTATGATATTTTTTACTCAACAATAAAATTAAGATAGTCTATTATAACCATTATCATTTTAATTCAAAAATTTAGCATAAAATTAAATTATAAATGATGACATAGAAATGTCATATCAGTTAGAACTAGAAAATTTTAGATGTAACAAAAAAACTCAAGATCGCTCCAAAAGGAAATATTTTTATCTAGCAACTTGAAGTAAAGCTCAAGGAATTTGGCTTAGAGAAACTAGAGCTTTTTTAGTAATATGATTTAGATAACAACTTTGTTTATGTGCAATGTAAAACTTACTTATATTCATGAGGATAAGATACTTTTGAGTAGAAAAATGATATAAATTAATATTTGATAAAGCTAAACTTGGCATCCACTTTGAAGGATGAATACAAAATGATATAGACAAAAAATCCTCCATAGTTTATTTTTTGTAAAAGGAAGCAATCATATGATTGAGAGATGTACAAGCTCAACCATTAATAATCATGAATTTACATAAAAATATAAGTGGGATCATGATAAAATCCTTGTACTTTGATACATGAGGATAAAAATAGATGCCATGGATGACTAGGTTATGGGAAGTGACCTAGAAAATTAATCTTTAAATATTTGGAACAACCATTACAAGAAGCCACATAAATAGTCGTCTAAAAAACCATATTGCATGCATTCAAATGATAGGAACCTCATATTTAATTAATATCCATATTGCATCTAATATCAACTCAAGTAGTGGTATCATCAATTATAGGAACCTCATCTTCTTTAGAGAGCTCCTCTAAAAGGAAGGAGTTAGTTAAAATTTGCATCAATGGACCCAAGCATCCAAGGAATATCTTTTACATTCTTGTTGATCAATTGATGAGGTAACTAAAGTCCTCCCATACATCCATAGTCATTTCAAGATATAAAAAAGGAAATACCATTATGCAAGTTATGGAATTTGTTAAGTCAATATCTTATGAGAAGAAAAAGAGGAAGGCAAAATTTCATAGTATTATTAGGATAAGAAATGGCAAATCCCTTAGTTGTAAAGGGATTTTGGTCATATGAGACTATCACTCTTAGTTTTGTAATGCAAACCTCACTTATTAAGCCTATATACCTAGATTATAAATGCTTTGGATCAATAAGTGAGATGAATTTTGAATTATTTTCTATAAAAATGGTAAATATGACCAAGGTATGCTAGTTAGAGAGAAGACAAGTAGCCAAAAATCCCTACAAGAAGAAAAAGAGGAAGACAAAAATTGTTAAGTCAATCTCTTATGAGAAATAATAAGGATAATAAGTTCTATAAGGGTATATATAGACATGATAAGAAGAAGAAGAGGTTAGTAAAGAATTTGAATAAGAACAAGATAACGAATCAGAAAGAGGAGAGCAAATCAAAATTGAAGAGGATGAAGAATTAGAAGAAGTGCATGCAACTAAATAATAGTGACTTCCATGAGAATGGAGTGCTTAAGGATCTTATATTTCCACTAGACATATTTATCAAACATAAAACAAGTTTGGAACTTAGTGTAGATGTTTTTAGATAATGTTTTGGTCTAGCTTTAAGATATCTCATTAGGTAAATTTGACTAGAGAAAATAAATCTCAAATTGTATAAATATAGAATACTATTGTAGATAAATAAATAAAGAGAAAATAATCCATACAAAAAATATATATTATTAATAACACAAAGTAAAAAATACCATCACAAACCCTAATAACTACGAATTTTTAAGCATTGGGATCCAAATATTACACTCTTTATTTCCAATATGAAGAAGTTGCTACAACAAAAAATAATACCACCTATGAGGTGATGATCACCATTTCATTTTTTTACACTTCCATGTCCACTTCATTATCTATTATTTATTCTAGCTTCTTCCACTACTGTGTTACCCACCACTTCATCTTCCGTTACCATAAAAAAATGCATCTTTGGTGTCTTTGGATTCATCCACCATACCTTCTTTTCTATGACATTAATTTTTCTCTCCATGATACTTTGCATATCATCTACTATTTTATTTGTTTCCACTTTTGTTTCTCCATCTAGTACCATTGTCACTACGCCATCCATCCAATTAATAATGACATAATTGACTATCATCCACACCACCCTTTATTCACCCACCTAATTGTGTCAACCTAGGTCACCACTTAACAAAAATATCCATAGCATCATTGGATACCTTCACCATTTCATTTGTTCCATTGTTATCAGTGAGCTTTAATTTAATTGGTTAGCATAGTGTAGGCCTTATTAATGAGTGTACCAACCTCAACACCAACTACATCAACAAAGATTGCTACTTCCATTGCTAAAATTGAAATTCTACTAACTCCAACTAACATTGACCTAATGGAAAGAATATTTTATTGGTTTTCCTAGTTTAATTGTTTAGTCAAATGGGAAATTAAACGATGGATCAAGTTGAAGCATACTTACAAAGGATAGGAAACACAATGAAATATTACACTAGCAACACTTTTTATCATCCTCTATATATGTCATGCAATTATGCATACAAATCAATAGTAAAGGCAAGGAATTACATCTTGCTAAAATTGCCCTAATGTTTCCCAACCAGTTAATAACTACTCCTTTGATTACAAAATTAGGTTATCTTCATTGGAATTGAGCTAATCCAAACCTAAATAAAAATATAGAATTGGTAGAATAAAATATCAAGGTCATGTCCATAGAATACTATGACTTCATGAAGAAAGATGAAAAGTATAACAATCAAATGGATAACATGTAGAGGATCCTAATTGAAAAGGATATAAACATAAAAAGTAAAGAATATTAGCTAGTAGAGATAAGTTAGTATCTAGCAATAGAAAGGAAAGAAATAGTGAAATTAAAGCAAAAATTAGAATAGGCATAGAAGGATGCCAAATAAATGATGTAGAAGAGGCATAAGGAGATAATTGACGTCAAGGCCAATGAGGAAAAGTTGAAGAAATAGTTTGAGGAAGTTAAAACCAAGGGGCAGTCCTCAATATTAAAATTTATCACGATCATGCTATATTTTATATGATATAAGAATCATGTTGAGGTAAAGAAGCTTGATCAATTTCTATAGTGCATCAAAGAATGAAAAAATCTCGTCAAATATATTGATATTATAGTTGGCAATATTAAAGTTGAGCTAGATGGAAAATGTGGCCTAGCCTTAATCATTGTTCCTAATTTTACAACTAGTCTCCTATCGAGATCCAAAAAATTGGTCACTTGAATAATGAGGATGGTAGTATAACCAAAAGGCATCCAAGAAAAATAAAAAAAACTAGATGGGTGCATCCATTCTAGAAATAACCTCAAAAAATTAGACGATAAAATGAAGTACGAGTTTGCTCAACTAGTGAATGGAGACTTGTCAGATCCATTGTCCAAAATATCTAATGACTAGCAAGTATGATAAGATAATGAAACAAATAAAATATCACATGCCCAACCTCTATAGGATGTCATGACACCAAGCAGTTACTTATATCACCATGATAGTCATTTAGCTAGACAAATTATTATCAGATATGAGAAGAATGACAAATAATAAAGAGATATTTACTAGGAAGAAATAAGAGAAGCTAAACATTAAATTTAAAATGTTTAATCAAGTGTAGATACCTTTGGATGTTGACTAATTTACACTACCAACTTTGTTGCCTCTCTAGATTACACCAATACCATGGAAAGAAAGCTATAATTATTTCTTTAAAAGGTTATTTAATTCCTTTGACATTCAAATTCTTTGAAGACTGCACCCATAATTAATAAGACATGCTAAGATATATCACCAACCAAGCATGGTTCTCTTGAAAGTCATTATATTTGTAGTGGTTTCACCACTCCTATGAGATACTTGATCAAAAATCAATTACAATACCAAAGTGGAGCATGGGTTGTTGAATAAGGCACTTAACATCATAAGGATAGTGAATCAGATGATTCAAAAAGTGCTAAAGAGTCTCTTTAAAAAAATCCAAGAAAACAAAAGTGAAAAATAGTAAAATAAATAAATCCAAAATAATATTAAAAAACACTATATGTTGGCACTACCAACCCATGAATAATGTTGATTCACTATTAGGAGTATTGATCCATAGACATAGTCAATCCATCATTTTTCATCAATTCGTTAATTTGTTGAAGAGAGAAATCATTAGCCTGACATAATCCTAATCAATTAGATAATAAATTAGCTAAAAGAATACAAATAAAAATAACTTTATACAAAACTATCAATTGGTCAAAAGGTGAAACAAAGATAACATCAATACACTAATTGGTTGACATAGAAAATAAATAGGAGTTAAGATATTGATCAATCAAAGCATAGGGAAGACCAAGGTGAAGGATGTGGATACATCAATGTCATGAAAACAATAATACCAGGTCATCATTAAGGATCCCATGTAGATTCTATGATATGGGTTAAAGCATCAATTGGTCAACCAAATAGAATAAGAAATGGTGACCCATTAAAGTTATTGAGTCACTACTAATTAACTACAAGCGAGCAAGGAACTAACTCAATTGATAGCAGGGTTATGCATAGTGGTAAATATTCACAAATTGGGCAAATATTAGGATTTCTAAAATTGAAAATTGGCGAATATGAGGACACTCGATGTTGGCCCATTCGCCTAAATTTTTTGGGACCAATTGTTTCTTAAGGTCAGTTTACCACAATATATATCTAAACATATGCATGTTTGTACTTGTTGGAAAGCTCTTTTCAAGCCTGATCTAATGGTGGTATTTTTATGAAGTTATAAGGCGATTTAATAGGTCAAAATTTTCCTAAAAGATGACCTAACTTTTTAGGGCTTCAAATACCCAAACTTTTAGTGTGAGGATGATTGATTTGATTTGCTTAGAATTTACCTTGATTTTGATTAGGATTCACCATTTTTTTACAAGTACATTTTGAGTCCAACCCTTCTGCATAACCCTACTTGATAGACATGGATGTCGAGCACAATGGTATGAGGTGACCAACCAAGAAAAAACTAGCCCAAAACATCTAAGTTTTAAATAGTGTTGATACATCGATCCATCAACCCACTAATTCATTGAGCTGTTGAAGAATTGAAGGTGTTGATCCATTGATCAATTAATCTAACATTAACATAACATCAACATCAATTTATTTATTAAATTAATTTTTAAACGTAAGAAAAACATAAAATAATCAAGATAAAAATAGAGATTAATTTTATCAATGAACAAATTCTTAAAATAGAAGAAGATCAAGAAAAGTAGAGGAAACAAAAGGTTAATTTGTCTAAGTATATGCTATTCTCACTTTTCTAATTATGAGTGAAAAATATGATCGTAGCTCTATTCTCTTGTATTGTTAGTTCTCTTTATGAAAATGTTTCATAATTTTAGCATTAAAGATGATTATGGATATTAGAATTTTGAGAAACTTATTTGTATCAGCTAATTAATCACATCTATCTTTCTTTTATGCATTTTTCTAACCTTTATCCTTTTATTTTTATTTTAAAAAATATTAAAGAACTAGTAAGTCACCCCTCCCTAGAAGTTGATCAATTGTCAACTTGATTATCCAATCTTGTTGTGATCTGAGGATGCAACCTGCTGATTAGGTATATCAACAATCATAAAATCCATATATTTAGGTATATTTTACACAAGTTATATGTTTTCTACATATACATAATCTCTTGTAGATGTTTATGAAGAAACTTAATCTTGACATCCATTTGTTAAACCTTTCATTGTTGTGAAGCAAAAATATAAAGCATATGTTAATGGAGGATAAAAGTCCATTTTTAGTTAACTCTATCCTTTGATAAAATTACTTTTTGCTAAGGCATGACTTATACTTCACAATTTGACTATCAACACTAAGTTTGGTCTTTTTTTTTTAAAGTGAAAAACCCTTTACGGGGCCACCTTGGTCTGAGAGACCACGAACAGGGGGTTCTACACCGTCAAATTCACTCGGGAGTCGCACCCGACCCTGCTCGCACCAACATTATCAATTGGATTTTGGATACCCAATTTAGCTTTTTGGTAGGGTGGAGATTTGAACTTGGGACCTCTCTTGGAGGATTTCCCTCTCCTCTCCAACTCACCTACAACACGTGGGTTGGTCTTTTGATCCCACTTAAATGTAATAATTTTCTTGCCCTTGGGAAAATAGACTAACACCCCAGTTTGATTCTTCATGAGATAATCATACTTTATATGCATAACATCTTCCTATTTGAGACATCCCTTGACCTAAGAATAAGTGGTGAGATAATCAATATCATTATCTGGAGTTAAAAAAATATAAAGTGGGATAATTTCAATGATATTTCTACTATACAATAGGATTTGCATCCTTAAGAAGAGTAATACATACCTGGATGTAGTTTTATCTATAGAAGAAGGTGTAAAGGATGGGAACACATCATGAGAAGTAACATTAGTAGCTAATATACCACCAAACCATCAATATATGAACCAATATCAAATATATTAGGAGGTATATCAAACTCTTTGACTAGAGAGATAGATTATGGATGATCAACAATAGTTATATGATCCATTTAATTAGAATTATAAGAATTATCATAATCATCCAAATATGAAGGGAGATGAATCCTACAGTTAGAAGATACCATTAGAATCCAAATGATTTGAAAAATAATTAGCAAGAAGGTCTAGACAAGGTCTATTATATCCTAAAAATTGAATATCCTCATACTCTATATCATACCTAATGATGACATATTGGGTAACTAGATCATAAAGGCAAATATGTTTTTGACTATTCACTATATCCCATAAGGATGCATCTATGATTCTTTCGAGAAATTTTATTCCACTTCTTAAGAATGTAAATCCAATACTCATAGGGAGTTTAATCATTGATTGCATATGTTGGTAGCATATGTAGTGCAATACACAACTCCAACCCAAAATTTAAACTTTGTATGTCTAGTATGCATTATACAGTGAGCAATTTCAATATGTTTCACTATTATTCTATTCTAAAATTTCATTATAGTTTAGAATATAATGGTTAATCCACTACCTAGTAAAGCAATGGGATAAAATAAAGTAATGAAAAGCATTACAAGTAAACCTTTTACTACCATAGATCCTAAGAAATTTGATCTATTTTTACTCTACTTTTTCTCCAACATCCTAAAGTGATTGAACTTCTTAAAGGCTTTACTCTTAGCTTTGAAGTTATAAATCCAAAGAAACCTAAAAAAAAGCAGCTACAAGTGATAATATAATTGTTCCAAGAAAGAGAAAAAATACTATATGCCCATACATATCATTATGGAAAATCTTCAAAGGCTAAGAGTCACAATGATATTTTCTCATATGCCTCAAGGATCCATAATTGATTACCTAACTATTGATGAAACCCCTTACTAATATCAACAACCTTAGCCACCATAGTAACAAACCCCTTCTACATGAAAGAGGAGAGGAGCTCACCAAGTTTGTGTATTTGATTTTTTTAATCACAATATCTTAAAGTAACTACTTTATAGTTACAATTAATATTCTTAATCACCTACTTATTTGGACAAAATTTCATGTGTGTGTAATGCAATAAATAGAAAGAAGGTTGGGTAAACATCTAAAATATGACAAATTAAATCTAAAATTAGAACTAATAGTTATGTCTCTACAACTAAAATATGGAAGGAAGAATCATTATAAATTACCTTAGTCATTGTAGTTGGAAGGAATATTATGATACTTAATCACATGTCTTATGGGTCTAGAATTGATAATCCATGCTTGAGAAGATGGAGAATACTAACATGCTAAGTGCACATTCACATGTGTGGTATATGAGGCACCATCATTCTATTTTTGTAAAGTTTGAAGAGCATTTTATTACCCCCAAAATTCTTAGATATCTCTTTGAGTTGTCAAATCCATGCAAGATAAAATAGGACTTTATGATCCTCCTTGTGAATCCCATAAACTAGTTGCTTCAATGTGTTTGATGCATCCATAGACTAAAATGAGACTCAAAAGATTCAAATCCTTGACCTTGCACTTTTGGGGGGTTTCAAACAATATCAAATACCAAGCCATTTATGTTTCTCTTTGAGATATTATATAGGTTTGTTAAAGATAGATTTATTTGCCTCACTTGCCCTAAAAATCTAACGGACTATGAAATTAAAAGGAATTGAAATTTTATATTTTTATATTCATGAAGTCAAGAAACTTTGTGCGAACCATACCATCTAACTCTCACATTAAGACAAAGGTGTGATCCAAAATTCAAATATGATCATCCTTTAGTCATCAATGTTCATGACGGGCACTTTATTGTCCATGCATAACCAAAACAAAAAAAAATTATGCACATTAATATTTCATTGCCATAAACTTTTATTTATTATTATTTTTTTAAAATTTACATGGTGGAATTGGTAGCCACCATGAATCAAGGCAGACTATCTGGATTTTATAGCCACCACAGTATTCTGCGTTGTTCGCTTTGAAAGTCGTCACACAGTTCTTCACGCAATCCGCCCCTATAACCACCATGCCACAATCATTTTAAATATTTTACACCGTTGAAAGCGTTCAGTCCGATGAGGCCCGAGATTTGAACCTTGGACCTCTACCCCTATTACGGGGTTTGGTCGAATCAATTGGTCTACATCTCGGACCTTTTTCATTGCCATAAATTAAAATCCAAAAAATTAATATTTATGGAGAGAGAAAGCATGTTTGTGATCTTAAAGAAATTAAATTGATGGAATTTGCAAAAATACCGATATAATGTCCCCATTATTTATACACATTCATCCATAATGGTTGCTCATGTACAACAATTTTCTCTAATATAGAACATCATTTTTTTCTAAGCTTCGTGAGAGTCTAGGGAATTAAGTGACTATTCAAAACTTGGAGTACTATGAGGTTTACAAAATTTTGTCAAAAAAAAATATCGACACTAAGGAAGACATGTATATCACTTATAAAAGTGAAGAAACAAAGCAAGATAAAATGCTCTTAGATATCAATAACATTTCACTAAAAAATATAATAAAAATCAATTGATAATTTTTTTTTCGGTGAGTGATAATATAAATACCACTTATGATACAACAATCCTAGTGATTGCTAAACTAACCTATCATTAGATCTCAATAGTAATATAAGGGTCACCCCTATAAGGTGAATATAGGCCCATGCAACAAATAGGTGCAACCATAGTACAAATGGGTCATGCCATCAAGTGAAAATTAGCTATATCTAAACTCTAGAAAAAAAAAATTAATCAAATATAAAGGTAAAAGTATAAGATATATGATGAGTTTTAGAAGATTATCAACTCATATTTCTGAAATTTAATTAAAAGGCTCAAAATTGTTGGTAAAATAAATAAACATTTCAATTTAACAAAGGAAACTATTGAACTAATAAATGAGACTGTTAATTCCGTTTAAAGTTGTTATAAGTAATTGACAATTTCAATTAAGATTTATTTGTTTTAGTTAAGTGATTAACAATTATAAATTCATAAAATGAAAAGAAAAAGGATTCAAAATATTAGTAGAAGAATAGAGTGAACTTAAAAAACTTATTAATCTAATTATCAAGGTTTAATTTTATGGAAAATAATTACTAATATATATAAATTACAAAAATATACAAAATAAACTTTAAAAAAATATTATTCATTTTAGATACAGCATTTAAATATATATAATAATCTTTCAATATATAAAAAAATAAACGTTTCAAAGTCTTCCTTATCTTCATCAAAACCAAATGAAGTAATCTAATGGAAAACTAATCCTAGGGAATAATGATAGTGCCTTCTTATTCTAAAGATTTATTAAAGGGAAAAAAAATATTGTTTTGAGTTGTACAATATTATTGTGTTATCCGCCTCTCCTTACAATAGCTACATAGTCCATCACTTGCATTTAAACTTTAAACCTCCCATCTGATCTACACAAGCCTTCATTTTCGAACCACTCGAGCTGTAAACAACAATTGTGAAGATATAGGAACAAACCTCGATAATCCTATCCCAAATGGGGGGAGTCAACTTAAGTGTTTGGTCCTTGTGTCAAATCTGGAAGACAAGGACCGAGATTATATCTTCAATTTTCTAAATTGTTTTAAGGATTAGCACACCAATTGGAGCGCTGTCCCCCGTTGATTTATGCAGACAATCGAGTAAAAACCACTAGATTGAGGTCCATGTAGTCTGGAAATAGAATTATGTTTCAATTATGGCAATGGAGGAGTTGGTGGGATTTCCTTAGGATGGAATTCCTAAAAGGTGTTTGCCTTCTGTGCCCATGTGTATGCCTTGACATGAGAGAAATAAGGGCCCTCAGCCTTAGGGATCCAACTAATATCATGACGAATATCAAACCCTGGTTTGTTTTTATTCGATTTGTGGGTTGATAGGGGAGAAGAGAGCAGAAGAGGAGAGGGAATCATAGTTTTGGTCATAAGTATACTTATCTGTTAGTGCTGTCCAACAACCAGGATTGATTCAGAGGTACTACTTATTTTAGAGGGCAGTCAGTCCTGATGTGCCTATGCTTGTGCTTGTGTTGAGACAAGCTGGCCACGTTCATCCATTAAAAGAAGAAGATGGTCAAGTAGAGACTGAAATAGTTCAAAGGGGCAGTCACATGGAGAACATGCAACCGCACGCTTAGGGTTTCAACGCCCCATTAATCTATTAGTTTGGAGTTTGGGAAGAGTCTGGGTGTCCGGCCAGGGTAGGCATCAAGTTTCAACCCACCATTACCTTTGCCTTGGCCTTCTCCACTTGCCCAGGCAGGGGTGCCAGCTTTTAACACATTTAATAGTGCAAACAGAGTCAGCCAGCTTCATTTCCTGTTTATTTTATTTTGATTTTTGTTGAGTACAAGGGAGTGCACATGCTCTTTCTGACGTCTTCCTCTCTCTTTGCCCGTGCTGCAGCCTTCATGTGGATAGTACGAGATATTCTGTATCTGTATCAGGAACTTGGGTTTTACAGTTGGAGATTTTACTCTTTCGACAACCCCCATTGGACGTACCTTTTTCCTCTGACTTTGACCCATAACAGGAAAACCCGTAACGAAAAACCTTTAAAAAGTTGTTCTTTTTGCTTGCCTTGTGCTTCATCCTCACACATGCCTAAGCGGTAGTCTAAAAACTTAAACTAGTTTTTGATCTATTAGATCGTAGATGAGTATATTTTTAGTATTAGTATTTCATTTTTATATAATGAAGCACTACTTTTAAAAAAATAAACTAGTTTCTGATTCATCAGATCACAGATGTGCAAATGAAAAGCATACTTCTAATATTACGTGTCGAAACAGTACTCTTTAATAGTACTCTAAAAACGTAAACTAGTTTTTGATTTAACAATAACAAATGTGCAAGTGAAGAGTGTATTTCTAGTACTAGTACTTCGTCTTCTAGTACATCAGATCACAAATATGCAAGTGAAAAGCATACTCCTAATACTGCATGCCGAAACAGTACTCTAAAAACGTAAACTAGTTTTTGATATGCCGAAACAGTACTCTAAAAACGTAAACTAGTTTTTGATTTATCAATCACAGATGTGCAAGTGATTCTAGTACTAGTACTTCGTCTTCACATAACATGACAAAGAAGTACTCTATAAAAGTAAACTAATTTCAGATTCATTAGATCACAAATGTGCAAATGAAAAGCATACTACTAGAACTACAAGCTTTCTGATTCACCAAATCAGATTAAGTACAAATCAGGAATATAATACTAACAACAAAAATGTATTAAAAAAAAGTGTTCTTCTTAAATCTAATGCTGAAGCTCTCAGCCTTGTTAGCAGTCTTTTGACGGTGCCCCGTCTTAAAAGACGAAGTCTCTGTGCACGGGATTCTTTGAGCTGTTTCCTGTTTCAGCTTTAAGATGAGGAATTCTAGTTAATTCCGTTTCACTTTGTGCCTTGTGAAGCTGCCATGGATGAGTGCTACCCAACGGAGGTGGGAATGAGTTGAACTTTCCCGTCCCGTATCGTCTCGTTATGAGAAGAAATATCCAAGTGGTGAAAGAGTCTTTCTTAACCAAAGCAGTTTGCTGTCAGAAATATGATGACAACGTCCTTCACATTCCATCAGCCAGCCCAACTGTTTGGTAACGTGACAGCGATGTTGAGGAGATTTCTGTCTGACAAAATCTCTCAGTAGTGCTCATTTATTAGTGATAATTATTTGGGTTTAACAAGAGGCGAGCATGTATGTTTGAAATCGTTCGGCGTGCACAGTGAGAGAGGGTAATGCAATAGTAACAGAGGGAAGAGTATAAATCTTTAAAAAATAAATACAGATCGGTGTAAAATCCTTCAAGTACAAATAATTGTGTTTGAAAGATATGCTTTGCCCCTACAACACACAATCTTCCTCATTGCCCCCACGGGATTTGGCAGATTATTTGTTTCCATCCACTTCACATCAAAAATGTAGCATTCTCCGGCCAAAACGACATTCCATCAAAAATCATGTGTTGATGTTTTTCCAAGCTAATAAGACATCCAAAATTGTTATAAATCCTCCGTACTTCCATCCCCCTCTTGATATAAGACAGTATGCATTCAGCGCAGTTGCTTTACCAAACATTTCATTAATTCTATATATATATATATATATAATCAAATGTTTTTACCTGTATTCAATTACACCTCGAGTGCCTTTAACCTTAGCTAAATAAATTATATGCAAGTTTTGTAAGATGAAAAACTAAAATAGGTTGGATGGTATTTATCGAGTGTTTGTCAGTTGGTTGTTTTAATTGGGTTCCACTTAGATATCCTTAAAGATTGGGTTCCGATGGTATTACCAATGTCTTAAAAAGAGTTCCACCTTTGTCAGTTGCTTGTCTTAATTAGGTTCTAGTTGGATGTCCTTGAGGGTTGGGTTCTGAAGGTATTACCACTTTCCTAGTTCCAGGGTTGTGAGTTGGTTGTTTCAATTGGGTTCCAGTTGGATGTCCTTGAAGGTTGGGTTCCAATGGTAATTTTCAATTTCTTAAAAAGAGTTACAACGTGTCATTTGGTTGTTTTAATTGGGTTCCAGTGGTATTACCCATTTCCTAAAAAGAGTTCCAGCACACGCACACGACTCCTAAGGGAAGGCGGAAAGAGGAGGAGGTTTTAATGTGGAACAAAATTTTATTATAGAAATATGCCAATAGAAATAAACAGCTTGTATAAGGTTAGAAAGCAAAAAAAACCAACTACCCACAAATACTACCATTATATTAATAAAAAAGATTAAGATTTATGGTTTTTCTAAGGTTTTTCGGTAGAATTGCTTTTATCCCACTTGGGAAGAATACAATATAATGTGATAGTTGGGAAACCGCCCAAGGAAGTAAGTGAAGAAGAGTACGACACGTCTATTGGACTTAATGAAGAAGAGTACGACAGGTCTATGTTGTCCAATGCAAAGCATCATTATCACGAATTAGACTCCGAGAAATCATTTCCTTCGATAGCTAAAGATGGATTCTATAATGTGAATGTTCAGATGTTTTAAAAGATGTCATGCCGTGTAATAATTAAAACGATTTAGAAATAAATGTTGTCTTTTTAAAAAAGAAATTGTATAAAGTTGTCTACTTTGAGGTAAGTGAGTACAAGTTATACAAACTTTAGAAAAAAAATATAATTTAAAATCACATCAGCTAGAATTAAAAAAAAAATGTATATTAATGAGATCTTGTAAGGTTTTTTTGTAATTAATGAGACTAGTCCTTAAAAGTTAAAGATTGGACTACAAGTTCAATACACATACCTAATCTATAATTGTGAGTACATATAATCACCCTTAAATAGACTGCTCATAATGATAATTTTTGAAAAGCCCATCAGCATTAGAGTACCCTCACTTCATCTTCATCATCAAATTCTAGTAAAACATTCTAATCTACTAACTTTCCCTGTAATGTCTGACTTAGACAAGAACATGAAAGACAAAAATGATTTTCATTATGTTTTTAAATTTAAATTTTTAATTTTTAATAATATTAAAAAATTTATCAACAAAATTTTACTATCTTTTAAAATATGTTTTTTTAACCTGTAAATAATGTAATTACTAGAATAAGAGGAACAAGGTGACCGGAAATCGAAGGGAGAGTTGGATTGCCGGGCCTTGAAATTTATGTCAGTTGGGTGTCAGTTAACCAATGCAACTGTAGGTAAGCAGGTAACAAGGAGTCTTTCACGCTGAATTAGAGTTATCGAGGCGGTAAATCTGGGGTGCTGTGCAATGAAAAGGTCGAGCAAAAATATTCACCTGACTTAATATTATCCAGGATTTTGTAATTTATTGATTCGTATCTACGTTGGCTAAAGCACGTAAATAATTTAAACTGGAAAGAAAAAAATAAAAAAGTAAAAATGGTGTGTATCAGGAACAGAGCCTTGGGCTTGTCGCAGGCGTTGAACATGACAAGAGACGGTCAATGTTTAAGGAATTAGAAGATAAAAAAGTGGTATCTTAGATGTTGGAGACAGCTCATTGGCGGGCAGAGTAGCATGGCATGGCATGAGCATCAACAGTCGCAGCCAAGAAGAAGAGGAAATAGATAGTCTAGCCATAGCCATAACCATAGCTACATCCACTCTAACCTTCTTCTGGTTAGTGGGGTCCACATATGTCCTAAAACTATCTCTCTTTCCCTCCTTAACAAACAATAATATATATCCCAAAAGTTTTAACCGACCTGCAACACCGTTCTGCTCCCAAGAGTTTTCCATTCCCGTTCCCGTTATGGCTGGTTCCCCGAGCCCTAGCAAATAGTTGCGCCGCCGCCGTTGCTGCGTTTGCTGTAATATATCGTCCTTCCTTTTGCCGTCTTATGCCTAAATATTCTATTTTTGTTGCATATCCCTCCCCTTCCATCGTCCGTCCATCCAATTATGTTTCTCTCTGTGCGTCTGCTGTTATTTACGCGCGCGCCAAAGTAGTCGAGGAATCGGTCGGAGGTGATAGCCTAGGACGAGGTTTCTGTGATAGCCTTTGAACTATAATAATAATAATAATAATAATAATCGAAGGTGCCCCTTGAATGATCGCCTTGCCTTGTCCTATGGCTGAGATGGATGAGTGGATTTTGATCACAGTTTGTAGAGCTCTCCGGGGTTTGTAGAGAAATCCGGCGTTGGGATTAGCGGTGTTTTGGGTCTAATTCAGATTGAGAGCTAGGCTTTTAAACAGCAATCCTATTTCTAATATTGTGGCCAAAAATGTTATAGGGGAATAGCTATTTATCAAGGGTTGGCTATTGTTTTGGATTAGATTTAGTTGGAAATAGTCGGAAGCGAGTGAGAAGGGCGGTGGGGATAATCAAGGAAGGCGGGTATGGCGGCGGCGCAGCAACAACAGTCGGGCAGTAGCGGTGGAAGCGGCGCGGTGGGTCAATTTGGAGACACAACATACACAAAAGTGTTCGTGGGAGGGTTGGCGTGGGAGACCCAGAAGGAAACTATGCGGCGCTACTTTCAGCAATTTGGAGAAATTCTGGAGGCAGTGGTGATCACAGACAAGAACACGGGGCGATCTAAAGGCTATGGATTTGTGAGCTACTAGTATTATTTTCAGTCTGAACCAATTTGAATATCTAATCCATTTCCAACTTATAATACTCCTCGTCAATTCTCTTTAAGTTAGGGAATGAAGAAGAGGGATTACATGCTTGATATTCTTTTGGGTCTTTGATAGCGGTGGTTGTTGCGTGTGGTGATGATGGATCCAGGTAACTTTTCGTGATCCGGAATCCGCCATGAGAGCATGTATGGATCCTTCTCCGATCATTGATGGAAGACGCGCTAACTGCAATCTTGCATCCCTTGGTGCAAACCGATCTCGTTCTTCTACCCCGCAACACGGTTAGTAGATGAATCTAATCTAAGCAGCATTTGTGTTATCACCTGATTAATGCTTGTTGGTAGTAACTAGTAAGTACCATGGAGTTTTGTCACTTCTGAGAGCACGGTTTACCTTAAATTAGCAAAACCATCTGTAGCATGATAAACAACTATTACTTTCCTTATTTGGGATTTATTCCATCCTTCGAGAAAACCTTCCTATCTCTATGCAGAATATCAGAAAAAAATGAAGAACGTCGTCAGTGTGTATATCCTTTTTGTAACTCCTGGTGCGTATGTTTTTGATCGTATATACGTCTGAAGTGAACCTTTGTCATGGCTGATGGCATAATTTGTGAAGTATATCTCTAGACGAAAAACCTTGTTGTATAGCATTGGACTTTTTCGGTAACGTAGATGAGTAAAGAAGTCCTACTAAAGTTTCTGTAAAGCCATGGGCCTACCGCCCTAAAAAACTAAGGCGTAAATGACACTTCTAATCTTAGGCTGGCAAAACAGTCGGTCCAGCTCAAAAGACAGAAGCTAGTTGGCCAAGCACATTCAAGTGCCTCTCCTGTCCATTCAGATCCTTGATTACTAAGACAACACCGTACAGCTATAGCTGTATATATTATTAATCCAATTCTGTGAAAAAAAGCCAGATAGGTAATTTGCCGTAATATCTGCTTGGGATTCTTATGATAGTACTCATCTTGTGTCATGATGTTTGATCAGGTGGCCAGTTTAGGGTGTTGGGATCTTTTCCTACGGGGCTTCAGAGTGGAGGGTCTGGTTATTATGGCGCTGCAGCATTCCCTCAACCTGCTCACTATGCAGCATTCCAGCAAGGATTTCCATATCAAACATATGGGTAAGCCTAATTTGAATGCTATTTATTTCCATTTAGTTGTAAAATTTGATGATTTTTGTCATGGGATACCTCAAACTGTCCTGACTAGAACTTGGGCATAGCATCCGCTTGGCTATTGAATGTCAAACTATCTTTTGTTTCTCAAATACCCCATTGGAATCATATATTCATGCCAAAAGATTTTCATGGTATTATGGGAAAGAGCACTTAAAAGATTTTAAAAAACGAAGGAGGCTAATGATAATAATCTTGGGTAAGATGAATTTTTACATTCGATTGATCTCTTATACAACTGATTGCTTTACTTCGAATTTTATGTTCCAGGTATTCTGCATACTCTCCAGAAAATTCATATCCACCGGTTGGTACACGAAACCAAAACGAATCAAGCATTATAACATTTTACTTAATTAGGCGCGCAGTTGTGAACTATAAAATTGCATTAGCAATCTATTGCACAAACTTAGAATCACATTTGTTTTTTTATTAGTCACTTTACATATGTATCAAGTGTATTCTATGAGATGTGTAGTGATGTATAATATCATTATTTGATGAGGGTCAGATCTGCATAAAATAAGATGTGCTCATGACAGTCATTGATTTTCTATGCAGAACTACTACACCCCATATGGTGGACCTCATTATCCACAGATCTATGCAGGACTTGGAATGATATCAAATCCTGCATTATATCCCTACTTTCAATATGCTCAGGCTTTACAAGGCAGTGCTGGGTACCCTCAGGCCCAAAACTTTGGTCTGCACTATCCTCAGATGATGCACTTTCCAACACCAGGATCAGCTAGCGCCATTTCCAACCTACCTCAGCAATATGGAGGGGTGGTTTCCTTCCCTTCTGCAGTTCCGTCCACAGGTGAGATTTCACCAACAAACTTCACTTTTCTTAGCAATTTCTTTGATATCAAACAGTGAATCAGTGAATTCTGACATGTTTCACAAGTAACTGAATTTTGTAACAGTGTGTTTTGCAATGCAATAGGTATGACGTTGGCATTGCCTACAGGTGCATCATCTGTCTCGGGCCAACTCTATCCTATCCATTCAACTTCCCAATCACAACATAATCCAGGGGGAGCATCTGATCAGTCAGCAGCGTAGGATACCCTCAAATAATACAATTTCCCATCATGGATGTGTAGCAGATGATTGATTCCTGAAGAAGACGATGTTCAGCACAACAAAGGAAATATATTTAAAAAAAAAAAAAGGATAAAAAGAAAAAAGCGCAAAAAATTTATCACGGCTTCCAGACTTCATTCTTGAGATACAGTTAACACGATATGTATTGACCGAACATTGATTTTATAATTCGGCCTACTCCTTCCAGGAATAGGGCACATTTTTTTTCTTTTTTTTTTGGGTTGTCCCTGTCTTGCACATTATACACAAAAATTCGTTAAGTCATTGTTGAAAAATAATTTACGCAGAGGTTAGCTAGCCTAGAGATCTGATCACTCACATAATTCACTTCTAAGATGGGCTGAGAGAGCACTTTTATATCTCTTCTTGGCTTGTCTTCTTTGATAGCACTAGTACATTTTAGTATAATAATCTTATGCACATTAATAGAGCAGATTTCGCTGCTCATTTGTACTTTTCTAATTGATATTAATTAAACATTTAGTTAAAGATACAATTGTCTTCTGTGGATCATTTGCTTCATACAATTTGCTCAGTGCTTTGTTATCTGAATGTTGAGCTCAAATATTACACCCAAAAAAAGTTACAACTGGTGTTTCAGCATAAACTCACTAATTTTTTTTTTTTGATTTCAAAGCAACATTCTTCCTTGTAGAAGTGAGATCGATTGTGTTTAAGAAAAATAATATGACCTTAATATCTCTTTTGTCTCTTCTTCTTCTTCAATTCAGAAATGCAATCAAGTTTGGCCGAGCTGAAAGAGACAATTCGGTTGCTTCTGAGAGTGCGCCAGCCTTGAAACATAGAGCAATACCTAACGGTAGCATACAAACAGTAACATACAAAATACTTGTACAATTGCACAGACAGACAGCTTGTTATTTGTTGGACTTACACTGTAAGTAGGTATGGCAGAAAATCATGTGGTGGAGGAATCAAAGGCTGATATAACTCAACTATCTATATATACCTATCAGGATATATATATATATATATATATATATATATGTCTGGAGTACTGGTGAATGAGACCAGAAGAGTACTTTTTCTTTGGAAGAGCAGAGCCGTTATGGAGCCTAGATTAAGACTGTGCAACTGTACCACTGTCTTACGGACAGCGTAATCCAAAAGCCTTGAGTCTAGTGGTACCTTCGTTCAACGTCCAATGCATGGAAATGATATTGTGGTCAATGAGGCGACTGCAAATCGCGAGGCTTATCTTCACATTTTCGTAGGTTACCGACTCCCAAGGAGTAGGAAATTGGAAATATGCAAACACGATTTCCAAAATAAAATAAAAAGTAAGTTGAAAGTATGAGCTTTCAAATTTGTAATTAGAATTTGGTTGATAAATATATAGGCAAATGATATATTTTAATAGATATTAAAAACTAAAAAGAATTGATGTGGATTTTTATTATAATAATTTTAATATTTAAAAAAAAAAAAAAAAATTTAGATTTTGTAAATAGAATTATAGTTTTTTTTTATTGGAAATATTATATACACAATGAGGGTTACATTAAGACATTAATTTTTTTAATGAGGTTGTATATTTTATTTTTAACTAGTTTATTTTCATTTAAATTATTTTAAGTAATATTTTTATTGAATTTATAGGTGTGCTTGAAATTTAAGGAAGTTCAAAAAAAAAAAATTGTAAAATTTATCAAATATAAGAAAGTTAGAAAAATAAAAGCTCAATTTTAAAATTTTATTAAAAATCATGTATATAGTTTTGAAAGTTTATTAGTAAATTTGTATTTGATTTTTTTTTTAGTTTGTTGATTATAATTCTAATAATACAAAACTTAATATCTAGATGATATGATGTCACCTTTAGATGAATCTTTCATATGCATCTATAATAACATCTTATCGCACATATACACAAAACACCTCCTTTACAATTCTATATGACGTACTTTCAGGAATACTCCCTCTTAAAGATTGCTCTAGTCTTCTTTAGTTACATAAGGCATGACTTGGAAATATGACCTTCCTTTTACATGAGTAGATCAAAGGGTTCATTACACCACTTCAAGGAGGCAACCTCTTAGAGCAATGCTTACTACAAAATAACGTTCACTATACTCTAACGTAGTATCACAATACAAATATATAGTAACACTAAATGCTAGGGTTAGCCACAAGTTGGCTACCTACCTAAAACTAATGCTAGGTGTAACAACCCTCCAAAAACCTATTTTAATATACGCCTAATTGTCTGCAAGGATGAGATACTGCTAATGTATCCATGGTTGCAGGAGACAGGTATAGTTACTGGCAGGGTAATGCAAAGGAAGGAGATCTCCTCAATAGGCAGAAGGATTATTCCGGTGCAAGGTAAGTCAAGGAAGATGATGAGCGGTGATGAATTTGCTAGTTGATAGGGGTAAAGAACCCTATAGGAAATACATTCACCAATGGTCCATGTAGAATGCATATCATGTAGCTGCATTTGTAGGAGTGTTTGATGTTTGATAATTGTGAAATTATGATGTTGGATGGCAATGAAAAATGCTTAATGCATGGGAGCCATAATTTAAAATTAATGAAATAAAGATATGATTTATAGTGTTCCGAGATTTAAAAATGAAAATGTGTGTTCTTTTGAGAAATTGAATTATTATATATAATATATATATATATATATATATATATATATATATATATATATATATATATATATATATATATATATATAACTACTTGTATAAATATCAATATATAAGTGTATTGAAAATAAATATTACCTAATGTCTTATGGTCGCTTTGGAGGCAAGGTTAATAAAGAAATCTAAACGAATGTCATATTAAAAATATATAATAGAATAATGTGAATATCAAAGGATTACTGTTTGGCATTCATTGAAATGGATAATTAGGGAATTTTTGGTATTTTTCTGGAAGTTATTATGGTTGTTTAAAATGGAGAAGTGGAGACCACCTAGCATTTTTAGAATAGAAATATTTAAAAACAAACACCAGTTATGCATGCGAAGAGTGGGGGGAAACCATCTTCTAGATGGTGGATACGAAGTTCAAGAGAGCAGTGGACGGTGTGGTGCATGGTTACGGTGAAGGGTGAGTTAAACGTGAAATACGAAGAGAAAATGGAATGCAACAAAAGGCAAGTAGTGAACATTAAGTCTTGTCTGATAAATTAATTTAAGATAAATAAAATGGAATATTTGATTGTATGGCAAAGATAATTCGATGATGCTCTGTGTGAGAAATTTGGAATAGCATATGCATTTCAATAAACTCAAAATTTATTCTGTGATATGGATATTGCATGCATTCGAATATTTACTGGAAATATTAGGTACCAATGTGTTACTATGTGATTGGTTGGTTGTGAACCAAGACAAAAATTATCTTCTCTAAAATTGTTCGACGTTGTATGATGTGTTAACAATAAGCATCAGTGAATTGTTGTGTGAATGGTTGGTTGTGAACCAAGACTGAATTTATCCCTCCTATTATTTGATGTTGCATGTTGTGTTAAAGATACTATGATGTGATAAGATGTGTTGGAAAATATAAAAAAAACTGTATGTTGAATTATGTTTGGTATGGTGTATGCATATTAGAATTAGATGCACTTCATCGTAGAACGACTGTTCTGACCCTTGATAACCACCAAATAATCAAAATATGAAGGATGAGACCTGTTGAACTCTACAACCATAAAGCATGCTATCCATTCACGATTTTGTCTACGTTCAGGGGGTACAGAATTGTGTATAGTGGGGAATTGGAAACTATTGTACATTTTGTGACTTAGAAATTCTTCTCACGGTATGTTGAAGCCTGAGTTACTATGGAATATAGTCAAATTGTATCATGCATTTGTCATTGATTGTATAGCTCCTAGGAAAAGCGAAGTTTCTAATTTGGAAAAAATATGCATGACGGAGTTCTGGATATATATATATATATAATACAATTTTATTTCTTAATATAATCGTACGATGGGGAAATTAATTTATGTTTTTATTTAAATATAGTTATTGCTTTGTGAATAATTTCATCGCAAAACAAAGAATGATTAATACTTATGGTTTTTGTAAATCTTGCTATCATAGCGTTGAGCACAGTAAAAAAATATATAAACATATTTTGAAATTATATGTAGGGTAAATTATCTAGGAAAACTTTGTTTCACAGGTCGTGGTATTCCCTTAACATAGATTGGTAGCTAGGTGGTGAATAATCTAGCTAATAGGGAACTCCTTTACCTAGGAGACAAGCCTGTTATCTATTGTGAACTTGAAGTCATAAGTGAGTATAACGATTATTGTTCCTTTTGTTACCTCATTCTAAAATGTATTTTGCCTGAGACAATATTTTTGTATAACCGATTTTTAGTTCACAATGGTACAACCGAAAACATAAATTGTTTCAGTCTGGATAACTCACGATGAATTGAGAAAAGAGCAAATCGTTGTACAATATAAATAAACCTTATTAAGGTACTCAGTATGAGGTCATAACATGTTTGTCTTCATTCTTTATACAAAGCTTAGGTTAAGAATAAATGCATTGAAAAACGTGGGTATGTCTGATAGGGAAGTGTTGTGGCTGATCCACAACACACCCCAAAATTGGGGACCCACCTTTTTTGCATGCTTTCAAAGAATACCTCAGTGGCCCAGATGCTAAAGAATCAAAGGAAGAGCAAAATATCACAAAAGGAAAAAGTGTCGCGATATCGCGACATGTCGCTCCATCGCGGCTAGAAAAGAAAAGTTGTCGCAATTTCGTGACGTGTTGCTCCGTCGCTACTGAAAAAGAAAAGTTGTTGCGATTTCACGATGTGTTGCTCCATCGCAGTCGAAAAAGAAAATTTGTCGCGATTTTGCGACGTGTTGCTTTGTCACTGCCCAGAAAAAGAAGTTGTCGCGATATCGCAACAGGTCACGTTTTTGCGGCTTAGACAAGCGAAATGCAGTGGAAAGGAAAATTGTTGCGATTTCGCAACATGTCGCGTTTTCGCGGCCAAAAGTAACAAAATGCAGCAAAATGAAAATTGTCACGATTTCGTGACATGTCGCGTTTTCGTGGCTATGAGCAGTAGAATGCATCATGAAGAGAAAATGTCGTGATCTTACAACGTGTTGTGAAATCGCTGGTCATAGAAGAGAGAGAAAGACAGAATGGAAAATTGTCGCGAAATCGCGACATGTCACAAAATCATGGTCAAACCAGTCAAACAGGGCAAGGCACTAAAATTGTAGCGATATCGCGACATGTCGTGTTTTCGTGACCTGAAGCAGCAAGACATGCCAAAAATGAAAAGCGTCGTGATTTCACGACAGAAAGCTGGCAAAGTGGTACGAAATAGAGAAGCATCGCGATTTCGCGACAAAAAGCTGCAAGACAGCTCCAAATGAAAAGCGTCGCGATTTCGCGACAAAATACAGCAAGAGCAGCCCGAAAGAGAAAAGCGTCGCGATTTCACGACAGAAAGTAGAAGATGGTGCAAAAGAGAAAAGTGTCATGATTTCACGACATGTCGCGTTTTCGCGGCTAAGTGCAACAAAACCAAGCGATAGAGAAAAACGTCACGATTTCTCGACAAGTTGCATCTGCATAGCCCGAAGCAGAAAAACGTCACGATTTTGCGATAGGTTGTACCCACACGTCCTGATAACATAAAAATGTCACGATTTCGTGACATGTATCATTTTCGCTGTGCAGGCAAAGGAACAAAGCTACAGTTAGAAAGTGTCGTGATATCGTGACATGTCTCATTTTCGTGATACAGGTAGAAGAGCAAAGCTGCATGCAAAAAAACATCACGATATCGCGACATGCTATTTTTTGTCATGATTTACAAGGGGGCAGTTACGAAACATGCAAAGAAGCACGAAACACGTGGCATACAGGTGTAAGGGTTACAGAAGCGTTACAGTTCACAGAGAATATCAAATGTTTTGACATTGAGCATAAAGTCAAAAGCAACAAAAAGGTGAGGAATACGAAATGATGCAATCTAGGAAATGAAACAAAGCGCCTCAAAGCGAAACATAGAACCGCATCAGAACGTTTAAAAGCGAAAGCACAGGAAAGGCACAGAGGTCGAAAATCGCTGCGAGCAGAGTTGCAGTGCCGAAGGGGAGAAGCCATTCTGGGCCTGCTTTGAAGTGTTTTTCTTCCCCTTTTTTTGGTTTTGAGAAAACTAGAGATTTTGTTATTGTAAAATGATCAATATTTAATACAGAAAATACAGAGAGTTAGCATCTCATTGACAAGAAAGGAGTCATTTTTTGCATGCAAGATTTAATTGTTTTATTTTCCCCTTTCATATTTTTAGGCTTATAGGTGAAGTTTAATGCAAGTGCTCTTGGTTGCTTCATGCAAATGTCTAAATCTAAAAATTACAGTGAAAACCCCAGAAACCAGCACCTAGCTTATTTGGATTGTGCATGTTGCAGGTTCAATAGGCTAGGTTGTGTGCAGAAAACCTCATATCTTCGGTTTTGTCAAAAAATATCGTAGCACTCTGAATGCATTTTAATTTCAGTTTCTACATTTCATTTTTTACTTTCTATTTTTTATATTTTTCCAGAGGCTTTAACTTTCAAGGAATTAAAATAAACATCTAAAAAATATCAAAATCTAAAAAACAACGAACAATCACTAAATTTCATGGTGAAATAAATCACAGTGCCCCTTGTTAACAGTTACTTGCAATCACTTAGGTGTCCCAAGCATTTAAATTGAATATCTTTATTTGAGATTATTTAAAATGCTAACATAGCGGAACCTTGGAGAAATTATTTATTAAATTTCTTTGCAAGAGAGGATTTAGAACCCAAATCCTATCGAAGAGTGTGTTTTCACAATCGGGTGAAAATACCACTCAACAGGAAGTTACAAGTAGTAAGCAAGAGTAGCCCTTTTTCCAGAATAAATATTACTTAGTTTAAAATCAGACCTGGTACTGAAAACTATCAGGAAAATTGTTGCTTTTGAAATCATTGCGTAAGTTTTAAGAGAGACATTATATGGGTACATATGTAGATCACTTGTAAATCAACTTTAACTTAAAGCAAGACAATAAAGGGGTTTGGTGTATAGTAGCTTTATAATAATTGTGGATAGTATTGTCTTTCTTATTTAAAATTAAAAATATTTAAACTTCTTTTAAAAACTTCTTTAGATTAAATATTAGAAAACTATTGCCACAATACTTTATTTGATGCAAGCTAGCCGATCTATCTTTTGCTTATATAGCATAAATCTTGTGGAGTAATATAAGAATAGAAGATGTTTTATTTTCTACCTAAATTAGAAGTAGTTAGGTTGACCCAAAACCTTTTACAAAAATCAGCTGAAGAACACAAGCTTATACTGAGAGGGGGGGTGAACAGTATAAGACCTCTTTTTACTTTTTCCTTTATACTTCAAAACAAGTAAAGCAATATACCCAAAGCAATATCAAAGCAATGCACAATATCATCCACAAAGTGACACCAATTTTAACGTGGTTCACCCAAAATGGTTGGGCTACGTCCACAAAACTTTTCTCTAAAAGTTATCTCAAAGTTCTTTGGGAATCCTTCCCAATTACAATGTTTATGAGCCTCGGCCCAAAGGAGATACCTTCCCCCAATCAGAATTTATGAGCCTCTCGCTCAAAGGAGATACCTTCCCTCTCGCTCTGGAAATGATCCCTCGGAAGATCAACCGCCTCTACCTCTTGCCAGCGATGTGGAACTCCTTTCCACCGAAGACCTCCTGTCCTCAATGCTTAGCCTAAGAGACCTTCGCCTTCTATGATCACGTCCACAGCAGCTCAGCAACCTGTACCAAACACAGTCAGTCGGTCTAGTACAAGTCTTCCTCTATCTGTCGGATCTGTCCAACGCTTGAACAAATCAATCCTCTCGCACACAAGCCTTCTCAAAGACTTGCCAAATCTGTCCTCGGGTTCTTCTCAAAGAACCAGTGCACCTCTGTCCTCAAGTTCTCTGATAGAACTATCAAACTCAGCTCACAAGTCCTCTGCTAGGACCTGTCCAAATCTGCTCACAAGTCCCCACCGAAACCTATCCAAAACTGCTCACAAGTCCCCACCGAAACCTGTCCAAGACTGCTCACAAGTCCCCACCAAACCTTCCAAAAAAACTTGGCCAACATCAAAAATCATGCTATGGAGAAATTGCGCACGAATTCTAACACCACCCACTGCGTCCACTTCATGATGAAAAACCCTTTCACGTTATTCGAACGCGGAACCTCCCGTTCGGGTAGCGCGCCAATAGCCTAGCCGCTATCGGTGCGCCAAAGGCGCCCGATGAGGTTTAAACCTCACGCTGTTAGCCTTGTTCCTTCTACGCCAGGGATTAAATAAAACAACAGTGCCTCCCTTTCTTCTGACATGAACACGAAGACGAAAACCTTACGACGGATTTACGACAAACGACGAGTACAAAAAAATGAACAACGGATTCACGAAAATGACGAAGACACAGTCGAAGAAGAAATCCGAACAGCGGATCACGAAATCACAGCGAGCAACTCTTTTCAAAATACGGATGGGATAATTCTTGATTTTCATTGAGGGAGATTTATATGCATTTTTACCATAAGCTCTTGACGTCGGCGAGGAGTTTAACACGTCGACGGAGGTCTTGGCTAGCGCCCACAATCTTAAAACATAGCGCCATGGGTTAGGAGAACCCATTGCAAACAATAATTTAATATTTATTTAAAAATAATTAAAGGGAACCTTAACAAGGTTTTTAATTATTTAAATAAATACTTCCTCCTGGACCCAAATGCATTAAACTAATGCATCCACCTTGTAATCTTTAAACTCGCCAACTTGGGGTTTACAAAAGACCTTTGAAACTGTCATGCCGTAACCTTCATCAAAACAAATTATTTGACATCAAATCAAATTCCTTCAAGAGCTTCTTGACATCAATGACAACTTATACACTTGAGCAAAGGCAATGTACCCAAAGTACCCAAAATTGCCAACAATCTCCCCCTTTGTCATTGATGGCAAACCTTTACTGAAAACACTTCTCAAGAGCCAAAACTGAAACCAACTGTGCTAACAATTGACCAACTGTGCCCACAACTGAGAATCTTCCTTTGAAGTTTTGCTCCCCCTGACTTGAAGCTCTCCTCTTCACTTTGAAGCTCTCCCCCTTACTCATATCTCTCCCCCTTTGTCATCAATGGCAAAGGGTCACCTTTGGGGCTCGGGACTAAGAATGAGCCTCTTAGCTTAGTCCCTCCCCCACCTCCTGATGAGGTGATTAATTCTAGGGTGGGAGTAAAACTCCCATTAGGCACTGATCATCATCAGTGTCTATAACTTCCTTGTCGGGCCTTCTCTTGAACTCTTTGTCCATATTCTTGTTCTTGTCACTGTTCTTGTTCTTGTTCTCATCCCTCGTTCTTGTCCATGCCTTGATCCTTGGACCTGATCATGCCACTGTTCCTGTTCCTGTATTCTAGAATTTCAGCTCTACACTGTCTGATTATGTGACCTTCATTGTTGCACTTGAAACACTTGACGATGTTGTTTCTCTGAGGTAAACCTGATCTTTGAATCCACCAGTTTTGACCAAACCTGTTCTAGCCAAACCTGTTTTGACCAAACCTGTTTTGACCAAACCTATTCGACCAAACCTGTTTTGATCAAACCTGTTCTTGTTATTTGCCTTGCAATAAACTGCCTTGTGCCCAAACTATTGACAAGAGTAGCAATACCCTTGAAAGAAACTAGCACTTCTAAAATTGTCATTTACCTTCTTCACTTGAGCCATGCAATGTGAAGCCATGTGACCAAACCTGTGACAAGCAAAACATCTCGCCTTGAAACTTTCCTTTATTTGACCTCTTAGGTTCTGAAAACTTCTTCTTCTCATTCTGAATTCTGTTTTCTATTTCTGTGCATCTATCATTCAAGGACTCCTTTTCTGAAAATACTTTCCTCATCGAACTCTCTTCCTTTTGGAGTCTCTTACTAGACTCTCCAACTTGTTCCTTGTGTGGCTTAACAAAACCAAGGCCTGTTTTATCTATTGTCTTTCTTTGACCTTTGATGAGTGACTTAACCTTTTTGGAGCTATCTTGAAACCCGTAAAGCTTATCCTTGTACTCTTTAGTTTCCTCTTTCAAAGAAGCCATTTTCTGTTCTAACTCACTATACTCAAGAACCTTAGACTCTAACTCATCCTTGAGTTCTTGTGTCTTAGCTATAGAGAAGTCAAGACTTTCTATAAGATCATCTCTCTCCATACAACATTCATCTAACTTATCCTTGAGTCTAGCATTCTTCTTTCTTTCCTTTTTCAAAGCACTAAGAGCACTAATAAGTTCACCTTCAAGATCTACTTCACCTTCCTCTATATCTTCCTCTATTTGTTTGCTTTTTGAATCATCAAAGCCTTTTTCAGATTTCTTATCACTAGAGGTGCTACCCTTTTCAAAAACCATACATGCATCTTCCTTATAGTTTTCTGAAGCATCCTCATACATACTAGAAACCAAATCATTATTTGTGCAATCATCCTCAAGGTGACCAAAGTTTCCACATCTAAGACATTTCATGATAATGAATCTATGTTTCGGTTCTTCCTCTTTTTCTCGATATGAACAACATCTCATTTTCATCATCACTTGAAGAACTTTCACTATCACTACTAGAACACTTACTTGCTTTGTCTAGGTAGAAACTCTTCTTGTGCTTGTGAGAATACCTCTTTCCTTGATTGTTGTGCTCATCTTTGTTCTTCCCGTGATGCTTGTGCTTTTCAGAATCCTTGCTCTTAGAATCTTGTTTATCTTCATCACTTTCATTCTTGGGAACAAGTACAATCAGTAGCATAATGACCAAACTTTCCACAATTGAAACATCTTATATTTTTCATACTTTTGTGCTTTCTAGAGAACTTGCCTTTCTTGCTGTAATATGCCTCTTCATCACTAGAAGACTCATCACTATCTTGAAGTCGTTTACCCTTGGATTTCTTGGTAGCCTTGAAAGTTGCCTCTTTCTTGACATCAACCTTCACTTGAGTTCTCAACTCAAATGCTGCAAGTATACTATGGAGCTCATCCTTTTTCAACTTATCCAAATCTTTAGCTTCCTCAATAGCAAAAATATTTTCACTAAATCTATTAGGAAGAGATCTTAAAATCTTATCACAAACATCATTTTCAGCAAGCTCAAGACCTAAGTCTTTCATGGAGTTAACAACCTCATCCATACGAAGCATGTAGTCACTAATATTTTCATCATCATTCATCTTGAGTTGTTCAAACATACCTTTGAAGTGTCTCAACTTGGCCTTTCTGACATTTGTATCACCTGTATGAACCACCTTCAACTGTTTCCACATTTCACTAGTTGTCTTGCGGTGAATCACTTTGGTGAGATCTGCTTTCTGTAAGCCTTTCAGGATTGCATTCATTGCTTTTGAATTGCTGTGATGTAGGAGCCTTTCTTCTTTAGTATTAGGACCATGTTCAGGAATAGTGTACTCATCTTCAATCACTTCCCAAACCTCATTCCCAAGTGCCATTAGATGAACCTTCATCCTTGCACTCCAAAGACCAAAATCCGACCCATCAAGAATAGGTGCTGCATTGCCACTTGAATGATCCATTGTGTTCTTTACTAGCTTTTCCTTCAAGTTGTTAAACTTTTCGAAGGCACCGACTCTGATACCAATTGAAGAACACAAGCTTATACTGAGAGGGGGGGTGAACAGTATAAGACCTCTTTTTACTTTTTCCTTTATACTTCAAAATAGTAAAGCAATATACCCAAAGCAATATCAAAGCAATGCACAATATCATCCACAAAGTGACACCAATTTTAACGTGGTTCACCCAAAATGGTTGGGCTACGTCCACAAAACTTTTCTCTAAAAGTTATCTCAAAGTTCTTTGGGAATCCTTCCCAATTACAATGTTTATGAGCCTCGGCCCAAAGGAGATACCTTCCCCCAATCAGAATTTATGAGCCTCTCGCTCAAAGGAGATACCTTCCCCTCTGCTCTGTAAAAGATCCCTCAGAAGATCAATTGCCTCTACCTCTTGCCAACATGTGGAACTCCTTTCCACCGAAGACCTCCTATCCTCAATGCTTAGCCTAAGAGACCTTCGCCTTCTATGATCACGTCCACAGTAGCTCAAAGAACTCTGTACCAAACACAGTCAGTCGGTCTAGTACAAGTCTTCCTCTATCTCGTCAGATCTGTCCAACGCTTGAACAAATCAATCCTCTGCACACAAGCCTTCTCAAAGACTTGCCAAATCTGTCCTCGGGTTCTTCTCAAAGAACCAGTGCACCTCTGTCCTCAAGTTCTCTGATAGAACTATCAAACTCAGCTCACAAGTCCTCTGCTAGGACCTGTCCAAATCTGCTCACAAGTCCCCACCGAAACCTGTCCAAAATCGCTCACAAGTCCCCACCGGAACCTGTCCAAGACTGCTCACAAGTCCCCACCAAAACCTATCCAAAAACTCCCTTGGCCAACATCAAAAATCGTGCTATGGAGAAATTGCGCACGAATTCTAACACCACCCGCTGCGTCCACTTCACGATGAAAAACCCTTTCGCGTTATTCGAACGTGAAACCTCCCGTTCGGGTAGCGCGCCAACAGCCTAGCCGCTATCGGTGCGCCAAAGGCGCCCGATGAGGTTTAAACCTCACGCTGTTAGCCTTGTTCCTTCTGCGCCAGGGATTAAATAAAACAATAGTGCCTCCCTTTCTTCTGACGCGAACACGAAGACGAAAACCTTACGACGGATTTACGACAAACGACGAGTACAAAAAAAATGAACAACGGATTCACGAAAACGGTGAAGACACAGTCGAAGAAGAAATCCGAATAGCGGATCACGAAATCACAGCGAGCAACTCTTTTCAAAATACGGATGGGATAATTCTTGATTTTCATCGAGGGAGATTTATATGCATTTTTACCATAAGCTCTTGACGTCGGCGAGGAGTTTAACACGTCGGCGGAGGTCTTGGCTAGCGCCCACAATCTTAAAACATAGCGCCATGGGTTAGGAGAACCCATTGCAAACAATAATTTAATATTTATTTAAAAATAATTAAAGGGAACCTTAACAAGGTTTTTAATTATTTAAATAAATACTTCCTCCTGGACCCAAATGCATTAAACTAATGCATCCACCCGTAATCTTTAAACCTGCCAACTTGGGGTTTACAAAAGACCTTTGAAACTGTCATGCCGTAACCTTCATCAAAACAAATTATTTGACATCAAATCAAATTCCTTCAAGAGCTTCTTGACATCAATGACAACTTATACACTTGAGCAAAGGCAATGTACCCAAAGTACCCAAAATTGCCAACATCGACCTAGGGTTGTTGATGAACATGTCCTTACTAAGGATCCTATATATGTAAAATCTACATGCCGTCAAAGCCATTACATCCGGTAAGGCACATAACCTATTATCAAAAAGAAACTTCCCATACAACATTTTGGGTATACCCCAGAAAACACACCTGCATAATAATTACAAAAAAAAGAAACAGACACGGATCCCTTCCTTGAAACAATGGAGAAACAAAAAGCTACAGACACACATAGCAGAGTACTAAAAAAACTCCCACAAGCTCTGTATTGACAATTACTCTTAATAATTCTTTGGTAATTGCTTTCTTCCGTATATGACATGCTTTGGGACCACATACTATCTTGGCAAATTAGCCTTTGAGAAGTGAACCTGCTGGCTAGATTTATGGCGATGGCTATCTAGTGGTCCACGTGGCTCTAGTTTGAAGTCTTATATTGACATTTCTTTCCTGCCCTATGATTATCAACCAACCTCAAATTACTAAGATGACTAGGAGCCATGTTATTTGACATGTGACTATCCCCATTAGTCTTTGTGGTATTTCCAAGTAGCATCCACCAAGACTGACAACTCAAATAATTTTTATTGTGAGTCCATTTCAAAAAAGATACAGGAATACTCATAGCCTTCGAACTTACAGTGCCTTCCTTGTTGGTAAATTCAACCATCATTATTGGCATTCTTGTTGAATAAGCTCCTCTACTTCGCTCGAGACACCATGTTCCCATTTGAAAAGTCTGTCACCATCGACACCCAAATTGGCCAACTTATCAACAACTTTGTTAGCTTCCCGAAAGACATGTTGGGCTTTTCTATCTTGTCTTCCCTGGAAAAGGATCCTGGCCTCTTCAATAATTGTTTTAATCCTCCAAGGAGGTGTTTTCCAATTATTGAGGAGATTTATAACATGCATAGAGTCTCCTTCTATGATCAAATTGCCTTCTAAGTCTTGAGTCATTTGAAGGCCTCTCCACATAGCTCTAGCTTCAACTTCGTTGTTCATCCTTGTTCCCAAATATTCAAAAAATGCAAGCATCATATTCCCATTATGATCTCGCACAATGCCGCCAATACCTACTCTTCCAGGATTGTCCTTAGCTTCTCCATCAAAATTAAGCTTAAACCAACCCGTAGGAGGTGGGGACCACTTAATATTGGCTCTGGGGTTGACTACCCTAGGCACAGAATCATCTAACAAGGTTAAGCTTAAATATTGACCAATCATGGTCTCCTGTAGATGAGTTTTATGACTATTAAAAGGGATAAGGTTCACATTCTCATTAGAAAAGGATAGGATCCTGGAAATGATAGTTTGATGATCATGAATAGACTCATTAAAGACTCTATGGTTCCTTTCTAACCACACCTGCCAAAGATAGTGATTAAGACAAATTTTCCACTTGTATCTAAGTCTTTGGATTGAAAAGGGGCAAGGCCACTGAATGAACAAATCAAGTACGATGGATGGTTTAACCCAGGAAATATTGAAGGCCTGAAAAACCCCACTTAGGACAATAAAGGAAAAATGGCACTCAAGGAAAATATGATAAATGGTATCCCAATTAGCCCTGCACAGATAACAACGATTAGTGATACAAATACCTTTACACATCATATTATCAATGGTTATAATTCTTCCTTGGATAACCAACCATGAAAAGACTACAATTTTTGGAATTAAATTTTTTATCCAAACTGTCCTTTTGGAGGACAAAATCCTCATCATCAAGCAGAATCTTGTAAGTTGATTTAACAGTGAACTACCTATTTTCCGTAAGAGCCAAGGTCACTTGATCTTCCTTGGGTCTCATGGGGATAAAATTTTGCTCGAGAATGTTACAAAGATAATTTGATTTTTCTTGAAATCCCTGAATCCTTATTTGTTTCCACTTCATTCTACCTTTGTCCTCAAGCATATAATCGAAGACTTTTTTTCCAATGAGTTCTTTCGTGATATATTTGATTTGGGCTAAGTTAGGATATTGCATCAATGGTTCATCCTTAGCCCACCTATCATTCTAGCAATTTATCCTCTCACCATTGCCTAAAACCCATCTTAAACATTTTTTGATGATTTCCTTACAATTGAGAATTGCTTTCCAAAAAGTAGAACCTCTGATTAGAACTGAGTCACTTAGAAATTCCATATTTTGAAGATACTTTCATTTGATGATAATTGTCCATTCATTTTCTTCACCAGAAATGAGGTGCCACGCCTGCTTAGCTAGTAAAGCTAAATTTATATGAGCAATTCTCCTCAGACCTAAGCCCCCATTTTCCCTAGGTCTGCACACTTTGGTCCATCCTACAAGGTGTATCCTTTTTTTCTCCTTTGATCCAATCCATAAAAAATATTTTTAGAGTTTCTCAATTTTCTGGAAAACCTTCACAAGGGCTTTGAAAATGGAGAGGAAATAGACTGGAATTTTCTGAAGAGAGGCCTTAGTGAGGGTCAACTTTCCTGCTTGAGATAGAAGATGACCTTTCCATCCAACAAGTCTTCTTTGAATTCTTTCAATAACCCTATCCCACATTGACTCTCTCGGATAACCAATGAAAAGAGGGAGACCAATATACGAAGTGGGGAGGTTTATATCACACCCTAAAATTTTTGCAATCCTTCCTTACCTATGAATGGGGGTGTTCAAGAGATATAACTTGCTTTTACTGAAATTAACTTTCTGACTAGCAGCGTCCTCATAGAGTTGTAGGATGTATTTAATTTTTTTGGCCTCAATTATTGATGCCTTAGTCAATAGAAGGGTGTCATCGATGAATTGTTTGTGAGAAACAACCCTAGTTAGAGATGTTGCCTTGATTCCTGATATTAGCCAAGAATATGAAAAATAACCACCATAGTTAGCAATGGGTCTATCACATATACTTGGGGTTTATTTTTGTGGACACCTCTTCTAAATATGATAATTAAATAGTTCAATTTCTAACCCATATATAGTCCAATTTTTTAACAAGACCCATATAACACCTTACCCCTAATTTTTTATTTCTAAGGCAAAGTGAAACAACTAAATTTTGAACTCATGACTCTAGACTTGTAAAACAATTTGAATCCATATGTCCTTGATATTGAAAATAGTTCTCTCATCAAAATGGACCAATTACATCCCAAATAATTGGACATTCCAATATGACTTATCATGCTCAAAATTAGAATATAACATCCCATAAATAATTTTAGGCCTATTATTACTTAATAGTATACATATTTTATATTTTATCCTATTTTTCATAGAAAGGTTGGATTTTTAGTCAGATTTAATCATAGGTCCCAATATACAAGACTTAAATAAACTCAAATATTAGAGCATTCAATATATCTAATCAATATCAATGGAAATTACATTCATGAAATAACAATATCAATAAAAAATATACTCACAATATTATTGATGAATCAAATATACAATATACCTGTTACAATATTTTTCATAAATAGCTGATATAATACATGAAGCTTTATCTCCATAATATAACCTTACAAGTGACCTTTCAATACTTTGACTATTGTTCTCCTCACATATCCAGAAGATGCATCCTTTCCTATTCCTCACATAAGACAAACCTCTCATATCTCTTGACTTTACATCTTGCCATATACATGTGACTCTTCACTTGTATACCTGACACCTAAATATAAGAAACTTGACTTTCTATATGTTTACACATTTTATTAAATAAAACTTGCACACTCTCACACTCCACACACTTGCACACTTTATTACATGAAACTTGTACTCTTCTCACACATTGACACATACTTTAGGGGAAATATAAATCACACACCCTAATCTAATAACTCACACTCTAATCTAATATTTACAATAGTACGTTACACCATGGGGATACTTTAGCATCTACCAAATAATGTAATATTATCCAACAAAAAAAGGTGCAAAATGACATGAATAATGATGATTTAACTGTATTATATATGAACAATAACCACCATAGTTAGTGATGAGTCTAATGCATGTATAGTTTAGCCCACTATAGCTAAGAATGGTGTTGCCTTAATCAATGGGGTTGGTTTAAAAAATAATTATTTTGGTTTGAATATGACAACTAAATAGTTCAATTCCCCATCCAAATATAGTCTAGAGTATTTTAGCAAGACCAAATAACACTTGGCCCCCAATTTATTGTCACTAGGGCAAAGTTAAAGAGTTGAATCTTAGAAGAAGGAAAAAAATATTGATGAGATTCACACTATGTAAAAAAATCTTTGAAGCTTCAATATGGTCGTATGACTCCTGCTAAGAAGGGAATTTTTTTTAATGATCTTGTAAAGTCACTTAAAAGGTTTGTCAAAAGGTCTATTTTTATGTTAATGAGATAAACTAGAAGTTGAAGTTCAATCAGAACCATAGTTCCTTTGATATGGAAGAAGGGGAGGATTCTCTAGCTCAAAGGCTATTTTTTTGCTTGGATGTATTTGGTTTCTTTGGGAAGTTTTTTTGGGAGGATCTTCCTCCATTTATCTTTATATTTTGTTCGGTTTGGTCCTTTTGGATCTATGTTGTCCTTGTTTTATTCTAATATTTGTTTTTTTTGTCTAGGAAATCTTGCTTGGGTTTTATATTTGTAAAAGGTTTGGGGTCCCATTCAATACCCCTTCTTCTACCTAATAAAAAAAGAGTTTAATCTTAAATCAATGACTTTGATACATCAAAGAACTTTAGTTTTACGTGACCTTGATATTGAAACTAGATCTCTCAAGAGGCACATTTAATTGGAGCAATTACATCTCAAATCACCCAACATTATAATGTATCTCATGCTTAAACTTAGAAAATAACATCCCATAAACTTTTTTAGGCCTTTTATTACTCAATGGTATTACACATATTCTATATTTGCTCTAATTTTTAATAGGTTTAAAAAATTCAACAATGGATTGACATGAGAAGTAAAATTTAGTCATATTTTGACCAAACACATGACTTGCATTAAATAAAAAATAAGAAATGTTTGAAGAAAACTTTATATCATCATATCATATTTATTAATTACCATTATTATGTAAAATAAAAACATAATAAATGAACAAAAAAATTTGATCACTTATGACAAATTTACTAGTGAGAAGTGCTTTTATTCCGATGGGCTATCCATGGTGAATAATTTATATGGAAGTATTCTATGAATTAACATGTGAGGAAGTGGTAGAATATCATCAAATGAAGACATGTATTTCATAAGCAAAATCCTAGTGATTTTTAATATTTCTACGGTTATATTTTCATAGTAGATGTTTACAAATACATGTTAATGTTATAAGAGTAAAAGTAGAAATTGTAGTTCATATAGAAAATTTGAACGACAATGCTAACATCAAATTATATAAAAGTAAAATAGTTATAGCTTGTATATGGAATTCACATAACTCATTGCCATATTGTGTATTCAATTTTGGAAGGGAGAAAAAAGTTATCAAACTTGACTCTTAATGTTAAGATTTTATCAATAATCTAGGTTCCACTACATACTCTTCTCTTCAAACACCATATAACAACATTAAATCAAGTATAGTTAAAAAAAAATGGAAAGAGAAGTGTTAAATCATGAAATAAATTATACAATTCACTGTCAAAAATAATTTCTAACTATGACCTCATGGTATAATCATCAAAAAATGGTGAAAATATCTGTTTACAATGGAGTGAAATCCATTTTATAGATTTTATTTTATTTTTGTTTCAACATATATTTTCTTTCATTTTTGAAAGTGATCTTCAAAATATTTTACTTGAGGAAGTAGATTAGAAATCTTCCATGTTGGAAAAATATTTAATGTATAAGTATCCCGTAATTTCCTACTAGAACTTAAAACATTCTTCCAAGAAAACCTCTTGAAGTAGCGAGACCATGTCTTCTCTGTCATTTTCTCAAATACTAGAAAAATGTTTGATTTATAAGTCTCCTATAATTTCTTGCTAGAAATTAAACCATTTTTCTAGGGAAATCTCTTGAATAGTGGGGCCATGCCTTGTCTTTCATTTTCTCAAATGATAGGAATAATTCTTGGGATTCCTAATTGAAAGAATGACTAGTACTAAAAATATTTAGTTGTGTCTATCACCAATTATGTATTACAACCATTTCTATAATATATTGATGTATCTTTATCAAGACCTGATATATCTTTCTTCTTCCTTTTTTGTTGTTGCCACTATTATGTATAGATGGCTACAATGTCAAGGTCAATTTTTTTGCAACTTGAAATTTCTTAATATCTTGTAGCTCTTATCTACTAATCCATTGCTTTAAGTAAGATTACTTTATATAGCTTCAAGAATGATATATCTATCTCAAGATTGATGTATTTTCTCAAGACCTGATATATCTTTCTTTGTCTTTGTCATGACCCTCCCTTGGTAGACTTTTTGTTGGATGGTTTTATGTTTTGATATGATATTTTGTCAATAGGATGAATGGCTATTTCATGTTTTACTTCTACAAGTAACTATATGTACAAGAAAATATGATGACTTATTATTTATGTTAAGTTTTTGTAAAATATATGTTTTATGAAAGTAAGTGATGTTGCTAATGGTTTGATATGTCTATGGGAACAAGCCTCCTCATTGGTGGAAGAAAGAGTTAAGAACTGAAAATGGGATGACCTAGGGTAGAGATAGATGTTTTTAAAATAGATAAAGTTTTACTCTAGTGGAGGTTTCATTGGTATAATAGAGATTCATTTGGTAAGAAGGAAAGATCATCGCTTTTACTTGTTCAATTTTGAGAATGACTAAGGAAGCTCATTCCTATGGTAAATGGTGGTTTGAATTCTTCAATTTGTCTCTCTTGGAAGAAAATGTACCAATTGATGAAGTGATTTATCATAATGGTAATATAATGATTTGGGTGTGGTTAAGTCTAGTTGTTGAATCACTTTCAATTAAGTTGATGATATTTACGTAGGTAAGGTAAGTGATAATAATTTTGATAAAATGCAAGTAAAGACTATGTGGAAGAGAGAGTGGGCTAAAACTAACTTCACGTCGATCGATTATTATGCTTCATGTTTTGCTCTATGAAAAGAGGGGATGTGAGGGGTTCTTGAATGAGAGTGACTAGCCATTGAAGAGATCGAAGGGATAAGGATATAATGGAAAGTGGTGTGCATTTTAATGGGAAATCCAAGAAGGAAATGGAAAAGCATGAGGAGGTGAAGGAAAAAGGATCTCGCAATGAGCAAGATAGAAGTGAATACTAGAAGTGGACTATCATTGAGCTTTTTTGTGGAATATAGGTAGCTTTAAATGTTTTATTTCCTTGAAAAAAATGAGAATCTGGAAGTGACATCCTGGTTGAATGTTTATAGTTAGAACTAGATATTATCTACGTTTTGTGAGATGATTTTCTTGAAAGAATTACTTCTTTTATAAGGGAATTAGTTTATGCTTGTCCCAGGGATCTCATGTAGCTAGTATGCTTCATAGAATTTGTATACTTAAGTAATCATTTCATTTTTACTGGCAATGTCTTCTTGGTGTGTATATCTATCACCAGTGTTGTATATAGCTCCATTGTTCAATAGTTTACGTATGTATGTGGGTTGGGTGGCTTTACTAAATATAGGTAGCTTTTTGTTGGGACTGAAACTGAAGGGATTATATTTTATTGATACAAATGGTTACAATATAGAGACATAAGCCTATATTCAACACATGACACTTGTCAAGATAAACTGACAAGTGTCAAGGTGAAGGCATAGTGCACTTTAAATCTAACATGCCCCCCTTAAAGTGCACTATCCTAACTAAAGAAGAAACAAAACAAGTCAACATTAGGTAACATTCCCCCTTAATGTTGACTTCTCAAAAACAACCTATCATCCTCTCTTATTGCTGATTTGGTCTAGGCTTGTGCTCTTTGCTCTTGGCTCTCCAACTATGAATAATGCTAGATTCACTATGTATACATCTCGGTCTGTTGCCTTAGGGTCAGCCACTTCCACGGGTCTGTTGCCACTGGGTCAGCCGTCTAAGTGCCTCAGGATCATCATGGGTGCCTCAGGGTCAGCCACTTCTGGGTCTGTTGCCTCTACAAGTCATCCTCAGAGGATGTTGCCTCTCGTAGGTCACTGACTAGATTCACCATAAATATCTAATCCCTCCTTATGGTGAACTCAATCTAGAAGGTGTCGGTCTATGTCAAAAATGCACCTTAATACAAAGGAAAAAATGAGCCATATAAGAGTGTCGGTCTCTGCCGAAAATGCACTCAATACAATAAAATGAGCCATAGAATCCAAATATGGAGGAGAAGAAGAAAGAGTAATAGAAGATAATCTTCTGAAGTGTCTTCATCTGTAGTCTTCAGAAGTAGATCCGAAAAAACCTCGGATAGAGTCTAGGGTGTCTATGTCTGTAGTCCCTAGAATAAGTGTCCTTATGGTGACCATGTCATCCCACCGAAATGCATGGGTAACTAGCCGCTGCATTTGCCAAGTGTATAGAAAAGATCACTAGGTACAAGGATCACATATAAAATTACCTTGGGAGTGTCGAGTACAATCGAGAGTGCACTCCAAGGCATAAAAAAACTTTGAGGCTAAAAAACTCAATTGAAACAGCCTCAAAATTACAATATGACACCACCATTGTGTCAGTCGCTGAAAAACGTTTCCAACGACTATAAATACCCCTATATTCCACCATCAAAGGGGCCTTCATCATGTGGAAAAACCATAATGCCTATCTAAGGTAGCAAAATAAACCTTAGGAATATCATATTCCTGGCATCGCACTATGGCAGAATAAAAAACAGTCTTAAAATTTCCCTCGTAGGGGAATTACATGGGCCATCTAGGCCTTTCACTTCCACTTCAATGTGGAAAAACATAAAAAACGACCAAGGTGGCCATTTTATCGACCAATAGAAAAAGTCATAAAGTTTCCCTTAAAAATGGCCCTTTACTTTGAAAATTTCAATTCCCCGTACATAAAAAATTAAGTGGTCCTCCCCACTTTAATAAAATATGCCCCCTTGCTTTTTAATTAAATATTATTAAAGTGGCCCCTTCCCATGATATTAAAATAAAAATATTTGGGCCCTTATAATTTTTCTTGAAAGCAAAGCCTTATAAAAAAAAATGTGAACCTCCCCCTTAAGAACGATAGCTTCCTCTCTGCGTGTCATGGTCCTGGCTCCGCCATGAGATGGACACGCGGTGCCACCTCTTCGTTGCCGATGACAGCTCCGACAACAACATCGTCCACCACGGTGAGCAACACTCCGTAGGACTTGATTAATCCTCTCGATCTTCTCTCTTCATGTGACATAAAAAAAAGGCTCTCATTTCTCCATAACTTATGTTGTAGTAGCAGTTGTGATCTACTCGACACCATCAAGAACATGGTCCATCTTCTCCATTAAAATCAAAACTCTGCCTTCTTTGTCTTGCTCCTCATATTTATTTTGGGGACATACTCATCGTTGTGGATGGAGCGCACTACCGAGCCCAACGTCGCGTGATGACGAGAACGACAAACAACACAGATTCTCTTCCACTGCACAAATAATAAGCCAAAGTGTAAACTTCAGCCAAGTTTTATTCCAATATGTCCATTCAACAAAAAACTTCACATGTCCTTCTCTCTCATCATATATTTTGCTTGAAAGTCTCTTCTGCATTTTTGTCAGTTTCTGATGTCTTCATGTTTCGCAGGAGACACAATGGTTTTGGAACTTGTTGTTCACCATTCGAGATCACCTTGAAATCCGATGAGAAGACAAACAATGACCATGGAGATAAAATCCATGAATCCACTACAAAACACAAAAATTGTGCTCCACAGATAAAAAAAATTCTTGTTAATCCACAAATGCAGCCAAATGAATTTCAACACAGGTATCCTCGTAGATCCTTTTAAGTGTGGTGTATGCTGTGCTCGTGACGTCAGATACCATGATTCTGAGAATGAGTGCTCCTGTGATGGATCTCGATCTCCTCCTTGGTAATGATGATTTATCTTCTTGCTGCTAACATCTATTGATGCCCAGGTCCAGATTTGATACAACACTGTAGTGGTGTTACGGCAGCACTGTGGCTTGTACACATTTTTTTTTAAATAAATTTCTACCATGAGCTTAAATTGGACGTAGCCCATATAATTCCCAAGCAACTTGGGGTGCGCCTATGGTAGATCTGCCCATTGAAACTCCACAGTTAAGTATATTGGGGCATATTACAACCTAGATTTACAATCAATATCAACAATAGTGAGCCACAGATTCGGACGACAGCAGCATTGCATCGATTCCATTCAATCGGCACAAAGTCTTCAAAACATTAATATTTTAAGGCATAGGGCTTCCTTTCCCCAATGAAAAATAGCCAGGTCTATTGGTTTTGATGGCCTTGAAAAGCAGTAGAACTCCCAAGTTTAGCATCCAAGGTAGAATAGAATTGGGATGGGTGACCATTCAGGAAGTCCAGATTCTACGGATGGATACATATGGGGAAAAATGGATCACTAAAAAAAAAAAATTTGAGAGCCATGATTTTTCAAAATTTTGGTTTCTGATCCATTGTAAACAATGGAGAGCATACTCCCTATTTTGAAAAAAATGGGGGAAAATAAAAAAATGAAAAATGGGGGGAAAGGATGAGGGGGGAGGGAGGATTTCCATGAGGGAAATCCCCCCTCAAGCTCACAAGACCAGAGAAATCTTGGAGCTCTAATACCAAATGTTGGGACTGAAACTGAAGGGATTATATTTTATTGATACAAATGGTTACAATATATAGGCATAAGCCTATATTCAACACATGACACTTGTCAAGAGAAACTGACAAGTGTCAAGGTGAAGGCATAGTGCACTTTAAATCTAACACTTCTAACCTGTGAAATGTTCCATCATGCAACCTTTAGAGAGAGCACTATCTCAATATTTAAACATTTAATATTTGGTGAGATATTTGTATGATGTATGTGAGACTAGATTCTACCTAGGAGATAGTTGGGTGAGCTATGTTCGAGAAATACTTTAGTAATATTTATTAGTTAATATTGCAAAGAGCACCAGAGTCATTGATGTAGGGTTTGAGTTGTTCAACATGTCAACAAAGACCTGGTGGTGTTCATCTAGGTAGAGTTAAAAGAGAAATATTGGTTCTACCATGATTGGATAAGTGTTGATGTCTATTGCTTTAGCTTTGGTTTTGGGGTGAGTCAAACTCTAAATTGAATAGTTTTTCATCAAAGTAATAGGACCTGGGAACTCTTTAACTTAAGAAGAGTTTGTAAGGCACTCCATTTGGATTTGGTTAGTTGTGAGGTGACTTTGAATTGTCCTATGGTGTAGAAAAGAAACTCGTAGACATCCATATTGGAGTTAACCTTTCGTATGCTCACAGTGAGCAAGGTGTAGCTATAGAATCCCATCCAAAGGATACTTTCAATTATTCTCTATAGCAAAACCAATAGGAAGATGAATTTGGTTTATAGGTATGCTTTATATTTTCTTGGTGCAGGAACGTCTGAGATGCCAAAACACATATGGGAATGTAAAACATAGTAAAAGGAGATACTTGCACTAGGAAAATAATCTGTTATGTTGTGATTGCATGTATATGAATTATCATGTGTGGCTATAAACAATTATGAGATATATTGGAAGACCACCAATGGTACTCGTATTAGGGTGCTTTGGTGCATTGTTTTGGCTAACCTAAATTGTAAGTGTTTCCTTTATACTGGATTGTCAAGCGTAGGCAATGAATTATTGAACAGTGTTCCAAATGACTTGTAATATGCCCATGATATAAGATGTTGAATCTGGATTTTGTGATTATAGTGAAACTATAGTGTGAAACTAAAAATTTAAAATGGGTCTTTCTAATAATCACAAGAATGATAAATTCTTGAAAACATGAAAAGATACTTATAGAATAATTTGGTCAAATTATGAAATCATATGTAATTATGAATTAAAAGGATTTATTAATAATGTGATTCTATGAGAAATGAGAAACTCTCAACAAGGTAGTATAGGTAGAAAGGATTACCTTTTCCAATGTAAATATTTATATTTTGTGAAATAAGAAAAGAAAGCATCTTTCCTTGGCTGGGTTTTCCCTTAAGGTTTTTCCTAGGATAAATATGTTGTTAAGGCAATTTTATGTGATATTTGTTATGGTGTTTTATTGTTGCAATATAAATGGAATCTATGTTTTCTTCTATATCAAAAGGAGGTTTTTATTTATGGAATTATAATATCATGGATATTCTTTGTTTTAGCAATTATCTTTATATTATATAAGTAGGTTATTAAATGGTTTCTAGAGAGAAAAATAAAAGCATGTGGGGTGTGTTTTAAAGAAAAATTGATTAATTATTTTAAGAGCAACATTCCTAAAAAGTAGAACTTATTGTTAACTTTTGAGAAGTTATTTAATACATAATTGTGATATAGACTCACATAAGGAATAGCCCATGTTAATATGAACTACTACCAAAATGTAGTAGTTAGCAAATGATGGAGGTTGAACTTTTGGGTATAGGACCTAATGAAAATCCTAACCACAAGGAGGTAAAACTTATGATGGCTTAGTGTTCTTGAGTATGGTCTAAGTAGGAAGTATTGAGAAGACTAACCTGTCATGACAATGAACTAATAAGCTTGCTTGGGACATGCCTAGTGCTCTTACATAGATAGACCTATGTAAGGTGCAGGGATTGGTGTGTACCCTCGATGGACTAAAGGAAATTAAGCTAGCTCATCAAAATAAATATGAGAAGGATAGTCCAAGCATGCATCTTACCTAATGCACTTACATTAAATGATATATGTAAGTTGTAGGGATGGGTAATTCTTGTGGTGTTTCCAACATAAGAGAAACAAATCCACGTAGGGACTAAGTTACTCAGACTAGAACACAAAGAACTTAAGCTAACTCCATGCCATGTTTAGGTATATAAAAAAAACTCTTGGTTGAGTTGGGTAAAATTGGGTTGTGACATTTGGTATCAGAGCACTAGGTTCGTAGGGATACAGGCTTCTTTTCATAAGCTCGGATGAAGGTGTGCAATAGGATACACACCACGTAAATATTACACCTACATGTATAGGGTATCTATTGAAATTTAACCCTACTTATATAACTAGGTTAGCTAGGTACTTAGTTGATAGTAGGAAAAATGATTCAAGGAAGTAATTGTGATCTAACCCTCACTATCTCTCCTATGTGTGGCCAGGGAAAATACCACCAAGAAGAAGGAGAGGGGGTGCTACCCCATAAATGAGGTAGACACGACAAACTAATGTTGAGGCTAGAATCCTAGATGTAGAAATAAATAATCCTAATAACAAAAGGGAGGATCTCCCTACAATAGTTGCCTTACTATGTGAATATATGGAAACACAAAGGCAACTACTGGAAGTGATAGTGAATCATGATACTCAAGCTAGGAACTCTAGGGTGGAACAGGTTAATGAACCCCTTTCAAAGGCACAATAGGCCAGAAATTGACTTGAGGTAGAATTGGGTAGGGATATGAAGCATCTAAAATCCTCCAAGTTCAATGGAGAGGAAGGTGGTGACGTAATCGAAGCTTGGCTGAAAGAGATAGAGACTTTCTGTAATATGAATAATTATTCCACTAGGACTCGAACATCATATGCCACTCTGCACTTATAGGGTGTTGGCTTGGATTGGTGGGAAATATTTAGTGGGGAACAAGGAATTGAGGTCACAGTTGATCTAAAATGGGAAGACTTTGTAGTAGCCTTTAAAGGAAGATTCCTCACAGAATATTTTTACAACCAAAAATTTGAGGAGTTCACCAATCTTAAATAGGGAAATAAGATGATGGAGGTATATTACCAAAAATTTATCAAGTTGTTGAAATATGTGCCCACATATAATGAGAAGATGAAGGTACATAAATTCATACTAGGAGTAGATCCTAGAGTAGGACATGAAGTGAACATGCAAGAACCTAGTACTCTTCATAAGGCCTATGACTTGGCCAAGAAAGCTAAAACTTACCTTAAGCCCTACTTTGACTATGAAGGGTTACCAAAATAGGGTAGAGAGGCACTAAGGAAAATAAATAGTGCAGGCTTCATGAAATGGGAAGGAGAGTAGCTAAATAAAAGCTCCAATAGTCATGATAGAAGAAATGATAGGAAGCAAGGAAATTTTAGGAGGAGGTTCCAAGGAAAGAACCATAATTCTAACAATCACCACAATGGTAATAACAAACCATTACCTCAGGGTCAGGCTAACCCTCCATTAGCAGTGAAAGTAAAAGAAGGGTAGAAGCAAAAAACTCATCTAAGGCCCAAGATTGGATGCTTTGATTGTGGTGGACCACACTATGCTAAAAATTGTCCACTCAGAGTAGGACCAAGTTCAAAAGGAAAAGAACCAACTTACAGAGAACCTACATGCAAGGAACCTACTCACAAGATCTATGCAACAATAGGAAGTCAGAATCTAGAAGGACAAGCCACACCGCTACTTATAAGGGGTAAGATTTTTGGTAGAAATGTTAAAATTTTGATTGATAGTGGAGCTATGGATAGCTTTGTTTCCTCTAATTTGATTAAAGATATACCAAAAAGGCCAAGAATCTTGGCACATGGGTGGAAGGTCGAGTATGGTTCAGGATAAACCTACTCTATGAATCAGTGCTATCCTATGATCAAAATTACCTTACCCAATAGTATGACCATTGGCTATCTGTATGTAGCACCGCTACATGCTTTTGATATAGTCCTAGGAATGGATTGGTTACAAGCACATAAGGTTGTGATCAATTTTCAAGAAATATGGATTGAGTACATGGAAGATGGTAGGAAAACATAGAGTGTATAGCCTACAAGGGGCCTTTCAACCCCAAATCCTCTCGGCAATGCAACTTAAGAAAGCCATAAAAATGGGAGGAACAATTTATGTAGTAAAACTAAATGAGATAGAAAATGAAAAGAAGGAAGAGGTGTTTGGAAAACACCTAGTACTCTAAGAATTCAGGGATGTATTTCTAGAATATTTACCTAGATTACCTCCAAAACATGAATTTGACTTCACAATTGAGCTTAAACCTAGGGTAGAGCCTATTCATAGGGCTCCTTATAGAATGAACCCCATTGAGATGCAAGAGCTAAAAGTACAATTGCAAGGGTTGCTAGAGAAAGGTTTGATTAGACCAAGTGTATCACCATGGGGTGCACCTATTTTGTTCGTAAAGAAAAAGGATGGTTCCTTGAGGTTATGCATAGATTATAGAATGCTTAACAAGGCAACTATTAAAAATAGATATCCTCTACCCAAAATTGAGGATCTATTTGATCAGTTGAGGGATGCCACTATCTTTACAAAGATTGATCTAAAATATGGATACCATCAATTGAGGATCCGTGAAGAGGATACCCATAAGACAACTTTTAAAACTCGATATGGACATTATGAGTTCATTGTATTACCTTTTGGTTTAATGAATGCTCCAGCAACATTCATGAATTTTATGAATAGCATTTTTAGGAAACACCTAGATCGATTCATTCTTGTGTTCTTGGATGATATTTTGATTTATTCTCAAAATAAGGTAGAGCATGACAAACACCTTAGGATCATGCTAGAACTACTAAGGGAGAATCAATTATATGGGAATCTATCTAAATACAACTTCTATGAGTCAAAAGTGCAATATTTAGGACATATCATATCAGCTAAAGGGATAGCTATGGATCCCAAGAAGATAGAGGCCATACTGAATTGGTCAATGCCTACAAGTGTGATCGAAGTGCGGAGCTTCATGGGTCTAACTAGATACTACAAGCGCTATGTGAAAGACTACTCTAGGATAGCAGCTACAATAACAAACCTTCAGAGGAAGGGAAAGGAGTTCAAATGGATAGACAAATGTGAGGTAGCTTTTAATTTGCTCAAGAAAAAACTCACTACAACTCCCATATTGAAAATTCTAGACCCTTAGGGTAGTTTTTCTGTGTGTATAGATGCATCATTGGAAGGTTTGGGAGGAGTGCTCTCATAGAATGAAGTAGTGGTGGCCTATGGATCAAGGAAACTCAAAAGGCATGAGGTCAACTATGCTACCCATGACTTGGAATTGGTAGCAGTAGTGTACGCCCTCAAGATTTGGTGATATTACTTGGTAGGAGGACCCTTTGAGTTGAGAACAGACCACCAAAGTTTGAGATACATATTTACTCAACCTTTGCTAAATGCTAGGTAGAGAAGGTGGATGGAGTTTCTCATTGAGTATGATTTTGACATTGAGTACATCAAAGGGAAAGAAAACAAGGTTGTCGATGCTCTCAGTAGGTGAAGATATATTGTTGTTCTAACCCGCATCCATGTAGATTTGATGGAACAAGTCAAGAGAATGCAACATCAAGATGAATATTGCAACCAAATTTGGGCAAATATGGAAAAGAAACCTTATGAAAGCAAGGATTTTAGCATCAAGGATGGTTTCTTATGTTTCAAGAAAAGGGTAGTGATTCCTGAGGTCGGTGATCTGAGAAAAATTATCATGAATGAAGCACATAGATCTCCATATTTCTCTCACCCAGGAGGGGTAAATATGAGAGAGAATGTGAAGAAAACCTTCTACTGGCCAGGGATGAAAATAAACATCACTGAATTTGTTGCCCAATGTCTCAAATATCAAAAAGTTAAGGTTGAGCACAGACATCCTATAGGACTATTGTATCCTCATGATGTACCTACATAAAAATGGTAGGTGATTTCAATGGATTTCATTGTAGGTTTTCCAAAGACCAGGTTCCAACATGATGCAATCCTAGTTGTGGTTGATAGATTGACCAAGGTTGCACATTTTATACCCAAAAACACCAAGGATGATGTCGTGGTTGTGGCTAACAAATTTTCCAAGGAAATATTTAGGCTTCATGGTTTTCTAGAAGTGATTATTTCAGATAGAGACTCGAGATTCACATCCAAGTTTTGGAAAGCTTTACATCATGCCATTGGCACTAGGCTAAACATCAATTTTGCATATCACCCAAAAATTGATGGGTAAACTGAAAGGGTGAATCAGGTGTTAGAGGATATGCTTCGCATGTATTGTATGGATTAGAAGACCCTATGGGAATATTATCTACACCTAGTAGAATTTACCTACAATAACGAACATCATTTGACCTTAGGCATGGCCCCATTCAAAGATCTATATGGCAGAAGGTGTAGGACACCATTGTCATGGGATAATCTAGAGGATCGAATTGTGCTTGGACCAGACATGGTCAAGGAAATGGAGCAACAATTAAGAATGATCAGAGAAAGGCTTAAAGAAGCTATAGATCATCAAAAAAGCTATGTCAATCTTAAGAGATCGCCAAGAGAGTTTTTTGTAGGTGATAGGGTGTTTCTGAGGGTGCGACCAATGAAGAGTGCTATTAAGTCCACAAAATTAGACCCACGTTTTGTTGGACCCTTTGAAATTATAGAAAATATCAGTCCTGTGGCATATCGACTCACCTTACCACCTAGCCTATTGAAGATTCATGACACCTTTCACATATCTTTGCTTAGAAAATATGTTGCTAATCCTGATCATGTGTGGGACTTTGCTAATTTACATATGGCAAATCCAGAGGCTATAGAGGTGTGTCCAATAAATATCCTTGAGTTTTGTTCCAAATAAATGTGGAATGGGACTCTAGAGCAATGCAAGGTCCAGTGGGACCGCTACTCCAAGAGAAATGCTACTTGGGAGAAAGTAGTAGACATGCAGAAACATTTCCCATTCCTATTTGAAAATGCTATGTAATTGCTATGTTATGTTTGAACTATAATGAAACACAGAGGACTATGTTAAGCCTAAGGGGGTAGGATGTCATGACCCTCCCTTGGTAGACTTTTTGCTAGATGGTTTTATGTTTTGATATGATATTTTGTCAATGGGATGACTGGCTATTTCATGTTTTACTTTTGCAAGTAACTATATGTACAAGAAAATATGATGAATCTTGTTGATGAATAACTTATTATTTATGTTAAGTTTTCACAAAATATATGTTTTATGAAAGTAAGTGATGTTGCTAATGGTTTGATATGTCTATAGGAACAGGCCTCCTCATTGGTGGAAGAAAGAGTTAACCACTAAAAATGGGATGACCTAAGGTAGAGATAGATGTTTTTAAAATAGATAAAGTCTTACTCTAGTGGAGGTTTCATTGGTATAATAGAGATTCATTTGGTAAGAAGGAAATATCATCGCTTTTGCTTGTTCGATTTTGATAATGACTAAGGAAGCTCATTACTATGGTAAATGGTGGTTCAAATTCTCCAATTTGTCTCTCTTGGAAGGAAACATACCAATAGATGAAGTGATTTATCATAATGGCAATATAACAATTTGGGTGTGGTTAAGTCTAGTCATTGAATCACTTTCAATTAAATTGATGATATTTACCTAGGTAAGGTAAGTGATAATAATTTTGATAAAATGCAAGTAAGGACTATGTGAAAGGGAGAGTGGGCTAAACCTAACTACACGTCAGTCAACTATTATGCTTCATGTTTTTCTCCATGAAAGGAGGGGACGTGAGGAGTGCTTGAGTGAGAGTGCCTAGCCACCAAAGAGATGAGAGGGAGAAGGGGATAATGGAAAGCAGTGTGCATTTTGGTGGGTAATCCAAGAAGGGAACAAAAAAGCGTAAGGAGGAGGTGAAGGAAAAAGGATCTTACAATGAGCAAGATAGAAGTGAATAGCGGAAGTTGACTATCACTGAGATTTTTGATAGAATCCATGTAGCTTTAAATGTTTTATTTCCTTTTAAAAATCAAGAATATGGAAGTGATGCCCTGGTTGAACGTTTCCAGTTAGAACTAGAGATTATCTATGTTTTGTGAGATTGTTTTCTTGAAAGAATTACTTCTTTTAGAAGGGAATTGGTTTATGTTTGTCCTAGGGATCTCATCTAGCTAGTATGCTTCATAGACTTTGTATACTTAAGTAATCCTTTAGTTTTGACTGGTAATATCTTCTTGTTGTGTATATTTGTCATCGATGTTGTGTATAGCTCCATTGTTTGATAGTTTACGTATGCATGTTGGTTGGGTGACTTTACTAAAGATAGGTAGCTTTTAACCTATGAAATGTTTCATCATGCAACCTTTAGAGAGAGCATTGTCTCAATATTTAAACCTTTAGGATTGGTGAGATATTTGTATGATGTCTGTGAGACTAGATTCTACCTGGGAGATAGTTGGGTGAGCTATGTTTGAGAAAGACTTTAGTAATATTTATTAGTTAATATTGCAAAGAGCACCAGAGTCATTGACGTAGGGTTTGAGTTGTTCAACATGTCAACAAAGACATGGTGATGTTCATCTAGGTAGAGTTAAAAGAGAAATGTTGGTCATGCCATGATTGGATAAGTGTTGATATCTATTACTTTAGCTTTGGTTTTGGGGTGAGTCAAAATCTAAATTGAATAGTTTTTCATCAAAGTAATAGGACCTGGGAACTCTTTAACTTAAGAAGATTTTGGAAGGTGCTCCATTTGGAGTTGGTCAGTTGTGAGGTGACTTCAAATTGTCCTATGGTGTAGAAAAGAAACTCGTAGACATCTAGATTGGAGTTAACCTTTCATACGCTCGTAGTGAGCAAGGCATAGCTGTAGAAGCCCATCCAAAGGATACTTTCAATCATTCTCTATAGTGAAACCAATAGGAATATGAATTTGGTTTATAGGTATGCTTTGTATTTTCTTGGTGCAGGAACATTTGAGATGCCAAAATGCATATGGGAATGTAAAACATAGTAAAAGGAGATACTTGCACTAGGTGAATAATCTGTTATGTTGTGACTACGTGTACATGAATTATCATGTGTGGTTGTAAACCATTATGATATATATTGGAATACCACCAATGGTACTCGTATTAGGGTGCTTTGGTGCATTGTTTTGGCTGACCTGAACTGTAAGTGTCTCCTTTATACCAGATTGTCGAGTGTGGGTAATGAATTATTGAACAATGTTCCAAATGACTTGTAATATGCCCATGATATAAGATGTTGAATCTAGGTTTTGTTATTATAGTGAAACTATAGTGTGAAACTAGAAACCAAAAATGGGTCTTTGTAATAATCATAGGAATGATAGATTCTTGAAAATAGGAAAAGATACTTATGGAATAATTTGGTCAAATTATGAAATCATCTATAATTATGAATTAAAAGGATTTATTCATAATGTGATTCTATGAGAGCTAAGAGACTCTCAACAAGGTAGTATAGGTAGAAAGGATTACCTTGTTCCAATGTAAAGATTTAGATTTCAAGAAATAAGAAAAGAAAGCATCTTTCCTTGGTTGGGTTTTCCCTTAGGGGTTTTTTCCAGGATAAATTTGTTGTTATGGCAATTTTATGTGAGATATTTTTATGGTGTTTTATAACTACAATATAAATGGAATCTATGTTTTCTTCTATGTCAAAAGGAGGTTTTTATTTATGGAATTATAATATCATGGATGTGCTTTGTTTCAACAATTATCTTTATATGATATAAGTAGGTTATTAAATGGTTTCTAGAGAGAAAAATAAAAGCATGTGGGGTGTGTTTTAAAGAAAACTCGATTAATTATTTTAAGAGCAACATTCCTAAAAAGTAGAACTTATTGTTAAATTTTGAGAAGTTATTTAATATATAATTGTGATATAGACTCACATAAGGAATAGCCCATGTTAATATGAACTACTACCAAAATATAGTAGTTAGCAAATGATGGAGGTTGAAATTTTGGGTATAGGACCTAATGAAAATCCTAACCACAAGGAGGTAAAACTTACGATGGCTTAGTGTTCTTGAGTATGGTCTAAGTAGGAAGTATTGAGAAGACTAGCCTATCATGATAATGAACTAATAAGCTTGCTTGGGACACACCTAGTGCTCTTACATAGATAGACCTATGTAAGGTGCAGGGATTGGTGTGTACCCTTGATGGACTGAAGGGAATTAAGCTAGCTCATCAAAATAAATATGAGAAGGATAGTCCAAGCATGCATCTTACCTAATGCACTTACATTAAATGATATATGTAAGTTATAGTGATGGGTAATTCTTGTGGCATTTCCAACAAAAGAGAAACAAATCCACATAGGGACTAAGTTACTCAGACTAGAACACAAAGAACTTAAGATAACTCCATGCCATGTTTAGGTATATAAAAAAACTCTTGGTTGACTTGGGTAAAATTTGGTTGTGATAATATTAAGAATATTTGAATGCTTCTTAATCCATTGCTATATTTTATTTTTCTTCAATTTATTAGAATTTGAAACTCTTCTCTATCCACTGTAGGAAGCTTATCACACTTCTACTACTTTAATATATGCTACAACTCTTTCAATATTTTATCAAGGTGACTTAGTTATCCCCGATTCCTTCAATCAATATCAAGGGATATCTATATCCCTAAATCCTTTATCAAAGTCAAGGATTGGATATAGCCCTAAATGATCAACTATATTAAAGTTGATACACCTTTCAATATAGTTGGGTACTAGTCTTCATTAGTTATTCTTCAATTGTAAAAAGACTCTATAGCTAAATCTTTGTCTTCACTGGTTATTCTTCAACTGTAGAAAGACTCTACAGTCGAGTCTTAGTCTTCATTAGTTATTCTTTAACCATAGAAATAATCTAGCCTTTCTACTCAATATGACCTTGTAATAGAGTATGGGTCTCACTACCTTCAAGGATAAACTCTTAATCAACTTTATCGAACTAGACAAAATTGATTTTCTATAAGTGGCTAGTAAACTCTATCAATATAAACAGATTATGGTGGTAGATTTGATACCACTAATGGATTTTTAAGCCTTAATACTACCACAAATATCATAGGTTAAATATCATAGGATCAAAATATAATATAGCCATAATATAATAAGGTCAAGATAATGATGTGAGTAGAGTAACATGAGCAAATTAATATGTAAATCAAGACTAATAATATATCAAATAACATTCAATAATAAGCAAAAATAATAATGTAAGTAGCCTAAATCATACATATACTAAGCATGTAAAACAACTTACAATATTAATTGCTCAAAATATATGCAACCTTTATTACTCTACTTTCTCTTACAAATATGATAAGAACTTGCTCTTCTCTTTGTAATGTGATATGATATGATGCATCCTTATGGAGTATATATCCATAGTAGAATGACTCTTTGGATACTTGACTATTCCTTTCCATATGCCAAGTATCATGACTCTTGGCTTCTCTACTTGACACTTGCATACTTGATGAACACTTGACTCTATAATATATGCACACCTATACATGACTCTTGACATTCAATTTGCACACTCTAATCTAAGATACTTATGCACATATTTACATTACATATTTGCACTCTTACATATAAGACACTTGTGCACATAGACTCAATTTACACATGCACATTAACTGATATGAAACTTGTGTATTTATTACACATTACAACTTTACATGACACTTGTGCATTTCCTGCACATTCATGCTTACATAAAGTGAAATATTACATACACTTTAAACTATGACTCAACCTTTATCTATTATTTACAATTGTTCCATGGAGGTACATTATCATGTACTAAATAATGTAATATATTACAACAAAAATGGGATTGTAAAATGAAAAGAATCACACTTTAAGAGAGATAGAAAATTACATGATTTAAGCCAAGAACATAGCCCCATAGTTTTGGTTTGAGTTCCATCAATTATGATAATTATATTCAAAGTAGTATGAAATATCACCCCTAAATAAGCATCAGGCAAAGAGAAACCTGATGTTTTTAACTTTCATGTATTTGGCTGTAAATATTAGGTGTTTACTCTTGATATGAAATCAAATTTGTGATCCAACCCTTAATATTTTATTTGTTATTCTAAATATGTTAAGGATTATCAATTTTTTGATCCAAGTGTTTATGAAGTATCATATAGGTGAGATATTCAAGTTGAAGAATATCATTACTATAAGCATTCATATTCTACTGCATCCACTACTTTTTGTGTACTTGTCTTTTCTCATACTGATGCCTTGTCATACGATGATGGTGAGGAGGTTCCATTAGTCGTTCCTTCTCCTGTTTTTCTATAGAAACAACCTATTTGAGTCAAAACTACACTACAAGATGTAGGTAGATTTGGTGTTAATTTATCATATCCATAATTCAATAGATTTAAAACATATGGTGTCATCCTTATTGCATACAAAAATTTAAAGGATCCAAAGATGTTTAAATATGTAGTTGAAAAACATGATTGACATGAATCTATGGAAGAAGACATTCTTGATGAATAATAATGCATGGGATTCGGTCCCTCTTTCAAACATAAGAAAAATGGTTAATTGCAAATGTATTTATTAGGTCAATTATATAGTGGATGGTTAAATTGATAAGTACAAGGATCATTTTATTTCAAAGGATTTCTCCTAAGTCAAGGGGATTGACTATTCTAGGACATTTTCTCCTATGACAAATATGAGTTCTAATTATCTTATCCCTTTTCTTGCTCATTAATAAACCGGTTCATGAACTATAGACACCAAAAATCAACATACCTTAACCCTCTATGAACCTCATCCACTAGGCTCCTAAGCAATTAATTTAATTCATCTCCATTTTTGGCATGCAACATATGTTAGATTAATTAAAAATAAAACTAAGATTAAAATGAAGTAAAAATGAAAAGAAAAATCTTATAATTAATCAAACAAGTTAAAAATAAGCTAAAATTAATCACATCAAATATAATCAAGGTAAAAGTAAAGCAATTCAATTATAGATTAAAAACAATTTAATTAAATATTAATTTAACATAAAGAATAATATTAATTTAACATTAAAAATAAAGACTAATTCAAATAAATTATTTTAACATAAAATATTATGATTATTTTGCTATTGAATATCAAGATTCATTCAAATTAATTTATTTAACATAAAATATTAAAATTATTTTAATACTAAATACCAAAATTAATTCAAATTTGGAATAATTTAAAGGTTTAACATCAACACCTTTAGAGGGCATCAGTTGGATAGCCGAAGAGATTTCTAGTTACTGTGGATTTGAAGACAAGATTGCTGCCCCAGGAGGGCCCAATGGGGACACCTCCAGATCCTCTTCTAGAGATACATAGTTATTTTACAGATTTGTTAAAGGATAAATCTCCATCAAAGACTAAAGAAGCACAAAAAATTGCATTAAAAATGCTCTTTACGGTTGCTGGAAATAGATCAACATCTCAACGAGTTAATGGATGCTTGCCACATTCAGAATCAAGGCCAAATATTGTCATTGAGCAAAGGATGGTCGAAGAAACAATTTTATATAGAGCCAATCATGATTTGATCTGTAAATTCATGGGTATTTGCCCTACAATGAATTTTTTGTATTCCTGGGTCCAACAAAATTGGGAGCCTCTTGGTGAGTATTCTTTGTGGTTTATTAGCAATGGATATTTTATTGTTAGTTTTTCTTCACTTGTCGATAGAAATAGGGCTTTCAAATTAGAAAAGAGGAATCATGGTCCGACAGGATTATTTGTTCAACCCTGGAGAGTGGGATTTGATCCTCGAATTGAACCTACTGCTGTACCAGTTTGGATTCATTTGTATGCACTTCCAATGGAGTTTTGGAGTGAGCAGGTATTGGAAATTATCGATAATTTCCTTGGAAGGCATTTGGGTGTTTCCAAAGACATAATAGAAGGAAACACAGTTGTTTATGCAAGATTATGTGTGGAAATGGATCTTAGCCAGCCTCTACCGGCAGAGGTGGAACTTGAACTTGCAGGACTATATTGGATTCAACAAATGGATTATGAGGCATTGCCCTTTAGATGTAGAGTTTGCCACAAATATGGGCATTTGGCCTGATCTTGCCCAAATAATATGAACATAAAAATGGAGGCTCCTCTAGGAATGTCAAATCTTCCTAAGGAGGGTAAGTCAACAATCAACACAGAACCAACCAATATTTCTTAGGGTAAAGAAGCACAGGCAGATGTTTTTGAACAACCCAAAAGAAAGAGAAGGCAAAAGAAAAAATATGGTAAAGAGCAAACCCAACTCAAGCCCTCCAATAGGTATGAGATATTTAAGACACTAATGGACCAAGAAGGAGAAAAATTCATGGAAGGAGTGGATGGGAATAATGAAAATAACAACAACCATATTCAAGCTCCTCTTTCATCTCTCCCCATCATAGAGTAGGTAATTGAGTACAATGAGTTACCGCAGTCAGAGAGTGCAGAGGCATTGATAGTGCATTACCAAGAGCAACCAATAATTAAGGATGTCAGCATGGGCATAGTAGAAAAGAATAGAGAAAGGCCAACTCTAGGGATAACTCAGGTGGAAAAGATATAAAAAAATAACAGCTCTCAAGGAGTGGGTAGAAAATCAAATAAGAAATTGATAGCAATTCAAGGAGACAAACTGATCACTGGAGGATTGGTGAGGCCAATACATTTTTACTGCTCTCAAGGTAACCAATGATTATACAATCATGGAATGTTAGGGGTTTAAATAGTGGAACCCATCAATCTGCTATTCTAAGACTCTTAGAAAAATGTAAAATAGATTTTTTGCTTATCCAGGAGATAAAAATGTCGTTGGATCTTATGTGTAAAATAGTTAACAGAATTTGGAGGGGTGTTGGTCATATGGAAGTGGCTACCCAAGGGGTCTCAAGGGGGATAGTTACTCTTTGGAACTCTCTTGAATGGACTACAATAGAATATATAGCTTGGATGGGTGTTCTCACATCACATTTTAGAAATAATGTCACAACTGAACATGTTTTAATCAGAAATTTTTATGAGGCTCAAAACCTAGATTGTTAGATGCATCAATGGAAATTTGTGCATAACATGAGAGTCTCAAGGGAAGAGTTAGACTGGATTATTTCTGGGGATTTTAATGCTAAATTATCCTCTAGATATCAGGAAGTGGTAACCCCAATTTTGGACCCAAGGGATCGACTTATGATTGCCAAAGTCCAGGCATTACACTTGGTGGATATTAAATGCCCTGGAACCAACTATACTTGGACTAATAAGAGGAGAGAGCCACATAGCAGGAAAGTGAAGTTAGATCATTTTTTGGTTTCAAAGGAGGCATTTGTAAAATGGAATATAAAATTTCATATTTTGAAGGGTCCAATTTCAGATCACTTTCCCATTTTGTTGGAAGGAGGGATCAAGACAGTGTAGCATCACAAACCATTTAAATTTGAAAACTTTTGGTTACAAAAAGAGGAAATTCAAAAGAAAATTCCACAGTGGTGGGAAGAAGGTCACCCAACATATGGGACAACAATGTTTAGATTCCACAAACAGATTCATTATGTTAAAGATCAACTGAAACAATGGAGGCGAGCTAACAAGACATACTTCTAGGTCCAAAGAGCTCCATTGGTGGCCAGATGGGATGAGGTTCAAAAACACTTTAGGGAAGGAACAATTACAGAGCAACTCAAAGAAGAGGATGATGCATTGCATAAAGCGGTTGAGGACATTGACAACCAAGAGGAGACATACTGGAAACAAAGAGCAAGAACAACTTGGTTATTAGAAGGTGATAAAAATACCAAATTTTTCCATCGGATTGCTTGTGCTAGGAGACATGAACAACATGGAAGCTCTTCAAGATGAGAATGGAAACTCCTTTGATACAATTCCAGGTATGCATTTCCATTCAATGGATTATTTTTATAAACTATTTAAGGAAAGTATGGTGCAATATGAAGAGGCTCAAAAAGAAGTTATTGCTGTCATACCCTCTGTTATCTCTGAAGAAGAAAATCAGGCCCTACTTAAACCCATTAATAGAGAGGAACTAAAGAATGTAGTCTTTGAAATGAGCACCAAAAAAACACTAGGTCCATATGGATTTCCAATTGAGTTTTTTAGGCCTTCTGGGATAACTTGGAGGAGGATGTAATGGATGTTATAGAGGAGTCCAAAGGTAGTAAAAGAATTCTTAAAGCATTAAATCATACTTTCATTACCTTAATTCCAAAATGGGAGGAGGGGGTACATATTTTAGATTATAGACCTATTGCCTTATGCAATGTCATATATAAAATAATCACAAAGGTAATGGCTGAGCGCGTAAAACCTCTTCTACATAATATTATCTCCTTAGAGAAAGGGGGTTTTGTAGAGGGTAGGCAGATCTTAGATGGTGTGTTTCTAGCTCAGGAGGTAATCCATTCAATGCAAACATCTGGTAATAGAGGAATTTTCAAAAAATTAGATATGTCAAAGGCTTATGATAGGATGGAGTGGAGCTTCTTGTCAAATATGATGGCAGCATTTGGTTTCTTATAGGATTGGATAGAATGGGTCATGAGTTGTGTTTCTACTTTGACATACTCAGTGTCAATCAAGGGTCTTCCCTCGCAACCGTTTGGACCTACTCGAGGCCTTCGTCAAGGAGATCCTTTCTCTCCCTATATTTTTCTCATATTGGTTGAAGGATTGGGTAGATTCATCTTGAGGAGAAGACAACAAGATTTGCTAATAGGTATCAAGGTGGGTGAGGAAGTTTTGACTCACCTATAGTTTGTGGATGACACAAGATTGGTGGGAGTGGCCAACTTCAGGGAAGCAAGAATTATTAGAGATACACTTAATGTCTACCTTAGGGCTACAAACAAAGTCATCAATGATAAAAAATCCAAAGTGGTCTTTTTCAATATTGATCAAAGGCTTCAGGACAAAATTTTAGAGATCTTGGGATTCATAAGGACTTGTCTCCCAGTGGTATACTTGGGGGTCCCTTTGCATTTTAAAAAACTAAAAATAGATATATGGAGGAATCTTTTGGACTGTATCAAGAAAAGAATTAATCATTGGTCTCATAAATTGTTAAGCTATGGGGGTAGATTAACTTTTTTACAGTAAATCATTCAGGCCATGCAAATTTATAAATTTTCTATTCTTGCTGCCCCACATACCATATGGAAACACTTGGACAAGATGGCTAGAAAATTTTTATGAGGAGTAAAAGGAGAGAGGAAATGGGCCTTAGTATGTTGGGATAAAGTAAGCCAACCCAAGGTAAAAGGAGGTTTGGGACTGAGAAGATCAAAGTTAAATAATAAAGCTTTGGTTGGAAAGATTTACTGGAGGTGGATTTCCCAACCAACTTCTTTATTCAGTAGAATCTTAACTAGTAAATATTTGGGACAGGTAAACCAAAATGAGGTGGGTCATTGCCCTTTGGATGGTAATGGATCCTTAGTGTGGTAGGCTCTCAAGTTAGGATCTCAAGTAGTAAAATATGGATTATTTTGGAAAGTGGGGAGAGGGGAGAAGGCACGATTTTGGACAGATTCATGGGATCAATACCCATATATCATTGTTGAATTTCATGAAATGCAACCAATAAAAACAACCATAGAAACCAGGGGGTGGGTCCAAATTGAAATTTATTTCAACACTAGTCAGCTGGGGGATTATAAGTTTAAGCAGTTTAAGAAGTTGGATGAGTGGCTAATTTCAATCCCTTTGGATTTGACACCCATCATGACTCAAATATTGACAGAAATATTTCTCACAGGTAGAGATGAGGAGGATGAATTAGCTTGGGGCTATGGGAGCCTTGGTGTCTATACAGTGAAGGATGAATATGATAAGATCATTCCAGAGCCTCCTCCTCATACATATCAAGTTGAGGATTGGAGAAATATTTGGCAGTCCAAGGGTTGGCCAAAAGTAAACTTTTTTGCCTGGCAGTTCATGCATAATGGAATTCTTACTTTTGATAATATCATATGTAGGGGAATCATTGGTCCATATCAATGTGTTTTATGCTACAAGAGTGAGGAAACAATTGATCACTTGATGTTTGAGTTCCCATTCACGCGCCAGATTTGGGAGAGATGGTTTTTATATTATAAAATTCAATTTAATGGTGATTTGAATCAAATTAATATTTGGAAAATATGGAAGAGGGGTAGATTTAAATCTAAAGCTCTTTGTATTGGTTGGGAGCTTGGATTAAACTTCATTTGGTGGCAAGTGTGGTTGGAGAGAAATACCAAAATTTTTAGAGAAACTTTTTCTTCTTTAGATGGAGTTTGGTAGGTCATTTGGAGCAAAGTCATAGAAACTGTGGTAGTCTATGCTAAAGAGGAAACTCAAGTTGTTATTGGGGCAATGGAGAAGGAAGTTGAAGTGCAAGAGGGATAGGATAGAGCTAGTTGGAAACCACCCCCAGAAGGTTGGATTAAAATTAATACTGATGGAGCTTCAAAAGGCAATCCGGGTAGAGCTGTAATTGGAGTGGTTTGTCAAAATCATGTTGGAACGATTCTCTATTGGGAACTGCAAGGCTTGGGAAGAGCTACAAACAATGAAGCAGAAGCCTTAGCTATCAAATTTGCTTCTATTTGGGTAGTAAAACAAGGTCACGGGAGGATAATCCTAGAATCATATTCTCAAATAATGGTTGGAGCTCTAGATTGCATGAGGAACTTTGCTTTGAAAACATGGAGTTTGAGGATTCTTGTCACTCAAATTAAGGAATTATGGAGGGAATTAGATGATGTGATTCCAGTTTATGTGAGTAGATATCTAAATAAAGTGGCAGACTTCCTGGCTAATATGGGTACTTGTTGGCATTTTTGCCACATTGATTTTGATTGAAGTACTAATGTGTTAATTGTTGCAAATCTCACTTTAATTTTGGCTTTGATGCGGTTTTGAAGAATAAAGGAGCAAAAAAGACTAAGTCCAGAAATTGCAGCGATTCGCTGACATGTTCCAAAATCGCGGGTCGGGTGACTTCAAAGTCCAAGTGTCGAAAAGTGCAGCGATGCGCTGCAATGTTCCATTTTCGCGGTTCGATGATTGCAAAGAAAGGCTCGAGTCCAAAAGTTGCAGCGATTCGCTGCATGTTGGTTGCAAAGGGAGTTCGAGGTGGAGGTTGCAGCGATGCGCTGCACGTTTCAAAGACGCGGAAGGCTTAGTCGCAAAAAGGCTTAAGTGCTAAAACTGCAGCGATGCGCTGCACATTTTGGGAAAAGTACACAAGGCAAAAAGTTGCAGCGATGCGCTGCAACGTTCCAAAATCGCGGGGGTTGGTCGCTACGGGAGTCTTAAGTAGAAGTTGCAGCGATTCGCTGCATCTTTTGGAAGAAGGTCCCGTAAAGCAAAAGACTTCGCATTTTCGTGACAAAAGGGTGGCAGTTGGTACGGAAGGAGACATATGTAGCGAAATCGCTACTTGTCTCATAATCGCGGCCATTTTGGTCTGAAGAGCAAAGACATAAAAGTTGCAGCGACTCGCTGCACTTTTGACAAGAGGGCCAAGCGAGATAAATTTGCAGCGATTCTACGACAGGGAATGAGAAGAGCTAGAGACATGGTGGTAACATTGATTTCATGACGCATTGATCGAAAAATGACTAAGTATTCAAGTATGCAGCGAAGTGGCGACAAGGAAAGTCAAAGGCATTTAAGAAGCAAAAAGTGTCGCATTTTCGCGACCCATCGGCAAGACCGTACAAAGTGCTTGAAACATGTAGCGATATCGCTACATGTTCCGTTTTCGTGGGACATAGCGAAGGGAGGACCAAAAGAGACAAAAGGTGTTGAGAGATCGCCCGATGTGCCATTTTCGCGGAATGAGCTAGCGATAGAAAATATGAAGCCGATTATGCAGCGATATCGCGACAGGGAGGATTTTCGCGGGTCCAAGGTAGCAAAAGTGTACGGCATCAAAATATGTCACGATTTCGTGACCCGTCGCGTTTTCGCGACTTGCGTCAGTTTCCCGCCAAGGCACAGTATGAACGGCCGATAAGGTTTTTTTACTTTTCGATGGTTAAATGCTCGCCCGAATTAAATGCTTTGTGGATTTTCGATGCAGTCAAGGTAGAAGAAGTGCCCAGGCCACCAAAATAGAAGATTATATTTGTTCGAGGCTGCTGTTCGTGGATTGAGTTAATGATTTCATGCACATGTTCGAAAAACAAATTTAATGAAAGAGATGCGTGGTCTAATTGCATTTAATTTTTGCTCCCTTAACGCTGCAATTAAGGGGATCGTGTGCATAATTTCCAAAGCATAATTGTAGATCACGAGAAGTCAAGGTTGAAGAAGCGCCCAGGCCACCAAAATAGAAGATTTTATTTGTTCGAATCCGCTGTTCGTGGATCATCCTAACGGTTTCATGTATATGTCAAGACATTTAATGAAGATGACCGCTGATTGCATTTAATTTTGTGGTTCTCTAGACTGCGATTAAGGGGATCATGTTCCTCGTTTCCTTCGCATAATTGTAGATCTCAAGAAGGTCGGTTACAAAGATTAAATGCTGCAAAGAGGACGGCCCTCTATAAAAACCAATGTAAACTTCATTGAAAGGGTTGGAAGTTTTTGCTAAAAACTGGAAGTACATTTGCGAGAATAAAGTATTGGCTTCAAATTGTTCAAGCAGCTATTTTGAGTGAGTGTCTTTTCTGTTCCTTTTGCATTTCTAAATAGAATTTATATTCCTTAAGTGCTGTTACATTCAAATTCTGCATATTGGATTTGAATCTTGCTTGTAAGGATATGATTCCTGGAGTGTAATCTTGGAGAGATTTTCTGCATACAGTTGTGTGAGAGTTGAGTCATTATCTTTTGTTGCTTGTTGTTGCTGCACTTTAAGTTTTCTGTTGTTGTTCTTCCGATCCCATAACTCCGGCCTGTGGCCATATTTCCATTTCTTTCTGCAACTTTTCATTTCTTTCCAGAAACCCTTATCTTCAAACAGAAAGTTAGATTAGTAAAGGGAACCAGCCCACTCTGGAGATTGGTCTGGGAGCCATTTCTTGCTTCCAGCCTTTCAATGTTGGCCGGGTCTAGGGTGCACTTGTAAAAATCCTTTCCTGTGGCAGATTTCGGACCAACAGTTTTTGGCACGCCCGGTGGGACAGATTTCTTCTGTCTCTAAAAGATCCCATAGTATCGAAGGTCTAATGTTCGCCTTTATACTGTAAAATTAGAGCATTTGGTGACTCTGCTGAATTCAAAAATTATTCATGATCACGAGATCACAGTCCAAGAAATTTGGCGATCTTGTCGAATTTTTCGAACTTGACAGTTCAAGAAGTGGTGAGCATTCTAGGTTAGTTTCCTCATCCCTTCCATCTTCTGCTACACAGAACCCTGGTGTTGTTGCTAGTGTTTCATTTTCCCAACCATATCCACTAGTTCCAATGGCACAATATCCTCCACCTCCACCCAGGAAGTTCTTGGCATGGAACAGTTCGGGAGCCTTGAACTTGCAGGCTCAGAATCCAGTCCCTCAGGCTGCACTGAAAGCTTTGCCCACTTATGACGGTACGGGTAAGACAGCTTATGAACACATAAATGATGTGGCTTCTCTAGCAGCCATCCATGATATTACTGATGAAGATGTAATGGTGAAGTTGTTGGTATGCTCTTTGAGAGGCAAATTGTTGTTTTGGTACCGAACGCTGCCACCAGGCACTATAACATCGTGGGATCAATTCGGTGATCTGCTGGTCAAAAATTTTCATGAACAGGCTGACCCCTTCTCATTGTTGAATCAGTTTACTGTAATACAAAGGCATCCACAGGAGGAAATAGCTGATTTCAACGTCCGATTTACCAGAACCTGGCACAGAATTCCTGAAGGTATTCGGCCTGCTGATGAATTGGCTGCACTGTACTATCTTAGAGCATTCAACTCAGATATCGGCTGGACTGTTCGGCAGTCCAATGTGACAACATTTCCAGAGTTGTTTGAGCAAGCCATCAAAGCAGAAGCTGATTTGGTTGCTGTAGGGAGACTTCCACCAAAGGTAACTATGCCTATAATTCCTGATTTGCCTCAGTATTTATATGCTGGTTCACAACCACAGCCCATGCCATCAATGTATCCTACACCATCATGGAGCTCCAAAGCACCTCAGATTGCACCTGTCCCAGCTCCTCAGTTGCCTACTTTAGCTCCTTTACCGCTTCCTGCACCCAACACTCAGCCATCTCCCATTTCCACTTCATTTCCAGCTTTGCCAGCACCACCAGCTCCTTTGCCCTTGCCAGCACCTCCTACACCTGTGAACCCTGATCCATATACTGCATTATTGCAGGAGGTGAAGTCTGCAAATTCGGCAATTAGAGCCATGGGAAACAAGATCACACTCATTGAGAGGAAGCAGGCTGAGAGAGATTTCCAGCCAAGGAGATTTCAACCTCCTGCAATCACTAGAGATCAAGCTGCCTCCACAAGTAAAGCACCTGAAAAGGGCTTAACTGTTTTAGTAAATGAAGATCCAGCTCTTGCAGACAGAATGTATTGGTGCTCAACCTGCAATGACCCTCATGGAGAAGATACTTGTATGGTCCATCTAAATTATGTGCAGACATTGGCTGCTAGCTCTTCAGGCAGACAAGTTAACATGATCTCAGAAGCTGGTCATAGTTTGATGACTGCAGTGGGAGATCAAGTTTCAGTTCTGACAAGAACTGGAAAGAAGCCTGTAACTGTTGATCCTGCTGATTTAGAGCCTTTGAAAGTACCTGCTGAGGTGAAGAAGCCAGTGAAGGCTCCTATGCCAGTTCCAAAGTCTGATGCACCTTTTTTACCAAAAGATCCTGCTCCCTACAGAGTTCAAGAAAAGGCTGCAGCTGCACCAGTAAGATCAGAAGCAGAGGAGCAAGCTCGTGAAAGGTTGAAGTATCCATCACTGACAAAGAGGCTAAGGGTGGAAGCTACACAACAGTATCGTACCAGATTTGAACAACCTACCGAGAAGAAAGCCCTTACTGCAGTTTCATACAATATTGTTGAAGAGCTTAAGAAGACCCCAGCTAAGGTAAGTCTCTATGATGCTTTGCAGTTGCCAGGCCAGGTAGATTTATTACAAGAATCATTAAAATCAATCAAAGATAATGAAAAAGGTCCTACCCGCATGGTGTATGCTCAAACCTTACCCACCTCTGCTACTGGGGAAAATAGACCACCTCCATTTTATTTGTCATTGCAAATAGAGGGTTGGATTGTGCATAATTGCATGATCGATTCTGGAGCTGCCACGACTGTAATGCCCAAGGGAGTTTGTGAGGCAATGGGAATGGAATATACACGGAGTAGTCCTGGAGTTCTGCAATTGGATGGTACGCCTATAAAAATAGTAGGTGTAATTAAAGATGTACCCATTGTCCTGCATACAATGCCACAAATTACTGTTATTCAAGAAATTGTTGTGGTAGATTTAGAGCCCTACTTTAGTATGTGTTTATCCAGGGAATTTACTGCAAAGCTAGGGGGTTATCTGGCATTAGATTATTCACACCTAGAAATTCCTTTCAAGAGTAGACGTCTCGAGATTCAAAATGAAAAGCCTTCCCCTTTTCACATCGAGAAGTTGGAAGATGCAGAAAAAGACATGCAGTCTGTCCACATGCTTATCGAAGAGTCTGAAGATTCTGTTTTAATGAGTGAAGTTTTAAATAATCTTCAGTTGGATGACCAGTTTTCTATGCTTAACTTCAATGCCATGTTGGAGACAGAAATCGGCTGTTATGCCATTCAGAAACCTGAGAGTGACACAAATCAGGAATTGTCAAATCAAGCTGATCAGAATGATGTAACAGATCAATTATGGCAGCTATATTTCGATGGAGCTCGATGCAAGAACGGAGCAGGGGCAGGTATTGTGTTAATTTCACCTTCTGGTATACAGAGAACTTATTCATATCGTCTTACATGGAGTTGTACTAATAATGCTGCTGAATATGAAGCATTGTGTTTGGGTTTGAAGAAAGCAAGGAAGTTAGGAATTGAACAGCTCACGATTTTTGGTGATTCCGAGCTTGTTGTAAATCAGATTACAAATAGATGCATTTCAAAGCAGCATTACCTTAAAGCATATCGAAATCAGGTTTGGGATTTGTTTGAGTTTTTTACTGCTCTTAATATTCAAGCTGTTTCTCGAGAGATGAATAAACATGCAGACCTGTTAGCATCTCTAGGAGCTAATTTTTCCCCTGTTGAACAAGTTGTGAACAAACCCAAGACAGTTAGAATGGTATACAGGCCCAGTGTGCCAGATAAAGAAATTTTCTGGCAGGTCTTTGAAAATGATGAGCAGATTGTTAATTTCTTGATCCATGAAGCTGCTACTGTCGAAGGAAGAACTTTGGAGGATGAAGGAGCTGAAGGGCTCATTCAATTAAGGAACAACCACATTCCGAAGGGTCTCATAACTCTGGAGAGTTTGTTCGACCAGCATGATCGGTCCACAAAACATCGGATCGAGATTGACAAAAAAGAGTACATGGAATTAGAGTTAGAGCCTAACAAAGCTATCAAGGTTGGAACTGACTCTACCTCAGAAGAACTGCAAAAAATTAGGCAGCTGTGTGAGGAGTTTTCTGATATTGTAGCTTGGAGCTATGAAGATTTGAAAGGTTACAACAAACAGATTGTTCAGCATACAATTGAATTGGAGGAAGGAGTCAGACCTTTTCGGCAAAAATAGAGACCTGTTAATCCAAAGATTGAGATGTTGATGAGGGTCGAGCTTGTAAAGATGCTGCAAGCTAAAATCATTTATCCAGTTAAGCACTCAACCTGGGTTGCCAATCTTGTCCCAGTTCGGAAGAAGAATGGAGATATTCGATTGTGCGTTGATTTCAGAAATTTAAACCGTGCATCATTAAAAGATCATTATCCTTTGCCGCGTATAGATCAAATATTGCATGTTGTGGCTGGAGCTCAGCGTTTTTCTCTGTTGGATGGATTTTCTGGATACAACCAGATTTGGGTGAAAGATGAAGATCAATATAAGACAAGCATTCACAACAAAGTGGGGCACTTTTGCTTATCAGCGAATGCCTTTTGGACTGTCAAATGCTGGAGCTACCTTCCAAAGAGCCATGGACGTTGCATTCAAGGATTTGTTGAACAAGATCATTGTCATATATCTTGATGACATGACAGTATTTTCACACAGACGGGAAGATCACTGCTCTCATCTGAGGCAGATTTTTGAAAAGTGCAGAGAGTTTGGAATTTCCATTAATCCGAAAAAGTCCGTGTTTGCAGTGAAAGAAGGTAAGCTTCTGGGCCATGTGATTTCAGAAGATGGATTAGCAATTGATCCAGCCCGAGTTGAAGCATTGAAGAACTTGTTACTCCCTGCAAACAAGAAGGAACTTCAGTCTTTCTTTGGACAGATCAATTTCATCAGAAAGTTTATTTCTGATTTTGCCCAGGTTGTAAAACCTATGACTGAGTTGTTAAAAAAGGATGCAGATTTTCAATGGACAGCTCGAAGAAAAGAAGCATTCCGAGAAATCAAGGAAAGAATAGCACAGGCTCCTGTTCTGATTAATCCTGATTACTCCAAGGATTTCATTTTATATGCAGTTGGGGAAGATGACAGTTATGCCGCGGTGCTTACACAAAAGGGAGATGATGGGAATGAAAGGCCCATTGCCTTTCTCAGTCAGGTCATTCTACCTCATGAAGCAAAGTACAATTTTATTGAAAAATAGGTATATGCTGTTATGAAATCCCTTAAGAAGTTTAAACATTTTATATCTCAGAGCAGAACCATTGTTTATGTGATACATCCAGATGTAAGAAATTTCATTCTTCAAGGAGAGTTGGGTGAAAAACGTGTTGGTTGGGTCACTAAGATCCAAGAATTTGATGTAGAAATTCACCCTACTAAGCTAGTGCGTGGTAAGGCTCTCTGCCAGCATTTGGCAAAGATGGCAGCATCTGGTGTAGGTGAAGATCATGAAGAAAATCTTGTTAGTAATGACAATTTAATGAATTTCTTAATTCTGGAAAAGGACTGGACATAAGACCTTATTGATTATTTCACAACTGGTAGATGTCCTTCACAGTTGAATGCTTCGCAGAGGAGGAGATTTCGGCTGCAAGCTCTGCGGTATGTTTTGTTGCCAGAAGGATTGTTTTTTAAGAATCTTGATGGTGTTCTTCTGAGATGTGTTAAAGAAGCAGACAAGGCTAGGCTCCTGGAAGAATTTCATTCTGGTCTATCAGGAGGACACTTTGCAGGAAGGCCGATGGCTTTGAAGATAATCCGAGCTGGTTATTATTGGCCAACCCTGTTCTCAGACGCTTTCAAGATTGCACAAGCCTGTGACAAATGTCAGAGATACACAGGAAGGGTAAGAAATGCAGCACTGCCTTTGCATCCAGTTCAGGTTGAAGCACCCTTTCAGTAGTGGGGGTTGGATTTCATTGGAATCATTGATCCTAATTCCTCAGCTGGTCATAGATATATTTTGACAGCTACAGACTATTTCACCAGGTGGTCAGAAGCTATTCCTACAAAGGTGGCCAACCAAACTGTGGTGATATCTTTTATTGAAGGTTTGATTACTCGCTTTGGTATTCCTGATGCCATCATTACTGATAATGGGACCCCATTCATTGGAGCTGAACTAGCTGAGTTTGCTAATAAGTATGGCATTTTCCTAAAGACATCTTCCAATTATTATCCACAGGGAAATGGCTTGGCGGAGTCAACAAATAAAAATTTGCTCCGGATTTTAAAGAGGTCTTTGGGAGAGAACAAGAGATCATGGCATCTTTTATTAAATCAAGCTTTATGGGCCGATAGAATTTCAGTTAAGAAGTCTATCAAGACCTCACCCTATGCCCTAGTTTATGGGAAAGAAGCAAAGTTGCCTGTTCATCTTGAGTTGCCTGTTTTGCAGCAATTACAGAATTTTCAGGACAATGAGACAGACCTGAGTTCCTTGGATTTGCGGATAGCTCAGTTATTGCATTTGGAGGAGCAGCGTTCTGAAGCATATGATCAATTTTTTAAACACACACAAGGTATTTCGAAGTGGTTTTGTAAACATTCTGTAGATCGTCCACTCAAAACAGGAGATTTGGTGTTGAAATGGAATGAGAATAAAGCTAAACCTGGGAATCACAAGAAATTTGATGCTTTATGGGAGGGTCCCTTCCGTATCACCAGCACAGGTACAACAAATTCATTCTATTTAGAAGACCTGGATGGCAGTCCACTTCCAATTTCAGTCAATGGCTTTCATCTGAAAGCCTACACTTCTTGAATTATCAGTTCAGTATGAGTTTGTATATAGAAGAATATATAAAAAAAAAAAGAGAAAAAAAAAATATATATATATACATGTGTTACTTTTCATTTTTGTCACCTTGGTTCTTGTTACTTGCGAGCCATAGGTGCCTTTTGTTTTTCTGTGTTTTTTTTCCTTTCCCAACGAGTTGGTGGCTTTCAAAAAATTCTTCTTTTCCCTTCCCTGTTTCCTCTTTCCTTTCTTCTTTCTTCATCTTCTTCTTCCTTCTTTCTCTTCTACAGAAATAAAAAAAAAGAGCCACGGCTGTTGTTTCTTCTCCCTATTCTTATTGTTCCCGTTCCTTCCTATCCTTTTCATCTCAATCCTGTCTTTTGCGCATTTATGTTACAGTTTAGTTCATTTCATTTCACAGCTTTCCTAGTTTCATTTCCATTCCATACTTTCCTTCCATCTTCATTACAGTTGGTAATATGACAGCATTCTGTTGTTATATCTTCTACATCACTTCGCTTGCACAATCGCAGGAGCTCACTCCATTTTCGCCTTCCATTTGTCGTTTCATAACCGGTTATATGCAGGTTCTTCCAGTTCCAGCTTTTCAGTAGAAGATGATTGCAGCAGGCCTCTGATTCTGTTTCAATATGACTCTGTGCCCAATGTATTCAGACCTGGATTCTTGCATACAGCGAGCTGTATACCCCGCGAGCCGCCAAGAATGTTGGCATTTTTGCCACATTGATTTTGATTGAAGTACTAATGTGTTAATTGTTGCAAATCTCACTTTAATTTTGGCTTTGATGCGGTTTTGAAGAATAAAGGAGCAAAAAAGACTAAGTCCAGAAATTGCAGCGATTCGCTGACATGTTCCAAAATCGCGGGTCGGGTGACTTCAAAGTCCAAGTGTCGAAAAGTGCAGCGATGCGCTGCAATGTTCCATTTTCGCGGTTCGATGACTAAGTCCAGAAGTTGCAGCGATTCGCTGCATGTTGGTTGCAAAGGGAGTTCGAGGTGGAGGTTGCAGCGATGCGCTGCACGTTTCAAAGACGCGGAAGGCTTAGTCGCAAAAGGGCTTAAGTGCTAAAACTGCAGCGATGCGCTGCACGTTTTGGGAAAAGTACACAAGGCAAAAAGTTGCAGCGATGCACCGCAACGTTCCAAAATCGCGGGGGTTGGTCGCTACGGGAGTCTTAAGTAGAAGTTGCAGCGATTCGCTGCATCTTTTGGAAGAAGGTCCCGTAAAGCAAAAGACTTCGCATTTTCGTGACAAAAGGGTGGCAGTTGGTACGGAAGGAGACATATGTAGCGAAATCGCTACTTGTCTCAGAATCGCGGCCATTTTGGTCTGAAGAGCAAAGACATAAAAGTTGCAGCGACTCGCTGCACTTTTGACAAGAGGGCCAAGCGAGATAAATTTGCAGCGATTCTGCGACAGGGAATGAGAAGAGCTAGAGACATGGTGGTAACATTGATTTCATGACGCATTGATCAAAAAATGACTAAGTATTCAAGTATGCAGCGAAGTGGCGACAAGGAAAGTCAAAGGCATTTAAGAAGCAAAAAGTGTCGCATTTTCGCGACCCATCGGCAAGACCGTACAAAGTGCTTGAAACATGTAGCGATATCGCTACATGTTCCGTTTTCGTGGGACATAGCGAAGGGAGGACCAAAAGAGACAAAAGGTGTTGAGAGATCGCCCGATGTGCCATTTTCGCGGAATGAGCTAGCGATAGAAAAGATGAAGCCGATTATGCAGCGATATCGCGACAGGGAGGATTTTCGCGGGTCCAAGGTAGCAAAAGTGTACGGCATCAAAATATGTCACGATTTCGCGACCCGTCGCGTTTTCGCGACCTGCGTCAGTTTCCCGCCAAGGCACAGTATGAACGGCCGATAAGGTTTTTTTACTTTTCGATGGTTAAATGCTCGCCCGAATTAAATGCTTTGTGGATTTTCGATGCAGTCAAGGTAGAAGAAGTGCCCAGGCCACCAAAATAGAAGATTATATTTGTTCGAGGCTGCTGTTCGTGGATTGAGTTAATGATTTCATGCACATGTTCGGAAAACAAATTTAATGAAAGAGATGCGTGGTCTAATTGCATTTAATTTTTGCTCCCTTAACGCTGCAATTAAGGGGATCGTGTGCATAATTTCCAAAGCATAATTGTAGATCACGAGAAGTCAAGGTTGAAGAAGCGCCCATGCCACCAAAATAGAAGATTTTATTTGTTCGAAGCATTGTTCGTGGATCATCCTAACGGTTTCATGTATATGTCAAGACATTTAATGAAGATGACCGCTGATTGCATTTAATTTTGTGGTTCTCTAGACTGCGATTAAGGGGATCATGTTCCTCGTTTCCTTCGCATAATTGTAGATCTCAAGAAGGTCGGTTACAAAGATTAAATGCTGCAAAGAGGACGGCCCTCTATAAAAACCAATGTAAACTTCATTGAAAGGGTTGGAAGTTTTTGCTAAAAACTGGAAGTACATTTGCGAGAATAAAGTATTGGCTTCAAATTGTTCAAGCAGCTATTTTGAGTGAGTGTCTTTTCTGTTCCTTTTGCATTTCTAAATAGAATTTATATTCCTTAAGTTCTGTTACATTCAAATTCTGCATATTGGATTTGAATCTTGCTTGTAAGGATATGATTCCTGGAGTGTAATCTTGGAGAGATTTTCTGCATACAGTTGTGTGAGAGTTGAGTCATTATCTTTTGTTGCTTGTTGTTGCTGCACTTTAAGTTTTCTGCTGTTGTTCTTCCGATCCCATAACTTCGGCCTGCGGCCATATTTCCATTTCTTTCTGCAACTTTTAATTTCTTTCCAGCAACCCTTATCTTCAAACATAAAGTTAGATTAGTAAAGGGAACCATCCCACTCTGGAGATTGGTCTGGGAGCCATTTCTTGCTTCCAGCCTTTCAATGTTGGCCGGGTCTAGGGTGCACTTGTAAAAATCCTTTCCTGTGGCAGATTTCGGACCAACAGTACTGAGAAGGAGGTAGGGGTTCAGTGGCACAGTGACATGGCTATTGAGGATGAGATGATTAGGCAGGTTGGTGAGAAAATCTAGTGCTTAGCTAATTTGGATAACCATTCCAGAAATACTGTTTAGGAGATTTGTGCTTCAATGTAGATCTTCTTTTATAGTTGTAAATAGGTGAACAATCATTATAGAAATATGGTTTAAGAGATTTGGCTCCAATGCAAATCTTCTTTTACTGTTGTAAACATGTGTTATCTTTGGCTAAGGCTGGGAAAAGTCTCATCCCAACTTGTAAATGATCTTTGTTTTTTTTTTAATTTACATGGTGGAATCGATAGCCACCATGAATTCGGGTAGGCTGTCCAGCTTTTATGGCTGCCACAGTATTCTACGTTGTTCGCCCCAGAAGCCGCCACACAGATCTTCGCACAGTTCATCCCTATAACCACCATGCCACAATCATTTTAAACCTTTTACACCACTGAAAGCACCAAGAAAGGGACAAGCATTTAGTCCAACGAGGCTCGAGATTTGAACCTTGGACCTCCGCCCCCCTTATGGGGTTTGGATGAACCAATTGGTCTACACCTCGGACCTATAAATGATCTTTGTTTTGATACAAGTTTTTTCAAATTATTTTTGAAAAAAAATATTTAATTCAAATTAATTAATTTAACATAACAACTAGAGATTAATTTAACTTAACTAATAAATTAAAAACAAAAGTTAACATAATAAATTAATTAATAAATTAAAATCAAATCTAATGTTAAAAATGAAAGCAAATGAAAATTTAAATAACCCTAAAATGTTCATGCAACAAAGTTTGTTAGGCCAGGTCGAGGAAGATGCGTTAGCTCCACTCTCTCTTGCATTTTGCCTTCACCACCCCATAAAGTATAAAAGGAGGCTAGATCCTTTCCTTGAGATGAATGGAATAATGGGAAAGAAAATCTTGATAATAAAATATCTTGTGTGCATGCAACTCATGAAGATATAATCGCCCTAATAATATTTGAATGCTTGGAATATTTCTATGTTGCTCTAGTAATATTCGTCTATTACTTGCTTATCGATTCAACTAGTCATGCTTGAAGGAATAAATCCTTGCTTGCACATTATCGTATTTGAATTTTAGTTCTTTCTCATTGCTCCAATAATAATCTCCTTTTTACCTATTGCTTACTTTTTTATTCAACTAGTTGTGCTCGAAGGAATAATTTTTTTCTCATGCTCTATTGTATTTGTATTTTGTTTCTTTCTTCATGCTAACGTAGTTACCCAGATTTACCTATACTTGTTTCAGTATAGTTCCAATTGTCCTCACACAAATAAAAATATTAACTCTTTACAACCCAAAAAAGTTGTAACGAATTGCATCTTTCATCCATTTTAATATTCTTGCATTCTTGACATGCCATTAAACATTTGATTATCATCTAATTATATTTATTTAATATTGCCTATATTGCACTCTATCTATTATTTGGTTATTGAAATTTCCATGCTTACACTTGTCTCCTCAGTTGATTTCACATATTTTAGAATAAGAACAAGAGCCTAGTCTATCATCAAAGAATTTTTTTATTTCTTACCACTTTGGTAGGCTTCTAAACATTAACATCCTATTTTTTTGTTTAGCTTCTCTATTAGCAGGTTATAAAAACTTGTTGATTGACTTAGAGTGGTTTGTATATTTAGTTTATGGTAATAAACAAATATATTTTGGAGAATATTACATTATTTAGTACATTGCAAGTATCTTGTAAATACTTTGTAAATATTTGGTATCTAGGAGTCTTCTAAATATTTAGAATTCAGTAATCATTATATGATTTTAATTATTAGGAAGTCAATAAATATATTTCTCCTATGAGAAATATGAAGATTCATATCTCTTGTGAGTTTGAGGATATGAAGATATAGTTGAAGATGAAATCTCAAGAAACTATTTGTAATTTGTAGTAGCATATGAGTTTGTTTGTAATAGAAAAATATTGTATGTTATCTTGTACTGTAATACATTGTAATCTTTTCATCTATATGAATATAGTGTATTCATTTATTCTGATTCATGGGTTGAATATATGTAATTTGTATTCTAATATACTACAAGAAATCTTTAACCTTGTATCCAAAGTTAGTTGTTGAATATAGCACATTTGCTAATAGTGGTATCGGTGTGGGTAAATTGGAGTGAATATTTTGTATGAGGTTTTAGGGACAAGTCCAATATTGAAGAAGGCTAAGTCTATGAAAGAATATTGCAACAAGATGCATTTTTATTCTCCTAATACTTCCCATTTTCTTTGTGGAATTTTGGAGGTTATTTCAGTTAATATACTCAAGTGTAATCCATCCATAATTTGAGTCTTTATCTTATGCTTATCTAGAAGCAATTTTGCATATGGTTTCATTTAAGGAGCTTTATCAAGTCTAAATGCCTTAGAAATTAAAATTAAGCATTGGTAAACAAAGATAATAAGTGTGTCTAAATAGCACATTGAAGAAGAGACTATTATTGGAGAACAACATGTTAGAGAAAATCCTACACTGGAGAAGAAGACAATACATCACTATAATTGGAGAAGAACCAAAGAAGAATTTGATGAAGAACTTTAAAATCAACATAAGAAGAAAAATATTTTAGCAAGAGACGAAAGAAAGGAGCATCACTAGAAGCTTATTGAATAGAAAGAGGACAACAACAAAATGAAAAGGAGTGAAAGGAGGCTAATAAAGAGGAACATAAACATAAGGAGAAAGAAGAGAAGAACAAAGTTGATGCCTATGTAGAGTTGGACGAAGGTGAAGAGAAGCCTAAGAATATTACTCAAAGTTTATTCCTACATGGATATGGAAAAATCCTAGAAGTAATACCTCAAATACAATGCTCAACTAGTGAAACCTGAAGCATGTAAGTGTTTGAAGGAGAAGAGTAGTGATTATCAACATTTGAAAGAGAAACAAAATGTGGTTTTTTCTAGAAATGACCAAAATATATTAAGGTATTTTGTTGCTAATGTTATTTATTAGAAGGTTGGAAAAATTAAGTTGACAAATTTATTTGATTTAAAAAGGGCATTTGATTTCTTTTAATTTTTGAAGGTTTAATTTACTAACATACTGTAATCTGATCGGATAAGCATTAAAGGAGAGATAAATTTATTTAGGATGAAAAGCATCTCTCAAAATGTTAGAGATAAATTATTTTTCTTGAATTTCCTTATTATATACATAGCCATCTAGATATAGAATTAAAGCAACAAAGGTAAGAGCTTGTAAAAAAGTGGAAAAGGAAAAGATGTGAGTAAAATTTGGAGCACTAAAAGGTATTCTCTAAAAGTGATTTTTTTTTTTAGAATTATTTCACTAAGGTGCATAGTGGGGAGTATATAATTAAAAAGGGAAATAAATTTTTTAAAAAGGAATATGTCACAAGTTTGATTCTCACCAAAAAAATTATAAAACTATATATTTTTAAAAGAAATATTAAAAAGGGAGAAAAGATTAGAAGATCAATTTTTGAAAATATTTGAAATGCGAGAAATAGGGCAAATATTACTGGGATCATAATTGTTTTTTGAAAATGATTTTTTTTTCAAGGAGGAAGGAACATAATTAGGGATTAAAAAAAATCTACTTGGTGATTAAAATACTTTTTTAATTTACCACCATCCAAGCAAATTACAAAAGAATTGAGATAAAAAAAAATTATTTAAGGGATTCTACATTTATTTGAAGGATTGGAAAATAATTGAAAGGATTTATTTTTATAAGGAATCCTAATTATGTCTTCATAAAAAATCCCTCTCACAAAGTCTCATTTGTTTGAAGAACCAAATTTTATTAGAAGAGGGACTCAAAAATAAAGAAAATTTTGTCACAAAGAAGAACATGTTCAATTGGGTCAAACCACCACATTTTTTCAATAAAAAAATGGGAAATCAAATTTAGAACAAAAAATTGAAATGGCACATGGCATAGGAAAATCAAAGGATAATTATTGGTATATTGATTTAGGAGCAAGTAATCACATGATTGGCAATCTACATTGGTTTGATTCTCTTCAAGTAAAACAAAGTATACCTACCAAAATTATAGATGACAAAATCTACCAAGACTAAGGATTAGGCAATGTTTCATTCAACCTACCTTTTCTTGAAAGCACACTATAAAATGCACTTTATATGCTTGAATTATTATGATGCATAAGGCAATACATTTTATTAATCAAATGAAAGATTTATAATACATTCTATGCCTATATTAGTCCATGTAAAACAAATCTAATAAACCACACGCTAACATTAGAATATGCTCGCTATAGTTGCTAACAATAAAATATGCTAACCTACTAACAATATAATATTCGTTAACAATAGTTGTTAACGAATACCTATCCTAGGATAGAATATCTAACCTAGGTAAAAACTAACTAATCTACCCAGGAGAAACTACATATTACCAAATAAGGTAATAGTATTCTAACATCCCCCCTTATTACATTATTTGGGTAATACATATAACTATCCCAATACAGTGAAGAAGAAGATAAATGAAATATGATGTTTCAGTCTATGGCTCTGGCTCATGGCTCTAGCTCTAGCTCTGGCTCTAAGGTTACCGCTGGATGAGTACCTCTAGATATATCTCTAGATCTACCTATGAATATGCCTATGGATCATTGCCTCTGGATCTACCTGTAGATTTGCCTCTGGAATGTTGTCTCTGGGTCTATATTTAGGTCTGCCTTTGGGATTGCCACTCGTTCTGTCACTAGATCTGCTTCTGGATCGACCATAGGTTTTACCTTTTCTGTAGAAGCCATACAAAACTGCTTTTATATTGGTCCATTGTGTATGATATGTCCATCCACAATCTATATGAACCTTGTTGGCCATTTTCACTTTATACCAACAACTTGAAGAAGAGTTATTTGTACATCCACATGAATCACAAGGATGTAATTTCCAACACCTAACTACTACATGTCTTATTCGACCACAATGACTGCAAAAATGCTTTTTAGGAGTTGTAGGAGATTTAGGTTTTACAAACATGGTTTTACTAGTACTTGCTTGTCCATAATAGCCAAGGCCTTCATTATTTGCCTTGACATTTAGCATTATTAGAGTTTTAATATCTTGATCATGTTTACCTAATCTCTCACCATTGAATCTCATTTTCTTCATAAGTTTGGATCTAAATACTTTGGTGTGTTTTTCAAAACACCTAATTTCATCATCTTCATCAATACTTTTAACAATATGGCATTTGTCATTATTGATGAGATTATGGAGTTCATTTTTAGGAGGTTCAATTTTTAAGTCACTGGTGTCACAAGAAAAATATGCTACTGAGATGAGATCACTTGTGCTACAAATGATATCTACCATTGAAGGTATGAGGTTGCTTGTATCACAACAAGCATTTACCATAGTGGGCTCAAGGTCACATGTGCCACAACAAGCATTCACCACAATGGGCTGAAGGTCACTTGTGTTACAACAAGTATTGACCATTAGGGGTTTGACCTCTATTTATTCACTAATGTCCCTTTTCACTTTAAGTTGAGCAATTTCAAGAGAAACCAATGACATGTATATTGCCCTTATAACACCAATAGGGATTAGAACACCATTTGTCTGAATGTCTTCACAAGACACATAATCATCGAGTATGGCATCTACACCATTGTGTAGTGTGAGAAATGTGCCATCCTCATAAAAATCTATCCCATCCATGTATGGGGAAAAGTATGGATCTTTAACTGATTTAGCAACATCAGTTGATTTTGGGGTATTTTTCTTCTTTGATCTGCCCATCCTTGAAGGTGTCGGTCTCTACCAAAAATGCACCTTTTACAAAGGAATTTTGCAAGAAGTATAACTAAGGTGTCGGTCTCTACCGAAAATGCACCCTTATAAGTTTTTTTCCCCTTGTTGCAAAATATTATTTGACAGAATATTGCAAGAAGTGTGACTAAGGTGTCGGTCGATGCAAAACATGCACTCTTTTTAAGTTGTCCTCCCTTTTTAGCAAAAAATTCTGTGATGGAGAAAAAAATAATGTGTATCCCCCCCTTTTTTGGTAAAATTATGGTGGAGACAAAAAAATTGATCCCCCCTTAATGCAAAAAATTCAACTATGAAGCCTCAAAAGGCTTTTACAAAGCTTGCCTCATAGGCAAATTTGCACAATATGTCACCAAAAAAAAATCCCCCCTTAATTATAAGGACTTCAAACAAAAATAAATTTGCTATTTATGAAGCCTAAAAAAAAATGGGAATAGTGCTTCCTAGGGTGACAAATTTGTTTCCTCTTTTAATTTGCAAAAAATAAATTTAAGCAACAAATTTAATGAATAATAAAAAACTTTTGTTAAAAATCAATTAAATTAGCAATAAAATTGATTTTAAAAACAAAAATAATTAAATTATTTATAATTTTTGAAAAACTTTAATAAAAAAAAAATTGCAAAATAAAATATATACCTTTTGGCTGTCGGTGGGGTTTGAACCCCCGACCTGCCTACAGGTGAAGTCTTAGCTTCTGGTCATTGACCACCCCGACTACCACTACCAGTGGAGAGTAAAGGAGACGATCTCATATTTGATGAAATATCACACCCAATCCACCTCCAATAGACAATGCTTCCTCCAGGTGGTGCGGTCTTCACTGAGCAGCAGTGCATGAGCGTGGCTTATCTCCTCCACCAAGCGACGATGTCTCTTCCTACTGCACGTTACGACAAACTAAAAAAAAATGTTTATTCACCTCTTCATCCCGTAAGCATTAGGTAAGTTGAGCACGCGATCTGAGTGATGACATCTACTACAATTTTTCCTCTTCGTGCATGATTCAGCAAGTTGGTTCGATCGAAGCTACAATTGAGTCATCAATCTGTGTTTTCTTTGCTAGATGCGTAAGTCACCACACAACTATCGACTTGGCCATAATGGAGGGAGGGCCAATCTAAGATGCGAACAAAAACCAGAATGGAATCAAATCTAAATCATCATCGACAATCCATGCAGAATGGGATCAAATGCTTCCAACACACTTTGCCCATGCACCAATTCATAGATACAGATTCACCATGCTTCCTAGTGGATTGATCGGCAAAAAATCCTAGACATAAAAGCTATGAACAGATCGGGTTGGTCTGCAACTCGCATGATGTGGTGAAAAAACAAATAGTTGCACCTTAGTCCCACATGGGACATGTGAGAGCGCTTGAGAAGTTTAAAAATTTGAAAACACCATAAACCAAATGACTACCTTTGGATAGTCTAGTTGACTACCCATCTCCTTTTGCCAAGACCTCCATGCAAGTTGTCTTCCACCATAGGTTTAGGGTCACATGTCAATGTCTAGAACATCCTAGGGTTGCATCTGATTGGCTTAGGGTGTCCCATCCTACCCGTCCACGTGTCCTCCATTTAGCATCCAGGTCAGGATTACTAGATAATTTGTGGTCTAGTTCAGATCCAGTGTGACTGCTGAGCTTGTTCACTCGCTCTAGTCCTCCAGTTTGTTATGGTCACCAGTCCTAATATCGATTAGTCTAACGACTACCCTTGTCAGATCCCACTTAGATTTGCACTTTGTGGTAGGTCTAAATTTTTGACTGAACAATCAAATCAATCAAAGTTTGATAGATCCTTCGAGCTACATCTACCTATGACTATCAATTCATAATGTTCTTCTTGGCTCAATATCCATAATGGCTACTAGTCATATGCCAATCAGAATCCAATAGATCATTGTGATTTCCAATACTTGGAATTTCATAATTCCCACTCAAGAATTGGGCCAGAGATACCCAAGTCATCAAGCTATGAGAGTCTTGACTATCGGGGCTCTAATACCATATTATGATGCATAAGGCAATACATTGTATTAATCAAATGAAATATTTATAATACATTCTATGCCTATACTAGTCCGTGTAAAATGGATCTAATAAACCACACGCTAACATTAGAAGATGCTTGCTATAGTTGCTAACAATAAAATATGTTATCCTTCTAACAATATAATATTCGTTAACAATAGTTGTTAATGAATATCTATCCTAGGATAGAATATCTAACCTAGGTAAAAACTAACTAATATACCCAAGAGAAACTACATATTACCAAATAAGGTAATAGTATTCTAACATGAATTAGTGAGTAACTTGATGTCAATATCACAATTGGTGGATAAGGGTAGAAAAATTGAATTTAGGGTGGTAAATTCAATTGTTCTACCCTGAAGATATGAATAATAATATGGCTAAGAGTGTTGGATATGATCAGGGTACTATGGAAGGATGTGGATCTATGAATAACAATATGGCTAAAAGTATTGGATCTGATCAAGATATTGTGCAAAGTTATGGAGCTATGAAGAACAATGTGGCTAAGAGTGTTGGATATAAGTGAGGTATTAAGGAAATTTGAAAATATATGAAGAATAATATGGTTGAGAGTATTGGATCTAATCAAGATACTATAGAAGGCTATGGAGCTATGAAGAGCAATGGGGCTAAGAGTGATGGATCTGATCATGGTATTGTAGAAGGTTGTGAAGCTATACAAAACAATATGGCTTATAGGGCTATATCTTATTGAGGTATTATGAAGATCTATGGAGCTATGAAGAATAATGTGGCTAAGAGTGTTGGATTTGTTCAAATTACTATGGAGAGTTGTGGATCTATGAAGAACAATGTTGTTGAGTGTTGGATTTGATTAAGGTACTACGGCAGGTTGTGGAGCTATGAAGAATAATGTGCTTGAGAGTATTGGATTTGATCAAGGTATTGTAGAATGTTGTGGAGTTATGAAGAATAATGTGGTTGAGTGTTGTATGTAATGGAGGTACTATAGAAAGTTGAGAACTTAGTCTATTGGAGATAGCTAGCTATGATCTCTAAGCAACCTAATTTTTAGGTCACTATTAAACTTCTAAACAATGTTGAAGAGGTATCTAAAAAAGTAATTTAATTGCATTATTTTTTAAGAAAAATGGATTTTAAGACTCGTTAGACTAGTCTAGGCTTGTAAAAGGATTTAGACCCTTTCAAACTTTGTATTTGTGGTTGTTAAGCTTATGTTATACTAGTAGTTTTGTATCTTAGTCCCAACTAGTGGAATATATTTTGTTTTTTGTCAATGTTCTTTGAATATGTGGTGTTCTTATCTCCTCTTTAGTCTTTGGGATGTCAAGAATCTATGTAAAAGGGTAAGGGACCCTTTCAAAACCCTTTTCTTACCTTTATAAAAAAAAAAAATATTAGTTTAGTATTAAATATCAAGATTAATTCAAATTAATTAATTTAACATAGACTATTAAGATTAGTTTAACGAAATCAAGATTAAATCATATTAATTAATTTACATAAAATACTAATATTAGTTTAGTATTAAATATCAATATTCCTTAAAAATAATTAATTTAACATAAAAGGTTAAAATTAGTTTAAGATTAAATACTAAGATTAATTCAAATGAATTAATGTAACATTAAAAAATAACTATTTAAGATTAATTAAAACTAAAAATTAGCGTAACAACCAACTGGTTTCACTTGATTATTTTTCTAGCTTGAGATCAGTGGTTCCAATCCCAAGTCCCTCTAGGTCCCCCTCACTCTGAGTAAACCTTTAAAGAGGTGGGACAAGGGGTTATTCCCTTGTTAAAAAAAATAACTAATGATTAATTTATTTAACTTAATTAATAGAATAAAATCAAAAGTTAACATAATCAATTAATTAATAAATTTAAACAAAATTTTAACATTAACAAATTAAAATAAAAGTTGATGTTAAAAAAATTAAAGCAAATGAAATTTTAAACTACCCTAAAGTGTCTACACAACCAAGTTTGTTACACTTGGTCAAGGAAGATATGTAAGAACCACTCTCTCTCTCACCTACCACTTTTGTAGGTGTAAAAAGGAGGCTAGATCATTTCCTTGGAACGACAAGAGTAACAAAAAATAATCTTGATAATAGATGATCTTGCATGTATGCAACTCATGAAGATATGATCGCCCTGATAATATTTGAATGCTTGGAAACATTTTACGCTACTCTAGTAATTATTGCATGTTACTTGCTTGTCGATTTAGCTAGTCATGCTCAAAGAAATAAATACATGTTTGTTACCTACTATATTTACATTTTGCTTCTTTCTCCACACTCCAATAACCTTTGTCTTTTTACTTATTGCTTGATTATTGATTGAGCTAGCTATGCTTGAAGGAATTAATCCATACTTGTACCCTATCACATTTTCATTTCGCTTATTTCTCCATGATAACATAGTCATCCATAGTCACTTGTACTTTCTACAACCCAATTTTCATTGACATCATATCAATTGGAAGATTATCTTTGTTACATCCCGAACAAGTTGTATCAATTGCACCTTTCATCCATTTTAATATTCCTATATTCTTGATGCACCATTAAATATTTGATTACCACTTATTTATGTTTATTTAATTATTACCTATAGTACATTCTCTCTACTATTTGGTTAAAAATTTTGTACTTGCACTTGTCTCCTTAGTCATTTTCACATATTTTAGAAGAAGAATGGGGGACTAACCTATTATCAAGGAAGTATGTTATTCCTTACCACTTTGGTAGGCCCCTAAATGCTAACATCCTATTTTATTTTAGTTTCTCTATCTACAAATTACAAAAACTCTTTGATTACTTAGAGTGGTTTGTATATTCAGTTTCTAGTAATCAATGTATATCTAGGTACATATTAAACTTCATACATTTATTTACTGCATTAAGATTTTATATAAGCTTGACAGTTACTACTATACTTTGGGTAAGCATTATTTTTTGGATTTACGTTTATTGTAACATTGTTTATTTACACATTTTGGTTCTATACCCTCCATTCTCCTCCATATCTTATCTCACATCTAGTAAAATAGACCAAGTTTAAGAACTTTAGCCTCCAAATGTAGGTGTTCTATATATAACACAAGTTTTTATTTTATTATGTGCTTAGTACATATTGATAATGAGATTGAAACTATTCCATTTTTAGTGTTTTCAAGTCTTACATGCACCAAATGGATGTGAAGATTGATTTTCTTCAAGATGATCTTTAGGAGGAGATCTACATGGAGTGACCTCTTGGATACATAGAGGATTCTTCACTTATTTGTAGGCTATGCTGATATTTCCATGGACTCAAAAAGCCTCTAGGATTTGGTATGAGATGGATACTTTCATGCTTGTATTAGGTTTTCTTAGTGTCACATAGATCACATTTTCTATACATAATGAGTAGATGAAGAACTCAAAATAATTATCCTTTATGTTAATAATTTGATCATCATAAGGAGTTCCACCTCATTGATTCAATAGGTTAAGACGACCTAAAAGAAGTAGTTTGATATGACTAATTTGAATTCAATTGATTATTTTATTGGTCTTTAGTTAATATAATATAATATTCAGTTCATTATTTTATGGTTAAAATATGCTTTGTGGTGGGATCACATATTAACCATCAATTTCTAAGGACTAGATTTTAATTCCACCAAATGGAAAAATATGAAAAATAATATTTCAATATAAAAAACAAACCCAATTAGGTCAATATCTAATTGGTAACACTTTAATTGGATGAATATGTGATAATAATGTAGTATTATCTTAGGAATGTACAAATTTAGCCAAATAAGATGTGGATCCATAAAAAAATTATGAATCTAGCCTAACAAGCCTATTTAAAGAAATAAAATTAAATCTAAATTAGTTATATTCTACTCCTACTTTAATGGGACATGGATTCTTCTACTTATGCATACAAGGGATCCCTTGTTACATTTAAAGGAGATATCCATTACACTAGTTAACCTATTATAATATCACTTAATTAACAACACAATAGAAGATGAATGTTGTGAATATTATGTCATACTGACATATTCACCTTATGGTTATAAAGGTTATGGGAAGTTGGAAAGTAGTTTTAACTCCCAACCTTATACCATATTAATTTCATATGTATATATACTTCTATTAAATTAATGCAAAGATGGATCATAGTGTTCAAATATATTTTGTATTTCTAACATTTTGTATTAGAGAAACCTGATATCAAAATAAATATTTGACTTATAAAGGTGATCCAATTACCAAGGAGTGGGAGAAACCTATTGATGTTCATGATAGCATGTTATCACTAGAGAAACTAGAAAGGAGCATACATAAGTTTGAGCAAGAAGAAGACCTTGTTGATTGTAGAAGAAAAAAATCTTATTTTTTAATCCTACTTGTGTTTGTAGGTGTTGCAACCATTTTTTTAAATCTTAGAAGATTTGTATATCCCTTTGAGAATAATTTAGTTCTTTCTAGAATAGTTTCCATAGTAAAATTTAATTATTTTCATTTGGTTTGAAATACATATCATCTAGAAAAAATAATGAGCCATTTGAAGTATTGTATTGAAGTTTAAATATGTTGGCAACCATCTTATTTGTATCTTTCAACCCTAGTTTATGTCAGATATGCATTGGAGTAAAGCAAGATAAAAATTATGTGAATAACTTTCTAAATTTACTTCCTAGAAGAGTCATATAATCATGCCATCTAGAAAATATTACCATTTGAATTTGTCACCTAGAAGAGACATCTAATCATGTTGTATAAAAATTATTGCTATGTAAAGTTTCCATCTAGAGTTACCATTTGGAGTTGCCATCTACAAATTATTGTATAGAGCTACTATCATATGAAGTTATTGATTGGAGACAGCATTTAGAGCTACCATCTAAAATGAAGTTTGATCCTAACATCTCTTAACCAAGATATTTAAAGATAAGGCTATCTAAATATGCACAAGACCATGTATTGTAAAGTTGTCATCTAATCAATGCATGGGCCATCTGAAAGTTAGCTTCTAGTAAAGTGTTATTGGTGGAAAACTTGTGCTACAAAATTTTAAAAAATGTCTATTACCTACAATTTACTAGGAGGAAAGTGTTAAATGCTACATGCAAAAAATAAGAAGTTCAAAAATAAAAAGGAAACACCAGTATATTTAAATAGAAATACCACATGATCTATGGGAAGGCTCTTTGAAGCCTTTAACAAATATTTTTATTTTTATTGTTATTTATTGTAGGTGACAAGATAGTAACTTGGCATTTTTTATTTTCCTATAACGTTGAAAGGATATTCTAAGAATATTTCTTAAAGACTCAAGTTGGAGGGAAAATACCTCAAACCGTATTGTTCTCTCATAGTTAGAGGCAATTATTATTACACAAGTACAGGCTTATATATAGTCGTTGGAAATCTCTTTTTGAGCCCATTCTAATGGAATAAATGTTTTGTATATTAATATCCTAAAAATATTATTTGTTTGATTTATAGTTGTAGATATCCAATTTTTTACACCCGAATAACTACTACTTCTATCAATTGATCCTATAGCTAGCCAAACTAGTTTAACATATCTTGAGATCAATTTTGAGGTATTTACCCTTCAAAAGAATTTGCATCGGCTTACAAGCACATACACCAACTATGTTTTCATTGGTTTTTAAGCAAATGCTCTAGCTAAACTTGGGTGACACAAACGTGATCAAGTAGTGCAAATTTAAAACATGATAGTTTGAACCTTTCTTGCCCAAATTTGACTTTCAATAATCAAAGTATATTTGCACTAGCTACATGTGCACTATGATGCAAATGCACACAACACAAATAATCTAACATAAGAAAAATCTCATAAACATGCCTCACAAGCATACCTCTACTCTATGACATACCCTTAACATATTTAAGAATCTAGTCAAAATATTTATCTAATAAGTTTTAGTTTACATTGAAGAAAATGTCACAATCATTGAACTTTATAAACTAAAAATGGTCCAAGGATGAAAATTTCACTAAATTTCTAGCTAGATGATGATCTTTAGTAGGAAGACTTTAGTATGCTCCCCCAAAAAGAGACCTTTTGGATATTTTTATAGGATATCTTTAGGAACAATTGTCCTTCTACCTTGATATGACCAATGTGTACACATTTGAGGATGTTATAGATATAGCAAAACAAGTAGAGACTACCCTCCTAAATAGGTGGCATTTAAAATCCAAGAAAGAGGAAGATAAGCCTCCCTCTCACCAAAAAGGGTAATATAAGAAAAAGCACATTATCGATGATGGTGTCATTAATTCATGCAAGGCCAATAACATTAATACTATTGTAGCCCCCAAGAAACTAGTTTTGGCGAAATATCAACAACAAAATCCCCAAAGAATATTTACTAGGATTGACCAAACTCTTGCAGTTATACTTGATTGGTTTCTAGAGGCTAAAATGATAGAAACACTCATTAAAACCAAATATCCCAAGAGAGAAAATACTTGGTTCCATCTTGAGAAGCAATGTGTCTTCCACTATGTCAACAGTCATTTGACAAACAAATGTAAAACCCCTAGGAACTATATTTAGGACTTGATAGATAAAGGTTGTATTATATTTAATGATTCTTAAGGTCAATATTCTTCTAATTATGAGAGGATTTTTCAATATCCTCCACCCAATCATGATTAGAAAACAATAAATTATATCCAATATAGGGTTCTTCCTCCTATAGATAAATGTATGGTAGGAATAATTCGTCTTCTTCCATTGGAGTGGTTAGATGACAAAAACACAAGAATCAATCTTCTAACGAACCTACCTTAGTCCTCCATTTAATATAAGCTTATTCTTCTTCTAAAGGATCACCACTAGTTATACAATCCCAAGATAACATCAAGGGTACTTTTAACCTTCCCCGATAACTTAAGAGTACACCTACCAAAATATCACTCCTTGAACTCCTTAAAAATTCCCCTATGCATCAAGAGATGGTATTATATCTCCCAAGTGAACAAGTAGTCCCTCAAGGATAAAAAACCTGATGACCTCACCAATGTGGTAGGATCCCTTAGGGTTAATTATGCAACAATATAATTCTACAAAGATGGAATTCCACAAAAATCGATGATAGATGAACTTTTCCTTTTCATAATTGGCTATATCAACAAAATGCTTGTCAAGTGGAATAGTGTTGATAATGGTTCATACCTAAATATTTTTAGCTAAAACTTCATTAATAATTAGAATGAGTAAATAAGATTTAAAAAAAATGGATCCTTTTATTAGGACATTTGATAATGAAGAGCATAAGCTACAAACATAATAGTTTGGCCTCTAAAGGTTGATCTGTGTATCCTCAACACCCTTTTATATGTCATGCCTTGTGATTTGAATTATAACACTCTTATCAATAGGCCTTGAATCCATGTTATGTGGGTCTTTCCCTCTACTTATCACCAATTCCTTAAGTATGAGTACCAATGCAAAACATATCATATTCCTACCGGCCTTGAACCTTTCACTTACTACCAAGTGATCAAGGTCAAAAATCTAAAAGTCTATCATTGTCCCTTTCTTAATCCCACTTATTCTTCTCTTCACAACCCCCTATTGATGACACATTAATAACCTAACTATTAATACTTAAACAAATCCACTTAAAATTCAACTTAAAGATAAAAATGCAAATAAAACTAATTCAAAAAATAATAATCAACTCAAACCCCAACATGATAAGCAAACTAAAATTCAAATTTTAATCAAATAGACCTAAATAATCAAATTAATGACCAAAGATTCATGGACCTAACTAAACTTCCACATTCTCCTTAAACCATGGGCTTACCCTCTAGGAAGGGTAAAATGGTACAAATGGAAATTAATTGTTTTATTTGTATTGGTACTATCAATGAAGAGAAGATACATTACAATAACCCTCACCTAGTGGAAATGTAGTTCACCTCATGTTATTTTCTTGACCTATATCTTGTACCTAACCAAATGATTTACAATATGGGATACCAAGGTAAAGGACTAGGTATTTATGAATAGAGCATTAAATATCTCTTAGAGGTTGAAGCCTAGCTATATCAATATGGGATAAGGTATATCCCTAATCATATTGAGGCCCTTCCTACTTCATACTCATCTAAAGAAGCTATTTTTTACCTTAGAGAGTCCTAGGATGACACCATTTTGATGAATGGGTTAAACTAGGATAAGAAATATGATAAGGCGATTTGGCACCTTTTAGATTCTAATCATAACATAAATCTTCTAATCATAGTCTATCCTAGGTTAATTACTAGTGAAAGTGACTATAAAGACATATCCCATAATCCTCCTCTAGATGGTTTCCATGACTATCTCATCTAGAATGGCTTTTATTATAGAGGATATTTTTTTTTAAAGGGGTTTTGAAAGGATCCTTGAACCTTTTACAAAGGTAAAATTGCTACAACCAAAAGAGAGAAAAATAAGAGAACAGGTTGCTACCCCAACATAGGGCCCTACCATTAACTGAAACTAAACCAAATAGCCACAAGATAAGAGGACATGCAAAGAGACCCAAAAAACAATCGCCTAACCAGGAGACACTAACTATAGACAACAACTATAGAAGAACAAGGAGGAACCAATCAAGAAAGGGGGTAGAACAAATTCTCACCCCCCTCAAACATCTTATGTAGATTAGATATTATGACCTTCCACTGGTCCTATTTGAAGAAAACCTTTAAATCCTCAATATCCCAAAGTATCTAAAAGTATATTAGTTCCAACCAACCCATGATACACTATATAAAAAATTCTAGTTTGAGAACCACTTGGAATGCCACCACTTTTGTCCAAGAAGAGAAACCATTCAACTCATTATCTGGGTGATATAAGGATGTCATATTGGACCCCCTTAGCTAATTAAAAGAGGAATAGATAAAATATTACAGAATGGATTCCTCAAGAAACCAAAGAGAAAAAATATTTATCTTACAACTCTCATAGACAATTAGAAAGTAGAACTCAAGAGAGTAACAAAATAGCTATATATTCAACACAAAGGCAAGCAACCTATGCAAAGGTATCAAGGACACCAATAGGTTGGCCATCCTTCATCAATCTAGATTATGCCCTGTGTAATATTATCCCACCAAATGGATAGCCTAGATTAAAGCAACCCTATGTTGGCAAGGAAGTTTATCATATTGTTACCTTCCCTATATGTATGTTTCACCTAAATACTTTCCACACCTTAGAAAATCCAATTAGCTTCCTTGACCATATTAGCAATATTCTAGCTAGGGACTTGCAATCCATAAATCATATTAACAATGTTTAATGAGTCACCTTTGATAATAATTTTCCTACAACCAATTGAAGGGAGAAGCATTACCCCTTGGAAGAATGTTATAGCTTCTGTAATGTGGAAGGTCTGAGACCTAAGATTTTTAGCAAAGGTCAAAATAATATCTCCATTATTATTTTGAACCACATCTCCTACACTAGATTTCTTAGGTTTTCCTTTAGAGGCACCATCAAAGTTAAATTTGATCCATTAAGGGGGGAAATATCCACTTGGTTAAATCTCTGGTATTCCCTAGGTTTGGATCAGTTTCTCTTCTAGCTTGATAGAAAATAAAATTAGCTTCAATGAGAGTTTTAGCCTCTCAACCACCGAAATCATCTAGAGATAGGACAAAAACATTCTCAATAATCATTGGTAAGACTTTAGCCCAAACAAAAGCAACATCTCTAAAAACTCCCCTAAACACTATGTTGTTTCTCTCCTTCCAAATACCCCGAACTAGATGTGGGAGACTGAATGACCAAAAGGTATGCAACCTTGGGCTAGCAAAGGAAGGAGACCATTGATCAAAGACATCAAAAAATTGGTTTGGGACAACCCAAAAAACCCCTAGGATATTCAAAATGAGATAGAGGACCTCAAGTTAAAAGGGATAAAGGAAGAAAAGGTGGTTAGTAGATTCAACATCACATCTACAAAGGTGACACCTATTAGGGATGGTCAAACCTCTTTTTTGGAGGTTTTCCATAGTGAGAATCTCTTTTTGGATAGCAATCCATAGAAAAAAGTTGACTTTAGGAGTAATAAATTTAAACTAGATCTTTTTAAAAGGAGGTGGGTCCATAGGTTCAACTTTAGAAAGAAAGTAGGAAGACTTTACCAAAAAGGAGACATCCTTATCTCCCTTCCATAGAACAAAGTATTCAACATCAGAAGATCTAATGACCTATAATCTTATAATATGATTGAGTAGTTCATATCCTTTATTTCCTCCTATTTTAGGTTCAAGGAGTTGTGATTTTGTCAAGACTTCACCCCATTACTTACCTGAATGAAGTCTACAACTTTAGCTCCAAAGCAGGCTCGAGTTATGGGTTTCATAATTGTAACCTCATTAATGTGAGCTAGAGGAGAATCACCCACCCAAGTGTCTTCTAATTAATTTATATTTTTCCATTTCCTAACTTCCATATGCGATCCTTTGAAATTACATGACTAATCTTAGTGATACCAAGCCAAAAAGCTAATCCTAGAGAGGGGGTAGATCAACCAAAAAGTCTCTATTTTGAGAAAGATATTTGGTTGAAAAAATGTGGACCCAATAAACATTCTCATTCTTGAATAACTTCCACCCTTGCTTGGATAGTAAGGTGATATTCATGCTCTTAAATATTTTTAGGCCAAGGCCACTGAATTCTCTTCTAGTGCATACCTATTTCTAGGAAACTAGATGAAACTTTTTCTTCTCCTCATTTCTAGACCAAAGAAAAGACTTCTAGATGGATTCAATTCTTTGAATAACTTTATCTAGGGCTTTAAAATTTGAGATAAATAATATATAAATGCTCTGAAGGATGGATTTGACTAGTTGGGCTTTGCCAACCTAGTTAAGAAGAGCCCCATTCCAACCAACCGATTTTCTTTGCATACTTTTGATAATCGGGTCCCAAAATTTCTCTTTTAATCTCTCCTTAAATAAGGGCATCCTAAGATAGATAGAGAGGAATTCAGCCACCCCATAACCCAAAATTTTGGGGGTGTTAAGGAAGAAGATTAAAATTTTTAAGAAGTTTATCTTCTATCCTACAACCCTTTCAAAATATGTCAGAATTCCTTAATATTCTTTGCTTGCATAATGGAAGCCAAGGTGGTTATAAGAGTGTCATCAGTAAACTATTGGTGGGATAAAAAATACACATAAATAGTTGGATTTATACCTACTATGTCTAGTTCCACTTTTAAAAATATTCCCAATTCTTAAGCCATAATGATAAAGATGAAGGGTGAAAGAGGGTCACCCTGGTGCAAGCCCCTGCAACTTTTAAACTATCCTACTGTAAAATCATTGATTATAACCAAGAAGAAGGCTGATGAGATACAAGCATTAATTAGGATTAAACATCTTTGATGAAACCTAAATTTGTTTAGCATGTTCAAGAGGAAACTCCATGAAACCCTATCATACAATTTGTTCATATCGAGCTTAAAAAAAAAGGCTAACTCTCCCACTCTTGTCCAGAGAATGAATGAGTTCATGAACTAAGATAATTCCATCTAGAATATTCCTTCCTACCATAAACCTACTCTGATTTGGGTCAGTAATTCTAGGAAGAAACAGTTTGATCCTATTAGCCAAAATTTTTATCAATAACTTGTAGATGGTATTCTAAGGGCTAATAGGTCTAAAGTTGCTAAATACCTTAACTCTTTGGGATTTTGGAACAACAACTAGGAAGGTGGATTTTATGTTCCTAGGAATGGTGTTAGACCTTTGAATCTGTTTCAGGGCATCTCCTATGTCTTTCCCCACAATGTACCATAAATTTTGGAAGAAGATTGGAGGAAATCCATCTAGACTAGGGGCTTTCAAATTGTCCATTTTAAAATTTGATTTTTTGTTTTCCTCTTCCTTAAAAGGGCTCAATAGGAATGATTTCATGTCCTTATATATTAGGTTAGGATATTTTGAAGTAAGTGATCCTTAGATTAGGAGTCATTGTTCTCCATGTCATAAATCAAAGATTCAAAAAAGCAAACAACCTCCAACTTGATTTCTTGAATATCATCTATTTTAGATCCATAAGCCTTCAAAATTTCTCTAATTCTATTGGAGTCTCTATGCATTAGAGTAGATGCATGAAAATATTTTGTATTTTTATCTCCAACTTTGAGCCATAGTTCCCTTCAATTTTATTTCCAAAGAATCTTATCCTAACCTAGAGTATTGTAGAGCTCAGTAAGCATCCCTTTCTCTCTATCTCTAATCTCTTGAGACTGGTCCCTAGCACTAATTGATCTCTCAATTTCTATCATCTGAGATCATAGATAATCCTTTCTTTAGGAGATTTGACCAAAGATGACCTTGTTCCAGATTTTAATGTTTGACTTAACCCACCTAATCTTAGAAGTTATTTGGGAAATTAAGGGATCAAAGAAGTCCTAGGACCAATAGTCATTAATATTTTATTTTATATTAGGGTGATGGCACCACATAACCTCAAATATAAAGGGCACTAGGAACTTCTTAGAAGGATGATACAAACACATCAATAAAGGGTTATGGTCTGATCCTATTTTAGGGAGAGAGCACAAAGAAGCATCTCTAAAAATGGGTAAGGCTTCCTTAGAAATTAGGATTTTATATAACCTAATATGAATTATTTTGTCCCCAATATCTTGTTTCTCATGTATATTTATTGCCTTTAAGCTCAAGATCCATTAATTTATTCTAATCTACAAACAGAGAAAAATATTCCATACCTCTTGAAATGCACGTAGTTCCCCCTTTCTTGTTAGACTAGAAGAGTGAAGAGTTGAAATATCTAGCTAAAATCTAGATTTTCCTTTTGAAATCTTATTTCATAGTGCTTAGTGAGTCCCAAAGCAGGCTCCTATTAGTATATGCATTTGGAGCATATATATTAGAAAGGAACCATTGATGATTGGAATCCTTGCATCTAAAAAGGATGTTAATAACTATCTGAGGATGCTATCATTTATCCTACAAGTTTCTCCCCATACCAGAGGTATAGAAGCCCCTTGACCTAGGTTGGCCACAAAATATGCATTCTCCCAAAAAAAAATTTGATCGAATTGATCCTCCCCTCCTACAACTTTATTCCATGAAGTAAGAAAATATTAGGCAAAAAGTCTTTCCTCAATGACACCACCACTCACTACTTTGTAAGGTTGTTTAGACCCCTTATATTTAGGACATAGTTTCATTTATGAGATTTTACTAAGTTTTTTCTACCTCCCCCATTCTAATGGGGGAAAAACAATCTAAAGGAGGTGATCTTCTTATGCAGAACTGAGATCAACAGAATACACACAAACTCAAAAAATAGATAATATTTCCAAAATAGTTCCAAAGCGATTCTATTAATTTTCATGAGAATGAGGATACCCAAAACTAGATCTCTTTTACAATTTTTAAATACCCTGTTTCCCCTTTTCCCGCCTAAAACAATCCATTTGAAATTTGAATTTTGGGGGTAAACTTCTCGGGGTCATAACTCCTCGCTCGTTGCTCGGATTGACTATTAGTGCACCTTTTCGAAAAGCTCTCGAAAAGACCTACAATTATGTAATGTCCATAGGAAATTACACCTAATTTTCACCCCTCTACGAGGCCTCTAAGGCCTTCAAAATTCACCTGCAAGTTTTAGTAGCAGGATTTTCACTAGTTTTGGCAGGGTAGAAGACCTTAAAATTTACATATCTCCCAAACCGCTCAGGATATTGGGATGATTCTTTCTACGTTGGGTCTATTTATTCATACTATAAAAAAATAAACAAAATTTATAAAAAATAAAACAAATACAAATTTTGGATGATTCAAGATCACTCTTACACCACTGGATGCTCCTATATCATCTTCATTTACTTTTCACTAGCCCATTTTCCTTCTTTTGAGCCTAGTACAATTTGAGTTCCATCTGCTATTTCCAACTATGTATCCTTCTTCTTGAGGTCCCTATTAAATTTTTTCCTAGGCTTCCAATACACCCCCACATTAACCATATTTTTCTTATGGTTATGATTTTTTGGGCCTAGGGAACCCTTATCCAACCTCAAAACACCATTTCTAGCTACCACTAGCTCTACAAGAGGGATATTTGAACAAGAAGTTACCATCGTTCTTGAATCAATCTAGAAATCAACTTTTAATCCCAAGAAATCAAAAGGGTTTTGCACCTTAAACAAAGGAAATGAAGAGGGAGAACTAACTAGAGGATGATATGGACCCTCACCTTCCCTTGAAAGGTATTCTAAAACAAGGTTCACATGAGCTAAAATAGACTTCTCCCATGCCAAAGCAACTAAGTCACCAAAATGAGGAGTTGAGATGAAAGATCAAACTACCTCATCTCCTTGATTCGAGGATCTATCCCTCTTATCTAAAAGGGGATTCTTGCCTTTGGGGACAATCTTGGTCCAAGATGTTTTTTTGACTTCTTTGCAAGGAAATTCGCAAGGATATGCTCTAATTTTTTACAGTTGCTATAGAAAATAGATCAATTTTCATATATTATGGGTTGATTCCAAGAGCCCAAACTCAAGATAAGTTTAATGGATGATGGTAAATCTTCTTCCAAGTTTGCATTAATGTACATACCTACAAAAATCATTCTAGACTTAGATAACATAGCTAGATTAATTAAGACTAGGTCCACCACCACTTTATCTATCCCCTGTAGAACACCATTGTGCCAATATTGGAATGACAAACCTGGGAGCCTAACCTAGAGGGGAGCAAATTTAATCTTCTAGAGGTTTATGTTAAAATACAAATTTTATCAAAAAAGGGAGAGACCTCTCTTCTCAAAAACCAAGGATCACTCCCGAGAATATGCTCCAAGTCTTTCTCATAGTTTAGCTTGAATAGGAGGAAGGCCTTCAAAAGGAATATGACCTCTAACTAACCTAGGGCTTCCATTTAGCAACAACCCACATTCTCACTACATCCAACTCTGGCCTTGCCCCTAAAAACTTACCTATCAGATTTGAAGCTCCTTGGTCCATAATAAGTTTCACTAGACCTTTGGGAATGAGAAGATTATTATGCTATGGAGATAAGTCAAATAAAACTTACACTCTCAAAGCCCTAAACCACTTGATACAACCATTGCATAAGATGACCCACCTAGAGAAAAAGGTTTAGACCCTAGAGGTGGGCCTCGAAAGCCCACGATTCCAAGCAACAACTCATGAAAAATCGTAGGGGTAGAAGAACCAATGATGATGCTCTCAGAAGCTAAACCCTAACCTCAATCACCAATATACACCAACTCTAGACCAAACATACCAAAAGCTACTAACTTATCAACCTAACTTTTGAATCACCACCCGAATCCCTAACCTAACCACCCCCTTCATCCTACTTGCCCTTATCACCCTAATCATGATGACCAACCTACTCCCCCTTCCCACCCTATCTGCTATCCTACTCACCCTTCCTGCTCTAACCACTAGCTTGCTCATCCATCCTTAGAAACCCTATATGCATAAGGTGAAGGTATTTTATTATAGAGGATATTATCCCCATATAGCTAATATCGATATCCCATAGTCATCCAATCAATGATCAATCAATTGGAAATTCCATGGACCTTGAGAGCTTGGGAGTATTACCTATTCTTCCTAAACTAGAAGATGAATCTCATATCTTAATAAAATAAACTATAGACATCAAAATTAGAACCATGATAACCTTAAAGTCTTAAAGTTAAAAAAGGTATTAACCCTGATAGAGTGGGAAGAATACACAAAGCTCTTGATAAATGTTAGTGATATATTCACTTGGTCCTACACAAACATGCCAATATTATATCCATTTCTCATTGTCCATCATTTAGTTATTAGACTATATGCAAAACTCGTTAAGCAAAAATTGTGAAAAATACATCCTAAGGTCATGCTACTGGTTAAGGAGGAGCTTCAAAAGCTTCTCAAAGTTAGATTTATCAAAGCCATTGATTACTCTAACTAGATTTATAATATTGTACCCATCGCTAAAAAGGAAGGTATTAGTATGGTTTGTACCAATTTTTGAGACATAAAATATGATATTCCCTTACCCAACATCGATATGATTGTTGGTTTTTCTATAAGATACATAATTTTATCACTTATGGATGGATTCTTTGGTTACAACAAAATCAAAATTTCAACCTGAGTTAGTCCAAAATAACCTTCACAACCTCCTAAGGCACCTTTTCTTATTAGGTCATGCCTTTTGGCCTAAAGAATATTGAAGTCAATTACCAAAGAACATATTTAATGATATGATGTATGATATTGTGGAAGATTATATTGACTATCTCCTCGATCAATCATTAAACGAAAGGGTCTTATTTGAGACTTAAGACAAATTTTTGAATGATTGAGAAAATATAAAGTCTACCATAAGTCTTCAAAATGTGTCTTCGAGGTGACATCAATGAATATACTAGGATTCATCATATTCTAATGTGGTATCAAGATCAACCTTGAAAAGATATCTTCCATTATCAACATGCCCCCCCTCAAACACTAACCCAACTCTAAAGCCTTCAAGGTAAACTCCAAGCCATTATAAGGTTCATCTCTCAACTTACTAATAAATATTAATCCTTCTTTAAACTATTGTGAAAAGACAAAATTTAAGTGGGATGAAAATTTTCAATTAGTTTTTGACACTCTAAAGTCCTATCTCATATCCTTACCAATATTTACTCCTCTCGATCCAACAAAAGCCCCTATTTCTCTATATCATAGCAACTAGTCATGCTCTAGGTGCTATATTACCATAGTATAATGACTAGCATAAGAAAAGAGGCATCTATTACATTAGTCAAACTTTGATTAATTATGAAGCCTGCTATACTACCTTAGAAAAGCTCTAGCATTCTATAGTGTTTGCATAATAGAAAATTTGACACTACATGCTAAATCAAAAAACTATTATCATAAAAAACACTATCCCTTGAAATACCTTATGTCAAAATCCTATATTTTAGGGCAAACCATGAAAAGGGTCATCACCCTTGAAAAATTTGATCTTGATTTTATTAGTTAGAAGTTGATAAAGGGTTAGATCATCATTGTCTGACTAGTTGGTAGTTGTGCCCTTAGAGGCTATCCATCCCATAGTTTTTGACTTTTTAGATTAGTCTATTTTTACTCTTATGACTAACCAAAATAACTCATGGACCTTGTACTTCAATTGTGCTCACTACATCAAAGGATAAGGATGGAGGTTGTTTTGACCTCACCACAACAACAAATCCTTTCTTTGTCCTTCAGCATACAATTTTCCTACTCTAAAAATATCAAGGAATATAAATACCTTATCCTTGGTCTCTATGTAAATTTAGCACTTAATGTTAGGGTAATCTCTATATTTGAGGATTCTAATTTAATTGTTAATCAATTCAATGATGTCTACTAAACTAAATATTAAAAGCTAAGGCAATATAAGGACATTGTTAACAATATAATTGTTACTTTTGATAAGGTCATTGTTGAAACTATTCCTTAGTCTAGCAATCTTCATGCCGATGCTATGTCCATAGATAATTCTCTTATCCTACCTAAATTGGATGATGAGCAAGCTATAATTTTTATTTAACAAATTAGGGAACCTAAAATATTAGAATCTATCCAAATTCCATTAGAGGTTCTTGTTGTTGATGCTTTCTCTTTACTTGATTGTTGGTGTAAGGACATCCTTGCCTTCCTTAAGGATGACACTACACCTAAAGGTATAACTCATAATGAGTGTAAAAATATGAGGCAACTTGCATGTTGGTTTATCATCATTGGCGATATCCTTTATCATTAATGTTTTGAAGCTAGTGTAGATGAATCCCAAGTAGATTTAGATAATCCTCTGAGGGATCATGTGGTGGCCACTTTAGTGGAAATTACATCACCAAGAAGCTTCTCTATTAGATTATTATAGACCCTTTATTGAGAGAAACTCTTGCAACTATATCAAAAAGTGTGATAAATATCAAAACATGATAATTTTATCCATGCACCATCACAATATCTCCAACTCCTTGGACCTCTATTTGAGGATTATACATCATTAAAAATATTAATATTAATATAATGTCATCTGATAGACATAATTTAATCATGAAAAAAACTGAATACTTCACCAAATGGGTCAAATCAATGTCTTTTTCTTCCTACATAGGAGTCCAAGTATCCAAATTCATCCTTAAGTAGATTTATTACCATTATGACATACCTTCCTTGCTACTCAAGACACCCTTTAAAAATAAATACATCCAAAAAATTTGTTCCAAATATAAAATCCAATATAAGTGGTCTTCCCCTTACTATCCAAAGACAACTACCAAGTTGGGTCTTACAATAAAGCCTTGATAAAAATCCTTAAGAAACTCGTCAATAAAACTAGACAATACTAGAATTTGTAGCTATATCTAGCCTTATGGGCCTATTGCACTAGTGTTTGCACCCCTATGGGTGAAATTCCCTATTATTTTATCTATGGGATGAAATTTTCCTTTCCCTTTGAGTTGGAAGTACCCTCCTTACACATCCTATTGAAGGACTCCTCCTAAGGTGATGAATATTATCTTGCTTGTCTTAGTCAATTAGATCTACTTGATGAGAAAAAGACCCATGCCTTAGAACATCTATCTATCTATTAGTAGTCACTCATATTTTCCTTGAGAAAGAGATTATCTATTGATTTTTTACCTTTTTATCTTTTACCACTTCATAACCATTTTTGTATCCCTTTCACCTCTAACACACTTTCTTTTATCTGCTTCTTCACACTTTTTTGTCCTCACTTAAATATAGGATCAATCAAGTTTCCTTGGTTCCACATGGTTTATCCCTTCAAAACTCTATGGAGCATAATCAAGGCATAACTAGAATTAATTCATTTTAATTAAATATTAATCTGTGTACCATACTTTGACCTTAGATAAATAAGAGTTTTTTCCTACTATAAAATTAGGGCATATATAATGATTTTTGACACATTTATTTTACAATAAATGCCTTTAAAAGGGGTAAAATATAGATATGTAATTTTTCATGGTAACCAACCATCAAACGAGTCATTAGCCCCATTAACAAGTTTTGTGAACAAATCAAGCTAGTTTAACTTTGTTGTATCCAAATTTAGGGAAACTAATAGCCTAACCTTTGGTTCTTAAACAATTGCTATAACAATTCTTAAAATTTCACAAAACTAGTACCATTAGAACATGCTCAAGAAGATATTTCCAATGAGTATAAACATGCCTATACTTGTCTAAATATTAATACCTAAAAATAAAAGCATCGTAAGCCTACAAAAGGGTTGTGGTGCTTCTATATGGTGCTTTTGTATGTCACTTCTATCACCCTATAGTGCCATTGTTAGTCAATTTTTTTGAGTATTTCTTACCTCCCAATGGTCAGTAACAATAACACCATAAATGAAAGAATCATAGCACTTTTGCACTACCATGGTGCTTTCATACTACCACCACCAAAACTAAATTTTAGGAAGTTTAATTTCCTATCACCACATATACCATTGTGGATATAACTTTGCCAATCAAACTTACTTTATTTCTGATGTATCTAGGTGGAAAAGTGTCAATCAAATCTTCTTGATTGGTAGTTTCACACCACTTCACCCTTGTTATCTCCTTAATTAATCCACTTAACTCCTACAAACTTCCTAATCGCATCATGCAACTTCATAATTAGGCTATGCAACTATTGTACACTTATCATCTCAAATTCTTACACTCCCCATTATGAATCTCCTCACATATTCTCCAAGGGTTGTGGGTGATCTATAAAACCACCCCTTGGGAAAGCCATGTGTAATGATCAATATTTTTACAAGTACATGTTGTTGAAATCATAACAAAAAGGTGGAATCCTAGACCTTACCATGATGCTAGAATTTATCCTTATAGCTCCTTTCCATTCTTCATAAAGTGTTCAAAAAATTAACAAAATAGGCATCAATAAAGCACACTAGACAAGCATTATATATAGTATATGGGCATATCAAATCTTAGTTATGGCCCTTTACCTCATTCCTTTTAGAATTGAGTGTTTATTATTCTTTCACTTTGAAGAACATTTTAATCATTTATATGCTTTCACTTCATCACACATTTATCATTTTTTTTAATTATCAACCTTGAAAGGAACAAGGGTTTGATCCATTAAACAAGGAAGTTGGTCATTCCTTGAAATCAAACATATACCACTAAATTTGACCTTAGTTTTCTTCTCTCTATTTGTAGGTTTTGATTTGGTAGGCATAGGATAAAAGCATCATAAGCTTACAAAAGTGTCATATAGAATTTTGTACAATGTTTTTGTCATGCAATGGTGCTTTTGTACTTGTGGTGTTTTTGTACCTATGGAAATTATGTCTCTCTACAACACTTCTATCATCCCATGATGCTTCCATACCTACGGTTCTTCTATAATTCCATGATGCTTCTATATCGACTCTAGACTAGGTGTTACAATTTCTAATTCTACTTAGTTATAGTCTCAAATTAGTAGATTTAAGTTCTTTGTGCTATTTTGTGATCGTTAGGACAATTTTTATAAAATATTTTCAAAAAGAGATTAAATTTACACTTTTAGTTATAAAATTACTAAAATAGTAATCATAGGTGTTAATCATTGCATTAGGAATAAGATTAAATATTTATTCATCAATATCATATGTAATTTTATCAAATTTATCATTTTGCAACCTTCATATTTAGTTTTGTAATGAAATTTACAAAAGGGACTATGAAGTTGGTTTCTTTTATAAATAAAAAAGTGGACAAATCTTGTTTTCCTTCCTACATTTAGGTAATGAAATAAATATGCATGTAGTTGTATTTTAGGGTAACTTGTTTATCTACATGTCCTCTTAAACCCTTCCTTAAAATAAAAAGATATTTAATTTTTTGCATGCATTCAAAGTAAAGAATTACATAGCATAGTACCTTGTATTTCTACATCATGTGTGCAATTACATCTTTGCATCTTCCTAATCAAAAATTGGTATTCTAAAATAGGATTAAGATATTTAAATCCCTAGGTGTGTTAAATTAGTACATCAAACTAAATCCCTATGCTCCACATGTGTCCCCTCAATCTTGAGTGTGATCTCATGCAAAAAGTAACCCACACTCATGATTTGTGCAGATTTGCACAATCACACCTCCAATATGAGCACCTAGAATGACATACTATATGGCACATAAAGCTTTATAAAATAATATAACCTATCAAGAAGTAGATATAGTATATAATTACTACATCCTTAAGGTATAACACTTGTCATTCCCTCTAACATCTAGAATAGTCTAGAGAATCTATGAGTATTGAGCAGCTTAGACAATCTACTACCTAATTTCCCTTTCCCTTGTGATGTTATATCACAATATGGAATTTATATTGGTAAATTATCTATTTCATGTGCCATTTATTTTCTAAATTACTCTATGAGTGCAAAAATTTTAGAGGCCTATGATCATAACAAATAATGGTTTTCTTATATATGATGTAGCAATTCCAATATCATATATATCCTTATCATATATTGAGTAGCAATGAGATGTTTCTAAAATGGATTCAGAATGATATACCATTGGATGACCATTATGGATATGGATGACACCAATTATAAAATCAAAAGCATCAATATTCACTTGAAATGGATAAATGATGTCTAGCATGGCAAGCAATGGCATTGAAAAAATCATTATTTTAGTATATTAAACTAATGTTGTTGTTGTGAAGTCGAGCATAACTTCATCTTCTCATGTATATAACCTTATTGGTAGGACATGAGACATGTGAAAATCCTAAACTAGACCTATGATAAAATTTGGCAAGGCCCAAAAGATATACCCATTTTTTTTTAGATCTTTGAGGTTGGCCACTCTTAGCATACATGTAGATCTTCTTTGGATCTACATGTATGCCATGTTGGTCAATTATGTAGTCCAATTATGAAATTTATATGATTTTGAAGGTACACTTTCCTAACCCAGGTGTTGTAGGTGAATTGGAGAGGAGAGGGTAATCCTCCAAGGGAGGTCCCAGGTTCGAATATCCACCCTACCAAAAATTTGAATTGGATACCTAAAATCCAATTGATAATGTTGGTGTGGGCAGGGCCGGGAGTGACTCCCAGGTGACTTTGATAGTGTAGAACCCCATGTTCATGGTATCTCAGACCAAGGCAGCCCCACAAGGGGTTTTTTGCTATAAAAAAAAGTACACTTTCCTAAGCCAAATTAAATCATATACTACCACAAAGTATAAAAAATGATGCACACAAGATGATGCTCCTTCTATGTTCTACTAAAAATGAGGATGTCATTCATGTAGACTATGACAAACGATCCTATAAATAGTCCCTACACATTTTTTATTAGTATTATGAATGTAGCCAAAGCATTGGTCAACCCAAAATCCATAGCCAATAAGTCATATAGACACTTTCTTGTTTTAAAACTTACTTTCTAGATGTTTGTGGAATTAAAAGAAACCTAGTGATAACTTGATTTAAGGTTAATCATGGTAATTTATTGATCCTCTTGTATTTGATCCTTTAGACCATCAATTCATGATAGTGAATACCTAGTTATACATTATGATTTTGTTCAATACCATGTTATGGATATAGAGGTATCATGTATCATTATTCTTTAGTGATAGCATAATGGGATGACCCCATGGTTACAAACATAGTCAATTTTTTCCTTGATCAATCAAATCCTATATTTAGAACCAATCTCATTGCTTTCCTAGATTAATCCATGGTATAGTGGACTATTGAAAAATGTTGATCCACAGACTAAGTCAATTTGATGCTTCATTGAGTAGTGTAGTGGTACTCTCTTGGAATATTAGAAAATATCAAAATATATAAGGGAATCCATTTGCTAAGATTGTGCAAAACTATATATAATTATCATGGTAAAGTTAAACTTTTTAATACCATGGTATAGAATAGTCATTCTTCCAAGGGGTTTCATGGTGAGGTATTACTTGCCTATTAAATTTTTGAGCTCAATAATGTGGTGTCTACATATTATTCTCCATCTAATATAGAGGAAAAATTGTTCACCTCTTGCTAAATCACAAAAATCTTCTACTACACTTGATACTTAAAATTACTATGAGTGTGAGTCATATGTTGTTTTCACTGATTGTTAGCCACCAATATTTACCTTTATCCTATGCTACTAGAGGATTTATGGGCTTAGATGGCATTCTAATTCACATGAGAAGTGGTATCATAGGTGGCCATGCAATTAGTGGTGTTAGTTTTGGAGATGGTGTTCTATATGTGGTTTATGTCAATCCATTATATTTAGCTTGTGATCTCTCTTCTAATTTGGAGATAAAGTAGAATACTTAAGCTAAGGAGTCCACTAGAAAGAACTCCATATTTAAGCATGAACGACATTGCAAACCATTTATATACTATAGGACTTCATACTTATCATCACTACAAAAGTGTAGATAGTTTAGAAATTCATTGAACTCATTCATGTATTTTTGTATAGACTAGTCTCTATATTGGCATAATTACTAGAAATATATGCATTCGTAGTTAGAGTGGTGCGAGGGGGTAAAACCTTTTGTGTACCATGTTTACAAATAATGTCTATGTGGTGGTTTCATATCCTTTATTTATTTATCTACCATTAGTTATTTTTGACTAGTAGGCAAACAACTTTACCATCTTTAACACCACATAAGAAATCCTATTAGAATTAGATAATTGATTAATAAATAGCATGCTTTGAGATGTTAAATACATATATCCAATTCTTTAACATTTATTCATCCTTAGAAGACTAAAAATTTGAATTTGATCTACACCTTAATATGGTTTGAGATCTAGAAATGTGTATGGTTGATAGTTGAGGGCATGATCCCATTTTGATCAATAGATCTAAAAAATATCCAATTTTTTTTTGTTATTCTAGGGCATCTTTGGTGAGCTTATTGACACCCAATGTTTTAATATTTAGATTTGATTATGAATTATTCATAATTAATATTGCTTTATGGGTGCAATTTGCTTCAATATATTTAAACCTAGAACCTAATGTGATACCTTTTTGTACAATGAATGTGTATACACAAGCATCTACTATTGAAGCATATTGGAGGATCTAATATGAAAAAATATTATAGAGAAAAGATAGAGTGCAATGATGTGAATGAAAGTACATGAAACAAGGTCTTATACCACTTGGTCCATAAGGTGGGTCCCATGATGTGGTGGCACAAAGGATAACTCTTGGAACTTTATATGGTGCCTAAAAGTTATGCTTTAGAGTTGCATTGCAAGAAACAAGACATAACAAAAATCTTTCTCACATAGAGATGGTGATGGAAAAGCACAAGTACACTATAAAATATAAGGCTTATGTATTTAATTTAATAGTACATATTTTTAGCATATAGGGTGAAGGTGTCCTAGTGTGTAGGGCACTTTGTTCTAATGAATTTAAAGAAGTAGTAGAACAAATGCATAGGTAAGGATAATTTACTTTTATAGGGGTGATAAAGGTAAGGAATAAAATAATGGATAAAACCATAGAAGTAATAAAGAAATTAAGTAATTGAATAAGAATAAGAGAAGACTCTATCATTTTCTTTATGCAATATGTACAATAGTTACAATGTAGTTGGAATGTGAAATTGTTCAACTTGTAACTGATCAATAAGCAATTCTAGGAATAGTTAGAGAAATGTTATTTCTACTTCTTTTATATCTGGTATTGTTTAATGAAATTCCAAGTGATAAGATTGGACATGTACATAGATATGCCTAGCACTTGGTACAAGAATATTCATTGTGAATCATGATTCTTAGTAGTGATATGTGGTGTTTTTGCTATAGTTTTGCCCATATATGAATGTTGGCATCACTGATGTTAGTATTAGAGAATGTTTATCACCATAGAGTTTATGAAACCACAAATTATGTTGGTGCCATGAGGAAGTCTTATGCTATAAGAATTCATGGTGTTATCTCGTCTAGCAAAAAGCCTAGATAAACACCAATGCTTACAACTTAAAAGTGTTCTAGCATCATCATCATCATCCTTAAAACTCTCAACAACCCTTCTTTGCTCAAATAATATGCATACAAGACAAATTAATTATTAATCAAGTTATCCAAATAAATTCCAAGGTCCTCCATAATCCTCCATTTTATGAAAGTATTTTCAACTCATAACATTTATCATTCTAGATAAAATACAAGGCATACTTGGAATCCAATATTCCTAGACTAAATTTACATTTTAAAGTGTTGGATAGAGTGTCAATTATGATAAAAAAATATATTATTTCTTATACCTAAACTTATCATATCAACATCAATATATATGCCTAGACAAAGTATGAGGAGGCTTGCATTCATTGTCATAAAATTAATGTATTTATTTTATGCCTATATAATGCTCTAATTGTAGAAACATCATTTTTAATTAATTCAAAACTTCTAATAAAATTTTATAGAGTATATGATGATTTAGTGAAAATGAAGCAATATTTTATACTTATAATTATTCAAAATTCATTATTTTCAAAGTTGAACATAGTATGAAATCCATACAATACTAGATATTTAAATCCATTACTCCACACAAGTAAATAATTAATTATGTAATCCAAGATGAGCATTCAAAATTCCTAATTTAAATCCATAAAAAATGATCATAGTGAGAGATAAATCAACTACAACCCACATAATGTTATTCTAGAAATGGGTAGACCATGTAAGTGTACAATATTAATTGGATTAATTTAATAAATATAAATTCTACCTTTTCCTATAGTTTGTAGCTTATTCTAAATAATGAAGGTATTCTCTTCATTTTCTAGATGATTATTATGAGGTTATTTATAGATAAAATATTAAATTTAAATATTTACTCTTTGGATTTTTCCTAAAATATGTCATATTTTATTTTCTATATATAAAATTCATGTTTAGTTTATCTCTAATATGGTAAGGATCAATGAATGATTTAGTCAATAGAGGGCCTTACATTCCCTAGATTAAAATTTTGAATGCCATCTAATATTATAAATTGAGCACAAAGATCAATTAATCAATATTTCTTTTAAGATCCCTATAACACTTAGGAACCTCTTGCACATGATTTAATGATTTTTTTTATTAGTTGGACGAAAGGAGTTTTGAAAGGACCTCCAATCCTTATAACAAAAAGGACCAAATATCCAGCCACTAGGAGACTGAGGACACTTCAAACATTAAACCCAACTAGCCCTTGGATAGAACTACCTACACCCAGACCAACATATACTAGCCAAACAAACCAAGTCACATAAGCCAAAAAAAGATAAAATCTAGGCACACAGGCCTCCATGGATAAATAGAGACAAAAAACTGGGCACGCAGGCCCAACCAAAACATTAAAAAAGAAACAACATCCAATGGGGAGGGTTCCAACCACCCACCCTAAGTATTCTAACTCAAGTTTGACCTTTGCCTGAATTCATTGTCCAACGATCTAAGGCCATCTAGGAAATTACTTGTCCAAATGTGAAGATCTTGTTGCATAAGACCTTGATTAGCTAGGAAGTTTGCAACTTTGTTACCTTTCTTGAACCAGTGCTTGAATTGGACTTCTTCTAAATTTTGAATCATTCTCCTAGCTTCAATTATAAAATTTACAATAGTCCAGGAGGGATTTTGGTTGCCATTAATCATGTTGATAACATTGAGTGAATATCCTTCTATGATTAGTTTCCTACAATTCACCTAGTTTAGTTGGAAAACACCCTGAAATAATGCCCGAGCTTCAAAAAAATGGCTGGTTTGGTTACCCAAGTTTTATTTAGAGGCAAGAAGGATTTTGCCCTTAGAGTTTCTAAACAAACCCCCTGCACCCGTCGGATCCAAGTTCCCTTTAGAAGCTTCTTCAAAGTTGAATTTTAGCCAACTCAATAGAGGGGGTTCCCAAATCATACTAGCCCTGTCCTAACTCACCTTGCTCAATGTATTCTGAGGCTGAGTTAAAAAACCCAACAATATATTATTGCCTTAGTGGGTATTAAACACTACTAACAAAGTGATGTGTGGGAGGAACAATATCATCACCTTATTAAACTATTATACTATACGAATGCATTAATGTAAGTATATAGTTGTTTCAAAATTTATAAAATCAACAATGCTAGTGTTGATTGCAAATAATAAGGTAAAAATTAACAAAAAAAACATTGGATTCAAATGTAAGTCCTAATCATATTTGACAGGTTATTCCATAATTTGGAGGAACCATTTTTAAAATAAAACAAGCATTATGATCAATATTTAATTGCATCCATGCAACAATGATAAAAAAATCCTAAATGTCATTTTACTTATTTCTAAAAATCCTTATTAATTGGTTTTGACACACGTATGACCAAAGTATAAAATAAAATGGAAATTACTTCTAAATTATTAAACCTATGATTAATGTGCAACTTTATTTGTGCCATTGTGCCCTTACACCTCATCCTTGCATTTAAAGATAAGAAAACATGATTATTGAACATAAGATAAAAGGATACATTCAAAATATTGTTAGTTTTTGATGTTATATATTTAATGAAAAGAAACCACAAGATCTAAAATTAGCATACAATATTAAATATAAGATAATTTCAATATACTAAGCATGTAAAATTCATAATAAATTTCTGCAATTACTCATAAAATTGCCATTAATGAAAGCTCACAAAAATAGGGTTTTCATACAAAAAGTGGAGATCTCAAATACTCCATTCTTCATACAAACTCTACATTGCATCTAGCTTGTACTCTACTTCTCTACAATTTGTCTCTAAAATATCTCTAAAAGGTCTCTCAAAAGTCTCTCTAGATACGCTCACACAAAGGCCTATATATAGTAGAATGTGACTCTTGGCCTTCCATTTTCCTATGAATCTTCATCTACCTATTCTATGGACTCATGTGAACATGGACTACCATGCACATTTACATTATTGAATACTTTACACATTCTAATAATACTTGTGCATTTATTTAAGCTGTAAGCTTACTGTAGTGGTAAGGGCTTTGGTCTCTCTTTGAGAGAACCAAGGTTCAAATTCCACTTAGTATGAGGGGACCAAGACCCCTTATAAAACCTATGTAAACTCACTAAAAATATAATACTTGTGCATTTATTACATTGCATAAAGTAAATACTCAAACCCTAATCTAAGACACACTCCTAATATAAAGGTGTACCCAAGGTGGTACATTAGCATGTACCAAATAATTTAATATATTCCAACAACCCCTTGTATTAAATTATTTTGTTATTGAATACTTTAGTATTCAATATAGATCTTCATATTTCACATGATATTCAACTTGATTAGGTTCCTATTCTTATTTTGGTTCAGTCTTCACCTTGTTCTTGAAGCTTGTGTTGTCTTTTCTTGTTTTCTTCATGTCGTCATTTTTTTGTATTTCAAAATTTTTGATATGATCTTCATCCTTGAATTTTTCCAAGTAGCCTTGATGAACAAGAGATCTCATTATCTTACAAGTCATGAGTGGATCAGAATTGATCCATTTTATTTCCTTTGGTTCTTTGGATGACCTTTCTTCTTGTTCTTCAAAAAATTTAAACTCAAACTCATTATTAGTAGATGCTTCAAAAATAAGAACTTGAAAGAGACAATCTAGTTTGAATATTAATATCTCTTCAAATATTTTGTAGTACCTATCTTTATAGTAGCAGAAAAAATATGTGCGAGATTTTCCTCCATAATATTTACATGGATGAAAATTCCAACAGTTTGCTTTCTCATGACTAGTCTTATTGCAATAAGTACATCATGAAGATATCTCTACTTCTTTGTTACTTGTCTTTAAAATTTTGAGTTCATCCATTTCCTTGATAAAATAGTAAAACCATTTGTGTACAACTGAAGCTATTCTATCTTTACTTCTTTCATAAATCTGTAAGACATCTTTTTGACCAATATTTCTTGCTTTGAGAATGGTTTTTGAGTTTATTCTCCATATTTCCATTAATATGATTATCATCAATTTCTTCTATCATTTTGTTAGAATATGTCTTTATAGAATCCATTCTTGCCAAACTATCAATTTGTGATTTTCCAAAAAACTTTCTAAGCCATATTGGTTCTTCTCTTTTACTTTTCATATTATCATTCTTTGAATTAAGTATATCTTTGAGCCATTTTGATTCCTTTAATATTGTATACTTAATGAGTTATTCCATAGTTATTCTAGAGTAAATTCCTCTGTAACTCCTTAGTTTTAAGTATAGGATAGCTTTGATAAAATACTTAGCTTTCTAAGTTTTTCTTTGAGTTGAATCCCTTTTGTCTCCCTATTTATGAATATAAAACTAAAGATAATTTTGATGCAATTTCAATTTTGATTAGATTCTCTATTTTCAAGAACTTTAAGTTGGATTCCTTATGTCTTGTTAGTTTGAGCAAGAGACTAATACCAATGTAATTTTTCCAACTTTTCAACAACTCTATGTCGTGTTTCAATTTTCAATTGTATGGTTTCTAGATTTCAAAAATATGTTGTTGTTGGTTTCCTTATAAGTCTCTAATTAGAAATTTATATTTGCAAATTTAATATCCTTATTTTTATGTAGAAATCCTTATGCATCCAAGTTAAAACTATTTATAAATATTTCCATGCAATGAAAAAGTAATTTTAAAAACTTCCAAAAATCCTCTTACTTCATATATATTTCAAGGCATTCAATAATTCTTCTAAGGTTATAATCCATTACCTTATTTCTCCTATCATTCAAATAATCTTAAGTATAATTGATTAATTAATTTTTGACATTAATAATATGCCTTATACCTCCTTAATCTTGCAAAGGTTTTAAATCAATTTAAATATTTTGTACCTCCTTGTATATGGCATGCTAAACTTTGACTTGCTTCTTGTGATTCTTCTCAACTCTGCAACCTACGCTCTTAAAATGATCTTTCTTCTCTGCAAGGTATTTAATGCTTCTTCTTGATGCTCATAAAATTTTATCTTCAAGAGTTTGAATCTCTTCTGTGTCCTCTTTTCTTCTCTTCTTATAGCACTTATGTTTCATGAAATCTATATTAAGTGGCACTATAATCCATGTCTTTATTGCATGTAAGATGATGTTACTATCGTGGTGGTTGGCACTCCTCAAGGACACTTGGATTTCAATATTTCAAATTTAAAACTTGGCACTTCTTCTTCCTGAGAGTTATAAGATTCCTGCCATGAATGTTCTCTCATAAAAAAATGCTATAGAAAAAACTTAGATCATTCGACCTCCTCTTTACCTCTACACCTATATCTTTTTTTTAACACTCTCCTAAGACATATGTTACCAAGTGGCACTCCAAGATGCTTTAGTTCTTTTCATTGTGGTTAGTGGTCTATGTATGATGTGCCAAGTGGTAAATAACAACCTTACTACTTCAAATTATATAACATATGAGTGCTTTGATTATCCAACACCCTTCCTTGCTATGTAATGCTCAGTAATGAGCAATATTCAATCATATTTGGTGCTCCTTCTATTTAAATAGGTGGCACAACATCTTTGAGAGTGTATACACTATACTATGTGCTTCTTGATTGTTTCACCTTACTCCTATGTTGGATAGCAAACATTACATCAAAAATCTTCTCCAAATGGTATGGGTATTGATTGGTACTTTGTTGTCCTCTTTTCAATGACAAAATGACTTTGTATGCAACCATTCACCTTCATATCTTCTTTGTGACATCGAAGAGATCTTTATAGCTTCCTGATGATCTTGACATTAGCTCTTCTACGGGTGATTAGCTTTACTTTAGCAATATAGTTGTTAATGCTTCTTCCATGGTGGTGCTCTACCTCAACTTCACTCTCGATTGAGTGGTGACAGTGGCTATTTCCTCCAATATGGTGGCTCCTCTATGTTGGCTCGGTGGTTTTACCACTTCTTTGGTGGCTTCCTTTTACCACGTTCTTCTTCAACCTTTGTAGATTCTTTTGGTGTCTTAAAAAACCTTTATCCTTGCCTAAAATTGAACTTTGTTTGGCCTCCAAATGCTTCTATAATATTTTTTTTACTTTTAAAATACAACATTCACTATGTTATAAATATTTTCTCCTTATTACTCCTTTCAAGAAATAATTTTAACTCCAATATTTGCTATTGTGTTTTGAAGATTTCAAGATGATAATGATACCTCCTTCCTTGGCTTGGATATAATTGACTTAAGCTAGATTTTTATCCTTAAATAATTTCAATATGGTTCTTTCAAAAACTTTATAATGAATTGGTTTTAATGCTTAAATAATAAACTTTTATGGCACCACTATTACACACCTTTTTGGATTCCTTTTGTGGCTAGTATTCTGGGTGATTTGATTCACCTATTTGCTGTCCCAAATTTGTCAAATTTGTAGCTTCAAATTTCTTTTGCTTTATTTTCCAAAGCTCTGTCAAGTCTACCCTTAAATTCTCCAAAACATAGCTTTCTTTTCTCTTTCTAATTTTACTTTAGACCTCTTCTCTTGGATATTCAAAGTTTATAGCTTTTTAAAACTTCAATAGGACTTTTTCTTAGTCTTGCTCTATCTTCAATCTTCTATATTCTATATTCAAAATCTAGAAGTTATTCAATTGGACCTCTATCTTAAGTCTCTTCCTTCTCAATATTCAATAAAGTTGCTTTCTTCTTTCTTTAATCTGCAATTTATAGTCTTCAATATTTTATGGGAACCTCCTTCTTGGGTCTCTTCAATCTTCTATCTTCAATCTCCATTGGGATAATTTTCTTGGACCTCCTTAATCTTCAATGTCTACTCTTTTACTGCAACCAAAAATGAATCCCTGCACGAGGAAAGCACATAGAATTTAAGGTAATTAAAGATGAATTATTCTCTATTCATTGTAGGAATATTCTCAACTTTTGAGAACTAATTTTCTGCAACAAAACTTAGACAACAACAAGTAAATACATGCAAATCTCTAGATATCTAAAAATCAATAAGCTTCACTAGTTATCCTTCAATCTAGTGGAAATATATATATACTAAGTCCTAGTCTTCATGATATTTCCTACAACCTTGTGGAAAGACTCTATACAAAAAAGTAACTTTAAAAATTCTGAAAATGAGATCTCTCTATCTCCTATCAATCTCCCTTGTTGCTCTAATACCAATGTTAGATTTTGATGCTATATATTTAATGAAAAGTAACCACAAGATATAAAATGAGTATTCAATATAAATATAAGATAATAGAAATATACTAAGCATGTTTAACTCATAAGAAAATTTTGCAACTAATCATAACAATGTCATTAATGAAAGTTCAAGAAAATAGGATTTTCATACAAAACGTAGAGACCTCAAATACTCCATACTTCGTACAAGCTCTACATTGTATCTATCTTGTACTCTACTTCTCTACAATGTGTCTCTAAAATCTCTCGAAAAGGTCTCTCAAATTTCTCTCTAGATATGCTCACACGAATACCTATATATAGTAGAATGTGACTCTTGTTCTTCCATCTTCCTATGAATATTCATCTACCTATTCTATGGACTCATGTGCACATGGACTAACATGCACATTTACATTATTGAATACTTTACACATTCTAATAATACTTGTGCATTTATTACATTGCATAAAGTAAATACTCTAACCCTAATCTAAGTCACACTCATAATATAAAGGTGTACCCAAGGTGGTATATTAGCATGTACCAAATAATGTAACATACTACAACACATATTACATTCTAATAAAATATATAACTAGTAGTTGATTCTATTGGTGCAAAGATACCCTTATAGAAAACCATATAGAGCAACTAGATCATTATCAATATGGTTCAAATAAAGTGATACTCACCACCTCCTCTATCGCAAAGACTAACTATGAGTAGGTCACTCTAGTTTATAATTAATTATTAAGGTCTATGACTAATGTGTATGAAAACACCTGATACTCCTCTAGGTACACTATGCATTGAAGAAAGCAATCATATTGTTCTATCTTCCTAAAGGACCTACACACCCTACCTATTGAAAGTGTAATCTAACTTATGTCCAAGGTAAACATGATATGATATAGTATTTTATAGGCCTATGAGCAATAATTATACAATGTATTTAATTATTGATGAGTTATTGCAATATTATCGACTAATTTCTTATGAAGATTCCATAAAAACCTTGACAAAATTATTTCAAACAAGGCTAGTTAATAGTTTTTGGAGGAGTTTGACATTTTAGAACGCCATATATAAGGATTGGATTATTCTTTTTTTATGATTTATTTTATTGGTGGCTTAAGAAAATATAAATGAGTGGAGGTAAAAATATTAACTAAGCCTTTTCAATGAATTCATGGGATTAGTCTGATTAGCAAAGGAAAATATTTCTACCAATCAGTGTAGAACTTTTAAAATTTTCAATACTCAAGCAAAAATAGTACAACAAAATCCTCAACAACAAAGGATTCATAGTTTAATCCTAGCCCAAATGGAAGAGACAAAAACAAAAGGGCTTTGTTTCAATTATGATAAAAACATTTTGGGGGACATAGATGTAAATATTTGAAACTTTTGTTATTGACATGAAAAACAAAATTGCGTAATAGGAGTAGAAACTGAGCCAGAAAAAAAGCTAGAATAAACAGAGTAGCAAAATCAAAATATTATAGAAGAAGATCCTCTTATTTCTTTCATGATTTGGCTAGAATTCATTCTCCCCAAGCCATGATATTTATTGGAATATCAAGTACCAAAAGGTAATTGTTTTGATTGATAGTGGAAACACCCATAACTTATTCCATAGGAAGTTAGAAGGATAGGTGCATTGTTATATCCATATTGTTAATAATTTTTAGATTATGATTGTCAATGGAGGAATGATGAAATGCGGAGGTAGATGTGACAAAGTAAAGATACAAATGGGTGATTATCATCTCAAAACTAATTTATTTGCAATTGATATGTATGGATGTGATGTTGTATTAGATATCAATTTGTTGTACACATTAGGCATTATAGAAATGGATTTAAATGATCTAGTCATGACTTTCACCATTGATGGAAATAAATATACTTTAAGGGCATTCATGCAAGATCCCCCAAAATTATTAGCTCCTATCGAATGGAAAAGTTATTAAAAGGGTGCCTTAGGTGTAGATGCACAACTCCATGCAATCCACCTATTAGAGGTTATGGAGGATCAAGGGGTTAACAAGCTACAAGATTTGTTAGATAAATATTAAGAATTTTTTGAGGAGCCAAAAGGTTTATTTCCACCCAAAGGAGAACATGACCATGTGATCCAATTAATTTTAGAAAAAACCAATTACCAAATGTTTGTCCTTGCAGATATCTATTATAGCAAAATAATGAAATAGAGAAAATTGTCAAAGGGATATTAATAGTTGGAGTTATTCAACCTAGCACTAGCCCATATTCCTCTCCAGTAGTCATGGTCTTAAATAAATAAGGGGATTGGAGGATGTGTCCTAATTTTTGGGCTCTCAACAAGTTGACAATCAAGGATAAATTCCCTATTCTAGTAATTGATGATTTGCTAGATGAATTATAGGGATCCAAGTACTTTACAAAATCGGGTCTATGTTCGAGTTATCACTAAATTAGAATGAAGCTAGAAGATGTGCCCAAAATACCTTCCAAACTCATGAGGGTCATTACGAGTTCTTAGTAATTCCCTTTAGGCTTTGTAATGCTCCTTCCACATTTCAAAGTTTGATGAATAATATCTTCAAGCCTTATTTAAGAAAATTTATTTTGGTATTCTTTGATGACATTCTCATCTATAGTAAGACATGGGAAGCCCATAGACAACATCTAAAATAGATCCGTATAAATTTTTAGCATAATCAAATTTATCTAAAATGCTTTTAGTGTGATTTTTGCCTACCTAAGGTGGAATATTTAGACCACATTGTAGGAACAGATGGAGTGTAGGTGGTATCCAGAAGTGGTTGATATGAAAAACAATAACAAATTTAAGAGCATTCTTAGGACTAATAGGCTATTAAATTAAATTTGTGAGAAATTATTGTAAAATTGCTACACCTTTATGTCATACTTGAGAAAGATGATTTTGGCTAGCATGAGGTTGTTTATGAGGCTTTCTTGACCTTAAAATAAGTAATGTGCACCACACTAGTCTTAGTTATGCTAGAATTTTCAAAAACCTTTATCGTTGAATGTTATGCATTAGGAAGGGTCATGGGATTAGTACTAATGCAAGAAGGAAGACGTCTAGCATTCACCAGCAAGGTTTTTGTTAAAAACATTTAGGCAAGTCAACTTATGAGAAGGAAATGTTGGCAATTCTTCATGCAATGCAAACTTGGAGACTGCATTTAATTGGGCAATAATTTTAGATTAAAACTAACCACCATAGTCTAAAATATTTTTTAGATCAAAAAGTGTCATCACTAGAGCAACAAAAATGGATTACAAAAATGATGGGCTATGATTATGAGATTATTTACAAAAAGGATAAAGAGAATGTGGTTGTAGATGTATTATCATGATAGCATGACTGGAAAAAACTCTTTTTTGCTATATGTCTGCCATATCAATATTTATTATAGAGGTTAAGGAAGAGTGATAAATAAGACTTCAAGTATAGTAGCTTATATCTCAATTACAACAAGATCCCACAAACAAAGCCAACTATGAATATAAGAATGAGGTTCTCAAGTATAAAAAAAAAGTTATCATAAGACGATAGTCAAAATTCATCCAAAGCATCCTAGAGGTGTTACATGATACACCATTAGCAATTCACTCAAGCTATATTAATACATAAATAAATAAATCATTCTTTCTATTGGTTGGGTATGAAAGGTGATATGTTTCATTATGTATCTGAGTGTGATATCTACCAACGTCACAAAGGAGAAACTACTCCATCACCCGATATGTAGTAGTGCCTACCAATTCTTAATGAATATTGAGATGACATCTCAATGGATATTGTGGAGGGATTACCTAAATTAGTAGGCAAATCTATCATTATGGTGGTGGTAGACAAATTTTCTAAGTATACTTATTTTGACACATTATATCATCCATTTATTGCATACATTATGGCCAATATTTTTATGAAAACTATTTTCAAATTACATGAAATAACTTACTCCATTATCAGTTATAGGGATCCCATTTTTACCAGCTATTTTTGGAAAGAATTTTTTAAGATCTAGGGTATGCATTTGAATATGAACACTATATATCACCCTCAAAATGAGTGTAAAATGAAGTGGTGAATAAATATTTAGAAATATATCTTCATTGTTTTTCCATAGAAAGATAAAATCAATGAGACCATTGGTTGCCATTTTCTGAGTAGTGGTTGTAATGACCTTCCCCACACAACCATTAGTTATGGATCAATTAATGGATTAAACTTACCTTTATCTTTTGGAGCATGGTACTGTTGACGTCCTTTGTATGTACAATACCAGGTACATGTATTGGATGGATAATTTTCTTAGTTGAAAAGGTAATTTAGGAAATGATGATTCGAATCAAGGGTACACGAAAGCCCCATAACTACATTTCATGTAGGATTGCACGAATGATATTTTTTTGGTTTGTCTATGTTTGCTTCACTTGGAAAAATGATACTGTAGATATAAGTGATGCATTATGATTTTATTGGCAATGAATATGCTAAGCATGGGAGCCATTGGTAGTGAAGATGCTAAGCATAGGAGCCATCATGCTAAATTACTAAGATAGAGTTCAAATTGTATTTGAAAATGGGTATATTGTTCACAGTGAAATAAGGTATGCAAATGGTTTTAAGTGGCAATGATGATGGGAGCCACTAGTTTGAAAATGCATGTGTGTGTGTGATTGCTTGTTATGGCATGAGAGTTTATGATTTAAAATGATATTTTGTTTATATATGAATTTATTATGGTAAATAAGTTTACCATGTATGGAAGTTTTTATAAATATCATTGTTGCATTACTTAGAAGTGTAAGAAGATTGGTTATAATATTATTAATCTTATTCTATTTAAAATGAGTGTAAAATAGTTTACACTATTATGAAAATAGTTATTGTTTGGAATATTAAAGAAATGATTAAAAGTTTGGCAGAGCTAAGTTTTATTAAAATGTCCATGTGGATAGACACACTCTCCATGTTTGTTGTAAAATCATCGTGAATGGTTAATGGTTATGATAACTTGGTGTGCGCATGAAGTAGAGGAGAGGAGACTCAAAAATTTGGTGCTACGCATGGAGAGAGAGGTAAAAAACTTGTGGATTCCTCACAAATCATTTTGGAAAAGAAAAAACAAATGAAAGGGAAGGCATTTTGAAAAAAGGGAGACTGGGCAAGACAAGGGAGAGCGGGAGACGAAGATCAGAGAAAGGTGTAGTTGTAAATCATTAAACAAGTCAATTTTATTTTTAGTTCTAATACATTGTATTCATTCTCCATGCTTGTCTAATATGTTAAACATATCTCACTTTTCATTGTGTGAAACATTGTTGTGTTGTTGTGTTAATAGATGGTGAATGAAAGCAATGGAATTGATAATTTAACACTACCATATTAGTGAGCTTTTCACTATGTGAAATATTATTGTGATGTTGTGCTAACAGATAGTAAATGAAGCAATGGAAATGTAGGTGAAACACTAACTTTCTAAGAATAAATCCGTATTATAGGAAGTAATGTAATGTTGTTAAAATATTGTTGTTATGTTGTGTTGTTTTATAGTGTTGGGAACATTACATTACCAAGATACATTATGTTTATTACATTGTTGTGTTGTTGTAAGCTTTGATTTTGGAAGCAACGAGGTGATGGGTGCAACGAGTGAGTTGTACTCTTCTTTAAAACAAAATGAGAGAAATAAAATTGGAACTTATACTTCTCTAGGGACTGGGAAACACCTCATGATGATGGAGGCAGGTTTCATGGAAGTCTTACCCGGTGAGAGAAGGTAGCTTGTAACAGAAAAAATATATAATGGCAAATGCTTTGACAAGTTTCGAAAAAGAAATTAGTGGATTTTTGTATGTTGTCTATGTTAAATTAATTTGCATTTAGGCATGTTAAAAGTTGCATGTTCATTAATTAAGAGTTGTATATGATCCTTGATGATGACTCCAAGCTTCTCTTTATGCAGACTAATGACCATTTGAAAGTAATCGATATGGTGTTGAGAAAGTTTAGGAAGTACATTGCCAGAAGCTTGTAGTGAGATACGTTACACCAATGTTTTTGTAGTATGGACACCATTAACTAAGGTAGTGAACATATATTAAGTTGATTGTAACTGTAGAAGTGGAGCATTGGAATCATGTACCAATCAGATAACTTTTGAATGTCTCTCTGGCATCAAGATTGTAAATTATATCTCCAAATACATTAATGTATTTTGATAGGAAAATCGGTCTTACATCTTGCTATTGTTATTTTTATTTAAGAATCTTGAAATGAGTTGATGAATAACAACATTGTTGTAAGTAGAATATAGGATAAATTTTGTCCAGATGTAAGACGTTTGGCAATGAATTGTTGGGTTATGAATAGTTTATCAATCGTATTTTGTTGTATAATTAAGAACAAATTTTAGATAGTAAGGATGGTACTATTAGTGTAGTGATTGGTCAACTTGGATATGGTAACAATAATTTGCTTTCAGTTACTTGTTGAAAATGAGTCATAGCTTTAGCTCTTGTTTGGCTTATTTAAAACCTGAGGAAATTAAGGAATTAGAGAAAAATTTATCAACTTGATAGGTTTGATTGGAATAAGATAGTACCTTGAACAGGAAAATAAATCCTAAGTGACAACCTGGAAATCTCATATGCTTTTTCAGAAAATATGTGACCATGGGTTAAATAATAATCATATTTGTCAATATATTTCACCTACTATGGTAACGAATGGGTGTGAACAAACTAGATTGAAAAATGGAATCATAAGCAATATATAATCTGATGTGCCTTACCTTTGAAGAGGTATTTCTATTATTTCTGCCAATGAAATTTAGATAATGAAAACAATGAAAAAGGGTTATTTTAATTAAGTACTGTGGTTGATCCATGAAATTGAATACATAGGAATGTAAATATAATAAGAAATAATATTATCATGGATAGATTATTGGAAAGAAAAATAGCATGGTCTTTTGGCATATTAACGAAAAGGGAAGTCCAACAAAACTAATATAAACTATTGTTTATATAAGGTAAAATTATTGCACTTAATAATATTGGTGGAGATTCATTTGGATCCGCAAGAAGAACTGATGTGAAATGTAAATTTAATTATTTAGCAAACATAGACTTATTTGCAATACAAAGAGTGTATTGTTATTAAAAAAATACTACCACCTTGCATTAAATTGGTTTGGAATTTTAATACTCGATGATTTAGGAAGGTGTGATTAAAAACAAAAATAAGATAAGTTTATAATATTTTGACCTTCCTTGGAGTTCGTACTTGGTCAAGCGAATGAAACCAATAATTCTATTAGATGATATTTCAGGGAACATTCCATGGCTGGTTAGTGATTAAGAAGAACCCAACTGTGTATTAATTACTTTGATTTACCAAAGTAAAAAGGGAGTCTATTGCTTTCTATTAAGAATTAAAGATAAGCAATTGAGAAGTGAATTTTGTATGGGATTGAACTATGGATAGTACTTAAGTATTTTCCAGTAAGATAGACTTCTTTTGTCAAGCTTCTATGCATATCAAATGTGAATTCCATGCTAATGGATATGGAACTAATGAATGATGCCAAGGTTATTTATTAGCTAATAGAGGATTTATTATTACCTTAGTATTTTAGTAGAATGTTGCTAAACTAGCATTATGAACTATGTGGGTAATAGAAATCTTCTTATCAAACCTCAAAACCTTTATTCCAAACCAAAATCATATGAAGGAGTGAGTGGAATCATTCATCGGGAAGGATGAATGAGTTAACGTGCCATGTTGCTAAGGTATGGATATTACACAAAGCAAGTCTCAAAGCAACTGTAGACTGATAGAATTAGTCTAGATTAAGACTCTGTCAAACTTAGTCATAAGGGGTGATATGGGATGCCATATCTAGGTTGCTATCAGGTAGTACAGTGATAAGTCCCATGTTAATTTGACTTAGATAGAATATCCACAATGTTTGGTATTGGATAAAAATTTGTGAGTCACAATGGACATGTGAGATGAAGTCCAAGGTCAGGGTAATGACATGGCACTAACTGACTCTGAGTAAGAGGACAATCAGTTAGTCATGGGATATATATATGCAATTTTCTTTCATACAATTGATAGAACATGTCAACCAGGTAGTCAAAGGTTCAGTATGACTAGGGGTAGATAAGTATGCATCCAACCTCTAGGTGTTATGGACCCTAGAGGATAATCACTGCCCTGGATCGACCCACATGGTCAAAACAAAAGGAATGATACTGTGGTGAATCGATTTTATAGAATGGTACCTTTACGGAATTTGGCCAATCTCATCCACTTGGATGGCTATTTGCAACATTTTAAGAATCCCAAAAGTGGTTTGATATGTCAACACTGATTTAAATTAATACTATTTATTTATTAGGTGTACAAATATGCTAATAAAACGAAAGCACTCTTATGAACAAAATTGTTGTTTGAAAGTGTGAAAAATAATTACCTGAGGAAATGCTTCACTTATTTTTATGGCACAACCAGGTGAGTAGACTTGGGTTGTTACAGTGGTATAATTCCACCTATCATAGAACAACAAAGAAGACCTAGTATGAAGTACTTTATGGATAAAATCCCCCTATGATGAATTCATATTCCCCAAGTACCTCCAAAGTTCTATTAGTCAAGATGGTCCTCCAAAATAGAGTTGACATTATGAAAATACTTAAAGATAATCTAGTCAAAGCATAGAATTGAATAAAATGATAGGTTAATCAACATCATATAGATCATACTTTTAAGATGTGTGATATGGTTTTTTTAAAACTATACCCATATAAATAAAAATTAATCACAGGTGAGGGTTGTCATAAATTAGCACCCAAATACTATGGTCCATACAAAATTTTAAAGAAAGTGGGTCAGGTTGCTTATTAGTTAGAGTTACCACCGACAACAAAGTTTTATCTAGTCTTTCATGTATCATGTCTTAAATAGGTCAAGGGTGAAAAATAGAGTACCAGTAGTTCTTCTAGAATTGGATGAAGAAGGTATAATTAGAATTCATATAGAGATAATATTAGGAACTATAAAGCATTGTATTTATCATAGGACAATCAAGAAAGTGCTGATACAATAGAGCAGTTTACCAAAAGAAGATGCAACATAGGAGTCAAAGGATATATTACAACAATTTTTAGAGTTGCAACATTGAGAACAAGTTTCTTTTGAAGTAAAGTGCTGATACAATAGAGCAGTTTACCAAAAGAAGATGCAACATAGGAGTCAAAGGATATATTACAACAATTTTTAGAGTTGCAACATTGAGAACAAGTTGCTTTTGAAGTAGGAGGGCATGTTAGGGATCCACCCTAACCCTATTAGTTAGTTATAATATTAATTAGTTAACATTGATATTATATGTGTGAGGGTAGCTGACTTGTGAAAACCCTAGCATTAGTTTAGGCAGATATCCAACATATGGCTAACCCTAGCATTTAGTGTTACTATATATTTGTATTGTGATATTGCATTAGGGTATCATGAACTTATTTTGTAGTAAGCATTGCTCTAAGAGGTTGCCCACTTGAAGTGGTGTAGTGAATATTACAAACATAAGTTTTCTTCCTTCATTCTACTCTTCTCTTTGGTTATAAGTCTCATTTTGTTGTTGGTATTATCTGAGTTGAGTTCTTATGTCTTCCATCTCCATGTTTAACCTACTTTTCAATTTTTTTGTGTTGTTTCAATTTTAAATGCATTGCATAACACAACATTTATTTGGTGCTTATGCATACCTATCACTGCATGTCTATATTATTTCTTATTTACCATTTTATGCTTTTGTTTAGATTTTTTTTTTAATATGTGCACTTAGCATGGAAGGTTTTAGAGTACAAGTGGTAATTTTGCATTCGTCATTTTAGTGTGAAGGCATGACTAATTGATAAAAGGAGAGAGGTATTGGTATGTGGAAGGAAGGTTATGGTTTCAAACTGTGAGTCTTTCCCTTTTTCCCATGCATAAATACATCAAGGGATTGAATAGTGTTACATACAGAGACTGATGCACCTTGCCGGAGCCATAACTTGTGAACCGTACGCCCGTTTGCCTTGAAATTTAAAAGGTGGTTCCACATGTGTGTTCTGCATCAAGATGATCTTTTATCCTCTTAACCCTCCAAAAATCATATTTTTGGGACCTAACTCCGACATCTAGTACCCCAAAATTAGCTTTTAGAATAGGTTCCTGGGTTTTTTGGGTTTTTTTGGATGTTAGAAGTTTATTATCTTTTGTTATACCTTAAGTTGAGACCTAATATTTTAAATTAAGGTTCATTATTGTAAGAGGGATGTGTGCACCGAATTTGGGTGCAATCCGACTCATTTCTATTTTTATCAGTTTTTAGGAAAAAGATCTATTTTTAGCAATTTTAGAAAAAAATATTTTTATGGTTTCTTTAGGGTTTCTTTGGTTTTCGGTTGCTATATGATGGATTGTAATATTTTGTATAAGGGGTGTGAATTCAGGAATGAGAAGAATATCAATTGGCATTTTTCTTCCATTATTGCATTTGTGTTATGTTATTGGAGTCCATTTTGTTGGTCTCTTGTAGCTGAGTTTACACCATTTGGTATCAAAGCGGGTGTGATATCGCTAGTGAAGGGAAGATGCCACCTAGAAGATATGCCCAGATGAATAGGCAGATCGAGAATCTAAATATAGAAATAGCATGGTTGACTAGTGTGATTGATCGCATGGGAGAGAGATGTCCCAAGGCACATGCAGATCAAGGATCTGATGATGAAAACATACCTGAGGAACGTGGATCTGAGGTCCACGCAGAAGTAGAAATAGAGGGCCCAGTCCATGAATCAATACAATTCTGAATCTTATTCCTGTCATTTCTTTGTCTTAGTATTGTGTGTATATGTATAATGGGTTACATTATTTTAATACATTATACACATTTCTTTCATTAGTTAAATTTTGGTTTTGTTACAACATTCGAATGAAATCAAGAATGATAATTTCCTTTTCCCCTTCTCTCTGTTCATAATTAAAATTGTTGTTTAATTGATATAACATCCTAATGAATCTAGGTACCGGTCTACATAAGGCATAACAGTTGGTTGTTTTTATGCTTGGTCATTTTAATAAGAATACTTATAGTTTAATATAAATCTGGAGCATGCAAATTAGAAGTTTAATTAAAGAATTGCCACTGGGGTTTCCTTACCCATTCTGCTATCTTCTTTAGCAATATTCATGTTTAGTAGAACATGAGACAGGTCGACTAGAGCCTGTAATAGCTCATTGGTTTCAAACGTATTCTTGTAGCGTGACAATTGATTTCCTACAGATGCAAGAATCGGTCCCAACAATTTTTTGGCACCGTAGTTGGGGATGAACTTATATGCTAATATCATATCATCTTAAGTTTCTTTACCAAACGACATTATTTTTAAACAATGAGTGACCAGTTTGAATAAAGAACGTTTGTTTTAATTTTCACTATTTTTACGTTCTTTATTTTACCCAATTCTCGTTTCTTGATTTTATTGAATTCTCTTTCTTGATTTTCTTGAATTTCCCCAAGAACCAACTCATATGAGGATGAGAGATAATACCAAGCATTCTTGATAAGAGTATACATTGTTCTTTCTGCATCCCAGTGTTGGCGACTCTGCTCACGAACCCAGAAGAAAAATATAAAAAAAGAAGAGAACATAACATGCTGGCGAACACCAAGGGCACGATTTTGAAAATTGACTGATACGAGCTCTAGAGGGGCTTAAGGGGAATCGATATGGGATCAAGATCGAGGTTCTCGAGTATGCTGGTGGGTTGAAACCAGAGGAGTTGATCGATTGGATCAATAGCCTAGAAAAATATTTTGAATGGAGTAACCTTGCTAAAGAGAAGAAGGTTAAGCTCGCATGCACAAAGTTGAAGGGACATGCATTGATTTGGTGGGATCATTTATAGACTACACGACAGAGGAATGGAAAGGAAAATATCAGGGATTGGACAAAGATGAAGAAGAAGTTACAGGAAAAATTTATACCTGTAGACTACTCCCAAACCCTATTTCGTAGATTTCAGAATCTTCGACAGAAGGATCAAAGCATTGAGGACTATACTAATGAATTCTACAAGCTATCCATTCGAGTGGAGCACAATGAGACGGAGGACCAAAAGGCTACCAGGTATGTAAATGGCCTAAGTTTTGTTGTTCAAGATGAGATGAGCATGCATCACACTCTTACAGTGGAGGATGCATATCAAATGGCCCTCAAGGAGGAGGAGAAATTGAAAAGGATTAATAGAAGAGGTAAGAAGGGATTCACACCCTCTTCAGGTCGGGGTCAAAGTGGATCTAATTTTCTCAAGGGAGAATCCTCAATACCTGCTAAACAAGAAGAAGATGGGCAGAATCTGAGAGGAAGAGGATACCAACGAGGTAGAGGTTACGGTGGTGGACGAAATGGGAATGATCCGAGGAGGTCGTATACCTATTATGGATGTGGTGAGGAGGGGCACAGAGCATTTGAGTGTCCCCAACGTGATGTCCAAGAAAGGGGTCAAGGAGGACAAGGAAGGGTCAATCTGGTTGAGATGGAAGAGCAAGATGAGGATGAAGTTGTTGCTGACATGGGGGAAGCACTTATGATAAGGAGGACGTTGATTGCTCCTAAGAAAGAGATGGTGCAAAGCAAAGCAAAGGGGTAGACCATAGATGGTGAAGATTCTTGGCTGCGAATGAACATATTTCGAACAAGGTGTACATCAGGAGGGAAGGTATGTAACATTGTCATTGATGGTGGTAGCTGTGAGAATATGGTGTCAAATGTCATGGTTGATAAAATGCACCTAAAATGTGAAAAACATCCTTATCCATATCGCATCTCATGGGTTAAGAAGGGGAATGAGGTAATAGTAGATCAGAGGTGTTTAATTAAATTTTCAATTGGGAGCACTTACAAGGATGAAGTGTGGTGTGATGTGATCTCGATGGATGCATGTCACATTCTATTGGGAAGACCTTGGTAGTACGATAGGGATACTAACCATAATGGGAGAAAGAATACTTACACATTCTGGAAGGATGGTGTAAAGGTAGTTCTTGTACCTCTGAAGGAGGATGGGCCGAGTGAGAGCTTGTTGATGATGAAGGAGTTTCTTGCAGAGATCAAGGATGCTAGCTTCTGTTATGCCTTAACAGCTAGGAAGCTAGAAATAGAGGAAGTGGTTATGCCTACAACAGTAGCTAAGTTGCTAAGTGAATATAAAGATATCACACCAGAGGAGTTACCAGATGGGCTACCACCAAAGAGGGATATCCAACATCACATGGATTTGATTCTAGGATCAGTGCTCCCAAATCAGGTAGCTTATCGGTTGAACCCGACACAGAATGCAGAGTTGAGTAGGCAAGTGATAGAGTTGATAAAGAAGGGATTAGTTAGGGAGAGTATGAGTCCATGTGCGACTCCAACATTGCTGACCCCAAAGAAATATGGTGACTGGTGGATGTGTGTGGATAGTAGAGCCATAAACAAGATCACAATAAAGTATCGGTATCCTATGTCGAGAGTGGATGACATGATGGATGGATTGGTTGGAGCTAAATACTTCAGTAAAATTGATCTACGGAGTGGCTACTACCAGATCAGAATTCGAGAAGGGGATGAATGGAAGACAACTTTTAAGACAAAATATGGATTGTACGAGTGGATGGTGATGCCATTTGGGTTGTCTAATGCACCCAGTACATTTATGCGGTTGATGAACATAGTACTACGGGAATATAATGGTAAGTTTGTGGTTGTGTATTTTGATGATATTTTGATTTATAGTAAAAGTGAAGAAGAGCATTTGTTACACCTGAAATTAGTGTTAGACGTGCTCAGGAAGGAGAAATTGTATGTCAACCTAAAGAAATGTAGATTTCTTCAAGATAGTTTAGTGTTTTTGGGATTTGTAATCTCGAGAGATGGCATGAGGATGGATGATGAGAAAGTGAAGGCGATTCTAGAATGGCCTCTTCCACGATCTATAATAGAAGTAAGGAGCTTTCATGGACTAGCTACCTTTTATAGGAAGTTCATCAGGAACTTCAGTAGTATAGCTTGCCCTTATAACTGAGTGCACGAAGGGGAAAGAGTTTGTATGGACTACGACAGCAACATAGAGTTTTGAACTCTTGAAGAAGAAGGTGTCGGAAGCCCCTGTTCTAGTGTTACCATATTTCAGTAAGGTGTTTGAGGTTGATTGTGATGCCTCATTTGTTGGAATTGGTGGTGTCTTAAGTCAAGAGGGCTGACTTGTAGCATTTTTTAGTGAGAAGCTGAATGATGCAAGGAAGAATTATTCTACATATGATGTGGAATTTTATGCAATTGTGCAAGCATTGCAACATTGGAGGCACTACTTACTCTCAAAGGAGTTTGTGTTGTTTACTGATCATGAAGCATTGAGGTATGTCAATTCTCAGAAAAAGTTAAATAGCAGGCATGCCAAATGGGTTTCATTTTTGCAACAGTATACATTTGTCCTGAAACACAAGTCGGAAAACAAAATAAGGTTGTTGATGCATTGAGTAGGAGAGTCTTGTTGTTGACCACTATGGAGAATGAAGTGGTAGGATTTGAGGGGATTAAATATCTGTATGAATCTGATGCAGATTTTGGGAATATTGTGCAACAGTGCAAAAGTGCGGTAGAGGGTGAGTCCCATACTATTTTTGAAGAGTATTTTTTATAGAATGGTTACTTGTTTAAGGGTAATCGATTATGCATTCCCAATGGCTCTATGAGAGAGAACATCTTGAGGGAATTACATAGTGGGGGTTTGGTTGGTCATTTTGGAGTAGCCAAAACTACCACTCTTGTAGAGGAGAAGTACTATTGGCTAAAAATGAAGAGAGATATAATCAAGTTTATCTCTAGATGCAGAGTATGTCAAATGGCTAAGGGCCATGCACAAAATACAAGGTTGTATATGCCACTGCCAGTTCCTACAGGACCATGGACCGATCTGAGTATGGATTTCATGTTGGGGTTGCCCAAGACACAGAGGGGTAAGGATTCAATTTTTGTTGTGGTAGACAGATTTTCAAAAATGGTGCATTTCATTGCTTGCCAAAAAACTAATGATGCAACTAGGACTGCAGTCTTATTCTTTGATGAGATTGTGTGGTTGCATGGTGTTCCAAAGACTATTACTTCTGATCGGGATACTAAGTTCTTGAGTCACTTTTGGAGGACATTGTGGAAGAATTTGAACACCAGGTTGTAGTTTAGTAGTGCTTACCACCCACAGACCGATGGGCAAATAGAGGTAGTGAACAGAAGCTTGGGAAACCTCTTACGATGCATAGTTGGAGAAAAACCAAAACAATGGGATTTAGCCTTGTCACAAGCCAAATTTGCATACAACAGTTTAGTGAACAGGTCAACAGGTAAATCTCCTTTTCAAATTATTTATGGTCAAAATCCTAGAGGTGTATTAGATTTGGTTGAGTTACCAATTGGGGAACAAGTTAGTGATGATGCAGAAGCATTTGCTGAGCATATCCAGAAAGTGCAAGAGTCAGTGAGGGAAAAATTGCAGAGTAGTAATGCTCACTACAAAGAGTCTGTTGATGCACACAGAAGGGTGAAAGTGTTTGAAGAGGGTGATATGGTCATGGTTCATCTTAGGAAAGAAATATTTCCTAAGGGGACGTATAACAAACTAAAACTTAAGAAAATTGGGCCATGCAGGATTTTGAAGAAGATCAATGATAATGCCTATAAAGTGGAGTTGCCCGATGAATTTGATATTTCACCCATTTTTAATGTTTCTGATTTATTTTAGTATCTTGGTACTATCGAGGATGGTGAATTATAGGAGACAATAAATTGGGCATGACGAGATGCCTAAGAAGAAAAAATATAGAGTTGCACAGGTGCTCGATAAGAAGGTGATCACCACCGGACATGGGAGCTACAACAGATTCCTGGTTCAGTGGGAAGGATTACCACAGTCAGATAACACTTGGGTTTCAGAGTCAGAGCTAAAGAAAATTGATAACCAGAAGCTACAAGATTTCAATTCAGCTGAACTCGCAGGAGCTGAGTTCTTTTTCACTAGAGGAGAATGATGCACCTTGTCGGAGCCATAACTTGTGAACCGTACGCCCGTTTGCCTTGAAATTTAATAGGTGGTTCTACATGCATGTTCTGCATTAGGATAATATCTGATTCTCTTGACCCTCCAAAAATCATGTTTTCGAGACCTAACTCCGACATCTAGTGTCCCAAAATTAGCTTTTAGAATAGGTTCTCGAGTTTTTTGGGTTTTTTGGATGTTAGAAGTTTATTATCTTTTGTTATACCTTAAGTTGAGACCTAATATTTTAAATTAAGGTTTTTTATTGTAAGAGGGATGTGTGCACCAAATTTGGGTGCAATCCGACTCATTTCTATTTTTAGTAGTTTTTAGGAAAAATATCTATTTTTAGTAGTTTTTAGAAAAAGATATTTTTAGGTTTTTAGGGTTTCTTTGGTTTTCGGTTGCTATATGATGGATTGTAATATTTTGGAGAAGGGGTGTGAATTCAGGAATGAGAAGAATATCAATTTGTAGTTTTCTTCCATTATTGCATTTGTGTTATGTGATTGGAGTCCATTTTGTTGGTCTCTTGTAGTTGAGTTTACACCATTTGGTATCAGAGCGGGTGTGATCTCGCTAGTGAAGGGAAGATGCCACCTAGAAGATATGCCTATATGAATAGGTAGATCGAGGATCTGAATGTAAAAATAGCATGGTTGACTAGTGTGATTGATCGCATGGGAGAGAGACATCCTAGGGCACGTGCAGATCAAGGATCTGATGATGAAAATATACTTGAGGAACGTGGATCTGAGGTCCACGTAGAAGTAGAACTAGAGGGCCTAGAGGAAGAAGGGCATGATTTTGAAAATTGGCTGATACGAGCTCTAGAGGGGCTTAAGGGGAATCGATATGGGATCAAGATCGAGGTTCTCGAGTATGTTGGTGGGTTGAAACTAGAGGAGTTGATCGATTGGATCAATAGCCTAGAAAAATATTTTGAATGGAGTAACCTTGCTAAAGAGAAGAAGGTTAAGCTCGCATGCACAAATTTGAAGGGACATGCATTGATTTGGTGGGATCATTTACAGACTACATGACAGAGGAATGGAAAGGAAAAGATCAAGGATTGGACAAAGATGAAGAAGAAGTTACAAGAAAAATTTATACTTGTAGACTACTCCCAAACCCTATTTCATAGATTTCAGAATCTTCGATAGAAGGATCAAAGCATTGAGGACTATACTAATGAATTCTACAAGCTATCCATTCGAGTGGAGCACAATGAGATGGAGGACCAAAAGGCTGCCAGGTATGTAAATGGCCTAAGTTTTGTTGTCCAAGATGAGATGAGCATGCATCACACTCTTATAGTGGAGGATGCATATCAAATGGCCCTCAAGGTAGAGGAGAAATTGAAAAGGGTTAATAGAAGAGGTAAGAAGGGATTCACACCCTCTTTAGGTCGGGGTCGAAGTGGATCTAATTTTCTCAAGGGAGAATCCTCAATACCTGCTAAACAAGAAGAAGATGGGCAGAATCTGAGAGGAAGAGGATACCAACGAGGTAGAGGTTACGATGGTGGATGAAATGGGAATGATCCAAGGAGGTCGTATACCTGTTATGGATGTGGTGAGGAGGGGCATAGAGCATTTGAGTGTCCCCAATGTGATGTCCAAGAAAGGGGTCAAGGAGGACAAGGAAGGGTCAATCTGGTTGAGATGGAAGAGCAGGATGAGGATGAAGTTGTTGCTGACATGGGGGAAGCACTTATGATAAGGAGGATGTTGATTGCTCCTAATAAAGAGATGGTGCAGAGCAAAGCAAAGGGGTAGACCATAGATGGTGAAGATTCTTGGCTACGAACGAACATATTTCGAACAAGGTGTACATCAAGAGGGAAGGTATGTAACATTGTCATTGATGGTGGTAGCTGTGAGAATATGGTGTCAAATGTCATGGTTGATAAAATGCACCTGAAATGTGAAAAGCATCCTTATCCATATCGCATCTCATGGGTTAAGAAGGGGAATGAGGTAATAGTAGATCAGAGGTGTTTAATTAAATTTTCAATTGGGAGCACTTACAAGGATGAAGTGTGGTGTGATGTGATCTCGATGGATGCATGTCACATTCTATTGGGAAGACCTTGGCAGTACGATAGGGATACTAACCATAATGGGAGAAAGAATACTTACACATTCTGGAAGGATGGTGTAAAGGTAGTTCTTGTACCTCTAAAGGAGGATGGGCCGAGTGAGAGCTTGTTGATGATGAAGGAGTTTCTTGCAGAGATCAAGGATGCTAGCTTCTATTATGCCTTAATAGCTAGGAAGCTAGAAATAGAGGAAGTGGTTATACCTACAATAGCAGCTAAGTTGCTAAGTGAATATAAAGATGTCACACCAGAGGAGTTACCATATGGGCTACCACCAAAGAGGGATATCCAACATCACATGGATTTGATTCTAGGATCAACGCTCCCAAATCAGGCAACTTATCGGTTGAACCCAACACAGAATGCAGAGTTGAGTAGGCAAGTGATAGAGTTGATAAAGAAGGGATTAGTTAGGGAGAGTATGAGTCCATGTGCGACTCCAGCATTGCTTGACCCCAAAGAAATATGGTGACTGGCGGATGTGTGTGGATAGTAGAGCCATAAACAAGATCACAATAAAGTATCGGTATCCTATGTCGAGAGTGGATGACATGATGGATGGATTGGCTAGAGCTAAATACTTCAGTAAAATTGATCTACAGAGTGGCTACTACCAGATCAGAATTAGAGAAGGGGATGAATGGAAGACAACTTTTAAGACAAAATATGGGTTGTACGAGTGGATGGTGATGCCATTTGGGTTGTCTAATGCACCCAGTACATTTATGCGGTTGATGAACAGAGTACTACAGGAATATAATGGTAAGTTTGTGGTTGTGTATTTTGATGATATTTTGATTTATAGTAAAAGTGAAGAAGAGCATTTGTTACACCTGAAATTAGTGTTAGACGTGCTCAGGAAGGAGAAATTGTATGTCAACCTGAAGAAATGTAGATTTCTTCAAGATAGTTTAGTGTTTTTAGGATTTGTAATCTCAAGAGATGGCATGAGGATGGATGATGAGAAAGTGAAGGTGATTCTGGAATGGCCTCTTCCATGAACTATAATAGAAGTAAGGAGCTTTCATGGCCTAGCTACCTTTTACAGAAAGTTCATCAGGAACTTCAGTAGTATAGCTGCCCCTATAACTGAGTGCACGAAGGGGAAAGAGTTTGTATGGACTACGACAACAACAGAGAGTTTTGAACTCTTGAAGAAGAAGGTGTCGGAAGACCCTGTTCTAGTGTTACCATATTTTAGTAAGGTGTTTGAGGTTGATTGTGATGCCTCATTTGTTGGAATTGGTGGTGTCTTAAGTCAAGAGGGCCGACCTGTAGCATTTTTTAGTGAGAAGTTGAATGATGCAAGGAAGAATTATTCTACATATGATGTGGAATTTTATGCAATTGTGCAAGCATTGCAACATTGGAGGCACTACTTACTCTCAAAGGAGTTTGTGTTGTTTACTGATCATGAAGCATTGAGGTATGTCAATTCTCAAAAAAAGTTAAATAGTAGGCATGCCAAATGGGTTTCATTTTTGCAACAGTATACATTTGTCCTGAAACACAAGTCAGGAAAACAAAATAAGGTTGTTGATGCATTGAGTAGGAGAGTCTTGTTGTTGACCACTATGGAGAATGAAGTGGTAGGATTTGAGGGGATTAAAGATCTGTATGAATCTGATGCAGATTTTGGGAATATTGTGCAATAGTGCAAAAGTGCGGTAGAGGGTGAGTCCCATACTATTTTTGAAGAGTATTTTTTATAGAATGGTTACTTGTTTAAGGGTAATCGATTATGCATTCCCAATGGCTCTATGAGAGAGAACATCTTGAGGGAATTACATAGTGGGGGTTTGGCTGGTCATTTTGGAGTAGCCAAAACTACCACTCTTGTAGAGGAGAAGTACTATTGGCCAAAAATGAAGAGAGATATAATCAAGTTTGTCTCTAGATGCAGAGTATGTCAAATGGCTAAGGGCCATGCACAAAATATAGGGTTGTATATGCCACTACCAGTTCCTACAGGACCATGGACCGATCTAAGTATGGATTTCATGTTGGGGTTGCCCAAGACATAGAGGGGTAAGGATTCAATTTTTGTTGTGGTAGATAGATTTTCAAAAATGGTGCATTTCATTGCTTGTCAAAAAACTAATGATGCAACTAGGATTGTAGTCTTATTCTTTGATGAGATTGTGTGGTTGCATGGTGTTCCAAAGACTATTACTTCTGATCGGGATACTAAGTTCTTGAGTCACTTTTGGAGGACGTTGTGGAAAAATTTGAATACCAGGTTGCAGTTCAATAGTGCTTACCACCCATAGACCGATGGGCAAATAGAGGTAGTGAACAGAAGCTTGGGAAACCTCTTACGATGCATAGTTGGAGAAAAACCAAAATAATGGGATTTAGCCTTGTCACAAGCCGAATTTGCATACAATAGTTCAGTGAATAGGTCGACAGGTAAATCTCCTTTTCAAATTATTTATGGTCAAAATCCTAGAGGTGTATTAGATTTGGTTGAGTTACCAATTGGGGAACAAGTTAGTGATGATGCAGAAGCATTTGCTGAGCATATCCAGAAAGTGCAAGAGTTAGTGAGGGAAAAATTGCAGAGTAGTAATGCTCACTACAAAGAGTCTGTTGATGCACACAGAAGGGTGAAAGTGTTTGAAGAGGGTGATATGGTCATGGTTCATCTTAGGAAAGAAATATTTCCTAAGGGGACGTATAACAAACTGAAACTTAAGAAAATTGGGCCATGCAGGATTTTGAAGAAGATCAATGATAATGCCTATAAAGTGGAGTTGCCCGATGAATTTGATATTTCACCCATTTTTAATGTTTCTGATTTATTTTAGTATCTTGGTACTATCGAGGATGGTGAATTATAGGAGATAATAAATTGGGCATGACAGATGCCTAAGAAGAAAAAAGATAGAGTTGCACAGGTGCTCGATAAGAAGGTGATCACCACCAGACATGGGAGCTACAACAGATTCCTGGTTCAGTGGGAAGGATTACCACAGTCGGATAACACTTGGGTTTTAGAGTCAGAGCTAAAGAAAATTGATAACCATAAGCTACAAGATTTCAATTCAGCTGAACTCGTAGGAGCTGAGTTCTTTTTCACTAGAGGAGAATGATGCACCTTGTCGAAGCCATAACTTGTGAACCGTACGCCCGTTTGCCTTGAAATTTAATAGGTGGTTCCACATGCATGTTCTACATCAGGATAATCTTTGATGCTCTTAACCCTCCAAAAATCATGTTTTTGGGACCTAACTCCTACATCTAGTGCCCCAAAATTAGCTTTTAGAATAGGTTCTTGAGTTTTTTGGTTTTTTTGGATGTTAGAAGTTTATTATCTTTTGTTATACCTTAATTTGAGACCTAATATTTTAAATTAAGGTTCATTATTGTAAGAGGGATGTGTGCACCGAATTTGGGTGCAATCCGACTCATTTCTATTTTTAGCAGTTTTTAGAAAAAGATCTATTTTTAGTAGTTTTAGAAAAAGATATTTTTAGGGTTTCTTTGGTTTTCGGTTGCTATATGATGGATTGTAATATTTTGTAGAAGGGGTGTGAATTCAGGAATGAGAAGAATATCAATTTGTAGGTTTCTTCCATTATATTGCATTTGTGTTATGTGATTGGAGTCCATTTTGTTGGTCTCTTGTAGTTGAGTTTACACCATTTGGTATCAGAGCGGGTGTGATCTCGCTAGTGAAGGGAAGATGCCACCTAGAAGATATGCCCATATGAATAGGTAGATCAAGGATCTAAATGTAGAAATAGCATGGTTGACTGGTGTGATTGATCGCATGGGAGAGAGACATCCTAGGGCACGTGCAGATCAAGGATCTGATGATGAAAATATACCTGAGGAATGTGGATCTGAGGTCCACGTAGAAGTAGAACTAGAGGGCCTAGAGGAAGAAGGGCATGATTTTGAAAATTGACTGATACGAGCTCTAGAGGGGCTTAAGGGGAATCGAGATGGGATCAAGATCGAGGTTCTCGAGTATGTTGGTGGGTTGAAACTAGAGGAGTTGATCGATTGGATCAATAGCCTAGAAAAATATTTTGAATGGAGTAACCTTGCTGAAGAGAAGAAGGTTAAGCTCGCATGCACAAAGTTGAAGGGACATGCATTGATTTGGTGGGATCATTTACAGACTACATGATAGAGGAATGGAAAGGAAAAGATCAGGGATTGGACAAAGATGAAGAAGAAGTTACAGGAAAAATTTATACCTGTAGACTACTCCCAAACCCTATTTCGTAGATTTTAGAATCTTCGACAGAAGGATCAAAGCATTGAGGACTATACTAATGAATTCTACAAGCTATCCATTCGAGTGGAGCACAATGAGACGGAGGACCAAAAGGCTACCAGGTATGTAAATGGCCTAAGTTTTGTTGTTCAAGATGAGATGAGCATGCATCACACTCTTACAGTGGAGGATGCGTATCAAATGGCCCTCAAGGTGGAGGAGAAATTGAAAAGGATTAATAGAAGAGGTAAGAAGGGATTCACACCCTCTTCAGGTCAGGGTCAAAGTGGATCTAATTTTCTCAAGGGAGAATCCTCAATACCTGCTAAACAAGAAGAAGATGGGCAGAATCTGAGAGGAAGAGGATACCAACGAGGTAGAGGTTACGGTGGTGGATGAAATGGGAATGATCCAAGGAGGTCGTATACCTGTTATGGATGTGGTGAGGAGGGGCACAAAGCATTTGAGTGTCCCCAATGTGATGTCCAAGAAAGGGGTCAAGGAGGACAAGGAAGGGTCAATCTGGTTGAGATGGAAGAGCAGGATGAGGATGAAGTTGTTGCTGACATGGGGGAAGCACTTATGATAAGGAGGACATTGATTGCTCCTAAGAAAGAGAAGGTGCAGAGCAAAGCAAAGGGGCAGACCATAGATGGTGAAGATTCTTGGCTACGAACGAACATATTTCGAACAAGGTGTACATCAGGAGGGAAGGTATGTAACATTGTCATTGATGGTGGTAGCTATGAGAATATGGTGTCAAATGTCATGGTTGATAAAATGCACCTGAAATGTGAAAAACATCCTTATCCATATCGCATCTCATGGGTTAAGAAGGGGAATGAGGTAACAGTAGATCAAAGGTGTTTAATTAAATTTTCAATTGGGAGCACTTACAAGGATGAAGTGTGGTGTGATGTGATCTCGATGGATGCATGTCACATTCTATTGGGAAGACCTTGGCAGTACGATAGGGATACTAACCATAATGGGAGAAAGAATACTTACACATTCTGGAAGGATGGTGTAAAGGTAGTTCTTGTACCTCTGAAGGAGGATGGGCCGAGTGAGAGCTTGTTGATGATGAAGGAGTTTCTTGCAGAGATCAGGGATGCTAGCTTCTGTTATGCCTTAACAGCTAGGAAGCTAGAAATAGAGGAAGTGGTTATGCCTACAACAACAACTAAGTTGCTAAGTGAATATAAAGATGTCACACCAGAGGAGTTACCAGATGGGCTACCACCAAAAAGGGATATCCAACATCACATGGATTTGATTCCAGGATCAACGCTCCCAAATCAGGCAGCTTATCGGTTGAACCCAACACAGAATGCAGAGTTGAGTAGGCAAGTGACAGAGTTGATAAAGAAGGGATTAGTTAGGGAGAGTATGAGTCCATGTGCGACTCCAACATTGCTGACCCCAAAGAAATATGGTGATTGGTGAATGTGTGTGGATAGTAGAGCCATAAACAAGATCATAATAAAGTATCGGTATCCTATGCCGAGAGTGGATGACATGATGGATGGATTGGTTGGAGCTAAATACTTTAGTAAAATTGATCTACGGAGTGGCTACTACTAGATCAAAATTCGAGAAGGGGATGAATGGAAGACAACTTTTAAGATAAAATATGGATTGTACGAGTGGATGGTGATGCCATTTGGGTTGTCTAATGCACCTAGTACATTTATGCGGTTGATGAACATAGTACTACGGGAATATAATGGTAAGTTTGTGGTTGTGTATTTTGATGATATTTTGATTTATAGTAAAAGTGAAGAAGAGCATTTGTTACACCTGAAATTAGTGTTAGACGTGCTCAGGAAGGAGAAATTGTATGTCAACCTAAAGAAATGTAGATTTCTTCAAGATAGTTTAGTGTTTTTAGGATTTGTAATCTCGAGAGATGGCATGAGGATGGATGATGAGAAAGTGAAGGCGATTCTGGAATGGCCTCTTCCATGATCTATAATAGAAGTAAGGAGCTTTCATGGACTAGCTACCTTTTACAGAAAGTTCATCAGGAACTTCAGTAGTATAGCTGCCCCTATAACTGAGTGCACGAAGGGGAAAGAGTTTGTATGGACTACGACAACAACAGAGAGTTTTGAACTCTTGAAGAAGAAGGTGTCGGAAGCCCCTGTTCTAGTGTTACCATATTTTAGTAAGGTGTTTGAGGTTGATTGTGATGCCTCATTTGTTGGAATTGGTGGTGTCTTAAGTCAAGAGGGCCGACCTATAGCATTTTTTAGTGAGAAGTTGAATGATGCAAGGAAGAATTATTCTACATATGATGTGGAATTTTATGCAATTGTGCAAGCATTGCAACATTGGAGGCACTACTTAATCTCAAAGGAGTTTGTGTTGTTTACTGATCATGAAGCATTGAGGTATGTCAATTCTCAGAAAAAGTTAAATAGTAGGCATGCCAAATGGGTTTCATTTTTGCAACAGTATACATTTGTCCTGAAACACAAGTCGGGAAAACAGAATAAGGTTGTTGATGCATTGAGTAGGAGAGTCTTGTTGTTGACCACTATGGAGAATGAAGTGGTAGGATTTGAGGGGATTAAAGATCTGTATGAATCTGATGCAGATTTTGGGAATATTGTGCAACAGTGCAAAAGTGCGGTAGAGGGTGAGTCCCGTACTATTTTTGAAGAGTATTTTTTACAGAATGGTTACTTGTTTAAGGGTAATCGATTATGCATTCCCAATGGCTCTATGAGAGAGAACATCTTGAGGGAATTACATAGTGGGGGTTTGGCTGGTCATTTTGGAGTAGCCAAAACTACCACTCTTGTAGAGGAGAAGTACTATTGGCCAAAAATGAAGAGAGATATAATCAAGTTTGTCTCTAGATGCAGAGTATGTCAAATGGCTAAGGGCCATGCACAAAATACAGGGTTGTATATGCCACTGCCAGTTCCTACAGGACCATGGACCGATCTGAGTATGGATTTCATGTTGGGGTTGCCCAAGACACAGAGGGGTAAGGATTCAATTTTTGTTGTGGTAGATAGATTTTCAAAAATGGTGCATTTCATTGCTTGTCAGAAAACTAATGATGCAACTAGGACTGCAGTCTTATTCTTTGATGAGATTGTGTGGTTGCATGGTGTTCCAAAGACTATTACTTCTGATCGGGATACTAAGTTCTTGAGTCACTTTTGGAGGACGTTGTGGAAAAATTTGAATACCAGGTTGCAGTTCAGTAGTGCTTACCACCCACAGACCGATGGGCAAATAGAGGTAGTGAATAGAAGCTTGGGAAACCTCTTACGATGCATAGTTGGAGAAAAACCAAAACAATGGGATTTAGCCTTGTCACAAGCCGAATTTGCATACAATAGTTCAGTGAACAGGTCAACAGGTAAATCTCCTTTTCAAATTATTTATGGTCAAAATCCTAGAGGTGTATTAGATTTGGTTGAGTTACCAATTGGGGAACAAGTTAGTGATGATGTCAAAGCATTTGCTGAGCATATCCAGAAAGTGCAAGAGTTAGTGAGGGAAAAATTGCAGAGTAGTAATGCTCACTACAAAGAGTCTGCTGATGCACATAGAAGGGTGAAAGTGTTTGAAGAGGGTGATATGGTCATGGTTCATCTTAGGAAAGAAATATTTCCTAAGGGGACGTATAACAAATTGAAACTTAAGAAAATTGGGCCATGCAAGATTTTGAAGAAGATCAATGATAATGCCTATAAAGTGGAGTTGCTTGATGAATTTGATATTTCACCCATTTTTAATGTTTTTGATTTATTTTAGTATCCTGGTACTATCGAGGATGGTGAATTATAGGAGATAGTAAATTGGGCATGATAGATGCCTAAGAAGAAAAAGATAGAGTTGCACAGGTGCTCGATAAGAAGGTGATCACCACCAGACATGGGAGCTACAACAGATTCCTGGTTCAGTGGGAAGGATTACCACAGTCGGATAACACTTGGGTTTTAGAGTCAGAGCTAAAGAAAATTGATAACCAGAAGCTACAGGATTTCAATTCAGCTGAACTCGCAGGAGCTGAGTTCTTTTTCACTAGAGGAGAATGATGCACCTTGTCGGAGCCATAACTTGTGAACCGTACGCCCGTTTGCCTTGAAATTTAATAGGTGGTTCCACATGCATGTTCTGCATCAGGATGATCTTTGATCCTCTTGACCCTCCAAAAATCATGTTTTTGGGACCTAACTCCTACATCTAGTGCCCCAAAATTAGCTTTTAGAATAGGTTCTCGAGTTTTTTGGGTTTTTTTGGATGTTAGAAGTTTATTATCTTTTGTTATACCTTAATTTGAGACCTAATATTTTAAATTAAGGTTCATTATTGTAAGAGGGATGTGTGCACCAAATTTGGGTGCAATCCGACTCATTTCTATTTTTAGTAGTTTTTAGGAAAAAGATCTATTTTTAGCAATTTTAGAAAAAAAATTTTTAGGGTTTCTTTGGTTTTGGTTGCTATATGATGGATTGTAATATTTTGTAGAAGGGGTGTGAATTCAGGAATGAGAAGAATATCAATTTGTAGTTTTCTTCCATTATTGCATTTGTGTTATGTGATTGGAGTCCATTTTGTTGGTCTCTTGTAGCTTAGTTTACACCATTTGGTATCATAGCGGGTGTGATCTCGCTAGTGAAGGGAAGATGCCACCTAGAAGATATGCCCATATGAATAGGTAGATCGAGGATCTAAATGCAGAAATAGCATGACTGACTGGTGTGATTGATCGCATGGGAGAGAGACGTCCTAGGGCACGTGCAGATCAAGGATCTGATGATGAAAATATACCTGAGGAACGTGGATCTGAGGTCCATGTAGAAGTAGAACTAGAGGGCCTAGAGGAAGAAGGGCATGATTTTGAAAATTGACTGATACGAGCTCTAGAGGGGCTTAAGGGGAATCGATATGGGATCAAGATCGAGGTTCTTGAGTATTTTGGTGGGTTGAAACTAGAGGAGTTGATCGATTGGATCAATAGCCTAGAAAAATATTTTGAATGGAGTAACCTTGCTGAAGAGAAGAAGGTTAAGCTCGCATGCACAAAGTTGAAGGGACATGCATTGATTTGGTGGGATCATTTATAGACTACACGATAGAGGAATGGAAAGGAAAATATCAGGGATTGGACAAAGATGAAGAAGAAGTTACAGGAAAAATTTATACCTGTAGACTACTCCCAAACCCTATTTCATAGATTTTAGAATCTTCGATAGAAGGATCAAAGCATTGAGGACTATACTAATGAATTCTACAAGCTATCCATTCGAGTGGAGCACAATGAGATGGAGGACCAAAAGGCTGCTAGGTATGTAAATGGCCTAAGTTTTGTTGTTCAAGATGAGATGAGCATGCATCACACTCTTATAGTGGAGGATGCATATCAAATGGCCCTCAAGGTGGAGGAGAAATTGAAAAGGATTAATAGAAGAGGTAAGAAGGGATTCACACCCTCTTCAGGTCGGGGTCGAAGTGGATCTAATTTTCTCAAGGGAGAATCCTCAATACCTGCTAAACAAGAAGAAGATGGGCAGAATCTGAGAGGAAGAGGATACCAACGAGGTAGAGGTTACGATGGTGGATGAAATGGGAATGATCCGAGGAGGTCGTATACCTATTATGGATGTGGTGAGGAGGGGCATAGAGCATTTGAGTGTCCCCAATGTGATGTCCAAGAAAGGGGTCAAGGAGGACAAGGAAGGGTCAATCTGGTTGAGATGGAAGAGCAGGATGAGGATGAAGTTGTTGCTGACATGGGGGAAGCACTTATGATAAGGAGGACATTGATTGCTCCTAAGAAAGAGATGGTGCAGAGCAAAGCAAAGGGGCAGACCATAGATGGTGAAGATTCTTGGCTGCGAATGAACATATTTCGAACAAGGTGTACATCAGGAGGGAAGGTATGTAACATTGTCATTGATGGTGGTAGTTGTGAGAATATGGTGTCAAATGTCATGGTTGATAAAATGCACCTGAAATGTGAAAAGCATCCTTATCCATATCGCATCTCATGGGTTAAGAAGGGGAATGAGGTAATAGTAGATCAGAGGTGTTTAATTAAATTTTCAATTGGGAGCACTTACAAGGATGAAGTGTGGTGTGATGTGATCTCGATGGATGCATGTCACATTCTATTGGGAAGACCTTGGCAGTACGATAGGGATACTAACCATAATGGGAGAAAGAATACTTACACATTCTGGAAGGATGGTGTAAAGGTAGTTCTTGTACCTCTGAAGGAGGATGGGCCGAGTGAGAGCTTGTTGATGATGAAGGAGTTTCTTGTAGAGATCAGGGATGCTAGCTTCTGTTATGCCTTAACAGCTAGGAAGCTAGAAATAGAGGAAGTGGTTATGCCTACAGCAGTAGCTAAGTTGCTAAGTGAATATAAAGATATCACACCAGAGGAGTTACCAGATGGGCTACCACCAAAAAGGGATATCCAACATCACATGGATTTGATTCCAGGATCAGCACTCCCAAATCAGGTAGCTTATCGGTTGAACCCGACATAGAATGCAGAGTTGAGTAGGCAAGTGACAGAGTTGATAAAGAAGGGATTAGTTAGGGAGAGTATGAGTCCATGTGCGACTCCAACATTGCTGACCCCGAAGAAATATGGTGACTGGCGAATGTGTGTAGATAGTAGAGCCATAAACAAAATCATAATAAAGTATCGGTATCCTATGTCGAGAGTGGATGACATGATGGATGGATTGGCTGGAGCTAAATACTTTAGTAAAATTGATCTATGGAGTGGCTACTACCAGATCAGAATTCGAGAAGGGGATGAATGGAAGACAACTTTTAAGACAAAATATGGATTGTACGAGTGGATGGTGATGCCATTTGGGTTGTCTAATGCACCCAGTACATTTATGCGGTTGATGAACATAGTACTACGGGAATATAATGGTAAGTTTGTGGTTGTGTATTTTGATGATATTTTGATTTATAGTAAAAGTGAAGAAGACCATTTGTTACACCTAAAATTAGTGTTAGACATGCTCAGGAAGGAGAAATTGTATGTCAACCTGAAGAAATGTAGATTTCTTCAAGATAGTTTAGTGTTTTTGGGATTTGTAATCTCGAGAGATGGCATGAGGATGGATGATGAGAAAGTGAAGGCGATTCTGGAATGGCCTCTTCCATGATCTATAATAGAAGTAAGGAGCTTTCATGGACTAGCTACCTTTTACAGGAAGTTCATCAGGAACTTCAGTAGTATAGCTGCCCCTATAACTGAGTGCACGAAGGGGAAAGAGTTTGTATGGACTACGACAACAACAGAGAGTTTTGAACTCTTGAAGAAGAAGGTGTCGAAAGCCCCTGTTCTAGTGTTACCATATTTTAGTAAGGTGTTTGAGGTTGATTGTGATGCCTCATTTGTTGGAATTGGTGGTGTCTTAAGTCAAGAGGGCCGACTTGTAGCATTTTTTAGTGAGAAGTTGAATGATGCAAGGAAGAATTATTCTACATATGATGTGGAATTTTATGCAATTGTGCAAGCATTGCAACATTGGAGGCACTACTTAATCTCAAAGGAGTTTGTGTTGTTTACTGATCATGAAGCATTGAGGTATGTCAATTCTCAAAAAAGTTAAATAGCAGGCATGCCAAATGGGTTTCATTTTTGCAACAGTATACATTTGTCCTGAAACACAAGTCAGGAAAATAGAATAAGGTTGTTGATGCATTGAGTAGGAGAGTCTTGTTGTTGACCACTATGGAGAATGAAGTGGTAGGATTTGAGGGGATTAAAGATCTGTATGAATCTGATGCAGATTTTGGGAATATTGTGCAACAGTGCAAAAGTGCGGTAGGGGGCGAGTCCCGTACTATTTTTGAAGAGTATTTTTTACATAATGGTTACTTGTTTAAGGGTAATCGATTATGCATTCCCAATGGCTCTATGAGAGAGAACATCTTGAGGGAATTACATAGTGGGGGTTTGGCTGGTCATTTTGGAGTAGCCAAAACTACCACTCTTGTAGAGGAGAAGTACTATTGGCCAAAAATGAAGAGAGATATAATCAAGTTTGTCTCTAGATGCAGAGTATGTCAAATGGCTAAGGGCCATGCACAAAATATAGGGTTGTATATGCCACTGCCAGTTCCTACAGGACCATGGACCGATCTGAGTATGGATTTCATGTTGGGGTTGCCCAAGACATAGAGGGGTAAGGATTCAATTTTTGTTGTGGTAGACAGATTTTCAAAAATGGTGCATTTCATTGCTTGTCAAAAAACTAATGATGCAACTAGGACTGCAGTCTTATTCTTTGATGAGATTGTGCGGTTGCATGGTGTTCCAAAGACTATTACTTCTGATTGGGATACTAAGTTCTTGAGTCACTTTTGGAGGACATTGTGGAAAAAGTTGAATACCAGGTTGTAGTTCAGTAGTGCTTACCACCCATAGATCGATGGGCAAATAGAGGTAGTGAATAGAAGCTTGGGAAACCTCTTACGATGCATAGTTGGAGAAAAACCAAAACAATGGGATTTAGCCTTGTCACAAGCCGAATTTGCATACAACAGTTCAGTGAATAGGTCAATAGGTAAATCTCCTTTTCAAATTATTTATGGTCAAAATCCTAGAGGTGTATTAGATTTGGTTGAGTTACCAATTGGGGAACAAGTTAGTGATGATGCAGAAGCATTTGCTGAGCATATCCAGAAAGTGCAAGAGTCAGTGAGGGAAAAATTGCAGAGTAGTAATGCTCACTACAAAGAGTCTATTGATGCACACAGAAGGGTGAAAGTGTTTGAAGAGGGTGATATGGTCATGGTTCATCTTAGGAAAGAAATATTTCCTAAGGGGACATATAACAAACTAAAACTTAAGAAAATTGGGCCATGCAGGATTTTGAAGAAGATCAATGATAATGCCTATAAAGTGGAGTTGCCCGATGAATTTGATATTTCACCCATTTTTAATGTTTCTGATTTATTTCAGTATCCTGGTACTATCGAGGATGGTGAATTATAGGAGACAATAAATTGGGCATGACAGATGCCTAAGAAGAAAAAATATAGAGTTGCACAGGTGCTCGATAAGAAGGTGATCACCACCAGACATGGGAGCTACAACAAATTCCTGGTTCAGTGGGAAGGATTACCATAGTCAGATAACACTTGGGTTTCAGAGTCAGAGCTAAAGAAAATTGATAACCAGAAGCTACAGGATTTCAATTCAGCTGAACTCGTAGGAGCTGAGTTCTTTTTCACTAGAGGAGAATGATGCACCTTGTCGGAGCCATAACTTGTGAACCGTACGCCCGTTTGCCTTGAAATTTAATAGGTGGTTCCACGTGCATGTTCTACATCAGGATGATCTTTGATCCTCCTGACCCTCCAAAAATCATGTTTTTGGGACCTAACTCCGACATCTAGTGCCCCAAAATTAGCTTTTAGAATAGGTTCCTAGGTTTTTGGGTTTTTTGGCTGTTAGAAGTTTATTATATTTTGTTATACCTTAATTTGAGACCTAATATTTTAAATTAAGGTTCATTATTGTAATAGGGATGTGTGCACCAAATTTGGGTGCAATCCGACTCATTTCTATTTTTAGCAGTTTTTAGGAAAAAGATGATTTTAGTTTTAGAAAAAATTTTTAGGGTTTCTTTGGTTTTCGGTTGCTATATGATGGATTGTAATATTTTGTAGAAGGGGTGTGAATTCAGGAATGAGAAGAATATCAATTGGCAGTTTTCTTCCATTATTGCATTTGTGTTATGTGATTGGAGTCCATTTTGTTGGTCTCTTGTAGCTGAGTTTACACCATTTGGTATCAGAGCGGATGTGATCTCGCTAGTGAAGGGAAGATGCCACCTAGAAGATATGCCCATATGAATAGGTAGATCGAAGGATCTAAATGTAGAAATAGCATGATTGGTGGATTGATCGCATGGGAGAGAGACGTCCTAGGGCACATGGAGATCAAGGATCTGATGATGAAAATATACCTTGAGGAATGTGGATCTGAGGTCCACGTAGAAGTAGAACCAAAGGGCCTAGAGGAAGAAGGGCATGATTTTGAAAATTGACTGATACGAGCTCTAGAGGGGCTTAAGGGGAATCGATATGGGATCAAGATCGAGGTTCTCGAGTATGCTGGTGGGTTGAAACCAGAGGAGTTGATCGATTGGATCAATAGCCTAGAAAAATATTTTGAATGGAGTAACCTTGCTGAAGAGAAGAAGGTTAAGCTCACATGCACAAAGTTGAAGGGACATGCATTGATTTGGTGGGATCATTTATAGACTACACGATAGAGGAATGGAAAGGAAAAGATCAAGGATTGGACAAAGATGAAGAAGAAGTTATAGGAAAAATTTATACCTGTAGACTACTCCCAAACCCTATTTCATAGATTTCAGAATCTTCGATAGAAGGATCAAAGCATTGAGGACTATACTAATGAATTCTACAAGCTATCCATTCGAGTGGAGCACAATGAGATGGAGGACCAAAAGGCTTCCAGGTATGTAAATGGCCTAAGTTTTGTTGTTCAAGATGAGATGAGCATGCATCGCACTCTTACAGTGGAGGATGCGTATCAAATGGCCCTCAAGGTGGAGGAGAAATTGAAAAGGATTAATAGAAGAGGTAAGAAGGGATTCACACCCTCTTCAGGTCGGGGTCGAAGTGGATCTAATTTTCTCAAGGGAGAATCCTCAATACCTGCTAAACAAGAAGAAGATGGGCAGAATCTGAGAGGAAGAGGATACCAACGAGGTAGAGGTTACGATGGTGGACGAAATGGGAATGATCCGAGGAGGTCGTATACCTGTTATGGATGTGGTGAGGAGGGGCACAGAGCATTTGAGTGTCCCCAATGTGATGTCCAAGAAAGGGGTCAAGGAGGACAAGGAAGGGTCAATCTGGTTGAGATGGAAGAGCAGGATGAGGATGAAGTTGTTGCTGACATGGGGGAAGCACTTATGATAAGGAGGACGTTGATTGCTCCTAAGAAAGAGATGGTGCAGAGCAAAGAAAAGGGGTAGACCATAGATGGTGAAGATTCTTGGCTACGAACGAACATATTTCGAACAAGGTGTACATCAGGAGGGAAGGTATGTAACATTGTCATTGATGGTGGTAGCTGTGAGAATATGGTGTCAAATGTCATGGTTGATAAAATGCACCTGAAATGTGAAAAGCATCCTTATCCATATCGCATCTCATGGGTTAAGAAGGGGAATGAGGTAACAGTAGATCAGAGGTGTTTAATTAAATTTTCAATTGGGAGCACTTACAAGGATGAAGTGTGGTGTGATGTGATCTCGATGGATGCATGTCACATTCTATTGGGAAGACCTTGGCAATACGATAGGGATACTAACCATAATGGGAGAAAGAATACTTACACATTCTGGAAGGATGGTGTAAAGGTAGTTCTTGTACCTCTGAAGGAGGATGGGCCGAGTGAGAGCTTGTTGACGATTGATGGCAAAGCCGGGATTCACACAGACAATCTCACAGTAAATTCACAGAAATTTTCATTAATTCATTCAATACCAAAATACAGTAGTAACTTTCCCCCGACACAACACTTCTTCCCCAATCCCGAACTTCACCATCCTGCCCAAAGATTGTTCCCCAGTTTTTTTTTAATGAGGCCTCGATCTTCCAGGCATTCAATGCCTCCACCTACAAAAACTCCAAATTCAAATTTCCCTCCCCCCTGGATTTTTCAAATTTTTGGTCATAAATGGGCCATCTGCCCAATCTACCAGGAAGCTTTCATTAATGGTCCTTCTTGACCTGCAACCGCCGTCAAGGTCAGGTTGTTCTTCCGCGTTATGGCCTCCTCCATAATGGCCATCGCCTGTGTCTGGTTCAATGTCCGTACCTGTCACTCTACCAACAATAAAATATACGTGGTCGTGGCCCTTCTCTGGTTTCAACACACGCAACTGTTTTCATGTAGAACTGGCCACGCCTTCTCTTTGACGTAAAAATTTGAAACACGCGCCCTTCTCAAATGTTAAGTTACACGCGGCCGTCCACGTGTCAACTCTGTCCTTTGCGACCGTCTGCTTGCTTTTCCCCTTCGGGTCTTGCCCAGCCTTCTAAATTCATTAACTTTCATGGCTAACCAAAGTGTGCCACGTGTCGGCGTTTGACTGGCCGCGACATCGCGACAGGCCGCGATATCGCGACCTGTCGCGATATCGCGACAGTAACATCTCCTTTGCCTTTGCATTGTACCATCGTCGTGATATCGCGACGTCAACATCCTCTCTGCCCTTATGCTGAACCAACGTCGCGATATCGCGACGTCGCGATATCGCGACGGTAACATCTCCCCTCTACCTTTGCGTTACAAACGTCGCGATATCGCGACGGAAACTCACTGCCATAACTTCATTGGAATAAGGTCGCGATATCGCGACGTCGCGATATCGTGACTAAACTGGATTGCGCCCCGCCAAGCCTTTTGAGGTCGCGATTTCGCGACCTCTCCCAAAGCTTCAAGAAACTTGCCTTCAATGCTTCTACAAAATCCTTCTCCCTCCCCCTTGGAAAACTCCGAAAATAAAACAAGTGCTAGGAACTTAGAAAATTTTAAGAACATTTCTGGAAAATGCAAGATTGCTTCATCCCCACCGGATGCTCCTGCATCAGACACCCGGGGTAATTAAAAAAAGTGATCCTCACTTTTGGGTTGTTAGAGGAAGACCCAGGCAGTCAACCTCTATCTTAGACAACCAAGTTGCATCTTCAACCGGTCCGCCCTTCCACTTGACCAAGTACTCGTAATATTGTCCTGCTCGGGTGCTTCTGCCTTCACGGGTGTCTAATATCTCCTCGATCTCGTCAGTGGTCGGAGTAGATGCTGGAATTTGCCACAATTTTGCACTTGGTACTCCTGTACTTTCCCCTTCATGGTATTCTACCAGATCTGAAATGTTGAAAACAGGTGAAATGTCAAGCCAATCTGGTAATTCTACTTCATATGCATTTCCCGACTCCCGCTTTCCCAGCATTTTACATGGCCCAAACTTTTTCATCTTCAATTTATTATAAGTCTTGGCAGGAAATCTCTCTTTCCTGAGATGCACCATGACCTTATCTCCCACCTTGAACTCCTTGAACCGCCGCTTCTGGTCTGCTCTCGTCTTGTATTGAGTATTCATTTTTATGATTCGTTTCCTTACTTCCTCATGCAGACTTTTCATATGTCCCGCAAATTCTTCTGCCTCGGCACTACACTTTTCCTTCCTGTCCAACTTCCTCAGTTCAAACACATTCCTCGGGCTGTTTCCATATACTATCTGGAACGGAGATTTATTTGTGCTTTTATTTACCGAACTGTTATATGCAAACTCTGCCTGTGGTAAGACCAAATCCCATCCCTTGGGTTGATCTACTATCAAACATCTCAAAAATTGCCCAGGCTTCTATTGACCACCTCCGTTTGCCCATCTGTCCGTGGATGGTATGCTGAACTGAATTTCAGGTCTGTCTTCAACTTCTTCCACAGAGTCCTCCAAAAGTAGCCAACAAACTTGGTGTCCCTATCAGAAACTATGCTTCTTGGCAGGCCATGAAGCCGCACCACCTCCTTGAAGAATAGCCCAACAATGTGGACTGCATCACTTGTCTTCTGGCAGGGAATGAAATGTGCCATTTTGGAGAACCGATCAACTACTACAAATACTGAATCATTTCCCCTCTGTGTTCTCGGCAATCCAAGGATAAAGTCCATGCTTATGTCCTCCCATGGTCTCTCAGGCACAGGTAATGGCTGGTACAGATCTTGTATTTTGTTTTACACCCTTTGCCATCTGGCATATTCTGCAACTTTGCACAAACTTTCGTACATCTTGCTCGAAGTTGTGGCAGTAGTAATTTTCCTCAATCAAGGCAATGGTCTTATCCCTACCAAAATGCCCAGCCAATCCTCCGCTGTGCTTTTCTTTGATTAAATTCTCCCGCATGGAACTTCTGGGAATGCACAACTTACTACCCTTGAACAACATTCCGTCTTGGATTAAGAAATCCAACCATTTTGTTCTATCCATAGTAAGAGGTATTGAGCAAGCCTCCCAGGCTTCTGCAAAATCCGGATCTGTAGGGTATAGACCCTTCAGTTCTTCAAACCCCACTACTTCTACTGTCAATCTGGTCAGCAGAGTCTGCCTTCTGCTTAAGGCATCCGCAACTCTGTTTGACTTCCCACTTCTGTGCTTCAGTACAAAGGTATAACTTTGGAGGAACTCCACCCATTTCATGTGCCTTTGGTTCAGTTTTTGTCCGATCGTTAATGTATTGCAAAGCCTCGATGGTCGATGAACAAGACAAACTCCTTTGGTAATAAATAATGTCTCCACTTCTTCATGGCCTGAACTATAGCATAAAATTCTTGATCATAGACATAATACTTTTTCCGAGCATCATTTAACTTTTCACTGAAATAAGCAACTGGCTTGCCTCCTTGACTCAGTATCGCCCCTATTGCACTGCCACTGGCATCACAGTCCACCTGAAATACCTTGTTGAAGTCTGGAAGTGCCAAAACAAGTTGTTCTATAACTTTTCTCTTCAATGTATCAAAGCTCCTTTCAGCCCCTGATGTCCATTTGAACTCCTTTTTATCTCCCCTCATTGTCTCTGTGAGAGGTGCACAAATACTGCTGAAGTTCTTTATGAACTTCCTATAAAAATTGGCCAGACCATGGAATGACCTCACTTCCGTTGTGCTCCTTGGAGTAGGCCATTCAATGATGGCTCTCACCTTTTCGGGGTCCATCTTCGTGCCTTCCGCTGAGATTACAAACCCCAAGTATACCAATTCCTTCTTGAAAAAATTACACTTTTTCAAATTTATTAATAACTATTCTTCTTGCAACTTTTCAAAGACCCTCCTGATATGCATCAGGTGTTCCTCTAGGGTCCCGCTGAATATCAATATATCATCTAAATAAACAATAACAAACTTTCCCAAAAATTATTTCAGTACTTCATTCATCAGCCGCATGAAGGTACTTGGTGCATTGGACAGTCCAAAGGGCATGACCAACCACTCAAACAGGCCTTCTCTTGTTTTGAAGGTTGTCTTCCATTCATCTCCCTCTCGGATACGGATTTGATGATAGCCACTTTTCAGGTCAATCTTTGTGAAGTACTCAGCTCCACTTAAATAGTCCATGATATCATCCATTCTTGGTAACGGGAATCTGTACTTAATAGTAATTTTGTTGATGGCCCGTGAATCTGTACACATCCTCCATTCCCCATCCTTCTTTGGCGCCAAAGACTGCAGGGACTGCGCATGGGCTCAAGCTTTCCCGAATTAATCCCTTTTCTAATAATTCTTGGACCTGTCTATTTAATTCCTCAGTCTCTACAGGTGTCATCCTGTGTGCAGCTTTATTTGGTAGGCTTGATCCTGGTATTAAATCTATATGATGGCTAATTTTTCTCACAGGGGGTAAGCCCTCGGGCACATTGTCAGACACAATGTCTGGAAATTTCTCCAGCAGATTTAGAATTTCTGTCGGGGTATCCCGGCATTCCTTCCCCCTAACTCTAGGGATTATTGCATAACATAAATGTTCACGCTTTAACCCGTTCATAAACTCTCTCCCCTCAACTAAACAGACTCGGAAATATGACATACCTTTTCATCTACATCCTTCAAGGGCTTTAGTTTATGGCGTACACCATTCTTTGTCAATGAGTAGGTGTTGGCTCGGCCATCATGTACTGCACTTCGGTCAAACTGCCAGGGTCTCCCCAAAAACATGTGGCAAGCATCCATGGGCAAGATGTCACACAGACCTCATCACAATAATTTCCAATGTTAAATTTAACGTAACACCGCTCATTGACCAAAGCTCTGTGGTCCTTTTGCAACCATGCGACCCGGTATGGGTGTGGGTGCTTCTTCCTTTCTAGCTGTAACTTGGTAACCATTTCCTCAGAAACCAGGTTATCCGTGCTACCATTATCAATAATGATATTGCAAACCTTGCCCGCACATTTACATCTAGTGCGGAATAAGCTTTTCCTCTGGTCTGTGTCCTTCTCCCCGTTCAACAGGACTCTTCTTACAATCATTGTTTCTCCCCTCTCTGCTTCTTCGAAATGCTCGGATTCAGCATCCTCCTCCGCCACAGCAGCTCTGGCTGGACCCTCAGGCCTCTTGTTTGTTCTTTCTCGATGTTGTGGACATTCAAATGCCCGGTGTCCTTCTTCACCACAGTGGAAACACGTTCCACGAAATACTCCTCTTCCAAATCCTCGTCCAGATCCACCCCGTCCTCTTGGGTAGTCGTTTCTGATCTCGAGGCTGATAAACATCTTCTTCCTTTTGGTCCTGGTTACTACTGGCTTCACCAGTCTTCTTCGGATCCTTGTACCTTTCCCCACCGGTTCTCCCACCAGTCCTTCCACCTCGGCCTCTTCCTCTTTGCTTGCCTTCAAACCGCCTGTTCAGCCTTTTCTTCTACCTTCAAGGCAAATTGGTAAGCATCCTCAATGGTGTTTAATCGAACCAGGCTCAGTTCTTCCCGGATACCAAGCCTCAACCCATTAATGTAACGGGCTACCTTCTCTTTGTTTGCCTCTAAATGCCCTGTTCTAATAGAAATTTTGTAAAACTCTTCAGTGTACTCTTGGACAGCTTTTGTTTGTCCTGTCTCAAGCTCGCATTTTTCTTAGCAGATCCAACTCGTAATCTGTCGGGATGAACCGTCTTTTAAGCTTCTCCACCATTCTATCCCATCTCGTTATTCTCTCCTTCCCTCTCCCCGTTCCTCTCCAACCGGATTCCTCTCCACCAAATGCTGGCATGGCCCTTCAACTTCGTCTTAGCAAATCTGACTCGGTTAGGGTCTTCAACTTCCTCATACTCAAAATATTCCTCCAAATCATTTATCCAGTCAATCACTTCTTCTGGATTTAGGTTTCCCGAGTATGTAGAAACCTCCATTTTAGGTTGCTTTCCAATCTGAGAGATGGCCTTATACAACCGGGCCTGAGCTGGATCCACAGCTTCTGCTTCTTCCTCAGACTGTTCTTCCTCTTCAACTTCATCTTCACTTTCCTCTTCCCCTCCGGGTTCGCGCCTTCTGCGTAACTCTGCTTGCAAGGCTTGAACTTGCCTTTGCAAGGCCCGAAAGTCTTCGGCCGGCACCACACCTCCTCCTCCGCCTCGGTTCCTTCGTGGAGGCATTATATATATATATATATATATATATATATATATATATATATATATATATATATATATTTTTTTTTTTTTTTTTTAAATCTTCCCACAGATCCTGGTGTAACTGCCTCTTTCTCCGGTGATCTGTTACACGCTCAGGAGCTCCTGCTCTGATACCACTTGATGGCAAAGCCGGGATTCACATAGAAAATCTCACAGTAAATTCACAAAAATTTTCATTAATTCATTCAATACCAAAATACAGTAGTAACTTTCCCCGGCACAACACTTCTTCCCCAATCCCGAACTTCACCATCCTCTCCAAAGATTGTTCCCCAATTTTTTTTTTAATGAGGCCTCGATCTTCCAGGCATTCAATGCCTCCACCTACAAAAACTCCAAATTCAAATTTCCCTCCCCCCTGGATTTTTCAAATTTTTGGTCATAAATGGGCCATCTGCCCAATCTACCAGGAAGCTTTCATTAATGGTCCTTCTTGACCTGCAACCGCCGTCAAGGTCAGGTTGTTCTTCCGCGTTATGGCCTCCTCCATAATGGCCATCGCCTGTGTCTGGTTCAATGTCCGTACCTGTCACTCTACCAACAATAAAATATACGTGGCCGTGGCCCTTCTCTGGTTTCAACACACGCAACTATTTTTCATGTAGAATTGGCCACGCCTTCTCTTTGACGTAAAAATTTGAAACACGCGCCCTTCTCAAATGTTAAGTTACACGCGGCCGTCCACGTGTCAACTCTGTCCTTTGCGACCGTCTGCTTGCTTTTCCCCTTCGGGTCTTGCCCAACCTTCTAAATTCATTAACTTTCGTGGCTAACCAAAGTGTGCCACGTGTCGGCGTTTGACTGGCCGCGACATCGCGACAGGCCACGATATCATGACCTGTCGTGATATCGCGACAGTAACATCTCCTTTGCCTTTGCATTGTACCATCGTCGCGATATCGCGACGTCGCGATATCGCGATGTCAACATCCTCTCTGCCCTTATGCTGAACCAACGTCGCGATATCGCGACGTCGCGATATCGCGACGGTAACATCTCCCCTCTACCTTTGCATTACAAACGTCGCGATATCGCGACGTCGCGATATCGCGACGAAACTCACTGCCATAACTTCATTGGAATAAGGTCGCGATATCGCGACTAAACTGGATTGCGCCCCGCCAAGCCTTTTGAGGTCGCGATTTCGCGACATGTCGCGATTTCGCGACCTCTCCCAAAGCTTCAAGAAACTTGCCTTCAATGCTTCTACAAAATCCTTCTCCCTCCCCCTTGGAAAACTCCGAAAATAAAACAAGTGCTAGGAACTTAGAAAATTTTAAGAACATTTCTGGAAAATGCAAGATTGCTTCATCCCCACCGGATGCTCCTGCATCAACGATGAAGGAGTTTCTTGCAGATATCAGGGATGCTAGCTTCTATTATGCCTTAACACCTAGGAAGATAGAAATAGAGGAAGTGGTTATGCCTACAACAACAACTAAGTTGCTAAGTGAATATAAAGATATCACACCAAAGGAGTTACCAGATGGGCTACCACCAAAAAGGGATATCCAACATCACATAGATTTAATTCCAGGATCAGCGCTCCCAAATTAGGTAGCTTATCGGTTGAACCCGACATAGAATGCAGAGTTGAGTAGGAAAGTGACAGAGTTGATAAAGAAGGGATTAGTTAGGGAGAGTATGAGTCCATGTGTGACTCCAGCATTGCTAACCCCGAAGAAATATGGTGACTGGCGAATGTGTGTAGACAGTAGAGCCATAAACAAAATCATAATAAAGTATCGGTATCCTATATCGAGAGTGGATGACATGATGGATGGATTGGCTAGAGCTAAATACTTCAGTAAAATTTATCTGCGGAGTGGCTACTACCAAATCAGAATTCGAGAAGTGGATGAATGAAAGACAGCTTTTAAGACAAAATATGGATTGTACGAGTGGATGGTGATGCCATTTGGGTTGTCTAATGCACCCAATACATTTATGCGGTTGATGAATATAGTACTATGGGAATATAATGGTAAGTTTGTGGTTGTGTATTTTGATGATATTTTGATTTATAGTAAAAGTGAAGAAGACCATTTATTACACCTGAAATTAGTGTTAGACATGCTCAGGAAGGAGAAATTGTATGTCAACCTAAAGAAATATAGATTTCTTCAAGATAGTTTAGTGTTTTTGGGATTTGTAATCTTGAGATATGGCATGAGGATGGATGATGAGAAAGTGAAGGTGATTATGGAATGGCCTCTTCCATAATCTATAACAGAATCAAGGAGCTTTCATGGACTAGCTACCTTTTACAGGAAGTTCAAAGGGAAACTTCAATAGTATAGCTGCCCCTATAACTGAGTGCACGAAGGGGAAAGAGTTTGTATGGACTACGACAACAACAAAGAGTTTCGAACTCTTGAAGAATAAGGTGTCGAAAGCCCCTGTTCTAGTGTTACCATATTTCAGTAAGGTGTATGAGGTTGATTGTGATGTCTTATTTGTTGGAATTGGTGGTGTCTTAAGTCAAGAGGGCCGACCTGTAGCATTTTTTAGTGAGAAGCCGAATGATGCAAGGAAGAATTATTCTACATATGATGTGGAATTTTATGCAATTGTGCAAGCATTGCAACATTTGAGGCACTACTTAATCTCAAAGGAGTTTGTGTTGTTTATTGATCATGAAGCATTGAGGTATGTCAATTCTCAGAAAAAGTTAAATAGCAAGCATGCCAAATGGATTTCATTTTTGCAATAGTATACATTTGTCCTAAAACACAAGTCAGGAAAATAAAAAAATGTTGCTGATGCATTGAGTAGGAGAGTCTTGTTGTTGAACACTATGGAGAATAAAGTGGTAGGATTTGAGGGGATTAAAGATTTGTATGAATCTGATGTGAATTTTGGGAATATTGTGCAACAGTGCAAAAGTGCGGTATGGGGCGAGTCTCGTACTATTTTTGAAGAATATTTTTTATAGAATGGTTACTTGTTTAAGGGTAATCGATTATGCATTACCAATGGCTCTATGAGAGAGAATATATTGAGGGAATTACATAATGGGCGTTTGGCTGGTCATTTTAGAGTCACCAAAACTACCACTCTTGTAGAGGAGAAGTACTATTAGCCAAAAATGAAGAGAGATATAATCAAGTTTATCTCTAGATGTAGAGTATGTCAAATGGCTAAGGGTCATGCACAAAATACAGGGTTGTATATGCCACTGCCAGTTCCTCCAATTCCTACAGGACCATGGACCGATATGAGTATGGATTTCATGTTGGGGTTGCCCAAGACACAAAGGGGTAAGGATTCATTTTTTGTTGTGGTAGACAAATTTTCAAAAATGGTGCATTTCATTGCTTGCCAAAAAACTAATGATGCAACTAGGACTACAGTCTTATTCTTTGATGAGACTGTCCGGTTGCATGGTGTTCCAAAGACTATTACTTCTGATCGGGATACTAATTTCTTGAGTCACTTTTGGAGGACATTGTGGAAAAATTTGAATACCAGGTTGCATTTCAGTAGTGCTTACCACCCACAAACCGATGGGCAAATAGAGGTAGTGAACAAAAGCTTGGGAAACCTCTTATGATGCATAGTTGTAGAAAAACCAAAACAATGGGATTTAGCCTTGTCACAAACCGAATTTGCATACAACAGTTCAGTGAACATGTCAACAGGTAAATCTCCTTTTCAAATTATTTATGGTCAAAATCCTAGAGGTGTATTAGATTTGGTTGAGTTACCAATTGGGGAACAAGTTAGTGATGATGTAGAAGCATTTGCTGAGCATATCCAAAAAGTGCAAGAGTCAGTGAGGGAAAAATTGTAGAGTAGTAATGCTCACTACAAAGAGTCTGCTGATGCACACAGAAGGGTGAAAGTATTTTAAGAGGGTGATATGGTCATGGTTCATCTTAGGAAAGAAATATTTCCTAAGGAGACGTATAACAAACTAAAACTTAAGAAAATTGGGCCATGCAGGATTTTGAAGAAGATCAATGATAATGCCTATAAAGTGGATCCGCCCGATGAATTTGATATTTTGCCCATTTTTAATGTTTCTAATTTATTTCGGTATCCTAGTACTTTTGAGGATGGTGAATTACAGGAGACAGTAAATTGGGCATGACAAATGCCTAAGAATAAAAAATATAGAGTTGCACAGGTGCTCGATAAGAAGGTGATCACCACCAGACATGGGAGCTACAATAAATTCCTAGTTCAGTGGGAAGGATTACCACATTCAAATAACACTTGGGTTTCAGAGTCAGAGCTAAATAAAATTGATAACCAGAAGCTATAGGATTTTAATTTAGCTGAACTCATAGGAGCTGAGTTCTTTTTCACCAAAGGAGAATGATGCACCTTGTCGGAGCCATAACTTGTGAACCGTACACCCGTTTGCCTTGAAATTTAACAGGTGGTTCGACATGCATGTTCTACATCAGGATGATCTTTGATTCTCTTGACCCTCCAAAATCATATTTTTGGGACCTAACTCCGACATCTAGTGCCCCAAAATTAGCTTTTAGAATAGGTTCCTAGGTTTTTTTGGCTGTTGGAAGTTTATTATCTTTTGTTATACCTTAAGTTGAGACCTAATATTTTAAATTAATGTTCATTATTGTAAGAGGGATGTGTGCACCGAATTTGGGCACAATCCGACTCATTTCTATTTTTAGCAGTTTTTAGGAAAAAGATCTATTTTTAGCAGTTTTAGAAAAAAGACATTTTTAGGGTTTCTTTGGTTTTCGGTTGCTATATTATGGATTGTAATTTTTTGTAGAAGGGGTGTGAATTTAGGAATGAGAAGAATATCAATTGGTATTTTTCTTCCATTATTGCATTTGTGTTATGTGATTGGAGTCCATTTTGTTGATCTCTTGTAGCTAAGTTTACACCAGAGACATTGATAGTCCCTTCAACATAGTGGTTTGTTAGATGATAGGGATCATGATCAAATATTGCACCCTCACCATAGCAACGATATTTTGGATATTCTATTTTTATTTTGTCAAATCATCTTCCGTCTCAAAGGGAAGTATTTAGAAATCTCAACTAAGATTTCAACACCTTGGTTAGTGGATGGTAACTTGATTGTTGAAAAAGCAAATTTTAAAACTTATCAACATTTTTCATACATTTGAAATGGTGAAATGAAATCTTGGCCAACGTGGCACTTAGGTATGCCACAAAAACAATATATATATATATATATATATATATATATATATATATATATATATATATATATATATATATATATATATAGTTCTTTCTTTGATCTACTATTCTTTTTGGTTATGAGTCTCATTTTGTTGTTGATATTATCCGAGTTGAGTTGTTATATCTTATATATTTGTGTTAGTTCTACTTGTTAGTTTTGTTTTTACATTGTTTCTGTTGCAAGTGTGAATGGGGTTTCTCCATAAGAGGCTTAGAAAAATCTCTTTCCTAAGTCTAAGTGTGAAATTCCCCTCATTTTGTCGGCAAATTTTGTCGGCAATATTGTTTCAGTTTTTCCCTATCCTTCTCCTATATTCCCTCCTTATCCCTCCATTTCCTCCTCTCCCCTTATCTCTCCAACGCCTTTCCTCCAACTTCCTTATCCCTCCGCACCTTCCTTATCTCCCCTTATCTCTCCTATCCTCTCCACCGACTTCCTCCCCATCAATTACATATAAATATATTATAATTTGTATTATAATGGTTAATGGCCATTGTATTAGATTGCTGCGATTATTGAAGAAGAATAATAAAGTCAATTTTTAATTTTCTGCTGCATGTTTGATTTGACGTGTTATCCTGCACTCATTTTCACATCTGGTATCAGAGCCCAACAGAATTTGGCAGTCATTCAAGCACAGTTTTCAAGGCGAGGCCAGGCGGGCCCGCATCTCGAGGCAAGAGTCAACCAGATCAGATCGCGAGCAAACTCGGGCATAGTTCTCGAGGTAGTTTGGGCACAGATCCCAAGGTAGATCGTGCATAGGCGAGGTGACACATGGTAGTAGACAGTAGGCTCAGCTCAGCATGGATTCTGAGGCAACATGTGGCGGCGTATGATTAGCTGATGTGGCGGCATACGATTGGCTGACGTGGCGACAATCGAGTGACGTGGCAGCGTGCATGGCAATAGGCGAATGGTTTAAAATTGTGTGATGTGGTGGCTTTCAATTTGTCAAATTGGCGGCAAAATTACAGCAACTATGACTGCCCGAAGGCAATCGATGTTTAGTGTGTGTCGTTGGGTTTAAAAACCCTTGCGTTGCTGATTCCCACTGCATGTGGGATTAAAACAAAGAAATTTTGTTTTAAAAAAATTGTGCCGCCCCGTCTTGAACTCTGCCCTATCTCACCTTTGAGACTCGTCCGAGGGACGTAGCCCAGCGGACACGTTGTTCGCTAGCAGGGAAGCGGACGCGGGGTCGAATCCTGCCAGAGTCAAGCATGCATTTTGTCGACATAATTTGCCAACAAAATGAGGGGGATTTCACACTTAGACTTAGGAAAGAGATTTTTCTAAGCCTCTTATGGAGAAACCCCATTCACACTTGCAACATTCTCCCCCTTAAAGTTGAGAGGACTGACTACACAGTCTCTTAGCTTTACAAATTGAGCTTTAGTCATCGCCTTGGTGAAGATGTCCGCAACGTTCTCTAAAGTGTGACAGTATTGAAGCTCAACAATTTCATGTTCCACCATATCTCTGATGAAGTGATACTTCATATCAAAATGCTTCGTTCTGCTATGGTGGACAGGATTATATGCCAACTGAATGTCACTGATATTGTCGCAGTAGATTCTGGTCAGACCACTTTGCTGTTCTCCAATCTCTTCTAGTACTTTCCTTAGCCATAAGGCTTGAGTACTTGCATAAGTAACTGCTATATATTCAGCTTCTGTTGAAGATAGCGTTACTACTGTATGATTTTTTGAACTCCAAGTTATTAGTCCTGACCCAAGACTAAAACAGTTTCCTGATGTTGACTTTCTGTCATCAATATTGCTACCCCAATCACTATCACTGAAGCCTACAAGCTTGATAGTGTTACACTTATGGTACTGGATTCCAAAATCCAATGTCCCCTTCACATATCTCAAAATTCTTTTTGCTGCCTGCAAATGCAGCTCAGATGGGTTAGCCATAAATCTAGAAACAAGAGATACAAGATACTCGAATATCCGGTCCAGTGTTGGCGAGAAACATCAAACTCCCAACCATGCTTCTGAAAGTGGTCACATCAACTTTTGGTGCTCCATCATCTTTGCTTAATTGGATCCCATGTCCAACTGGAGTTGCAATTGGTTTGCAATGCTCCATAGCAAACTTCTTGATCATATCCTGAGCATACTTATGTTGGACGGATGAAGATCCCCGTATCCGATTGATGAACCTCCATTCCAAGGTAATAGTGCATTAAACCAAGATCCTTCATCTCAAACTGTGTCATCATGGAGTGTTTGAACTCCATATTCATTTTTTCATTACTACCCATAAAAATAAGATCATCCACATACAAGCAAACTATGAGGATGTCATTACCTTGCTTTAGGTAGTAGAGTGTGGGTTCATTTTTGCTCCTGGTGAACCCATATTCTTTGAAGTGCCCATCAATGCGTGAGTACCAAGCTCTTGGTGCCTGTTTAAGACCATAGAGTGCCTTCTTCAATCTGTAAACAAGGTGTTCCTTACCTTGTACTTCAAATCCCTATGGTTGCTCAACGTACACTTCTTCTATCAAGTAACCATTGAGAAATGCACTCTTGACATCCATGTGTTGGACTTTCCATCCTTTGTGTGCAGCTAAGGCAAGAACTATTCTGATAGTCTCCTGTCTGGCTACAAGAGCAAAAGTCTCTTCATAATAAATTCCATATTTTTGGGTAAAACCCTTTGCTAATAATCTTGCCTTATGCTTCTCAATGCTTCCATCAGCATTAAACTTGGTCTTGAAGATCCATTTACAGCCAACACATTTCTTTCCTTTACGAAGCTTCACGAGCTCCCAAGTGTCGTTGTTTTTTATAGAGGTTATCTCCTCTTTCATGGCATCTTGCCAAATCTTCTGAGTACATGCCTTCTCATAACTAGAAGGTTCAAGCTGAGCACTAGTTAACAAAGCATAGTTAACTTGATCTCCCCTAGGTTCCCGCTGGGATTCATCATCACCATACAAGTGCATACTTTCTAATCTGTGTAAAACAGATTCCATTTCACTAGCTTGACTCCTAGTATATCTTCTTGAAAAAAAATTATCCAACATTTGAGATGATGGATGATACTGTAAAGTTCTCTTACCTTTGGATGGAACATCAATGTCCATTGGTGAGGAACTTACTGAGCTCTGTGGAGAAGGACTTGGTGAAGAAGTTGAATCTGAAGATGGACTTGGAGGATGTGTTGGAGGAGACTGCTTTCCTTTCTGTGGGAGCTGTGGTTGCACCTACTGAGCAACTACATCAGTGGCTTCAACATCACTAAATATTTGGGGCTTACTCCACTCTCCCCCTTCATCAAAAATCACATCCCTTGAAATCATTATCTTTCGAGTTGTAGGATTGTAGAGTCTATAACCCTTTGGATTAGGATTGTAGGATTGTTGATCTCTTGTAGCTGAGTTTACACCAGAGACATTGATAGTCCCTTCAACATAGTGGTTTGTTAGACGATAGGGATCATGATCAAATATTGCACCCTCACCATAGCAACGATATTTTGGGTATTCTATTTTTATTTTGTCAAATCATCTTCCATCTCAAAGGGAAGTATTTAGAAATCTCAACTAAGATTTCAACACCTTGGTTAGTGGATGGTAACTTGATTGTTGAAAAAACAAATTTTAAAACTTATCAACATTTTTCATACATTTGAAATGGTGAAATAAAATCTTGGCCAACGTGGCACTTAGGTATGCCACAAAAACAATATATATATATATATATATTTTTCTTCCTTTGATCTATTCTTCTATTTGGTTATGAGTCTCATTTTGTTGTTGGGATTATCTGAGTTGAGTTGTTATATCTTATATATTTGTGTTAGTTCTACTTGTTAGTTTTGTTTTTACATTGTTTATACTCCTCAACTTAGTGTGATGGCATGACTAATTGATCAAAGGATAGAGGTATTGGTATGTGGAAGGAAAATTTTGATTTCAAACTATGAGTCCTCCCCTTTTTCTCAAGCATAAATACCTGAAGGGAATGAATAGTGTCACATACAGAGGCATTGATACTCTCTTCAACATAGTGATTTGTTATATGATAGGGATCGTGATCAAATATTTCATCCTCCCCATAACAAACATATTTTGGATGTTTTATTTTGCATTTGTCAAATCATCCTCCTTCATCTCAAAGGGAAGTATTTATAAATCTCAACTAATATTTTGACACATTGGTTAGTGTATGGTAACTTGATTGTTGATGACCTAATTTTAAAATTTATCAAAAAAAATTGTACATTTAAAATGATGAAATGAAATCTTGGTCACTTTGGCACTTAGGTATGCCACAAAAATAAACTTTTTATATATATAGACACCCTTCTTCAGTGGATTATACCAAGATGTGTGTTATAACCATACTCACTTTAGATGTCCACTAGAAAATAGGTTTGTTACCATGGTAGGGGCCAAATTATACATGATAGTCTAAATATATTTTGCTCTAATTCAAAGGGATAAATTTACAATATACCTCCAAAGTTCTAGTAGTCAAGATGGCCCTTCAAAATAGAGTCGATATTGGGAAGACACTTAAATATAATCTAGTCAAAGCATAGAATTGAATGAAGCAATAAGTTAATCAACATCATATAGATCATAATTTTGAGATAAGTGATATGGTATTTTTAAAATTGTAGCCATATAAACAAAAATCAATCATAGATAAGGGTTGTCATAAATTAGTGCCCAAATACTATGGTCCATACAAAATTTTAAAGAAAGTGGGTCAGGTTGCTTATTAGTTGGAGTTACCACTGACAATGAAGATTTATCTAGTATTACATGTATCATTTTTGAAATAGGTCAAGAGTGAAAAATATAGGGTACAAATAATTCTACTAGAATTGGATGAAGAAAGTATAGTTAGACTTCATATAGAGATAGTATTATGAACTACAATGCATTGTATTTGCCATAGTACAATCAAGAAAGTGTTGATACAATAGAGTGGTTTACCATAGGAATATGTGACATGGGAGTCAAAGGATATATTACAACAATTTACAGACTTGCAACATCAAGAACAATTTGCTTTTGAAGTAGGGGGTATGTTAGGGATCCACCCTAACCCTATTAGTTTCTTAGTTATAATATATATTAGTTAGCATTGACACAATATGTGTGAGGGTAGCTAACTTGTGGTCAATCTAGCATTAGTTTTAGGAAGATAGTCAGTTTGTGGCTAACCCCAGTATTTAGTGTTACTATATATTTGTATTATGATACTATATTAGGGTATTGTGAACATTATTTTGTAGTAAGCATTGCTCTAAGAGGTTGCCCCCTTGAAGTGATGTAGTGAATATTGCAAACACAGGTGTTCTTCCTCTGATCTGCTCTTCTCTTTGGTTATGAGTCTCATTTTCTTGTTGGTATTATTTGAGTTGAGTTACCTATCATTGCATGTATATATTCTTTATTATTTATCATTTTATACTTTTTTTTTATGATTTTTCTTTTTACATATGAGCTTAGCATGGAAGGTTTTAGAGGAAAAGTGGTAAATTTTCATTCCTCATCTTAGTGTGAAGGCATGACTAATTGATCAAAGTAGAGAGGCATTAGTATGTGGAAGGAAGTTTTTGGTTTCAAACTGTGAGTCCTCCCCTTTTGCTCATGTATAAATACATTGAGGGATTGAATAGTGTCACATACAAAGGCATTGATAGTCCCTTCAACATACTGGTTTGTTAGATGATATGTATCATGATCAAATATTACACCCTCTCCATAGCAAAGATCTTATGGATGTTCTATTTTACATCCGTATTTATCTCAAAAGGAAGTATTTAGAAATCTCAACTAAGATTTTGATACCTTGGTTAGTGGATGGTAACTTTATTGTTAAAGGTCCAATTTTAAAACTTATCAACATTTTTGGTACATTTGAAATGATGAAATAAAATCTTAGCCAACGTGGCATTTAGATATGCCACAAAAACAAAATTTATATCTATATATATATATATATATATATATATATATATATAGATATATATGTATACACACCCTTCTTCAGTGAATTATACCAAGATATATGCTAGAACCATACTCACTTTATATGTCCACTAGAAAATAGGTTGGTAGGGATCAAATTATGCATGATAGTCTAAAGACCTATTGCTCTACTTCAAAGGGATAAATTTACAATATACCTCCAAAGTTCTAGCAGTCAAGATGGTCCTTCAAAACATAGTCGAGATTGTGAAGACACTTAAAGATAATCTAGTCAAAGCATATAATTGAATGAAGCAACAGGCTAATCAACATCATATAGATCATATTAGCACCCAGATACTATGGTCCATACAAAATTTTAAAGTAAGTGGGTCAGGTTACTTATTAGTTGGAGTTACCACCGACAACAAAGATTTATCTAGTCTTTCATGTATAACATCTTAAATAGGTCAAGGGTGAAAAATATAGAGTACAAATAGTTATACTAGAGTTGGGTGAAGAAGGTATAGTTAGAATTCATCTAGAGATAGTATTAGGAACCATAAAGCATTGTCTGTCATAGGACCATCAATAAAGTGTTGATACAATAGAAGGGTTTACCACTGGAAGATGCAACATGGGAGTCAGAGGATATATTACAAATTTTTCTAGAGTTGCATAAATGAGAATAAGTTACTTTTAAATTAGGTGGGCATGTTAGGGATCCAACATAACCCTTATAGTTACCTAGTTATAATATTAATTAGTTAATATTGACATTATATGTGTGAGGAAGCTAACTTATGGTAAACCTAGCATTAGTTTTAGGCAACTAGCCAACTTGTGGCTAACTCTAGCATTTAGTGTTATTATATATTTGTATTAAATACTACATTGGGGTATCATGAACATTATTTTGTAGTTAGCATTGCTTCAATAGGTTTCCCCCTTGAAGTGGTGTAGTGAATATTGCAAACATAAGTGTTCTTCCTTTGATCTACTCATTTGTTTGGTTATGAGTATCATTTTGTTGTTGGTATTAATTGAGTTGAGTTACCTATCATTGCATGTCTATATTATTTCATATTTATCATTTTATGCTTTTTGTTTAAGATTTTTCTTTTTACTTGTGCACTTAGCGTGGAAGGTTTTAGAGGACAAGTGATAGTTTTTATTCCTCATCTTAATGTGAAGGCATGACTAATTGATCAAAGGAAAGAGGTATTAATATGTGGAAGGAAGGTTTTGGTTTCAAATTGTGAGTCCTCCCATTTTGCTCATGCATAAATACCTTGAGGGATTGACTAGTGTCACATACAAAGGCATTGATAGTCCCTTCAACATAGTGGTTTGTTAGACGATAGGGATCATGATCAAATCTTGCACCCTCCTCGTAACAAATATCTTTTGGATATTCTATTTTACATTAGTCAAATCATCCTCCTTCATCTCAAAGGGAAGTATTTAGAAAAATCAACTAAAATTTTGACACATTGGTTAGTGGATGGTAACTTGATTGTTAAAGACCCAATTTTAAAACTTATCAAAATTTTTGGTACATTTGAAATGATGAAATGAAATCTTGGCCAACATGGCACTTAGGTATACCATAAAAACAAACTTGAGATGTCCACTAGAAAATAGGCCAGTAGAACCATATATAAACCCTTCTTCAGTGAATAATACCAAGATATATGCTAGAACCATACTCACTTTAGATGTCCACTAGAAAATAGGCCGGTAGGGATCAAATTATGCATGATAGTATAAATATCCATTGCTCTAATTCAAAGGTATAAATTTACAATATATCTCCAAATTTATAGCAGACAAAATGGCCCTTCAAAACATATTTGACATTGTGAAGACACTTAAATATAATCTAGTCAAAGCATAGAATTGAATGAAGCAATAGGTTAATCAACATCTTGTAGATCATACTTTTGAGATAGGTGATATGGTGTTTTTAAAACTATACCCATATAATGAAAAATCAATCATAGATAAGGGTTCTCATAAATTAGCACCCAAATACTATGGTCCATACAAAATTTTAAAGGAAGTGGGCCAGGTTGCTTATTAGTTGGAGTTACCACTGACAAAAAAGATTTATCTAGTCTTTTAGGTATCATGTCTTAAATAGGTCAAGGGTGAAAAATGTAGAGTAAAAATAGTTATAGAATTGGGTGAAGAAGGTATAGTTAGACTTCATCTAGAGATGACATTAGGAACCATAAAGAATTGTCTTTTCATAGGATAATCAATAAAATATTGATACAATAGAGGGATTTACCACTGGAAGATGTGACATGGGAGTCAAAGGATACATTACAAAAATTTTCAAAGTTGCAACGTTGAGTACAAGTTGCTTTTGAATTATGAGGTCATATTAGGGATTCACCCTTACCCTATTAGTTACTTAGTTATAATATTAATTAGTTAATATTGACATTATATGTGTGAGGGTAGCTAACTTATGGTAAACCTAGTGTAACACCCCAAGTCTGCCCACTTGGTTGTCTAATATCAAAAATTTCAATATGTGATCATTTTTTTCTTAATTATATTCATTTTCTAGTATGAGCATGTTAAATCCATCTTCATGAGTGTCGTTCCACTGTAGTCGAAATACTCATGAGATCAATATTGGCTAAATCCTTATTAGTTGCCCATTTTGAACTTCACTCTCCTCCTGAGATCCCAAATTTAGGTAGAGGGTTTCTTTCCTCTAGGGCCCATAAAACCTAGAGATATGATGCATAACTTTCTTGCGTCTTAACATGAATGCACAAACTTGTACCTTATGCTTATATCATGTAAGACTTAGTTCATACATGCTCAAGCTAGATGATCAACCATCCTCTATGGGCATAGTCTAGGATATTACCAATGTCTTGGTAACTACCCGACATCTTGTGATGATTAACCAACACGATGTCCCATACCATCGTATTGTTGGTATCGCCTAGTCAAACACAAATCACCACTCATCACTAGAAAATATAACCTAGAAGAGATACCCATACAACTCTTCGTTACCTCCCGTTATGACCCTTTTTTGTCAGAAGTACGGTTAGAGCCCTGATCCATGATGATTGCCTACCCACATCATCATTAAAATTTGTTTTCCATGGTGATTGCCTACCTGCAACACCATTAAAATTGTCTTCACAAGATTGTCCTTCCCAAAATATTGAATCTCTAACAAGGTTGTCTTGCCCACAACCGTAGGTTGCGTATTAATATTGTCTATCCCACAATCCTAATTTCTCTTCTCTCCACTTAATTATGGTTTGAATTATCTAAAGGGGTTTGACTAAACAAAGGTTTGTAAACTAACACCATTTCCTAATGGTTTTGGAGATTTAATAAGGCAACATAAAATATCTAGTTTCCATCTCTCTCTCTAGTATATGTATATCACTAAGATTGAATAGAAATCAACTAACTTTGAAAATAATGCAATCAAATTAAAGAATCGCAAATCTACAATACTGCCATGTTTTATAATTCCTTTTATTTCTTATTTATTTGAAGGAGTGGAAGCTACTTCTAATTTAGGTAGAAAATAAAACATCTTCTATTCTTATATTACTCCATAAGATTTATGCCACATAAACAAAAGATAGAGTGGCTAGCTTGCATTAGATAAATTATTGTGGCAATAGTTTTCTAATATTTAATCTAAAGAAGTTTAAATATTTCTAATTTTAAATAAGAAAGACAATACTCTCCGCAATTCTTGTAAATCTACTATACACCAAACACCTTTATTGTCTTGCTTTAAATTAAAGATGATTTACAACTGACCTACAAATGTACCCATTTAATGTCTCTCTTCAAACTTACGTAATGATTTCAAAAGCAATAGTTTTCCTGATAGTTTTTGGTACCAGGTCTGATTTTAAACTAAGTAATATTTATTCTGGAAAAAAGGGCTACTCTTGCTTACTATGTATAACTTTCCTATCAGACATACCCACGTTTTTCATTACATTTATTCTTAACCTAAGCTTTGTATAAATAATGAAGACAAACATGTTATGACCTCATACTGAGTACCTTAATAAGGTTCATTTATATTGCACAACAATTTGATCTTTTCTCAACTCGTTGTGGGTTAATCAAACTGAAAAAATTTATGTTTCCGGTTGTACCATTGTGAACTAAAAATTAGTTATACAAAAACATTGTCTCAGGGCAGAATACATTTTAAAATGAGGTAACAAAAGGAACAATAATCGTTGTACACACTTATGGCTTCAAGTTTACAATAGAAAACAGGCTTGTCTCTTAGGTAAAGGAGTTCCCTATTAGCTAGATTATTCACCACCTAGCTACCAATCTGCGTTAAGGGAATAACACGACCTGCGAATCAAAGTTTTCCTAGATAATTTACCCTACATATATTTTCAAAATATGTTTATATATTTTTTATTACTGTGCTCAACGCTATGATAGCAAGCTTTACAAAAACTATAAGTATTAATCATTCTTTGTTTTACGAAGAAATTATTCACAAAGCAATAACTATCTTTAAATAAAAATATAAATTAACTTCCCTATCGTACGAGTATTTTAAGAAAGGAATATATCCAGAACTCCGTCATGCATGTTTTTTTCTCAAAACTAAGTTTCCAAATTACATTAAACAATCTTTCCAAACTCGGTCCTGTGCTTTTCCCAGGAGCTATACAACCATTGATAAATACATGATACAATTTGGCTATATTTCGTAGTAACTCAAGCTTCGACATACCCTCAGAAGAATTTCTAAGTCACAAAATGTACAATAGTTTTTATTTCCCCACTATACACAATTCTTTACTGCTTGAACGTAGATAGAATCGTGAATGTATAGCATGCTTCATGTTTGTATATTTCAATAGGTCTCATCCTTAATATTTCAATTATATTGTGGTTATCAAGGTTCAGAACGGTCGTTCTACAATGAAGTGCAGCTAATTCTAATATGCATACACCATACCAAATAGAATTCAACATGCAATTTTTTTATATTTCCCAACACGTCTTATCACATCATAGTATATTTAACACAACATGCAACATAAAATAATAGGAGGGATAAATTCAATCTTGGTTCACAACCAACCATTCACATAGTAATTCACTGATGCTTATTGTTAACACAAAATGCAACGTTAAATTTTTTTAGAGAAGATAATTTATGTCTTGGTTCACAACCAATCAATCACTTAGGAACACATTCAGAATTCTTTGTTATTTTTATCCCATTTTTATGGTAGTTGAAAATAAACATAATAGGGAATACTCAAGAAAATTGACTTCTTTGAAGCCTAGTCAAATTGTTGGAGGGTATTTAGATTGACCATCATTTGTTATGTACACATGATCAAAGGAATTCTATTTGATTGATACATATAGTAATTAAATTGTTTCATAGTAGGTTTTAGTGGCATGGTCATTTTGAGGGGTGAGTGACCACGACTATATAGTGATGCACATTTGTTTTGAAAGAGGTTTTAGTGGCATGGTCATTTTAAGGGATGAATGAGCACCACCATATAGTGATGCATTTTTTGGAAGAGTATTTAGTGGCATGTAATTTGGAGGGATGATTTAATGCCTCCAACCACTAATAAACCCTATTTATAACTAATTATTAAGAACATCAAGACAATAGACCAAACAAATGGATGGAATTAACAATTGGATTCTTTTAAAGAATATTTTAATGGTATAAGGTTCCATTGCATATTGACACTAGCATTAAAATTTTGAAATAATGAGAGTCATAAGGTTATTAATGTTAGTGGTGGGGGGGTTTCAAACCAATAAAGAGGTGAGTAAGGGGGACTAAAAAGCAATGGCTTTGCCTTAAGACATGATGAAGTAATTTTTTTGGCTTAAAAAAGTCATGTTTTCATCTTAGAACACAACAAAAGGCATTTAAATATGATTTTGTATTTGGTTCCATTTTATGTATTTATATTAAAAGAGAAAGAAAGAAAAAAAAAAAAAAACTTTTATAAAGAGTGTTGGAATTTCACTTTGGTAGAGAAGTATTTTTGAAGCATTTTATGTGTTTTTGGCCTTTGATCCTAAGAGTTGAAACATATTTTATTTTGTGGATTTCAAAAGCAGAACCCCTTGCAAGGAGATTTAGCACTTTGCTTTAGGATAAATAATGTTATTTTCAATAGAGAGATCATTTATACTAAGGATGGAAATTTTAAGCATCTAGTTCCTTTTGTGAGAGTATTGAGAACTAATTCTATTTGTTCTATATGAAGGAATTTCTTCTTTCACCCACTATTTTCCCTTTTTCCACTTGTCCTAAAGTAGAAAGTCATTGATACCTTCCTCCAATGGATTTTCCTTATTTTTCCTATCCTAGAGTATAATTTCATTAATTTTTTTTATGGGTGTTTCTTTGAAAGTTTCCTGTGTAAAGTACTTAGATTATTCATGTTATGATATGTTCTTTTATACATCAATTCTTTCTTATTTCACATGCAAAGATATTTTTCTACTCTACATGTATGTACTTATTCAAGAGTAGTATTTTTGAAAGAAAGTGTAGACATAAAAAATTGACTCATTTTCCTTAGTTTTCCTCCTAGAGAAGTAAGGTCATCTTTGATATTAATTTTACCTAAAAAAAACCCTCCAAATTTTGCAAACCCTATACCATTGGATAGGTCTTGAAAAGAGCTTTTCAATGGCATATTATATGTCTAATTTTGAAACTATTTGACCCCTTAAACTACCAAACAACTAAGTACATGTCTAACCTCCTAGCGAGATTGTACGATACGATCCCTGATCATACGATACGATCCTTGATCATACCATATGATCCCTGATCGTATGCGTACGATCTTGCTCAAAATAAAATTTGCTCAGTTTAGCAAAATGACAAATTAGTTGCAATATTCTTTGTCCTTACCTGTGCAACCGTGCGATAGTTACGGGATCGGATCCGTTGATCAGACTAGCTTGGAGGAGGTTGCAACCCATTTTGTTTTCTAGCCCAATTTCATTAGCTTGTTTATCCTATTTAATAAGATACCCTTCCCATTGAATTCCTCCTGGCACTCCTAATGCATCGATAGAATTTTACATTTTAGCTCTAGATATTTAACTATTGCTTGCAGGATCGGAGGATACAGTCGATATCAGATCGATACGATCTTGCATCGGAGGTGTACGATCTTGCATCGAAGGTGTACGATCTTGCTTAGACCATACGATCTTGCTTAGATATCACTTGGGCGCAATTCCAAATGCTAGTTTGTATTTCCTAAGTTCTATTTTGCATATCTAGCTTAATATTTATCATTTCCATTGCATAGGGTATCAAATTTAACTATTTGTATCCTTAGAGTTCACCAAATCTGCATATAATTGCATTTTTACATAGTTTGATGCATGCATATGTTAATTCCTTTTATTGTGGTATTCAATAACTGACGTGTAATTTAATTCATGCTTAGAAACATCATTAGCATCCCTTATTTTCTATTTTTTGCACTCTATCCATGAATTTGCAAGTTTCTATCAAGATCGTATTGTTCGATCTCTAATCGGATGGTATGATTTTGAATTGTATTCATATGATCTTGCTCTATGCATATGATTTTTCTCTTCTATGTACAATATGGACTTCAATCAAGAATCAGAATATTATTCAAACTTTTGGATATAGGTAAGAGTTCTAAATTACTTTTTAAGCATTGCATTGTTCATCTAGACATTATCTTCTGTTGTTTGTTGCCTACATATAAATAAAAATTGCATATAGCTTAGTGTAGTTGCATATTGGCCAAAACTAGGTGATTGTGAGAATTGATAAAAGGAACACATCAAAACAAACTCCAAAAACCTAGGCATGGAAACTACCATAAAATGTTTCCTGGTGAACCCTAAACAATTCATAAAAAAATCACCATAAGAAGGTACGATCAAGTACCTCTCTTTCGAGGTGTAGACCTATCATTCCCCCATTTCCCTTTGAGGTGTGGATCCATTAGCTTAAAGGAAAGGAGTGTGCAAATTTTAGACCTACATTATTTGGTGAACCCGACGTGAAAAACATTAGGCATCTTTTTGATTTATAAAACAAAAAAAAGCATAAAAATTACAAAACATAAAACAAAAAAAAAAAAAGATCAAAATTTGCACATTTTAAGTTAATTTCTTAGATGTTAGATTTCAACATAGGAAGAGCCTTGTTTTAAAAAATCCAAAACACCAAAAACCAAAAACAAAACAAGTATAATATACATTTAGTTATTTAGGTATATATATATAACATATATACCTAAAGTTTTATATATATATATATATATATATATATATATATTTTTTTTTTTTTTTGAACCGGGGGGGGGGGCCGCCCCCCCCCGGACAAATATATATATATATATATATTTGTAAGATAAAAATCCTAAAATCAAAATGCCTAAATTAAGAAGTGGTAAACAAGTAGAATTTGGTCACATGGAAGAACAAGACCAAGAAAATATTGATGATAGAATACTCATTGAAGATTATGTATCTTTATAACAAGGTGAAGAGAATAATAATGAATATGAAATGGAAAATCCTGATAAACCTACATTAGATGAAAAAGGAAATCTTACATTTGAGTCTCTTAGTAAATTTACCCAATTTATAAAAAACCACATAGAAGAGTTTAATAAAGAAGTACAAATTGATAATTTAGGAGAAGGCGATATGGAATCAGCCTTAGCATCTGCATTTCGGATACATACAAATCCATTATCATACATGAATTCAATAGACCAAGATAATGATCAAGCAGGACCATCTACTCAAAACATGACACCTTTAAATCAAAATGTTCAAAAACCAATGGCACAAACATCCAAAATTATTGTTAGTAACACCAAAACAAATCCTAAACAACAAAAACAACCATCCACATCCATATTCACTCAAGCTCTTAATCAACAAATATCAAATCAACAAAAGGCTAAACAAATGCAAAATACCAATCATCCACAAAAAAATCAACAAAAAACAATTCCACAACAACTTCATAACAATCCTCCTACCAACACTTTACATAATAGTGTTTCAGTTGGGAATCATTATACAACAACACCAACTTATTATCAAAGACACAACACTATGATGCAACAAAACCAATTTGGTGGACAACAACAAGGACTTGGAGCCATGGTTAAATAGTTAGCTTCAATACTAGATCAGATGGATTCCTACCATCCCTATTATAGTTATAGAGAGATGTTTAGCTAACCCTTGGATCCTATTGTAGTTGCTCAACCATATCCTAAGCATTTTCCTATGTTTGTCTTGCAAATATATAAGGGAACCGAAGATCTTATTGAGCATCTTCGCATATTTAGGACAACATGTCATTATATTTCTCATGATGACTTGTTGTTAAATATGTTTCCTAAAAGTCTTGGAGGCATGGCTCTAGAGTGGTATTATCAGTTACCTACAAACTCTTTAAGGAATTTTGAAGAAACAGTAGATATGTTTGTTCACCAATTCGGTGCTTACATAGAGAGACATGCAACTATTAAAGATTTGTTTAATTTAAAGCAAGGAAAATATGGGAGTTTTTCTGAATTATTGACTAAGTGGAGAAAACTCTTAGGAAAATTACATTTTGCATTACCTCATCATGAAATATTGGACATTTTTATTGGTAATCTGCAAGAACAACTCTCTTATAAACTCTCTATTGCTTTAGTAACCACATTTGATCAAGCCATTGATTTAGCAAGAAAGATAGAAGAATACCTTATTAGAAGAGGTCAATATAAGAAGAAATATGAAGACAAAACTTCTAAAAATCAATATAAGAATAAGCAAGTAGTGGGTGATGGTTCACTGATAGTAGAAACAACTCAAATATCAATATTACTAAAACTGTAAAGAAATTTGTATTGAAAATCCCTAATAAGCCACTAAGAGAATTCACAAGATTAAATAAACCATTAACTATGATTTTACCTCAATTATTGGAACAAGGTTTGATACGGTTTCTTGAAATAAGACAACCAGATACCACTACAGCTGGATATAGGGCTGATTTACATTGTAATTTTCACCAAGTAGATGGACATTCTACCAATTCTTGTAAAATGTTAAAGCATATGATACAAGACTTGATTGATAAAGGTGAAATGGAAGTAGAACAATTTCCTTCAAATAATAATACTCAAAATAATACCCAAAAACAACCAACAAATCAAAACGCAAATCAAAACCTAGATATCTTTCAACATCCCTTACCTAAGAATGGTAAAGAAGTAGTAAACCAAGTAGATAATCATAATTTTCCTCATCCAAATCGATATGTGGGGATCTATTAGTAGCTTTTTACCACAACAAGAATTGTAAAAATATTTATCTGTGGTCACAACTAGACCAATACAATATTTTCAGTCATATTTGGAAGATACTAAAAGTAATATAGAAAGTGACACAAAAAGTGAAATAAGAAGTGAAATGGAAATTACCTCAAACAATTCAAATATTTCTAAAGATGAATCAGATCAAATTATTCCCATCATAGATTTATTAGTTCCAGAAGAACCATTCCCTAGAAGAATGACCACTCGACTCTTCATCTCAAAAAACACTTTCAATTGAACAAACTAATAATTGCTAGACCCCACTTTGGTCACTTGCAAAAAAATAACATTGTGGGCACTATTGGAGCCATCACTAGACAACAAGCCCAAAATCAAAATTCTCAATCACAAACTCAAACAATTGATCAAGACATAGGGATCTTACAAAATCCCTTACCCAATCATCAACAACAAAAAAATAATCAATTGTCATTTCATAATGTGCCTCATCACAATGATATTATTAGTTTAGTAGTAGAGAGTACAACAAAGCAAGTTCTTGCCCAATTAAATTATCTTGACAAGAAGGAGATAAATTCTTCATCCAACCAACCTTCAAGACCTCTCTTGGTTTTGAAGAATAATCAAAAAGAAGATACAAGCATAGAAAACCCATCTTTAGCATTGACATCTCAACCTAAAGTCTCCTTCAATATTCAACCACAATAAGAAAATCTTCCAACTAAGATATACTTTTTGAAACTTTTTTAAACCTCTCCCATTCATAGGGAATTTGTATTCTCTATTCTCTCTTTCTTTATCATCACTACATTAAGTTCTCTATTCCCTTCCTTTTTATCATCATTGCCACCTTTTGTCTGTCACCTTTTATCCTTCATTTTCTCTCCCATTATTTTTTTTGGTAGATAAGATACTATAGCATTAATACCGGGTTTTACAGGTTGACCCAAAACCTTTTACAAAAATCAGCCCAGGGCTGTTGATGAACATGTCCTTACTAAGGATCCTATATATGTAAAATCTACATGCCGCCAAAGCCATTACATCCGGTAAGGCACATAGCCTGTTATCAAAAAGAAACTTCCCATACAACATTTTGGGTATACCCCGAGAAAACACACCTGCATCATAATTACAAAAAAAGAAACAGACATAGATCCCTTCCTTGAAATAGTGGAGAAACAAAAAGCTGCAGACACACATAGCAGAGTACTGAAAAAACTCCCACAAGCTCTGTATTGACAGTTACTCTTAATAATTCTTTGGTAATTGCTTTCTTCCGTATATGACATGCTTTGGGACCACATCCCGTCTTGGCCAATCAGCCTTGGAGAAGTGAACCTGCTGGCTAGATTTATGGCGGTGGCTATCTGGTGGTCCACGTGGCTCTGGTTCGAAGTCTTATATTGTCATTTCTTTCCTGCCCTGTGATTATCAACCAACCTCAAATTACTAAGATGACTAGGAGCCATGTTATCCGACATGTGACTATCCCCATTAGTCTTTGTGGTATTTCCAAGAAGCATCCACCAAGACTGATAGCTCGGATAATTTTTATTGTGAGTCCATTTCAAAAAAGAGACGGGAATACTCATAGCCTTCGAACTTATAGTGCCTTCCCTATTGGTAAATTTGACTATCATTCTTGGCATTCTTGTTGAATAAGCTCCTCTACTTCACTCGGGACACCGTGTTCCCATTTGAAAATTCCATCACCATCGACACCCAAATTGGCCAACTTATCAACAACTTTGTTAGCTTCCCGAAAGACATGTTGGGCTTTTCTGTCCTGTCTTCCCTGGAAAAGGATCCTAGCCTCTTCAACAATTGTTTTAATCCTCCAAGGAGGTGTTTTCCAATTATTGAGGAGATTTATAACATGCATAGAGTCTCCTTCTATGATCAAATTGCCTTCTAAGTCTTGAGTCATTTGAAGGCCTCTCCACATAGCTCTAGCTTCAGCTTCATTGTTCGTCCTTGTTCCCAAATATTCAGAAAATGCAAGCATCATATTCCCATTATGATCTCGCACAATGCCACCAACGCCTGCTCTTCCAGGATTGTCCTTAGCCGCTCCATCAAAATTAAGCTTAAACCAACCCGTAGGAGGTGGGGACCACTTAACATTGGCTCTAGGGTTGACTACCCTAGGCACAGACTCATCTAACAAGGTTAAGCTTAAATATTGAGCAATCGTGGTCTCCTGCAGATGAGGTTTACGACTATCAAAAGGGATAAGGTTCACATTCTCATTGGCAAAGGATAGGATCCTGGCAATGATAGTTTGATGATCATGGATAGACTCATTAAAGACTCTATGGTTCCTTTCTAACCACACCTACCAAAGATAGTGATTGAGACAAATTTTCCACATGTATCTAAGTCTTTGGCTTGAAAAGGGGCAAGGCCACTGGATGAACAAATCAAGTACGATGGCTGGTTTAACCCAAGAAATATTGAAGGCCTGAAAAACCCCACTTAGGATAGTCAAGGAAAAAGGGCACTCAAGGAAAATGTGATAAATGGTCTCCCAATTAGCCCTGCATAGATAACAATGATTAGTGATACAAATACCTTTACGCATCATATTATCAATGGTTAGAATTCTTCCTTGGATAACCAACCATGAAAAGACTACAATTTTTGGAATTAAATTTTTTATCCAAACTAAGTCCTTTTGGAGGACAAAATCCTCGTCATCAAGCAGAAGCTTGTAAGCTGATTTAATAGTGAACTGCCCATTTTCCGTAGGAGCCCAGGTCACTTGATCTTCCTTGGGTCTCATGGGGATAAACTATTTCCCGAGAATGTTACAAAGATCATTTGATTCCACTTGAAATCCCTGAATCCTTATTTGTTTCCACTTCATTCTGCCTCTGTCCTCAACCATATAATCGAAGACTTTTCTGCCAATGAGTTCTTCCATGATATCTCTGATTCGGGCTAAGTTAGGATATTGCATCAGTGGTTCATCCTTAGCCCACCTATCATTCCAGCAATTTATCCTCTCACCATTGCCTAAAACCCATCTTAAACCTTTTTTGATGATTTCCTTACAATTGAGAATTGCTTTCCAAAAAGTAGAACCTCTGATTGGAACTGAGTCACTTAGAAATTCCATATTTTGAAGATACTTTCATTTGATGATAGTTGTCCATTCATTTTCTTCACTAAAAATGAGGTGCCATGCCTGCTTAGCTAGTAAAGCTAAATTCATATGAGCAATTCTCCTTAGACCTAAGCCCCCATTTTCCCTGGGTCTGCACACTTTGGTCCATCCTACAAGGTGTATCCTTTTTTCTCCTCTGATCCAGTCCATAAAAATTCTTTTTGGAGTTTCTCAATTTTTTGGAAAACCTTCACAGGGGCTTTGAAAATGGAGAGGAAATAGACTGGAATGCTCTAAAGAGAGGCCTTAGTGAGGGTCAACTTTCCTGCTTGAGATAGAAGATGACCTTTCCATCCAACAAGTTTTTTTTGAATTCTTTCAATAACCCTGTCCCACATTGACTCTCTCGGAGAACCAATGAAAAGAGGGAGACCAAGATACGAAGTGGGGAGGTTTGCTATATCACACCCTAAAATTTTTGCAATCCTTCCTTGCCTCTGAATGGGGGTGTTCAAGAAATATAACTTGCTTTTACTGAAATTAACTTTCTGACCAAAAAGCATCCTCGTAGAGTTGTAGGATGTATTTAATTCTTTTGGCCTCAACCATCGATGCCTTAGTCAATAGAAGGGTATCATCGATGAATTGTTGGTGAGAAATAACCCTAGTGAGAGATGTTGCCTTGATTCTTGATATTAGCCTTGAACTGCAAGCATTTTTTATGGTTCTACCTAAAGCTTCTGCCATAATGATGAATAACATGGGGCTGATAGGGTCCCCCTACCGAATTCCTCTACGACTTTGAAAGTAACCAGCAGTTGTTCCATTAACTAGAATCGAGAACCATGCTTTAGAAATGCATTCTTTGATCAAATTAACCCATTGGTGGTGAAAACCAAACTTAAGGAGGACAACAATTATAAAGTCCCAATTTAGCCTATCAAATGCTTTGTTCATATCAAGCTTGAGGGCAAAAATAGACTTGTTAGTCTTATGAGCAGAGTGCAGAGCTTCATGAACTATGATAACTCCATCCAAGATTGACCTACCCTGGATAGAGCTTCCCTGGCATGGATCTATGATGTGGGGTAGAACATCTCTCATTCTATTTGCAATGGCTTTAGTTAGGATCTTGTAAGAAACATTGCATAGATTGATTGGCCTGAAGTCAACCATAGATTCAGGGGTTTGCTTCTTAGGAATTAGAGAAATAAAAGTAGAGTTGAGACCTTTTGGGATATGATTGCTTGCTTGGAATTATCTGATAGCAAAAATTACATCCTCACTTACGATGTCCCAAAAATCTTGATAGAAATGAGGGGGAAAGCCATCGGGTCCCGGGGCTTTGTCTGGCTCCATGCTAAACAAGGCTTCCTTAATTTCCTCATCAAAAAGGGAGCTAGAAGCTTAAGGTTTATATCCTCATTTATTATGCTAGGAATGGATTGCAAGAGAATATCTTTGGCCTCCTCATTGCACTGTGATTCCTGACCAAGGATAGAATTGAAATAAGTTATTGCCTCCTTTCTGATTTCTGTTAAGTCCTGAGTAATAGAACCATCTGCTTTTTTTAAATTTTTATCTTGTTATTGCTTCTGTTTCTAAGTGTGGTGATGTGAAAAACTTGGAATTTGAATCTCCATATTTCAACCAAAGAGCCCTTGATTTTTTCCTCCAATAGATTTCCTCATAGGCCAAAATGTTATGAAACTCTGCTAGTTTTGTCCGTTCCTCCTACCTAGTAGTTTCATCAACATCACCATGTTGAATCCTCTGATCAATTATCTTCAAAATTTCAACAACCTATTTTTTATTTTCAAAGAGGTTCCCAAAGACCTCTTTGTTCCAAGTTCGAAGCTTTTCCTTAACAAACTTTAATTTGCCAGAAAGTTTAAAAGTTGCACTACCCCTGATAGGCTGCTGCCACCACTGAATTAAGTTATCTCTGAAAACTAGGAATGTTTGATCCACATAGATTGAAATCTGAAAGGTTTCTTGAAGGATAGAGAGTTAGGGATCTCCAAAAAATGGGATTATGATCAGAGGTAATTTTAGGAAGGGCTTGCAGGGTAGAATCACCGAACAGAGTTGTAGCCTCCTTTGATAGAAAAACTTGTCAAGCCTTTCTTGAATGAGATGACACCCTATCCATCGATTGCTCCAGGTATAATTCGCTCCTCTAAGTTTTACATCCATCAACATGTTGGAGTTCACAAAGTCATTGAACTCATCCATGCTCCTGATAGGTGGTCCATTTCCACCCATTTTGTCTGAAGGGTAAAGAGGAGTGTTAAAATCCCCAACCATAATCTAGGGGATATTATGGAAGATTTCACTCAGATTGCCTAAGTACTCCCATAGTAGAGCTCTCCCTTGAATTGAAGTTGGGGCATAAATATTTGAAAGGATCCATGACCTGTTGTTGTTTATTTCCTTAAATAAAACACTAAGAACCCTATCATATTTCTGAATAATGGTGCCTTCTACTATCCGGGGATCCCACAAAGTCATAAGGCCTCCAGACGCTCCTCTGGCTGATTTGCAAACCATCTCCCCTTGATTCCAAATTTTTTTTGCTACTTTTTTTTACTGAATCTCATCAGTTTTTGTTTCTTGCAACATGATAATAGTTGGATTCACTTGATTTCTTATTGCACTGACTTCCCTGTGTTTGGGTAGGCCATTGAGGCCTCTCACATTCCATGAGAGGAACTTCATTTATATTGTTTGGGATTTCTTCCTCTCCCCCTCCCTTGAGGGGGTTTTCCTAATTTGTTGTCTTCAGAACCTGGAATAACCTGTTGAAACAAGGTTCTCTATTTTCCATTGGCAATGTCATTATCAGTTTTAATTTTTTGATGCTCAGCATTTGATATTCTCCCTCTTCTTTTTTCACTACCAAAATCTATAGGAGACTTCATAGTGCTCCTGGTTTGTTTAGGACTAAACTAGGGGAGGCAATTTGTTGCAGAATCGGACTGCCATATTCCTCAGTCTGAAGAGTTTCACATATCTCCACCCCTACATCCAAATCTTCTCCTTTTTTCCTGTATTCCCCTGGTCTACGGGATGGCCCCTCAGTAGGATTCACCTGGCTCCTAGTGATGATGTTAGGGAGATGAGATTTTTTATTTTCCAATGCCTCAACTTTCTTCCTAAGTTCTTTAGCATTAGGGTTTGGCTTTGGGATGCCCACTGGGCTTGAAGTATTTTTAGCATTGGGGTTTAAGGATCCCGACTTGGATGGGGATTCTAGAGATCGGGCATTAGGGTTTGGCTTTGTGATGCCCATGGGGCTTATAGTAATTTTAGCATTAGGGTTTGAGGATCCTGACTTGGATGGGGATTCTAGAGAGTCATAAAGGTTAGCCTGAAGGTTCTGGGCTTCCATGTCTTTCGATAATCCTCCTACTCCCATATTGGATAGAATTGAAAATTTATTTGAAACTAGAGGATTGGAACTTACCTGAGTATTTTGGTTGCCAACAACCTATTGTTTTCCTTTGTCTTGTTGGGACCCTGCACCCTCTCTTTTATTTTTTTGGTAGACATAGTTTTCCTGATTGAAATCACCTCTACTAGGGAAACTCCTCAAATTTCCTCTGTCTAGCATTCCCTGCTTCTACTTTTCTCTATTCATTGCTAGGTTAGGGCACTGATTGCATAGATGTCCTTGATTTTTGCATTCTGCATAGAATGCCGATCTGTTCTCGTATTCTACCGACTATTTTTGATAGTATTCTCCATACTCTAGCTCCACAAACCTTGGCAATTCATTATCCAAATTAGCATTTACGTAGATTCATGCATGAGTCATCCTTGTCCTGGCCAAGGTCGCATGGTCAATGGAGATCAGGTCCCCTATAGTTCTGGCTATGCCCTGCAGCCAATATTCATTGAAGAACTAGGCAGGTAGACTCGGGAGATGAACCCAAATAGGGGCAATGTTAATATTTTGCTTTTCAGGGTCAAAATATTCACCCCATCGTCTGAGAAAAAGGCTCCTTTTGCCCAAAAACCAAGGACCTCCTATTAAAATGTGGTTAGCATCCTCCATATTGTTAAAATGGATAATGAAGAACCCTCGAGTTAGAGCTACCAACTCCAAGCTGCCTACCGGTCACCATTTACCCATCGCCCAAGCCCTGATAGTCTCCATGTCCGGCCTACCTCCCAAAAACTTGCCTACCAGGGAGAATTCTTCCATTGAAAGAAAAGGGCTCATGGAACTTGTCGGGGCCAAAATTTTATTATTTACTGGAACTAGGGGCGGAAGAGAGAGAACCTCCTTTCTTTTTCCTCTAAGAGTCTCAACAAAAGACAACCACTTCTTGGGCCCCGCATTGTCCTTCGTATCTTTTTTGTCGAGGTCTTTCTGAGGAGGGTCGAGCCCCGCGTGATGCCCGCCTCCAAATCTACCGTAGCCTGACCGCCTTCCTCTGGATCCTCGCTTGATCCATGCTCGAGGTTCCCACCCGCCCCTTCCATACCTGCTCTACCTCTACCGCCTTGGCTGAGATTCCTGCCCAGAAAATTCAAACCCTCACTCCCGCCGCACCCGCTAAACCTCAGCTCACTCATTCCTCTTTTGTATTTTCTCTCTCATTATTGTTATCACATCAAGTTATCTATTATTTTCCTCTTTATCTTCATTGCCACATTTTTTCCATCACCTTTTATCCTTCATTCTCTCTCTCATTATTGTTATCACATCAAGTTCTCTATTCTTTTCCTCTTTATTATCATCGTCATCTTCTTTCCATCACTTTTCTTCATCTATATCTAATCATCATCCTTCATCACAACAATCTCAAATATTAACCAATAAACTTCGATCATCTATACCACAACCAAATTGTTCTTCAAAACTTACTTTGATTTTGAATCCACCTTGGACATGCTATAATCAAAATCACTTTGTATAGTGTATATATAGCATTTTTTTTGTGTATATTATAAGTTTTATCAAATCACAAAACAAACCACAAGACGAAAAAAATTAAAAAACATGAAAAATTTCCAAAAATATTTTAAATTTTGCATTATTGTTTGTTATCTTCCAAAAATTCAAGTTATATTTTATTTTATTTCAGATAAATTCAAAAGTTATCTTGAACCACTCACTTAATTCATATTCACTAAAATTTGATTTCGTCACTTTGATTATAAATCTCTCTTGTATCTAAAAGCACTATTATTTAATTAAATAAATTTTGAGTTTTGGGAAATGATCTTTCTAGTTCTTGAACCAATAATACGTTCTCACATCGTAAATATGATTTTCTGCAAAATTTAAAATTGGATACTACATAGTACTCTTAGTTCCTTAAGAGAAAAGTTTCCCTTGCTATCCTATTATGTGCATGGTCTAGAATACTAAGAATTGGCAAAATTACAAGCTCCCACCCCTACCCAAATAAAATCCCTTGTCCTAAGCCTAATCTAGGCAAGTACCTCAAAAATAAAAAGAACAGAAAAAAAAAAAAAAACAAAACAAAGAAAAAGAAAAAAAAAAGCAAAGAAAAGAAAAGCAATAAAATTCTCTTGTTCTAAAATGGACAAGAAATCCCTACTCCAAAAATTTGAATAAAATAAGGGGATAGTGAGCTTGAATCCCTAGAATTCCTCAGTTATTTGAAATCCATGAGTTAAGCCCCATAACATGTGGTTTGTGCCCAACCTTCTTGGCCTTGGATAAACCCTTTCGTGTGGCGACATGTCTGTCACATTAGCAACCTTATTTTGTACAGACCAATGTCCGCTTGTGGATTAGCTAGCTTTTGGTGACTTGACTTACATAGTAGTTTTGTACAATGGCATGCACAAAATCATGGTTAATGAACAGTTCACTTACACACACATTGGTTCATAAAAGTTTGCTTGTATCACTACCTTACTCAAAATCGGTAAATCAATTTCACAAGCACACACATTTGATCCTTGAGAGATTTTGTATCATTATTTCAAATCAAGATGGATAATGAACTCACACATCACACACTGGTTCTTGATAAATTTGACTTTGTCTTGGAAATAATTTAAAATATTTCTTTGAAATTTGTTAGAAAACATTAGTTTATAACTATTCACATTAATCCATATCACTTCATTTTTTGCAATTACATACAATATATATTATCTTCAAAAAATTTCAACATGTGACACAATGATTTATTTTCAAAATACAACTTGCATTTTCAAAATCATATATAATCATGCATTGCATTTTGACTTCATGATGATGGTATAATTTCTAGTAATTATTTTCCATCAAAATTCACACTAGGAATTCTATGCCTAGCGCAAGTCATCCTTCCCAAATTTTCATGCTTAAATCACTCTATTTTTCTCACAAATACAATTGTTCTCAGCTTATTTTCTCAAAATCAATCTCTCTCAACAAATCAATATCTTCTTTCATCATCAGAAGCCTCAAGGTTACTCTTGAGCCCACAATATTTTTGGTATTATACAAAACTTCCTCACAATAGGATCTGCTTCATGACCCAGTGAGCATCGATCTCCACCAACGGTCATATAATAGCACAACATACTTTGAGATTCGTTGTTAATCCATCTATTTTATCACCACACATAAACATATTTTGTCTTTCAAAAAAACTTTACAAAATTATTTTCCTCTTATGTTAAGCATGATCAAAATGTTCAAAAATCATAGCATGATTACAAGAAATTATATAACACAAACCATCATAATAAAATGTAATAAATCATCCAATAAATCACACAAAGTCACATAAAACAAATAATATCAAAAATTTTGAGTTTTCCACCAAACACAGAATTTGGTGTAAAAACTTGAGGGGGCATCCTAGTCAGTAAATTAGTAATTATTTTTATAAAACATCAATTTCCCATGAACTATTCATTCTAAACCATCTACTCCTTTCTATCCATGTCAATCATAATCACTTCTACTCAAGTTTCTATACTTTTCTTTGATGCATTTATTGTTCATAAATACGCCAAAGATGGGGCAAAATGTAGACATGAAAAATTGACTCATTTTCCTTAGTTTTCCTCCTAGATAAATAAGGTCATATTTGAGCTTAATTTTACCTTAAAAAACCCTTCCAAATTTCCTAAAACATATACCATTAGATAGGTCTCAAAAAGATCTTTCCAATGGTATATTGTATGTCTAATTTTGACACCTTTTGACCCCTTAAACTACCAAATAACTAAGTACATGTCTAACCTCTTAGACATATCGTACGATACGATCCCTGATCATATGATACGATCCTTGATCATACCGTATGATCCTTGATCGTATGCATACGATCTTTCTCAAAATAGAATATGCTCAGTTTCAAAAAATGATAAATTAGTTGCAACGTTCTTTGTCCTTACCTGTGCAATCGTACAACAGTTACGGGATCATATCCGTCGATCAACCCAGCTTGGAGGAGCTTGCAACCCATTTTTTTTCTAGCCCAATTTCATTAGCTTGTTTATAATATTTAATTAGATACCCTTCACCTCGAATTCCTATTGACACTCCTAACACGTCGATAGAATTTTACATTTTAGCTCTGGATATTTTACTGTTGCTTACAGGATCAAAGGATACAGTCGATATCAGGTCGATACAATCTTGCACAAGAGGTGTACAATCTTACACCAGAGGTGTACAATCTTTCTTAGACCGTATGATATTTCTTAGAGATCACTTGGATGCAATTCCAAATGCTGGTTTGCATTTCCTAAGTTCTATTTTGCATATCTAGCTTAATATTTATCATTTCCATTGCATAGGGTATCAAATTTAACTATTTGTATCCTTGGAGTTCACCAAATCTATATATAATTGCATATTTTACATATTTTGATGCATGCATATGTTAATTCCTTTTATTGTGATATTCAATAGCCGACATGTAATTTAATTCATGCTTAGAAACATCATTAGCATCCTCTATTTTTTGTTTTCTGCACTCTATCCATGAATTTGTAGGTTTCTATCAAGATCGTATTGTTCGATCTTTGATCGGATGGTATGATTTTGAATCGTATTCATACGATCTTGCTCTGTGCATACAATTTTGCTCTGCTACATATGATCTGGACTACAATCAAGAATTAGAATCTTATTCAAACTTTCGGATATAGGCAAGAGTTCTAAATTACTTTTTAAGCATTGCATTGTTCATCTAGGCATTTTCTTTTGTTGTTTGTTGTCTACATATAAATCAAAATTACATATAACTTAGTGTAGTTGCATATTAGCCAAAATTTGGTGATTGTGAGAATTTAAAAGGAACACATCAAAACAAACTCCAAAAACCTAGGCATGGAAACTGCCATAAAATGTTTCCTGGTGAACCCTAAACAATTCATCAAAAAATCACCATAAGAAGGTACGATCAAGTACCTCTCTTTCGAGGTGTAGACCTATCATTCTCACATTCCCCTTTGAGGTGCAAATCCATTAGCCTGAAGGAAAGGAGTGTGCAAATTTTAGAATTATAGAAAGAAATAAAAGAGCCCTCAAAAACACCTTTATCAAGAGTGTTGGCATTTCAATTTGGTAGAGAATAATTTTTGAAGCATTTTATGTGTTTATGGCCTTTGATCCTGAGAGTTAGAACATATTTTATTTTGGGGATTTCAAAAGGAAAACCCCTTGAAAGGAGAGTAGCACTTCACTTTGGAAAAAATGTTGTAATTTTTGGTATTTGTGAGAGAGATCATTTATACTAAGGATAAACATTTGAAGCTTCTAGTTCCCTTTGTGAGAATCTTGAGAATAATTCTATTTGTTCTATACACATGTTTTTCTTCTTTCACCCACTATATTCCCTTTGTCCACTTCTTCTCAAGTAGAAATTCATTGGTACCTTTCTCCAATGGATTTTCCTTATTTTCCCTATCCTAGAGCAGAAAGTCATTCATTCTTTTCTCCGATGGATTTTTCTTCTTTAAAAAATTATCATGTAAATTACTTATATCATTCATGTTATGATATGTTCTTTTATCTATTACCAATTCTTTCTTATTTTACATGCAAATATCTTCGTGTTTTCTACTCTTAATGCATATATGAGGATTAATAAATTAATTAAAAACTTCACATTTATAAGCATATTTATAAAGGGTTGTTGATGTTTTTATTTATAAGTACAAGTAATATTAGATGAATGAACAATATTAATCAAAATCAGATAATAATATTATACTAAAAGTTATATTGTATAACTTCTACAACAATTTACTTTGTGAAAAAAATATTAAATTATTTTCTTTAAAATAATAAAATTTTCGAAGGGGAAGGGCATGTTAAGACCCCATCCTAACATTATTATGTAATGACCCCTTTCCAATGTGGGGACCCCATTCTAATGATATTTTGTAATGGTATGTGGCACTTGAGGCACCTAGACAAGTGGGGCCATTTCATGTAACCATTATAAAGAATGTAATTGTTTGTTTGGTAGAAGATTCTAGCTTAGGTGGCACTTTGCATGTAAGCCAACTCTTGAGCGTTAGGTTAGGGTTGCATGAAATGTATCTTTAAAAGACAAGGGGGCATAAATGAATGTATCTTTTTGCATATTGAATCAAAGTATTGAAGGAGGTTGCCCCCTCGAAGAGGCCAATGATTTTGTATTGTGATTTGTGAGATTAATATATATTTTTGCATTTACATTTTGTATTGCAATATTTTGTTCTTTCATGAATTACTACTTTTATTGCAATATTTATGTGGATGTGCTTATTTTAATTAGAAGGTTCCTAACAAGTGGTATCAGAGCACTTTCCAAGGCCGTGTTCCACTATGACTACGACAGTTCTTGCCCTGCCATTTCGACTATTAGGTATAAATTTTCCATGTTTTCATTTTTTTGCTTATTATCCTATTAAAAAAATCAAGCCTTATTTTTTCTATTTTAGTTTAATATGTTAGAAACCCTGTGTTGAGGGTTTTAAAATATCATGGAGGAGTTATTATTATTGGCTAAGCTAGATTGCCCATAAAGCATCTAGTGAAGTGAGGGGCGATTAGGCTCCAATACCTAGGCCTCAAACAACACTCGTATATGGAATTGAGCTCCCACGTATCTTTGGGTATATCAGGAGACCCCCTAGGATTAGGAGAAACCTTTAGCCCTAGGAAGATTTTTGACCATGTATCTATCCATAGTGCATCAAGCACAACACTCAGGAAGATCACCCTCTCGTACTATCAGAGAGGCGGGTAGTGCGCTCAAGGGTATGCATGGAATCCTCCTTGAGTAGTGGCCTAAAATATTAGTCTGAGCATTATCGTTCATCGTTGTGGTATAATAGAGGGCTATGGATAATACATACACCTTGGCCTAGAGTACCCTATTTTTGTTGAATGTTTAACCCAAATGCCAAAAATCCTACCATAAAAATTGAGCATACTAAAGAGACTACACTATCACAGAATTGACTGAACTAAAATAGATGAAAGAAATTGTGTGAAAGTAATAATCAAGACAAGGTCTATCAATTGCAATTGTTAGTTATAATTAAGAATCATAATAAGCAAGAAATTTTTAGTAATAAAGTTTTCCAAGATAATTGTCATAAATAGTGAGTTATAGAGTCAAAAAAAATAGTTATCAGTAACGATCACTATATGATCTATTAAGGGGTTGTCAGACAAAAGTCAATTTTCTGAGTGAATAGAGACTCTAGGAGAAAATAGATGACACTTGAAGACAACACTTCCCTAAAAAAGTTTGGGGTAAAAAAATGTAGGGATATAGCTCATTTGATATTAAGTGATCATTTTGGTATATAGCCTCATGCACTTTTTTAGGGTGCCAAAAAACATCATTGTGAGACCTAGCCCATTGTATTTATCTTTTCAAGCTGATCATTTTGATATATAGCACCCAAACACTTTTTCTGACCCATTACTAAAAATAGTAACTCCTGGAACAACACTTCTATTTTTAGTAAGTCAGTTGGGGTGGTCCAAATCATACATATATGGCTGGAGGGACTAGAGGAGCAATGAAGGAGTTAGAACAAAGAGAATATATGGAGCAATTAAATCACTCACTTAGTAACCTACAAAGCCAAATGTCCCACATTGGACAAGAAGTTACAAAGATGAAAGATCACATGCAGGTTATGAGAACTGACCAGATTAAATCCAAATCTGAAATTGAAGAAAAATTCCTAGAGGTTGAAGAGCGATTAAAGGAAGCCCCAAAGGTATTCGAGCATCTTAACACTGAAGGATCAGGTGGCAGTTCAGTCAATAAAGAGAAAGGAGTCCATCATACTCTTTTTGACATAGATACCCCATTTAAGATGCCTAAATTAGACTTTCCCAAGTTTAATGGAAAGGATGTTGATGGTTGGTTGTGTCGAGCAGATCAGTTCTTCAAACTCCATAATGTACCCCGATATTTGTGGGTCACCATGGCATCTTTTAACTTTGAATCTGAGGCCCTACAATGGTATCAATGGTTACAAAACATGACTCCTGACCCTTCTTGGGAAGACTTTGAGTCCCAATTACTCACTCGTTTTGGCCCTAGTGAGTATGAGGACTTTACAGGAGCCTTAACCAAATTGAAACAAACCTCTACTATCTAGGAATATCAGACTCAATTTGAGAAATTGGCTAATAGGACAAAGGGGTTGAGTGAAGGATTTTTTAGAGTTGTTTTATCAGTGGGTTGAAAGATGATATCAAGGTCAAGGTAAAAATGTTCAAACCACAGTCTATGATGCAAGCCATAGGATTGGCAAGATTAGTAGAAGAAAAATTTTCTGCCCAAAGGAGATCATCCAAATTCCCATAGGCCAAACCCACATTTCCCTCCAAGTTTACATCAAATACTAGCAATAAATCTCCACCAATCAAATGATTGACTAGGGAGGAAATGGATGCTCGTAGAGCATAAGGATTATGTTATAATTGTGATGAGAAATATGCTTCTAGGCATAAATGCATACAATAAAATTTTTTTTGTTGGATGTGGATGAGGCAATAACCATCGAATCTTCTGAGGAGGAAGAGGATCATCAGGAAGAGGAACATATAGAACAATAAACATCCTAGAAGAATTCCAACCAAAAATTTTTGTGCATGCCTTAGCAAGTATATCAACTCCCCAAACCATGAAGGTGATAGGACACTTCAAAGGACAATGGGTCATAATTCTCATTGACTTCGAGAGCACACATAACTTCATTGACCCAAGGGTGGCCAAACAGAGGAATTGTTATATTAATACTTGTAACTCCTTTGAAGTCATGATTGCCAATGGAGGAACTTTGCCTTGTAAGGAAAAGTGTTAAAATGTTAAAATACAAATAGGGGAATATAATCTTAAGGTAGACATGTTTTCCCTACCCCTAGGTGGGTGTGATGTTTTTTGGGGGCTTAATGGCTGAGACTGTTGGGTCTAGTATTATGGGATTTCTCTGAATTATGGATGAAATTCAGCTAATAGGGAATAGAGTACACCTTAAGGGGCTTGAAGGCGGGGACTACTCAAATTGTTACATCTCATAGGATGGAAAAACTATTGAAAAAGTCAACCCATGGCATTGTGGCCCAACTATTTGCTATACAAGACTTAGATAGTGGAGACAAAGACCATCCAGAGGAATTACAATTGTTATTGCAAAAACATGCCATAATTTTTGGGGAACCCAATGGACTACCCCCTTGTCGTACTCATGATCATGCAATTCAGCTTATTCCTGGTAGTCTTCCTCCAAATGTCCGCCCTTATAGGTATCCATATGCCCAAAAATCAAAAATAGAGAAAATGGTGTAGGAACTTCTTGCTACAAGGGGTTATTCATCCTAGTGTCAGTCCCTATTCTTCCCTAGTGTTGTTGGTATGGAAAAAATATGGGTCTTGGCATTTGTGTGTGGATTTCAGAGAACTCAATAAAATTACTGTTAAGGATAAATTTTCCCATTCCAGTAATTGATGAGTTATTAGATGAATTGCATGGTGCCCAATATTTCTCAAAGTTGGATTTGCGATCAGGATACCATCAGATCAGAATCAAGGATGATGACATTCCTAAAACTACTTTTAGGACTCATGAAGGGCACTATGAATTCTTGGTTATGCCATTTGGTTTGACCAATGCACCCTCCACTTTTCAGAGTTTGATGAATTCCATTTTTTGGCCCCTTCGCAAATTTATTCTAGTCTTCTTTGATGATATTCTGATTTATAGTCGCTCTTGGGAGGAGCACCTCAAACATTTGGATCAGACTTTGCAACTTTTGTCTAAGAATCAACTTTATGCCAAGAGGTCTAAGTGTTCTTTTGGGTTGCAAGAAGTGGAGTATTTGGGTCACATTGTCACCAAAGATGGAGTTAAAGTCGATCCTAAAAATATTCAGGTTGTTCAAGAATGGCCAAAGCCTCACACCCTCAAGGGACTTCGAGGATTTTTGGGACTCATGGGGTATTACCATAAATTTATACATAACTATGGAAAGATAGTAGCTCCTTTAACAACCATGTTGAAAAAGAATTATTTTATTTGGTCAGAACTAGTGGAGAAGACTTTCAATGAATTAAAGCAAGCCATGACAACCACCCCAATGTTAGCAATGCCTGATTTTTCTAAACCTTTTGTAATTGAAAGTGATGCTTCGAGCAATGGAATCAGGGTCATTTTGATGCAAGAAGGAAGACCATTGGCCTTCACCAATAGAGCCCTTTTAGGCCAAAATTTGGGTAAATCTACTTATGAAAAGGAGATGCTAGCCATTTTACATGTTGTTAATCATTGGAGGCCATATCTCATTGGGCATCATTTTTCAATCAAAACCGACCATCAAAGTCTCAAGTACTTCTTGGAACAATGGGTAGCCACACCTGAACAACAAAAGTGGGTCTCTAAATTGATGGGCTATGATTATGAAATCACATATAGAAAAGGAAAGGAGAATATCATGGTCGATGCACTATCCCGATAGTTTGAAGATCAAAGTATGTTAAATGCTATCTCTTCACCAATCCCTCAATGGATTAATAATCTCAGAGAAGAAATGGCCAAGGATTCTGGCTTGCAAACTTTGATCAACAAACTTCAAGCAAAGCCTAACTCATGCCTTTGTTAGAAATAGATTATATTCCATAATTTGGGTCATGTAAATGTATCTTCGAAGGTACATACTTAGGACATTAGATTACTTTAGGGGAAGTTATCTCGTTACTTCATACAATGTAATAAATGCACAAGTGTCAATGTGTAAGGTTCCCTTGTACAACTAGATAAAGTGTTGGCCAAGTGACCTATTTTACCTATATAAGGAAGGCCTTATTGTTAGAAATATATAGAAAGATTCGAGGACATAGTAGCTTAGAGCATCTTTGTAGGTAGTACAATTTTGTGTGGATCACCATCCAGTGGTGATGGGTGCAATGTAGTCTAGTAGCTTTATTAATGGAATATTCACTTCCTCCTTAGCTACATTGTATTCAATTATATCATTTCTATTTAATGCATGTCTCAGTCATCTAGAATATTTACTTTCTTTCATATTATTCTACATCTCATTATTGTTATCTCTATTTGCATATTATATCAAAATCCAACAGTGGTATCAGAGCTATGGTAGATCTAGTCTATGTAGATCTATAGGAAAACCACCATCATTATTGAGCCTAAGTATTTTTTTAACCTGACGCGCCATTGGATAAATCACTATCAAAATATCTCAAAATAATTTAGGTGGTAGAATTAGGGAGAGTCACAAGTTAGGAATGAAATAAATCTCAGTTCCAAAAAATACTGAGATTGCATTTGACTAGAGTCTTTCCACATATCTATAAGAAAAACTTTTGAATACCAGGACTCAGCATTCAATATACTAGATTGATGGATCATCTAGTGAAGATCCAAGATATCTGGAACTTGCTAACTATTACCAATTATTTTTTTTTGCAAATAATTAATTCTTATAGGATTGGTACTCCTCCTACAATAGAAAGCTAGGAGACTTCAACTTCGTTACCCAAAGGTCAGCGTGCCCTCATAGTGCAGAGATAGTTCCTTGTGCAAGAGAAGAACACTATAGAAGAAGACTTATAGAGAAGAGGTATGGTGAATTTAGGATACTGAAGATAGCTTTTTGAAGGGAAAGGGCATGTTAGGACCCTATCCTAACATTATTATATAATTCTAACATTATTATGAAATGATTCCTTTCCAATATGGGGACCCCATTCTAATGATACTTTGTGATAGTATGTGGAACTTGAGATGCCTAGACAAGTGGGACCATTTCATGTAACCATTATAAAGAATGTAATTGTTTGTTTTATAGAATATTCTAGCTCTATTGGCACTTTGTATGTAAGCCAACTCTTGAGTGTTAGGTTAGGTTTGCATGAAATGTATCTTTAAAAGACAAGGGGGCATAAACAAATATATCTTTTTTCATATTGAATCAAAGCATTGAATGAGGTTGCCCCCTTGAAGAGGCTAATAATTATGTATTGCGATTTGTGGGATTAATATATATCTATGCATTTACATTTTGTATTGTAATATTCTGTTATTTTATGAAATTCTACTTTTTTTACAATATTAATGTGGATGTGCTTATTTTAAATAGAAGGTTCCTAATAGAATGAACATAAGGTCTTAAAAGGAATTGGGATAGGGATATTTGTTATGAAAAGGTTAAAGTATCAAATACCTTTGACATTTGAAAATTTCTCTTATAGTCTCAAATGACATAAAAAACATTAATTCAAAAATGAATAATTTTTATCTTTCTTTTAAAAAAATACCATGATAAAATATTCCATACCATGGTTAGTTTCATCTCTCACTACCTTAAAATAAGATAACCTCTAGCAATAATCTTAGATATCACCCCTTCTTAGAAGTTCAAAATAAAATGAAATAAACTTGGATAAAAAATGCTTTTCTACAATGTTGACATCTTTTTTTATTTGGGTGAAAAGAAGGGGTTTTTGAAAGGGTCCCAACCCTTTGAAGGAATATGGTCTTTTGTTCCATATTCACTTTGACATCCTTTTTTTTATTAGGGTGAAAATAAGGTTGTTTTGAAAGGGCCCCAACCCTTTAAAGGAATATGGTTCTTTGTTCCATATTCACTTTGACATCCTTTTTTTTTTTTGGTCAGTTAAATTAAAAATGGGTTTTTATCAAGGATCCCAAAACCTGATTACAAAAAGTCATAAGACTAAAAGCAAGGCCCCAAGGCCAAATAAAAGGACACCAAAATCCAGAGGAAATACATAAAGAATGCCTTTTAGGATAGGCTAATGATAGCCTAAAATAATAGGCTAAGGATAGCCTTACAGGAAAGGCTAGAGGATAGCCTTAAAGAACAAATTTCTAATTTCTAATTTTTTTTTAAACTTTACATAGAATTCTAGGACAACACTATCCTGACCAGAATAGTCCAAAAATGCATGTGCAAAAGGACAGCCTAAATAGCACATGAAGAGGAAATTTAAAAAAGTAAACCCGCCTAGAAAAAATTGAAACAGGGCTATCCCGCCCATTACAATGATTTGATTGAACTTAAAGCAGGAAACACAAAAAATTTTCTTTTAAGGATGCATAAGGATACAGCAGGAGGATGCAACAATAGGGACCAACCATCCTGAACGGGCCTACAAGTAGAATAGCAACCATGGGACTCCAGAGGCAATGAAATCCCATTGCAGCTGAGAAACTACTCAGAGGCCCAAGGAGATAGAGGAAACACCAATGCAAAAATGGGAGCCAAGGAAAATGGTGGGGAGGTCTCAGGATACCTCAAGAGAGGAACTAAGAAGCATAAGTTGTCACTTGAGAACATAGGGCCCCCAAATACCAAAAAAAAGTAGTAAGAGCTCCACAGCAACCTCCAACGCCAGGATAGGATGACCCATAGGAACACATCAACAATTAGCATAGAGGCTCTCCTCAAAGCCATAAAAATTTGAGACCCACCATCAAACCAGCAACTAAAAACCCAGAATAGGATGATCCGCAGGAACGCATCAACAATTAGCATAGAGGCTCTCCTCAAAGCCATAAAAATTTGAGACCCACCATCAAACCAGCAACTGAAAACCCAAAGAGCAACACCACTGGAATAAGCATAGGGTCCCCTCCAAGAAAAAAAAAACTATGAAGAGTTGCTCATGAAGCCAAAAACCCCAACCACACCATACTACACCAAAAGAACCTCTGATCCTTAGCACCAAATAGGACCCTGTAAGAAAAAATGGGAAAGGGTTCCTAAAAGAACTCAAAAAACCCAAAGGATGACCCAAGAAAAACCAAGGACATCCTAGTTCATAGGCACCAAAATGAAAACCCTACCAATAGGTATGGAAAGGGGCAGATAAGTGAATTAGGGATCTCCCAACTCAAGGATATCATCTACAACACCATCCATCCAAGGAGGAGGGTAAAATAGTTCTAGGGAACTGGAATAGAATCTAATGATGAACCATAAAAACCTAGGGATATCCTAGATCACAAGAACCAGCAGAAAACCCCACCAAATAGCAAGGAAATGGGAAGACAAATGGAACAATGATCTCCCACCCCAAGGAGATCGTCTGCAACGCCAACCAACCGAGGAGGAAGGGCAAAGGAAGTGCCATGGATCCAAGACAACACTAGGGATATGGGACAGGGCATGGGATGGGTTGTAGGGAAGTGGTGTAGGACTTCCCAGGGAAGTCCCCTGCAAAGCCCTTTGGTTATACAAGGATCGATTAATGTTTGCCACTTTGACATCCTTTTTTTATTAGGGTGAAAAGAAGGGGTTTTTGAAAAGTTTCCAATCCTTTGAAGGAAGAAGGGATTTCTACAATTTTGACATCTTCACTTTGAAGGAAAATGTTCCTTTGTTCCATTATTTTTGGATAATTATCCTTTAAGCCCTTGTTCCCACCTATGTGGGATTCCTCACCCGTATTAACATAGAGTTCTGACACATTTGTAGGGGGTAGTTGAACCTCTTACTTTCTAGTTGATTTACTGTAATGCTCTTCTAATACAATTCATTTATTTCCAAATACATATTTGTATGATGGAATTTTATTTCACATCAATACCTCTTCTACATAGTGTAATGTGTGTGTGTGTTAATAATCCCACATTGATCTAGTTGTGGGACTGGTTATGAGACTCACCACTTACCAAACTCTTTGTCAATGGGGTAGTAATATTAAGGGTGTAATATTTTGGTCCCACTCATGTGGAATTCCTCACCTCTATTAACATCGAGTTATGGCACATGTGGGAGGTAGTTGGATCTCTTGGTTTCTAACTGGTTTATTGTGATGCTCTTCTTATACAAGTTTATTTCCAATGGCATATTCCTATGATAGATTTTTTTTTAGGGGTAGTTGTCCCTCTTGTTTTCTAACTAGTTCATTATGATGTTCTTCTTATACAAATTGCTTAGTTAGTATAGTTTTTTTGTGTACTAATAATCCCACATTGACTTGATTATGGAACTTGAGCAGTTTATGAGCCCATCACCTATCAAACTCATTGCTAATGAGATAACAAGATTAAATATGCAAGTCATTGGTCTTGCTCATATAGGATTTCTCACACTTATTAGGATTGAATCATGGCATGTGTGTGGGGGGTAGTTAGGGTTATGAATAAGGGGTAGGTCCAAATATGTATATAGAAAAATAAGGTGAATCAATTTTGAAACCAAGGTAAATATGGTTCAAAGTCATGTAGAGGACATGGCAAATTGCCTTTTTTTCCACAAGAAAAAAGTTGGTGAATTCACCAAAAATTTTGACAAACGTACCATAAGATATAAATAATCACTAAACATGCTTTGATTCCCATGCATGATGTCTACGAACTCACAAGGATGACCCAAGTGAGTCAGTAGACTTCATTCGAGGGACGACCCAGTGAGTCCGTAGACTTCACTTGAGGGATGACCCTCAAATGAAGTCTACGGACTCACTTGGGTCATCCCTCGTAGACATCATGCATGGCATCATAAATGTGTCCATCGTCCCTCAAATGAAGTCTACGGACTCACTTGGTTCATCCCTCGTTGAGGGACGACTCGAGTGAGTTCATTGACATCATGCGAGGGATGACCCGGGTGAGTCCATCAACATCATGCGAGGGATGACTGATATCATACGAGAGATGACCAGGTGGGTCCATAGACATCATATGAGAGATGACCAAGAAATGAGAGTAGGCACCATTTGAGGGATGATAGCTTGGTTGTGTGCCATGTGTCATTCACATTACCATGTATCACCATCTCGTTATGACTCCACATGCAAATGCCTATATAAACCATTTGAAACCCACTCACTTCATTTTATGCACAACACAAATAACTCCAAAAACCTTCAAAAATCATTCGAAACCCTTCCAAGCCTCTGGAGTCCTAGCAATGGCCGTAACTTCTTCCAATCAAGGTAGAATTTCATTCAAAAACCTGGTTTACCCACTCATCTCGTAAATTATCAATGATCCCAACAATAATTCAACATGGATGAGGGAATATGGGCTGCTAGGGCTAGCACAGATGCCCCAATTTGACACGAACATTCATTTGTTGACTACAATTATTTCAGTCCTATAAAAATTAGGGGTTGGTTGTTACAATGATGGTCGACAATAAAACCCTTACCTTCTCGGTGAAACCGTCTGATGTGCATCGATTAACAGGCCTTCCCCATCAAAATTGTGAATGCGTCTCATCAAATTTTTCTCTGACTGATGAAGAAAAAATATATCTGGAGACTTACTATAATCTCTCGTCCACTGCATTACAAGTTATGTCTTCCAAATTGTAAGTTTTAATTTTTATTTTATCCAAACAAACTAGAATTTATGAAGTTGTGTTTAGGGGTAAATTTAAGTTTTGTTAATGTGTAGGTAGTTGAAAAGGTAAAATGGTTGTGTTCTACCAACCTCTGCTCATAGGGCTACATGTTATATGCTCAATTGGGCCATTTCAAAAGATTAACTCAGTGGCTCAGCCATTGTAATCAACTAGCATGATGTAAAATATCCAACACTATTTTTTAATTTTTCCAGATGTTTGTATTCTATGCTCGTTGTCCATCCCGATTCCCCACCTTAATATCTAATCAAATTGTTAAAAAAAAACAAACAAACATGTTGACGGACTCACCTGAGTCATCCCTCGCACGTCCCATTTTTCTATACATTATGTGCTAGTAATAATTTTTGTTATCCTTGAGGGATTTAAATTTGATTGATTTCCTTTCCTTTCAAATAGTCTTGTTAGAAATATTAAAGAATTGAGAAACAATTGATTCTTAGAGAGGCTTAGATTCTACATGATTGTCTTTTTGATAGATATCTTATGCACAATTACACCCCTCAAGATTAGAGAAGTTTTCATTTTTAATTGATTAAAGAGGCCACTTGTATATATATCTTTTTGAAATCTCTAGAAATAAAACACGAAGAACAAGAAAAAATTTATTACATTCACTCTATTATTTTCTCCTATATTTATTCATTATTAAATAATTAATCGTGTCCTTGCTTCATTGAGGAATCCAAGAAGGCTTTGTAACCATATAATACCCTATTTATCCAAGCCCATTGTACATACATAAATTATTAGGATTCAAAGGGAAGTCAAATTTATTACCAAAGTGTGTTCCCAATAAAATGTTGCTCAAAGAGGTAGCTTATCGTATGATGGGTAATTCACTGGCCCACCTCCATGTGTTTTCCACACATTTCTTTTTGCATGGGATATTTTATCATAGGGAATCTGGGACATTGTACATTATCATGAAAAATCTAAATCTTTAAAGGGGAAGTATTCTAAGAAGAAGAGAACTAAGGATGATGTTGTCATTGAGAGAGTACAAGATATAACCATTGTCTCAATAGATTTAATTTTATGGGAGGACATAAGTTAGATGCACATTGAAGTGGCTAAACTATAATGTGATATATTTAGAGACTTAGAGAAAAGTATCATTGACTAATTCTAGCACATTCAGTCATCCCTGGTGGTCGTCCCTCGCATGATGTCGATGGACTCACCTAGGTCATCCCTCGCATGATGTCGACGGACTCACCTGGATCATCCCTTGCATGATGTCGATGGACTCACCCGGTCGTCCCTCGATGAGGGATGACCCAAGTGAGTCAGTAGACTTCATTTGAGGGATGACGGACACACTGATGATGCCACGGACTCAATTCCCTCATGTATGGCAATCTATAACAAGCAAAAGTGCATATGATTGATCTTTTGTTGTCTTCAAATCCATAGTGTAGTATCTCATTGCACATTACTTTATTACTTTATTATATTACTACACTATATATGTTGTCATTGCATGACTTGAATACTTCCCAAACTACATTAAATATCTTAAACATAGCATTTCGATTTAAGCATTCCATTTTGTTATAATGTTTTTGTAGTGGATGCAACTCCATCCAGAAGGGGCCTCAATTTTTAGTCTATTAACAACAACTTCCTTAAAGTGGTCATCAAGTTCTTCCAGTCATGTATTATTTTGCAGGGAAGAACATCAGACATACCTTTATGGGCTTTGGGGTATATTGTGCGTTGTCTCAAAAAGAACAAATATGACTGGTCCTCGTATGTTTCCACCAAAATAAAAAATGAACTTCAAAATGCGTGCACAAATATTGCGACCACTTCTACCATTGTTGCTACTAGCAATTACTTGATTGGTTTTTATTATGAAGCATATTTTAATGTAAGCAATACCACCATGCCCACCTCCCTCCATACAAAATTGAAGTCAGTTACCTTAACCACCGAATAGATGAAGGTAATTTTTTTACATAAAAATTTACAATAATTTTTTTTAGTGTTTATATTTTTAATTTTTAAATTCGCTTTAATGTAGAGAAGAGTGATGTCAGCTTTGAATAGAAGAGATGCTCTAAATAGGGGAATCAACCTAGAGGGTAGTGCAGATTCTGACACACTATCACCAAAACGTCCACTAACAAGGTCTATGAAACGCATTAGGTCTTCAAAATCTCCTTTTGTTCATCCAACTCCCTCTTCTATTTCACGTCCACATGCCATCGATGTTGAGGAAGATAGCCAGGCCTTGATAGGTAAAGTTTCTTTTTCACTTGGGAGTGAGGAAGTAGCATATATATAAATTCTCTCTTTAATTAATTTTAGTTACCATTAATTTAAATTAATATTTTTAAATGTTTTTAGGGCATCATCCCAGACATATTTCAGAACCAGTCCAACCCAAAAATGACACAACGACGTCTGGTATGGGCAATTACAATTGAGTATTAATTTCATAGTAAATTTTATTATAAATTTTTTTACAATAAATATTATTTTTATTTTTTGTAGGTTCAAGTCATCATCACCGATAACAAATGATGGCACATCCACCGCCACTACCTCTACGTCCGCTACAACATGAGCACATACAAATTTTTGAACAAATGATTGAAACAGGGCAAGAGACCAGATCAGAGCACGGTATACATATTACATAATTAAAAATTGAGTTTCCCAATATTTTTATTAAAATATTTTCTTCAAATGTTTATTTTATTTTTTTATTTTGGCCTTAGGTCGATCACAATGATCCGCACAACAATCTATACCACCACCACCACCTCCACATAGACAATAGTTCATGAGGCCTCAACATATGCGTGGAAAATAGTTACATGTTGAAAGGAGTTCAATAGGCCCATCCCTTGGCCTTTCAAACTTTCCTAGTTTTACACTGGAAAATGTTTCAAAAGTTTTGCATGATTGTCCTGGGTTGCCTATTCCTCCCCTGGATCAGGACTTCCTTATGCAAGGTTTGTTTCCTGATAGTTTTAAAGCATCTGATATGCTTCAAACTCAAAGAAGAGCAACCATTGATAAAGCATTACAAACTGGTGGAAGAGCAACCACTGCTCACAGCTCCCCTCCCCCCGGTCCAACTGGTCAAGATGCTCCTCTTACTAAGGATCAAATATTAGATTTTTTAGAATCAGATTTATTAGCAAAAAATTTGGAAGCCATAGTGAAGGATATTGTGCTTTCGGATATTTTTGAACTGAAGGATTGGGAGTATCGGGTAAAAGTTCTAGTCAAAGAAATTAATGCCCGATACAAAAATTTTACAAAAAGAGAAGAATTATTTTCTTTGGTTCAACAACACCCTAAAAATGTGGATGCTTTGTTATATGAAGCAACCTCAGGAATTGTAAAGGCCACTAATCTTTATGGTGATGAAATTATAGATCACCTTTTGAATAGGCTCGAGAATCTGAATGTTGAAGCTCAAGCCTATTTCAATAAGTGGACAATTGATAGAAAAAAGTTAAAGTGGCAAAGGCTGCCCAGGTAGTTGCAGAGGTAAGTCAACAATATTTTTCTAAATTAATTTATTTTTATAATATTTTGATCTTTATTAACTAACATTTTAAATATTCTGTTGTGCAGTCCAATTTTGAGAATGTCAAAAATCAAGTGGAAAGCATGAAGGTCTTTTTGGTCACGATAAAGCAAAGTATACTAAATGTAATTGAATTCAAAGAATGATTCTATGAGACCATCAGATATAATAATACCCTCAAAAGAATCATCATCAAACATAATATGGATCCGAATATTTTTCTCGTGGAACAAGAGAACGAAATACCTCCAAAAGATGATCCAGCTACAGAGGAGAGGGGATTGGTAGAAAGTTTGAATATTGGTGAAGAGAACCTACAGAGAGCTGGCATGTTAGGAGAAACATCATTAGAGGTGGCATCTAGGAAAGGTCATGAAGAAAAGTAGCCAGATCCTTCATCTATGCAAATACTTGAAATAGGCCCTTCAACCCAATAGTCTGAAAGTGGATGCACAATTCACTTGCTTTGTAATGAAATTTTGTTCAAAATAAATAGACTTTTTGTAACTCTGATGTTTGAATGAATATTTTTGACTCCCTATGAGCCTTTGTTCATAGTTTTACCATGGTTCAATCTTGATTTTGTGCAATGGCATCTTATGATTTTGTGCTTTGGAAAAATTTGAAGTCTACCAATAATTTATCTTTCCCTTAAATCACCATAGATATAAATTGCTTTATCTCTATTTAGATCATCCTTATTACAAATAACTAACATGTTTATCATGTGAAAATTATCCAAATGCAAGGCACAAAATGGTACCATTTTTCTTGATATTTGCTATTACAAATAACAAAATGATGTCTAACATATGTTCAAAAAACCTAAACATAAGAACTAAATTAAAAAAACTAAACATACATCTTGATTTGGCTCCTTATTATGTTGATTTTAAATAAATGTCACATTGGGTATGAAAAACTAGTACAAAGTTTCTATTAATACATTTCTAAATACAATTAGAACTTTATTTAAATCAGCTAACAAAACCAAGTTTAGGAATAAAAATTATAGTGTTTATATACAACCTTCAAACATTTGATTTTGAATGATGTTTGTAATTGATACAAAACTCAAAATTTTGAATTAAGATTATGAAAGAGTGCAATTTAGAAATAATAATAACAAATCAAAACACAAATATATGAGCAAAATAACAAAATGATTTTATTACTTAGAATACATCATGCAAGGGATGACTTAAGTGAGTCCGTAGACCTCATGCAAGGGATGACCTGAGGTAAGTTTGTAGGCACCATGTGAGAGATGACTGGACTTAATGTGGTAGACATCATGCGAGGGATGACCTAAGTGAGTCCGTAGACCTCATGCAAGGGATAACCTACAAGGGATGACCTGAGTAAGTCTGTAGGCACCATGCGAGAGATGACCTGGTAATGTGGTAGACATCATGCGAGGGATGACCTAAGTGAGTTCGTAGACCTCATGCAAGGGATGACCTGAGTAAGTTTGTAGGCACCATGTGAGAGATGACCTGGTAATGTGGTAGACATCATGTGAGGGATGACCTAAGTGAGTCCATAGACTTCATGCAAGGGATGACCACTAAGGGATGACCTGGGTAAGTTTGTAGACCTCATGTGAGGGATGACCTAGGTAATTCGGTAGACATCATGTGAGGGATGACCTTAGAGTATAGACCTCATGTGAGGGATGACCTAGGTAAGTCGGTAGACATCATGCGAGGGATGACCTATGTGAGTCGGTAGACCTCATGCAAGGGATGACCTTCATGAGTCTGTAGACCTCATGTGAGGGATGACCTAGGTAAGTTGGTAGACATCATGTGAGGGATGACCTACATGAGTTTGTAGACCTCATGCGAGGGATGACCTACATGAGTTCATAGACCTCATGCGAGGGATGACCTTCTTGAGTCCATAGACCTCATGCAAGGGATGACCTAGGTAAGTTGGTAGACATCATGCGAGGGATGACCTATGTGAGTCTATAGACCTCATGCGAGGGATGACCTTCGTGAGTCCATAGACCTCATGTGAGGGATGACCTAGGTTAGTCGATAGACATCATGCGAGGGATGACCTGCGTGAGTCCGTAGACCTCATGCAAGGGATGCCCTACGTGAGTCCATAGACCTCATGCAAGGGATGACTTGGGTAGGTTTGTAGGCATCATTATCAATAATAAAATACTCATACAACAAAGCAAACATATAATTTTGAACAAAATATTTGACATTATATCCCTCCAAGGAAAAATTCATATACAACAAAGCAATCCTATGTTACAAAGCAAATACAACAAAGCAAGCCTATAATTTTGAACAAAATATTTGACATTATATCCATCCAAGGAAAAATTCATATACAGTAAGGCAAAGCCTATAATTTTGAAAAAATATTTGAAATTATATCCATCCAAGGAAAATATTTGATATTATATGAAAAACTCATCAATTCAATGAAAAATTCATAATCTTAAACAATTAACATCTATGACATTATTTTCCAAACTCATCAATCCAAAACAAAATTCATAATCCTATTTTGCAACATTTGGATAATATAAAAATCATGCAATGTAATTATGTATGTGACATGTTGCCAAAATATGTAAATATTACATTGGAGGAAGTTGAAAAACACATTAATCCAATGAAAATTTCATAATTGAAAAATACATTAATCCAAACAAAACTTCATAATCCTGATTTCCCACATCAAGATTATATAAATATCATGCAATCTGTATAAATTCCATCTATCCAATAAAATCCATTATCCTAGGGATATATGTTGCAAAAAGGATGCAAATATTACATTGGAGGAAGTTGAAATGAACAATTCCCATCTTCTGCAACATCATTTGTAGACATAGTTGATCTTTGTGTCTCAACAATCAGATCATTGTTCTCATTTTCCTTATCATCATCAATACTCGTGATACCTCTTCTGCTTGTTATAGATTGCCAATATGTCAGAGCTCTATCATAAGGAAAATTGTGCACCTCATAAGATGAGACATATATTCTCAAGTAGTTTTCTAAATTTTTATCCAGTCGGTTACGAACTTTAGATTTCACAAAAGACAATGCACTAAAAACCCTTTCATCTTCCACTGATCCCAAAACCATTGTTTGACACAATTCATATAAGTGGAAATATTCGCTCATCGTTTCCTGTAAAACACTACTAGGGTACAACTTTTTCCACAAACGTATAATAGAACCTGGTTCGCTAGAATTAGTCAAATGTGGAATTTGATCAAGCATTGTATTTCCAAAATATGAGGATTGTTTGGTCAAAAGATCTTTATTCAAAATACCATTGATCTCAGTACCATTGACTTCCACACTTTTAGAAAAATGATTGATAAGTGTACCCATATATTTTATAAACAAGGTTTTTTTGCTATTATTATCTATTCCTGAATCCCAAAACATAGGGTTAACCACACCCATTGCTTCTAGCAACTCATCTCTTTGAAAATAACTTCTAATTTCTTTTGTCAATGATTTTGCTATTTTTCTCAACTTAATCCTTGTATTCTGTAAAACTTCTTCAAATATGTTGTATGTGATTGGCATCTGTTCAAAATCTTCACTAACTATATCCAATCGCTTATCAAAATAATATAAAGGTATCTCTTTTCCATGAACATTAATACAGAGATGATCGTGAATGTTGAACTGCAACAAACTATTTTGTTCATTGACATTTGTTAGAGTTCTCCAATCATCAAACAAAGGATCCATAAAATTCTCACTTGATAAGTATAACGTATCGATACACACACAAATTTATTTTCTAATTCTGATGAAATCAACTATATAAATGGATCTTTGTTGTGCAAGTTTTATCAATGTATTCATTTCATGCAGCATTGGAAGAATACCACATAAAGTGAGTAGTGTTTCTAGGTCTCTCATACGATATAACAAATATTTCGCTTTATCAACTGCCCTCTGATTTTCATACATAAAGCCTACTATGGATTTATATTGTTTGAAAACTCTTGTTGTGGGTTGAAACAATGAAATCCACCTGGTATCTACATCTTGCAACAATTTTTTACTTTCTGTAAGTCCTAGTGCAAATTGTTGAAACTCTGCAAACCTTTTTGGACTGCACAAAAAATATGAATGTACTTCCCAGATGAGTTCTTCAACTCTTGCAACATTTTGAAATGTGCTCACAATTTTGTATGCAAGATTCATTCTATGAGCCATGCAGTGAATCGGGATCAAATATGGGGTAATAGATGTTTGAAGTCGAACACAAAGACCATTTTTGTTACCTTGCATTACAACAGCACCATCAACTCCAACACATATTAATTTACTAGCTATTGTTGCATCATCCATTCCAGCAATATCCTTTAAGCTAGTAACAACAACATTGTAAAGATTTTCAGCATTACAGTTTTCCACCATCTTATGTATTGCTAGCAAATGAGGTTGCCTTACATGATTTTGAAAGGTGTAAACATGCATGCAAATCCAAGATGTATTGTCAACTGTAGTTACCTCATCAATAGAAAGTGAAATGAATTTAGAATTTTTAACATTCTCTTTCAAGTCCTCCTTCTCAACTAAAGATAGATATTTTACCATTTTCCAACCACTTCGATCTGACCAATGAGCATTAGGGAGGTTTTGTACATCAGCTAGTCGAAAGAGATGCTTAAAATCAATAAAGTCTGACATAGCTCTACCTTTTTAAGAATAGTAAATACGACAGCAAACTGCAAGCTTTTTGAAGCTAACGTGGTTTTATGAATTTTTTGAAACTATGCTGGAATCGTTCCACCATTCTCAGATAGTATTTGTTTTTGTTTCATCGCTTTTTCATAGTCTAGTGCATATCTCACATGTGCGCATTCTGATGCATTCTTCCACCTGTGGGTTCTCTTAAATTTTCCATCAACTTATTTTACTTTAACATAAACTTTTCCACAATGTTTTTCTATTGTATCTATCTTAGGTTGCATTCTCTTATCTTTTCCTAATTTCCAACTGCAAATAATGCATCTAGCTTCTTTTGGTTCTGCATTACTATCTTCTTGCAACACTGGTTCAATAAATGGATACTTTGATGACCATTCAAACTGAAATGACCTTCCAATAATCTAGCTTGTTGAGCTTCTACGTCTATGTTTCTTAGACTTAACCGAAGATTCCCCTGTAGTGTACATTTCGTTGGAAAGATCATTTTCATTTTGACTTTGTATGCCAGTTTCAGGATTCTGTTCAAGTTGTTGCATGTCATTGTTAATTAAATTTTCCTGATGTATTTCATCCTGGGGATTATCTTCTAGTGGAGACATATCAGGATCAACTGGGTACTCTACATTCAAGTATGTTCTATATCATTTTTTGAAATTACTTATTAAAATTACTATTAAGTAGGAAAAATGGGTATGTACCTTGTAACTGCTTAAGTTGTTGCATGTCATTGTTGATGAAATTTTTGTGATGTATTTCATCCTGGGGAATATCTTCTAGTAGAGGCATATCAGGATCAATTGGGTATTCTGCATTCAAAGATGTTTTATATCATATTTTGAAATTATTTATTAAAATTACTAATTAAGTAGGTAAAACAGGTATGTACCTTGTAACTATGCAGGTTTTGGTGCCTCAATGGATTTTGATGCCTCCTTGGATTTTGAGATATTGCTAAAATATTTTAGGATACTCTTTTTTTAGAATATTTTTCTCCCTTGTTTCCATTGTGAGTTGGAGCCATTGTACCTGTGAAGGAAAATGTTAGGAAAAGAATAGATGAGCAGGAAGTCTGCAGGTAAGGAAGCAAAGATGATAATGCAATTAGTAAATCTAGGATGATCAGGGTGCAATAAATAGAGATGGCCTAGAAGAGTCTGTAGGCATCATACAAGAGATGATAGAGAGAGTCTACAGGTATGAAATTGGGATGAGTCTACAGGTATCAATGAAGAGCCATAAAGGCAGAGTCTGCAGGTAAGGAAGAAAATATGATAATGCAATTGATCTAACCAAAAAGCATGCACCCATCTACTGTATTATATCATATTCATTCATTCAAAGCATAAAATAATGACAAGATTGCATAGATTCAACAAAATAAATGTTTCTTGTATTAATAATTGCAAAGAATCTCGATTACAATCATGCCCCTCTTAGGGTCACTCAAATGATGATACAATTAATACAATGCCAAAGCCCTCAATAGGGTAGGCGCACTAATGTTGCTTTTCAACTAGTCACAAACTGCTCTAGGGTGGAGTTGCCCTCTTCTTCGCGTTGAGGAAGGAACTTGATGGTTGAATCTCCTTCGAATCTATTCCCTGCGATCAAGAAACAACATAAAAGTGTCAAAAATATAGGCAACCTCTCATGATGAGGCCCTTTTAGGAAAAATGCATAAAGATACCATTAAGCATGTATAATCAAGAAAGCATGAAAAGCACTTCTAAACTATGTTAATTGGATCAAGATTTATAGAATTGCATAAAGAAAGATAACAACTACACTATGCATGGACCAATTATGTGAAATAAAGCATGAAAGTACATAAAGAATCCATTAATGTCCTATTTGATGCTTAATACAAAGAAACTATTCTAACCTAATTCTACCGGTCAAAAATCTTCTAAACTACAATTGAACCATGGAAATAACTAAACTAAGCTAATTAGCCGGACATAAATGAAAAAGGTAAGGCGGTGATACCTCTACTGCAAACCGCAGCTCTGATGAGCGGTCTGCATTATAAACCATGGTTGAAAGCCATGGTTAGCAATCTGATAGGTTTACCCTCAATTTCAAGGGTAGTGGGCTTGACCTCCTTGTCCAAATTGATGTTCAATGGTCACCTTCGGTGTCCTCAGACTGATTTGGTGGTTGATTCACTGTGAAGGGCCTTCGTTTGCTCGAATATGCACTTCTTGGCTCTCCTAGGCTCCTAGGGCATCCATAATGCAATTCATCATGAATCTTGGCAAGTAGGTAGGGGATAAGTGCAATAGCTCTCTCTCAGTATACTCGGTTGAGTGTACAATTTGATAGGGCTTCGTTGCTCAAATATCCAATGCTCTCTCTATAGTTTGCCCTAATTCTGAGGGGTACTTATAGGACTACCCAAGGGCTAGGGGTGGCTTCATGGAGAAGCCAAGATCAAGAAGGGTGGTTAGGATAGTTGGATTGGAAGCTTTCATCCTCTAACCACCTTCTTCTAGATCAAATGGTCATTCAAACCGATTTGGCTCGGATGAAGGCCAACTGAACTTTAGTTAAGACCGTAGGTTACAACTATGGTCTAGACTATAAACCGTAGGTCTCAGCCATGGTTCAGCCTATAAACCATAGGTCTAGGCTATGGTTCAGACTGATTAGGCCAAGGAGCCCAAATTGAGTGGTTAGAACCATTGCTCTATCTTGGAGTCTATCCAAGATCCTCCATATGGTCTTGTAGCATGTCCATATGAGTAGTCGCCCTCGACATGACATATTTTAGGTGTCTACAGATGCCCCTTTTGAGATGCATTGTGAGATCGAACAATGCTGAGCAAAAATATACCTCCTAAAATGATGTCGAAGGTTCTATGATGATCATTAGTCAGATCAACATTAGATGCCTCTTGTCCTACAAAAGGATGCGCATCCTGGAATCATTGCTTCCAACTCGGTGAAAGGCTTACATTTGAAAAGCTTGTGCCCTTCTCATCGTCATTCGGTGTAGCTGTGCATACCATAGGTATTTAGGCCTATATAATCGAAAGGAGAAGAGATACAAACAAATTATCATATTTTCTATTTACCCCAAGCAAAGGGGTAAGCTTATGATAGTTGTTGACAATGATTCGCAAGGATGAATACAATTTTGACAAGATCAAGGGATCTACGATCTCTGGGATCTTCTATTGATTTTGATTATGATTTGATATTATGACTACCCCCTCAAGCGATGAGTCGATGAGGGTAATGACAATGATTAAAGCGACGATGTCACTTGACCACCATGGATGATCTGAACAAATTTAGATTTGAGCATATTAATGCCTTGGCTAGGCCTAGTTCAACTTTTGATTCCAACTATTAATAGTAATTGCACATTTCTATCCCATGGAGCAGTCAGGCTACAATAGCCATCTTAGGGAATCGAAATGATACAAATCCAATTAGATTTGTGTTGAATCAAATTATCGATGATTTGTTGAAAGATGTCATAGAAGACATGACATGAAACGCCTCGTTCCCATGGAGAAGTCCAACCGCGAAGGCCTTCTTAGGGATTGAAAAGAAGCATATCAGATCAATGATGACAATTTTACCCCAAATGTCCTTATGGTAATTTACTCATCTTGTCGGATTGCATGGAGCGCAAGTCGCTGCAACCGCCAAGTGTATAGGGTAAATTATTGAATACGAGGCGCATTTGGTGTTTTTAATTATTTGATTTTTTTTTGTTAATTTTGATTTTTTGAATTGATCCTGGTGCTTGAACATCACCAAATTTGCAACATTGATTGCTCTTTTTGAAAATTTGATCCAATGGGAGTCATTAATTTACCTTTTTAGACCTTCCCATGATGGGATTTGACTAGATTTGCTACCAGTTGCAAACCATGGCTAGGGTCTGTGGTTCCCAATTGTAATTTTGGGAATCATGGCTAGGGCTTACGGTCCATGAGAATAAGAAAAGCTTATAAAAGGCTCAATTTTCAAATTTATTTCATTATTCCTTGACAATGACTTGGCAATTGGAGAGCTCTGATAGTGACAGCTAAAAACTAACCTAAACCCTATCAAACTCTACACTCACACCTACACACCGCATGATGGCAGAGCGTGGGCAAGCTTCATCTAGTCGAGGCAGAGGCGAGGGCAAGGTAATTCGAAACCAAGACCTCACATCCATTACTAGTAAAATTAACCTCATTAATAAATGGGCTAATTGAACCTAATTAAACTGTTGGTAATGAACCTCATGCTAGATTAGGCTAGTTTAGGTTTTTTTTATTTTTTTTTTTTTAGCCGAGGAAATGACCTGAGCAGGATCTCAGTTGGAGACCGTAGGTACCAGCTGCGGTTCCCAATTGATCAATTGGGGACTACAATTTCCAGCTAGATCCACATTTAAAATCCCAATGGTCAATTTTTGACCGCATGCGGACCGTAGGGTTGACCCGTGGTTCATAAACTTTAGGAAAAATTTATCAAATTTTTAATTTTTCTAAGGTTTAATAGGCAAATAATGTCATTTAATGCATTTTTGACTTGTCTAAGTGACATTTTTATTTTTATGACTGCCTGATGACATGTTTTTGTACTTTTATCAGTTTTTAGATGTTTTTGATGATTTTTAGGTCATTTTTAAATGTTTTTGCTTGTTTTTAGTTAGATTTTTCCTTATATTATGCTTTTTATTTTAGAGGTTGACCTCTAGATCTCATGAGCTCGACATCCTTAAGACTCTTCATGGAGAGCTCACTCCTGGGGAGCGGAGATGGTTTGGAGTTATCGACTTTGGCTACGTCTTAGATCTACCCATGATTAGGGTGGATCAAGCTTACTTGACTACATTGGCCCGACGTTGGAATGCGTAGACCAACACATTTCACCTACCTATAGGTGAAATGATTATGACCCTGGAGGATGTCTATAGGATCTTTAGGATCCCCATTGATGGTGAGGCCATCATCTCTTCTACTTCTGGGGCCAAAGGGCCCATTTTTGATGCTATCTTTAGTGATCGAAGCTAGGAGGCTCAACGTAGTATCGATCATGGAGGAGTCCATATCGGATACTGGTAGGGGAAGAACATCTTCTCTATGTGGAGGCCATTTTTATGCACCTGGTGGTGCAAGTTGTTCTTCTAGACTCCTTGGGTGTGAGGATTCCTTGGAACCTCCTAGCCACTATTCGTAGAGTGGTTCAGAGCTCAATGGATCAATCACTATGATTGGCCTGGGGGAGCACCCTACTCTGCTAGTTATATAGAGAGTTATATCAGATTATAATCGAAGCCATCGAGGCATTAGCTATAGCTTGCTTCTTTAGATTTGGGGTTGGTAGCACATCAGGATAGAGCATCCTGGAGAGCTACCACTACATATCTTAGATATTGATGATGACCACCAGTGTTATACCACCTACTGGCCTCATGAGGAGGAGGGGTTCAGGAGTAGGACCCATGTTGGTGACATCCAACATTATATTACATGGTTTGCATCACTCGACCTAGATGATATTGAGTGGTGATCGTACATGGATTGCCTAGCATGGGTTGAGGTGAGCGAGTGGCTTTGATAGGCTCATAGAGATAGGTGGCTACTCGATCAAAAGGTTAATATTAGAGAGTATCAGTTCTACTCTCATGTCCTACGTTAGTTTGGGATAGTGTAGGACATCTCGAAGATCCCATTTGTGTATCGATGCTTGGCTTTAGAGTGGGATCTACCATGGATTCGACCTTCGGCTCTAGGGGATGAGCTAGATGACTTCTAGGAGTCTAGGGTTGATAGGGCTGCTACCACCCTAACATATGATGGATGGTGGTCCATGCTTCGATGGCATGGATCGGGGCCTCTAGGTAGAGTGCCAGACTAGGTAGAGGTAGAGGTGGATCTTGATGGGCGTAGGGTGCACCAATGGATAGAGGGTGGATGGGGCATAGAGGCCACCATCGAGGAGGCTCTTGAGGTTGATCTAGATGATGAGGCTCTAGAGGAGGGTGAGGTCCCTCTTGATAGTGCATAGGGGCTGCTCCTAGCTTAGGTTGCTGACTTGTAGAGTCAGCTTGATAGATATGTTATGCAAGTAGATGGAGTGAGACACCACTATTGCCACTCTATGGGCATAGCTGACTGATAGAGATCATAGACTAACTCAAGTAGAGTAGCATATCACTAGCTTGACTACATGGGCTATGATAGTAGAGGGGAGGGTCTAGGAGCTCACTAGTGCACATGATTTGGTAGAGGTATGATTGGGTATAACTATAGTAGAGAGGGACTTGGCCTAGGTTTAGAGGGAGAATCCTTCATCTTCTCATGTTGTCATGGCACCACCTATAACACTAGTGCTAGTGCTACCTGTGATGATGATCCCATGTTAGAGATCCAAAGCTTACAAGCCTTCATGGAGGAGGGAAATTCTAGACATACATGTAGGGTAGCCCGTATAGACTAGTTAGAGGGTTACATCAGGTTGATAGGTGGGTAGGTCCTAGAGGATTCTCATGCTATAGGGTCTCAATGGACTAGGTCTAGGACTATAGGGTAGTCCATGACTAGCTCTAGCTAGAGGACTCATAGGATAGAGAGGACACATAGGTCCTCTAGCACACATGGTGGTAGCTCTCATAGGAGCCATAGGGAGATAGGTGTGACCTCTAGCCATAGGACTAGCCACCTGGACATACTAGTCTCTCGTGTGCTAGGCCTCTTCGGGCTAGGTGGTACATAGGGCCCTCAGTAGGGTATACAATAGGCACTAGAGCTGACTATAGAGCAGGCTCTAGGTCATAGGGCTGAGGGAGGTGGTGAGAGCTCTAGTTTAGGGGGAGTAGGCCAGAGCTAGGGCTCTTGTCAGATCATAACTACATTTTGCATATGTATCATTTTTGGTGTAAGGTCGAGGACCTACATGATTGTAGCCTATGGGTATTTTGTACTCTTCTGATGTACTTTGAGACACATATATATATATATGATCTTGATCATTTATGGCTCATTATGTGTACTTGATTTATATGTTTTGATTTTATGTTTATTTTATGCACATGGATGCAATGCTTATGTTAATTTGATGCTATATGATGTGATGTATGGATGACATGCACTAGATAGCTATTTGATTTATGATGATGATTATATGTAGTGATCTAGATGCTTAGATGTGCGATTTATGATGGATGCATATGGATGCAATGTTTTCTCTTAACACATATTTGATATTGCTTTATTGTATGCATTAATGTATGTAATGATTTATTTACATGATGGTAATCTAATGTAAATGAACCTGTATGCTTTAATCACTTAAAACATAAGGAATGAATGCAAATATGTTTATCAATCTAATGGATGACACCACATAATGTATAAAAATCATGAATGTAATTGAAAATCCTTAAGATAAGAATTTAATCAATTAATCACCCATATATGAAATGCAATGAATGCAGTTGTATGATGTGAATGATATAATGTGTCATTCTATTTTCTTTTGCAAATTTGAAAAATATGCACGATATAGTCAGTGGTCATCTAAATATTATTTCTAATATTCATCCGGTATCTATCCTATATTTTGATTGTGCTCTATATGATGATGTATCATGGACTCGATACTTTGCAATTTGATGATTTTATATGGTTTGCGATATTTGATATTTTGTTGCTATGAGAGAAATTTTTGAGGTTTTCCATGAGACTCAAACACCCTAATAGACTTATCAAAAGTTGCATACTAACCACACTAGACTTCTGAGATAAAAGGCTTTTGCTAGGATAGGCCCTAACTGTTCATTATCCCTGTGTGTGCACATGATTATTTTAAGATAAGACACGAGCGTTCCCCGATGTCAGGCGGGATTATTTCAGCCCATTGCTAAGATAGGGGTACCACAAATGTCTTATCCAATCCCAAGTTTAGATTTTAGTTGGACTAAGCCACTAGGCAATGCAGGACACCTAAAGCTAGCTCTTCCACATTCAAACATTGGTCTGCCCACAAGCGAGATGCAAGTGTATCAGACATATCATCATGCGTAAGGTATAGTAGTGCCGACAATTCTAGGGATTCAGGCTCATTCCTTTCTATCCTTCAATTTTTGGGATACTTGCTCATATGTAGTGAAGCAAGGGAGTCGATTCCATATTCATTTTGAACTATCTTTGGATCTTCATTTGATCTCTCTTCGAACTAGATTTTGGATCTTCATTTGATCTCCACTCAAACTTTGATTTATGATCTTCATTTGATCTTCACTTTGAACTTTGATTTAAGCCTATTTTTTGATCTTCATTCGATCTTCACTTTTTGGCATTTACATTTGATAATTTTCTTCAGAAACTTTCCTTTGGGGGATTTACTTGGGAAAATTGTTTTTGGTATATCGATTGAGAATATCGATCTTATGATATCAATATGGGATATCAATCTGGGAAGTCGATCTATGATATCGATCTAGGGTATCAATCATGAGGATTGATGTGGGATATCACTTTGGGATATTGCTCATTTTATCGTAAGCAAGGGATTCTGAATAGGGAACTAACCTATCCTTTTTCCAACTACCAACATTTCCCATATCGTCCACATAGAGGGATAAGCAAGAATAACTCTTTTCACTTTAGGATACCTGGTCTTACTTCATGGCTTTCATCTTCCCCTAGTCCTTGTTAGGATTGTTTAATTTGTTGATTAGTGATAGGCTTCTGATATGCTAAGGGCTATACTAACTGAACCTTAGCTACAAAAGCAAAGCAAGCTTTCTACCAACTCTTGATAAGACCACTAGGTATGGTTGAGTGACTAAAAACCCTAGTATATCTCCATAGCAACATTATAGGTTGTGTTGAAAAACATAATTACTCACATGAATGATGGATCATGATAAATGCAGAGATGCATGATTTAAACACAAACATGGTGTCATTTGTAAGACTAACAAACATAATCCCTCCTACTATGGAATGCAATGGATGATGAATGCCTATATGCAATGCAATAATGCAGTGAATGCATGTGTGAATGCAAAATTCAAATGCAAAATGCAAATGTTTTTGGATTTTATGCTTTACCAATTTTTTTGGATTTTATTGATTTTATAATTTTTATGAGTTTTGAGCCTCATATCTGACCAAACGATGAGTACATGCCTCTGGAGCCTTTAGATTGACCAAGCGATTTTTTAGAAAATCCTTGGAGCTTTTTAGGATGACCGGGGGGTTTTAAGAAAACCCTCGGAGCTTTTGGGGTTTGACCAAAGGGTTTATGAGTACCTTTGGGACTTTTTGGGATGACCAAGTGATATTTTAAGAATCCTTGGAGCTTTTGGGTTGACCAAGCAATTTTTCATAAACTCTTGGTGCCTTTTGATTGACCAAACTACTCATAGATGAGCTTGGAGCCTTTTAGGATGATCGAGCGATTATAAGCAAATCCTTGAGGCTTTTGACTGACATGACCAAGCGGTTTTAGGAACCCTTGGAGCCTTTTGGGATGATCGAGTGGTTTTAAAAAACCCTCGAAGCTTTTTGAGGTTGACCAAAGGGCTTACAGATGCCTTTGGGGCTTTTTGATTGACCAAACTACTTATGAGAGTGTTTGGAGCTTTTTAGGATGATCGAGCAGTTACAAGCAACCCTTGAAGCCTTTTACTATGCTCTTCAAGCATAAAATGCCTTAATATGGATGATGTTGAGAGGTTCAGGCTCTTCAACACCCCCTAGCGATGTTAGGTGATAGGTACCTGGACCAATATTTTTAGATATGATGTAGGGTCCTAGCCAATTAGCCATGAATTTGTCTCGCATATCTGGTGGTAAATTAGAGTTCTGTTGGTTCTCTTTCAAGACAAGATCCCCAACTTCAAAGTCTCTCTGGTGGACTTTGATATTGTAAGCTCATTTTAGTCACTCTTGATAAATGTGAAGATGCTCTAGGGCATTCATGTGATGTTCATCAAGTAGCATCAGTTGATCCAATCGAGCTTGTCGTGCGGTGTCATCATCGATGAACTCTTTCAATGCGATGTGCAATATTGGAATTTCTAATTCCAAGGGCATAATGGCCTCAATGCCATATACTAGTGAGAATGGTGTTGCCCTAGTGGGCATCCGAATACTAGTCTTGTAAGCCCATAATGCAAGGGGTAGCTGGATATGCCAGTATTTGTGGTTTTCTTGTACCATATTTTTCAATATGGCCACCACTATCTTATTTGAAGCCTCAACCTACCCGTTTGCTTGCGGATAGTATGGAGTCACAAAACTATGTTTGATTCTATATTTAGATGTCAAAGCTCTCATAGTTTTGTTCTTGAAAGATGTTCCATTATCCGATATTATTTTGGATGGAATCCCAAAATGACTTATGATATGCTCTAGTATAAACTCTGCTATACGAGCTCCAGTTGTCATTGTTAAGGGTATTGCTTCCACCCACTTTGTAAAATACTCAGTAGCCATGATTATGAATGTATGTCGACCCGATGATGGAGGAGAGATCTTGCCTATAAGATCTAATCCCCACTGAGCAAATGGCCAAGCCGCTTGGATGGGCTGTAAGGCCTACGATGGCAAGTGCATAAGATTAGCATGATGCTGGAATTTAATGCATTTCTTGACATACACATTGCACTCCTTCTCCATAGTGGGCCAATAGTAGCCCATTCAAAGGATGCGCTTGATGATGGCCATGCCATTGAAATGGCCATCGCATGTACCATCATGAGCTTGCAAAATCGCCCATGATGCCTCTTGGGGCTCTAAGCAATGAAGGAGAACTCCATCGTAGCCTCGTCGGTACAAGATGTCTCCTATTAAGACATATTTAGCCACTTTCTATTTAAATGTGTGCTTCATGACATGTGATAATCCCTCTAGGATTATACTAAGCTTTAGGAAGTCTTTAATTTGTGACATCCAATTTTGATAAGCCTCAGCTTTGACTGCTAAGATGACTTGCTCCCCCTACGTATTTACCTTTGCAAATGCAGACTCAAACAACCCTATGGTGAATGGTAGTACCACTCCCCATAGGACTCTAAGAGGTTAATGACCCCTAGGGTGCCTTCTTAAGAAAGTCTTCAGCTTTGTAGAACCATTCAACTTTTGGTTCTACACTGATCATGTTGACCGATTCTCTATTATCATAGGTTGCACGCTCTACTGCTGGATGCGAGAGCATCTTGACATGGATGGTAGTGAAATCAATAGATGGATTCTAAGGGATTAAATATCCCAAAGATGCCATGGTATCTACAAACCTATTTGATGATTGAGGGATTGCCTCAATGTCATACCATTCAAATTTGGCCAAATATGTGTCAACTAGATCTTTATAGGCTTTCAGTATGGGACATCGACATTAAAAAAGCCCCTTGACTTGATTTACTATGAGCAAGGAGTCACCAAAGATGTTCAATCTCTTAATATTCATGGCGATGACTGTGTGGAGGCCCAATAGTAGGGCTTCGTACTCAGCATTGTTGTTGGTGCACAGAAAATCCAACTTGAATGACAAGGGCATTGGAGCTCCTTGCGGCATGAAGAACACTATTCTGGCACCACCTCCTTGTTCGCACTTTGAACCATCGAAGAACAGAGTCATATCAGCATTGTTCTCTGGTTCTTCGGGTTTGGGAGCTTCAGATATGATGAAGACTGCATCATCTAGAAGCTCAATTGTTAGAGGCCTACTATTTGATAGTGGTGCCTCAACTAATTGATCTGCTATGACCTATCCCTTAATGGACTTCTAGCTTATGAATTCTAGATCAAATTCCATCAATAGCATGATCCACTTCGTAGTACGTGTATTGTGATAAGTCTTACTCATCATGTACTACAAAGGATTTTGTTTGGATATAACATATGTCGTATGACTTAACATATAATGTCACAATTTCTTTGTAGTGAACACTACTGCTAAACATAATTTTTCCACATATGCATACCCAAGCTCATAGCTCACCAAGGTTCGACTAATATAATATATGGCCTGTTCTTTGCCTTGCATATTCTTTTGGGCTAACATGGTTCCTAGTGCAAATTCAGTTGTCGATATATATAGTAGAAAAGGCACCTCTAGCCTTGGTGGAGCTAGCACTGGTGTTGCTAGGTATTGCTTTATTTCAGTGAAGGCTGCCTTGTAGTCCTCATCCTAGTTGAATGGGACTCCCTTATGTAGTAGTCGATTCATGGGTCGACATTTATCCGATAGTTGAGTGATAAATCACTTTATCGAGGCTACCTTGCCCTGAAGGCTCCTTAATTCCTTAATATTGGTGGGAGGATGCATTTCCAAAATGGCCTTGACCTTCATTGGGTCTACTTCGATGCCTCTCTTAGAGATGATGAATCCTAGTAATTTTCTAGAAGTTACGCCAAATACGCACTTCTTAGGATTCAACTTGACATTGTGCTCTATCAGGCGATCGAAGACTTTCCTTAAGACCTCTGCATGCTCTTCTCATAGCAATGACTTGGCTAACAAGTCATCGATATAATATTCTAGAATTTTGTGCATATAGTCATGAAAAATGTATGTCATGGCCCGTTGATATGTGGCACCAATATTTTTGAGGCCAAATGGCATAACTTTATAGCAAAACGTTCCCCATGGCATTATAAATATGGTTTTATGTTGGTCTTCGGGTTTAATCTAAATTTGATTGTAACCAAAAAAATCATCCATTAAGGAGAGCATTTCATGACCTGTAGTTGCATCTATGAGAGCATCAATATTGGGCAATAGAAATGAATCTTTGGGTGTTGCCTTATTTAGGTCTCTAAAATCCATGCAAATATGGATTCTTCCATCGGGTTTTCCCATGGGTACCATATTGGACACCCATTCTCGATAATCGATGGAGATCACAAATTCCACATCCAACAACTTTTGTAGCTCATATTTCACCATTAAGGCTACTGTTGGGTGCATTTTTCTAAGCTTTTGCTTGATCGACTTCTTCGTCAGATCTAGCGAAAGGTTATGCATAACCAATTTTGGGTCTAGACCTGGCATATCCTTGTACGTCCAAGCAAACAAATTTGGTCTCTCTTTCAGTAGAGGGATGAGGGTGGCCCGCTCATCTAGAGTGAGACTCTCTCCAAATTTAACCTTCTTTGCACTGGTGGGATCATTACTGATATCCACCTCAAAGGTTTCCTCTACTGACATATGTGATCCCTCCTCAAGTTGGTGAGGCGTAGGAATCATATGGATGTCATCAATCGGGTTGATCGGTTCCATGTTGGAAGCATTTTTGGCATGATAAACATCATATGCATAGCCTGGTGCAAAATGGAAAGGTTGCAACATTTCTTCATTGGGGAAGAAATCCTCAGGCTCAATGGGTGAATCAACGTGATCCTAGTCGATAGCATCTTTGTTAAGATACAATGGTTTGGATGGATCTTCTGGATTGTGGAGTGGAGTGGTCAAATCAATGGAGACCATGTTTATGGAATGGAATTGATCTCCAGGACCACACGGACCGACTTCTACAAAATCTATGTAGTCCTCATACCCATGATCTGGCTCTAATGGCACAGGCACAAAGGGGTCTTCCCTATGAGGACTATGAACAACTGGATCCTCCCTATGCACTGAATGCAAAATAGGATCATTTGGCTCATGGAGCTCCATGTAGGTTGGTGGAAGGGGATTAACCAACCGATGAATTTGATCCAAGTTTAACCATCTTGCTCTCAGATGAGGACCAACATGTAGCTATCGATAGACCTCATCTATGTCGATGGGTTGATGATGGTAACACAAATAAGGAGGACCAAGGTAGGCCCTCTCTAACTCATATTCTTCATCACTATCATAATAGAATCCTTCATTCACCCCTACTCCTAGGGGTGCTCTAGCAAGTGTGGCCCCATGAATCTGATTGCTTGATCATTGTCATCACTATCTAGATAAACTGGATAATTATATCGTAAGTGTGACATCACCAAGAAATCTAGCTCTGCTTCTTCCCTTGAATGATCAATGTTGGGAAGGATCTCTTCGATAACCTGTATCGACTCAATAGGCAATAGATGATGTGCATGCCAGGGCCTCTCATAGGCACCTTCGACTTCATCCCTAGATTCATCATCGTTTGAGGATTCCTCATCTGCATCATAACCTGGTCCACTCATATCGGAGGTGGACTCTACTCCATCTTCATTACAAATATCTCCTAGCTCGAGATCACATACAGTAATGGGGTTACACCCCTGCACGTCTGTGTCATCGACTGCATCATGGGTTTGGTGTCCTAGGTGATCTCTGGGGTTCAGTTCTGTCTCAGTCTGCTCAAGGAGCCCTTCATGATGATCTTCGAGTGGCTCAGTGGTGATGACAGATATCATAGGGTGATTCCTCCAGAATTTGGAAGGATCTAGATGATATGGATTAAAATCCACATCATCCACCATACTAAGGTATAGATGATCTAGGGATGCTACGAGCAAATCATCCTGCCCTCATATCTATAACCCTAAACTGAACCTATCAGTGACTAATTGATAATGAGGTTCCAATGGAGTCCTCCATCCTTGTTCAAAGAGACCAAGGTCGTATCCATGCCAATGATATAGCTCAAAAATATGCATGGCATACTTCGGATTGGATAGATAATGAATATTTATAGTGAAAGGTTCCTCATCATCTTCATCCATGGGCTCTCACATTGGAAGTTGGTCTAGCCCCACATAGATGAAGTTAGTCTGATTAGGTGGCTCTCCCAATGGAACCATCGATCCAATCGGGTAACGATGAGTGGATGGTCGGCCCATCTCTTGTGTAGTCTTCAGAATTGGTCTGAAGGTTACATTCTACACAAGGTACTCACCTAATCTGGTGTTGGTGAGATGTACTATCACCCATGGTGTGGATGACCCTACTGAAGATGTAGGTGAGGTAGGTTGAGGTGCCTCCTTGGCTTTGTCTTGGGGTTCCTCAACTTCCATAGGAGTGGGAACCTCCTCGATGATTGGCTTGGGCTCATGCTCCTCTTTCTCACCCATTTTTACCTTCAACTTCCTATCATCTTGATGCATGACTGATGTCGATGGTTTCAAGGAAGTGGTAGTGGTGTGCTCCGATCTATGTGACATAGATGGCATTGGTTGAGCATGCACTATTGGTTTACCTCTTGGTTTCTTTATCGATGATGATGGTCGAACATCTAGGTGCATTGATGGGAGTATGAAACCCCTAGGCAAATCTGCTAGGTTCATGAACTTAAATGGTTCTTCATTTGATGCCACTACGTGAACCTATCCCTCATGAATATACTTCACACATTGATGCAATATCGAGGGAATACAATGCATTTCATGAATCCAAGGCCTATCGAGTAATATGTTGTACTGCATGGCCCCTTCTATCACATGACACATCATTGAGATGGTCTTCAAGCCTACCTACATGGGTAGGATAATTGTGCCAATAGTCGAACATAGTGCATCGTTAAATGCTCTCAATGTAAATGTAGTGGGCACAATGTGTGATTTAGGTAGCTTCAAATGACTCAACGCCTTGGTCGTTATTATGTTGATCGATGAGCCAGTATCGATCAAGACCCTTTTAAATGGCATGTGATTAACACATGCAATTATGTGCAATGGTGGGTCATCCGTAGTTGTAGAAACCATCCTTATCTCATGATCATAAAATTGGATCATCGGTTCTTGACATTATTGTACATGTCCCATAAAATTAGTAAATGCCTGTGCATCTTAGGACTGTACTTCAATGGACCTCAAAATATCCATAAGAGTCTCCCTATGCCTCGAGGACTATTGTATTAGCTCATATATTGACAACTTCGTAGGAGTTATCTATAGGTTTTGGACCAACTTGCTCCTTATGGTCACCATCGGTCTTGTTGGTGGGCCTAGAATATTCTACATCGATCATTGATTCGGTGTGGCTTGTATTTGAATGGGAGCATAAGGTTGATTCTATTGTTCATATCTCCCATGCCTAGTGACAATGTTCACCATGCCTATGAACCCTTGGGTAGGTGGTTCGACTCGCACCTGGTTGACTTGGCCAACGTTGTTGTGAGGTGCCTCATGATTTGGCAAGGGGTTTTTGTAAATCCCCATATTCTGATTATCGGGCACTTATGGGTTGTGTGGCACTACAAGCTCACCTTTTTCAATCATATTTTGCACCATGTGTTTGAAAGTCTAACACACCTCAATGTCATGGCCTTTCATTCGATGAAAAATGCAAAATAGATCTTCTTGGTACCCCTTTGGTTTGGGTTGATTGGGGTCTACCATCTTGATTTTGGGTAATCTAATTGCCTTGGCCTCGCATAGTTGATGGAAAATCGATGTCAGTGATTCTGTCAATGGTGTGAACTGGTGAGGTGGGCGTTGATCTTTGTTCTTGCCCTTATAATTGTTGTTGCGCTTGTCATATTGCATAGGAGGAGGTTGGGCCTGATAATTCTATTTTTGTTGCCCCTTGTTCTCCCTCTGGAGATTCAACACCACTTGATTCACATGGGCCTGCTTGCCCTATTGTTTTGTGGCACTCTTCTTTTGTCCCTCTCTCCTGTTCTTGAGCTTCAAGTTGCCTTCCTGCAACTTGATGTCCTCAATCACTTTGGCTTGCACCAAAGCCTCTTCGAATGTAGGATACTACTGCAACTACAATAGTAATGAGATGTGCTTGGCACAACTCTTTGTAAACATTCAGGTTAACTCTATGGTAGGAATAGGGAATGGCAACTTCACCATTAGTCTCCTCCATCTCTTTTTATATTGCTCTATTGGCTCATCATCGCATTGAGCTAGCAACCAGATCAAAAATATTGGCCTATTTCTTGATGCCAAAGGAATAGCATTCAAGAAAGGCATCAACTAATTGCTCAAAACTAGTTATGCTATGTTTCTTTAGCTGATTGAACCACTCTCGGGTTAGACCAAAAAGTGTCATGATGAACGTATGCAACAATAATGCATCATTGCTTGCTATCTAAAAACAAGCATCCAGAAAGCTCGTGACATGTTCCTGTGCATCTTCATCACCCTTAAACTTGTCCAACCTAGGCATATCAAAATGCTCAAGGTAAGCTAGAGTAGGCATCAAAGGATCCAAAGGCTCATTATGAATTTTCCTTAATGTCAACTTTTGAATAGTCATGCCTTGTCTCTCGATGGCTTTGATCTTCTCGGCTAAGGCCTTATAGGCCTCCAAAGATAGAAAGTCCTCCTCCCTAAGTTGATATGGAGGTGGCTTAGGAGGTATTGTCTTCCTCATACGATATGGAGGGCATTGCTCTTCCTCCTCCTTAGCTCGGGAGCTCTCAGGATATTCTTGCTCGTATCCATCTCCTTCTACTTCTTCATGCTGCCTCTACCTCTGATTATCGAGCGATGGTGGCCGCTCCCTCTGTTTGGCACTAGCATGAGTATGAGCATCTCTTTGCTCTTGATGCATATCGTCTTGAGACAAAGCCTTCCTATATACATGCTCTCTATGCTCATCATGAGGATATAGGCCAGCCCTAGCTAACCTATCCTCCTACTCCATGCGCTCCTTCTGGGTAAGGATACGCTCTTCGTGCATGCGCTGCTCATATAGCCTCTATCTAATGAGCCTCTACACTTGAATATTTTCATATTCAATGCACTGCCTCTCTAGGCGAGCATCCTCCAATTGATCTTGGAGGAGTTGGCATTTTTGCTTTGATACTAATCGATGTGATCTATCGATCTGATCGATCGTGGGAGGCCTCTGGTATCCCTGCTCTGTACGAGCGACCTTGTGGGTTCTGTACCCATCGAACTGATGTGTTGTGCCTTTGCCTCTATCTATGAAGATGGCATTGGCATCCTATTGTGTCCTATACTATGAACCACCATGCGCAGATAGTGGGTGTGTGACATGAGGGCGCTTAGAAGCCTCTCCATGCTCTCTAGTAGTCTTGATGACACTCACGCTATGCTCACTCAGGGCACGAGTGGGTGGAGTAGAAGGCTTGTAGCCTAGCTACTCTAAAACACTACCTAGACCCTCTAGCTATCTAGACCACCATCGCTCATGCGATGGTGTGCCATTAGCTCCCACCTTTGATATATCAATGGTGATCTTGCATGGTGGACCACGCATGGGAGTATGGTTAGACCTATGCTCGATAGCGAGCCTATCTTCCTACCCTTGAATGGGTGGATCTCTAGTCCTTCTATACTCATAAGGTGGAGGTATGGATCCTCCTATGGACTTAGTATGTAGGGGCACCAACCTGGTCCCCTGCACAACAAACTCTTCGGTCGATCTCGTGGATGCGTGCATGCAGTGCGGTCTCGGTAATGGCTCTCGAGTGGAGCACCCTCATGCTGAGAGGCTCCCTATTCTATCCTATGCCTAGAGGAGTGTACTAAAGCTCCTCTATCTGGGGTATGCTCTATAGGCTCCCCTCATGTCGAGTTATCTCCTCTGATGCTTGTCGAATGACGTTCGGTTCGCTCATGTGGTTGAGGAATTGACACGTGTTGTTGTGAATTGGTTAGGGGTTGGTCATCGACGTTAGGTTTAGACCTTTTTTGACCACCCCGTGTATCCACCATTGTGTACCTAGCATCTAGATGTATCTTTTATTATTAAGCAAACAAGGTATACAATAATGATTATCTCGTTTTAAATTTTGAAAGTGAGTCCTAAACTGTTTGATGTGTTTTCAAGATTTGTTGTATCAGTGTAGAAACTCTTATCATGTTTTGCAAAACTTGTTGGATTTTATTCTCAGTTTAATGGCTTTCACCTGTACGCTCGTAGCTCGACAACTTGGCTATGAACTCCAAGTCACGTAATCCAACCTATAATGTGTGGTAATGAAGCCCACACATGGTCAGGGAGCACGAGTCCTCCCAGATCCTCACCCATTTTCCCCTAATCAGTGTTATACCCTTCGAAGAGAATACATGCAAATTTTCTAGGGTACGAAAGGTTCTCGGATCCGGTATTGGTCTAGTATCCAAAAGGTTCATGGGATTTGGGCCAATGGATGGAAGTTACGCCCACCATCGTTGAACCCTACTAGTGGTTGGATGTCAAGCCCAACTCACTAGCGTTTAAGTGCCAAGTGGTGTGTGTGGTTCCTTTTAATTTACATAAAAGATAAATGCATAATATAACATTCAAATGATTCTTCTCTATATGTAATGCAAATAAAAGAACATTTCAAATTAAGAAAGTATGCAAGATTAATTTCATATGATATTTGAGACAATGCATATTAACTATGATAATTGGCCACTAATCGAGCCTCAAGCAAGCAAACAGAATACAAAAGACATCCTAGCATGCTGGAGACTAGGGTGGACTACACTCAGAGGTCCGTTGTTCCTAGAAGCACCTAGTAAAAACCTAAAAATGAAATACAAACTAAGGACTTATGCGCATATTGCCAATTATGTTGTCTTTCCTAATTAGTCAAATTCATTTTGCATTCTAGAATTTAACAGATAGTGAAAATAGATACAGAGAGTGACAGTGGGACCTACCTCAAGTCCTCATCTGAATAAGCTTTATCCCTCTATTTTGTTGTGTCTGTTGGAAACCGTAGGTCTGGTCTATGGTTTTGACTATGGCCCATGGGTTGAACCTATGGTTCAATTGTTGGCCCATAGCTGATAGCTGTGGTCTATACCTACAAGTCACAAAAACCAAAAATACATAGTCAGATGCTTAAATTGTGGAGTTCCATCATGATCACCTTCTGATCTAACCAAAAAGCGTGCACCCATCTACTGTATTATATCATATTCATTCATTCAAAGCATAAAAATGACAAGATTGCATAGATTCAACAAAATAAGTGTTTCTTGTATTAATAATTGCAAAGAATCTTAATTACAATCATGCCCCTCTTAGGGTCACTCAAATGATGATACAATTAATACAATGCCAAAGCCCTCAATAGGGTAGGCGCACTAATGTTGCTTTTCAACTAGTCACAAACTTCTCTAGGGTGGAGTTGCCCTCTTCTTCGCATTGAGGAAGGAACTTGATGGTTGAATCTCCTTCGAATCTGTTCCTTGCGATCAAGAAACAACATAAAAGTGTCAAAAATATAGGCAGCCTCTCATGATGAGGCCCTTTTAGGAAAAATGCATAAAGATACCATTAAGCATGTATAATCAAGAAAGCATGAAAAGCACTTCTAAACTATGTTAATTGGATCAAGATTTATGGAATTGCATAAAGAAAGATAACAACTAAACAATGAATGGACCAATTATGTGAAATAAAGCATGAAAGTACATAAAGAATCCATTAATGTCCTATTTAATGCAAATGCAATGAAACTATTCTAAACCTAATTCTATTGGTCAAAAATCTTCTAAACTACAATTGAACCATGGAAATAGCTAAACTAAGCTAACTAGCTGGACATAAATGAAAAAGGTAAGGTGGTGATACCTCTGCTACAAACCATAGCTCTGGTGAGCGGTCTGCACTGTAAACCATGGCTGAAAGCCATGGTTAGCAATCTGATAGGTTTACCCTCAATTTCAAGGGTAGTGGGCTTGACCTCCTTGTCCAAATTGATGTTCAATGGTCGCCTTCGGTGTCCTCGGACTGATTTGGTGGTTGATTCACTGTGAGGGGCCTTCGTTTGCCCGAATATGCGCTTCTTGGCTCTCCTAGGCTCCTAGGGCATCCATAATGCAATTCATCATGAATCTTGGCAAGTAGGTAGGGGATAAGTGCAATAGCTCTCTCTCAGTATACTCGGTTGAGTGTACAATTCGATAGGGCTTCGCTGCTCAAATCTCCAATGCTCTCTCTATTAGTTTGCCCTAATTCTGAGGGGTACTTATAGGACTACCCAAGGGCTAGGGGTGGCTTCATGGAGAAGCCAAGATCAAGAAGGGGTGGTTAGGACAGTTGGATTGGAAGCTTCCATCCTCTAACCACCTTCTTCTAGATCAAATGGTCGTTCAAACCGATTTGGCTCGGATGAAGGCCAACTGAACTTCAGTTAAGACCATAGGTTACAGCTATGGTCTAGACTATAAACCGTAGGTCTCAGCCATGGTTCAGCCTGTAAACCATAGGTCTGGGCTGCGGTTCAGACTGATTAGGCCAAGGAGCCCAAATTGAGTGGTTAGAACCACTGCTCTATCTTGGAGTCTATCCAAGATCCTCCATATGGTCTTGTAGCATGTCCATATGAGTAGTCGCCCTCGACATGACGCGTTTTAGGTGTCTACAATAGTTAAAAAATATGGGATGATTAGGGTGTAGTAAACAGATACAATCTAGAAGATTCTATGTGACTTGGTATACCTCATACGAGGGAAAATTTGTAAGAGATGACTTGGGTAAGTTTGTACACCTCATACGAGGGATGACCTTCGAGGGATGATTTGCTTGAGCCCATAGACATCATGTGAGATACGACATGCATGAGCTCATAGACATCATACGAGGGATGACATGTGTGAGCCCGTAGATATCATGCGAGAGATAACCTATAAGGAACAACCTGCAACATATGAGGGATGACCTGGGTAAGTTTGTAGACCTCATGCAAAGGATGACCTACAAGGAATGACCTATGTAAGTCTATAGACCTCATGCAAGGGATTACCTATGTGAGTTCATAGACATCATACAAGGTATAACCTGCATGAGTCTGCAGACATCATGCAAGGGATGACCTGCAAGGGATGACCTGGGTAAGTTCGTAGATCTCATGCAAGGGATGTCCTACAAGGGATAACCTGGATAAGTTTGTAGACCTCATGTGAGGGATGACCTACAAGGGATGACCTACATGAATCTGTAGACATCATGCAAGGGATAACCTACAAGGGACAACCTGGGTAAGTATGTATACCTCATGCGAGGGATGACCTATAAGGGATGACCTATGAGGAATGACCTACATGAGTTTGTAGACATCATGCGAGGTACAACATGTGTTAGTCTATAGACATCATTCAAGGGATGATCTATAAGGTATGACTTGGGTAAGTCCGTAGACCTCATGCGAGGGATGACCTACATGAGTTTATAGACGTCATGCAAGGAATGTCCTGCAAGGGATGACCTAGGTAAGTCTATATACCTCATGCAAGGGATGACCTACGTGAGTTTGTAGGCATCATGTGAGGTACGACCTATGTTAGTTTGTAAACATCATGTGAGGGATGACCTGCAAGGGATGACCTGAGTAAGTTTGTAGACCTCATATGAGGGGCAACCTACATGAGTTTGTAGATATCATGTAAGGGATGACCTGCATGAGTCTATAGATATAATGCAAGGGATGACCTATGTGAGTCTGTAGACCTCATGCAAGGGATGACCTAGGTTGTTCGGTAGACCTCATGAGAGGGATGACTTGGGAGAGCATATAGTCATCCAAGCTGGGGCAAGTAGGGAGTGTATGCATGGAAGTAGTGACAAAAAAATTAAAATAAGGCATTGAAAGAAATTGTATACCTGTAGTTTTTTCTCTGTAGTCTTGCATTTTATCCTTCATATGTTGCCAATCACTCTTTTTCTGAGTTCTCTAGTTTTGTCCTACTTTTAGCTCAAATTTTGGCTTCTCCTTTTTTGTTGAATGTATAACAAGTAATAGTATGTTTTGGTATATATAGTGGAAAATTTTGTCTGGGTTAATAAAATTATATATAATTTTAAGGTATATAAGTCAAAACTTTGGGCGGGAGGGCTAGCGATTTAAATTTTCAAAAGTTAAAAAATATAATTTTTGGATGAACCGACCCAAAAAAAAATATTTTTTTCAAAAAATTTGGGCAACTGGGCCGATGGCCAAGGTTCCAAAATTTTCCAATTTGCATTTTGAAAAATGTTAATATTCACTTATTAACAAATTTTCATCGCTATGCATAACCCTAGGGGTAGTTTTCCATATTGCTTTCTAATCGGTTCAATATGATGCTCTTCTTATACAATTTATTTCCAATGGCATATTCCTATGATGGAATTTTGCTCCATATTAATACCTCTTCTGCTTAGTGTAGTGTGATGATGAAATTATGTTCCACATAAATACCTCTTCTACTTAGTGTTGTGTGTGTGTTAATAATACCACATTAACTTTCTTATGGTACTTGAGTGGTTTATGAGCCCCACCACTTGCAAAATTCTTTACCAATGGGATAGCAAGCTTAAAGGTGCAATCCCTTAGTCCCAATCATGTGGGATTCCTCACTCTTATTAACATCAAATCATGGCATGTGTGTAGGGGGTAGTTGGCCCTCTTGCTTTCTATTTGGTTTATTGTAATATTCTTCTTATACAGGTTTATTTCCAAGTACATGTTCCTATGATATGTTTTATTTAGTTAGTCTAGTGTGTGTGTATGTGCATTAATGATCCCACATTGACCTAGTTGTGGGACTTGAGTGGTTTATGAGCCCCATCACTTACCAAATTATTTTTGAATGGGATAGTAGGCTTAAAGTTTCAAGCCTTTAGTCCTTCTCATGTGGGATTTCTCACCCCTATTAACATCGAGTTGCAACATGTGTGTCAGGGGTAGCTGACCCTCTTGCTTTCCAACTAGTTCATTGTGATGTTCTTCTTATACATGCAATTTATTTCTTGGTCTTGCTTATGTGCATTCCTCACCCAAGTCACAATATGTGTGTGGGGAAGTTGGCCCTCTTGTTTTTCCAATGGTTCATTGTGATGCTCTTTTTATGCAAGTTGTGTGTGTGTGGGGTAGTTGGCCCTCTTGTTTTCTAAATGGTTCATTATGATGCTCTTCTTATGCAAGATTTTCATTTTTAATGGCATATTATTATGATAAAATTTTGTTCCACATAAATACCTCTTCTACTTAGTGTAGTGTGTGTGCCTTAATAATCCTACATTGACTTATTGTGGAAATTTAGTGGTTTACGAGTCCTCCCACTTGCCAAACTCTTTGCCAATGGGGTAGTAATATTAAAGGTGCAATCCCTTGGTCTTGTTTATATGGAATTCCTCACCCTTATTAACATCAATTCATGACACATGCATGGGTGGTAATTAACACTCTTGCTTTCTAATTGGTTCATTATGATCTTCTTATACAAATAGTATAGTTAGTGTAGTGTATGTGCACGTTAATAATCCTACATTGACCTATTCATGGGATTTGAGTGATTTATGAGCCCCACTATGTCCTAAATTCATTGCCAATAGAATAGCAGGCTTAAAGGTGTAATCCCTTGGTCTTGTTTATATAGGACTCCTCACCCCTATTAACATTGAGTCTCAACATGTGTGGGGGGAATGAGTAGTTGGCCCTCTTGCTTTCTAACTGGTTTATTGTGATACTCTTCTTATACAATTTTATTTCCAATTCCATATTCCTATAATAGAATTTTATTTTGCATTAATACCTCTTATCAACATGTGTGGGGGAGGGAGGGATATTTGGCCCTCTTGATTTCTAACTAGTTTATTGTGATGCTCTTCTTATACAAGTTTATTTCTGGTGTCATATTCCTATGATAGAATTTTATTTCACATTAATACGTCTTCTACATAGTGTAGTATGTGTGCACATTAATAATCCCAAATTGACCCAGTTGTGGGACTTGAGTGGTTTATAAGCCCCACTACTTGCCAAACTCTTTGTCAATGTAGTAACAGACTTAAAGATGCAAGTCCTTTATCCCACTCATGTGGGATTCCTCATCGCTATTAACATTGAGTCATGACACATGTGTAGGGGGTAGTTGGCCCTCTTGCTTTCTAACTAGTTTATTATCATTTTTTTGTTATACAATTTGTTCCTATGATAGAATTTTATTCCATATTAATACCTCTTCTACATAGTTAGTATATTGTGTGTGCGTTAATAATCCCACATTGACCTTTTTGTGGGAATTTATTAGTTTATAAGCCCCACCACTTACCAAAATCTTTGTCAATGGGTAAGCAGGATTAAAGGTTTAAGCCCTTGATCCCACTCATGTGGGATTCCTCACCCTGTTGCAACACATGTGCAGGGGGTAGTTGACCCATTATGATGCTCCTCTTATATAATTTATTTATTTCCAATGGCATATTCTTATGATGGGAATTGTATCCCACATTAATACCTCTTTTGCTTAGTGTAGTGTGTGCATGTGATAATAACTCCCAAATTCACTTGGTTGTGGGACTTGAGTGGTTTATGAGCCCCACCACTTGTCAAACTCTTTGTCCATCTAGTATCAATCTTAAAGGTGCAAGCCCTTAGTCCCACATCCTCACCCTTATTAACATCGAGTCATGGCATGTTTGTGGAGTGTAGTTGGTCCTCTTGCTTTTTTTTATTGGTTCATTGTGATGCTTTTCTTATACAAGTTTATTTCCAATGCCATATTCCTATTATATAGCTCTTCTACTTAGTGTAGTGTTTGTGCAAGTTAATAATTCCATATTGACCTAGTTGTGGTACTTTAATGGTTTCTGAGCCTTCCATTTGCCAAACTCTTTGTCAATGGGATAGTAGCCTTAAAGGTGCAAGCCCTTGGTCTTGCTCATATGGGATTCCATATCCTAATTAACATTGAGTTGTAGTACATATGTGGGAGGTAGTTGGCCCTATTGCTTTCTAACTAGTTAATTATGATGGATACTCTTCTTATACAAGATATTTATTTCTTGGTCCCACTCATGTGGGATTCCTCACCCCTATTAACATTGAATTGCATGCTCTTCTTATACAAGTTGTGTATTTCTTGGTTTCGCTCATGTGGTATTTCTCACTCCTATTAACATTGAGTCATAGTACATGCTATATGTGAGGTGTATTTGGTCTTCTTTTTTTCTAATTGGTTCATTCTGATGCTCTTATTATACAAGATATTTATTTCCAATTGCATATTCTTATGGAATTTCATTCCATATTAATACCTCCTTTGCTTAGTCAATGTAGTTTGTGCATGTGTTAATAATCCTACATTGGTGTGGTTGTGGGACTTGAGTGGTTTATGAGCCCCACCACTTGCCAAACTCTTTGCCAATGGGATAGCAAACTTAAATATGCAAACCCTTAGTCTCATCCATGTATGATTTCTTATGGTGGGTAGTTGGCCCTCTGGCTTTCCACATGAATACCTCTTCAGTGTGTGTGTACATTAAAAATCCCACATTGTGATGATCTTCATGTATTATTTATCTATTGTGCATGTGTTAATAATTAATACCTCTTCTTCTGCTTAGTATAGTGTAGTGTGTATTGACTTGGTTTTGAGATCTTGCATATTCTACTATGATGCTCTTTTTATACAAGTTATTTTTCCAATGGCATATTCCTTTGATGGAATTTTTTTCACATTGATATTTCCTATTTTTCTTAGTGTAGTGTAGTTAACATTGACCTGGTTGTGAGATATTCTTGCATATTCTATTGTGATGCTTGTATTATACAAGTTGTTTATTTCCAATGGCATATTCCTTTAATGGAATTTTATTTCACATTAATACCTCCTCTTCTGCTTAGTGTAGAGTGTGTGTGCACTAATAATTCTACATTGACCTATTTGTGATATGTGATTGATTTAGAGTCCTATCACTTGTTGAAATATTTGTGAATGGGATAACAAGTTTAAAAATGCAAGCTCTTCTTATACAAGTTGTTTATTTATGCATGAGTTAATAATATCACATTGTGATTCTCTTCTTACATATTTATATGATGGAATTTCATTCCACATTAATACCTCTTATTTTTATAGAAGTTGTTTATTTATGCATGCATTATTAATCTCATTGTGATGCTTTTATTACATATTCCTTTGATAGAATTATATTTCACATTAATACCTCTTCTATATGATGGAATAAAATTCCCCATTAATACATATTTCATTCCATATTTAATACCTCTTTTATATGATGGAATATTATTCTCCATTAATACCTCTTATGCTTGGTTAGTATAGTGTGTTGTGATAGTCTTCTTGTATATTCCTATGATGGAATTTTGTTCCACATTGATACCTCTTCTACATGATGGAATTTCATTCCCCATTGATACCTCATTTTTACTCTCCATTTTTTCAATGATTTTACACATGTTTTTATGATGGGTCATGGTCCCCTCATACTGAGTGGGGTTTGAACCTTGGACCTCTCAAAGAGAAGCTAAAGCCCTTACCATTGCAGTAAGCTTACAGCTCTCTTTTTTACTCTCCATTAATATCTCTTCTACATAAAATTTCATTCCACATTAATACCTATTCTACATGATAAAATCCCATTCCCCATTAATACCTCTTTTACATGATAGAATTTTACTCTCCACTAATACCTCTTTCATTCCACATTAAACCCCTCTTTTACATAATAGAATTTTACTTTCCATTAATACTTATTTTTCTTAGTGTAGTGTGTTGAGATTGTCTTCTTGCATATTTCTATGATAGAATTTCGTTTTAAATTAATACCTCTTCTGCATAGAATTTTGTTCCATATTAATACTTCTACATAATGGAATTTTTCTCCTCATTAATAAGTCTTTTATTTTATATTAAATACCTCTTTTACATGATGGAATTTTATTCTCCATTAATATCTCTTTTGTTCCACATTGCATACATCTTTTACATGATAGAATTGTATTCTCCATTAATACCTCTTTTGCTTACTGCTTAGTAAGTGTAGTGTCTGCATTTGTCAATAATCCCACATTGTGATGGTATTCTTACATATTCCTATGATGGAATTTTGTTTCACATTTACCTCTTATACATAGAATTTTCTTCCACGTTAATACTTCTTTTACATGATGGAATTTCATTCTACATTAACGCCTCTTTTGTTTCACATTAAATACCTCTTGTACATGATGTAATTTATTTTCCATTGCATTAATACCTCTTTCGTTCCACATAAAATACCTATTTTACATGATGGAATTTTTTTTTCCATTAATTACCTCTTCTTCCACATTGTGATGGTCTTCTTGCATATTCCTATGATGAAATTTCTTTCCACATTAATAACTATTTTACATAAAAAAAATTCGACATCTTACAGGATGGAAATTGTGTTCTAAAATTGTTTATATATATACAAGAATTTTTTCCACTTGGCCTATCTCAATAAGTATTTGCTCTAGTGAGGGGACCTAGAAGGGCTCACATTAAATATCTATTATTTCTCCAGTGAGGGAAACCTGAAAGGGTCCACATTAAATATCTCTTTTACACCATGGAATTTTTTTCTCATTAATACCTCTTTTGCTTAGATAGTGTAGTGTGTTAATAACTCCACATTGTGACACTCTTCTTATACAGGTTGTTTATTTTCAATAACATATCCTTATGATGTAAATTCATTTCACATTAATACCTGCTCTTCTACTTAGTGTAGTGTGTGTCCATTAATAATTTCATGTTATGATTCTCTTCTTATACAAGTTGTTTATTTTTAATGACATATATTCTTATAATGGAATTTAGTTCCACATTAATACCTCCTTTTTTACAAGTTGTATATTTTCAATGGAATATTCTTATGATGGAATTTAGTTCCCCATTAATACCTCCTATTTTGTTTACTATTGTGTGTGCATACATTAATAACTCCATATTGACCTGGTTGTAAGAGATGAGAGGTTTATGAGCCTTCCCATTGATCAAACTCTTTGTGAATGTCATAACAGGTAAGATATGAGTAGTTTATGAGCCTTTCCATAGGTCAAAATCTATGAATGGTATAATAGGTTTGAATATGTATGCCCTTAGTCCCACATTCACCCCTAGTAGGTTTGGAGGTGTATGCCCTTAGTCCCACATTCACCCCTAACATCCAATTGCATTCCTTATCCCTATTAACATCAAGTCATAGCACACTCACAACACACTATTTATTTCCAATGCTATATTCCTCCTATGAAATTATGTGGAATATTTCACCTTAAAAACACATAGATAATCAAATATGAATGTAACACCATGTTTATTTCTAATGGCATATTTCTACGATGGAATTCCCCTCCACATTAATACCTCTTCTTTTTTTGGTTGGATAATAAGGGGTTGTACTTGGGTCCCCACCCTTGACAAATTATAACTCTCTTATTTAAAACTTGAGAGTTTATAAATAGATATACTTTTCATCTCAATTGAGGTGTTATAGCTAGAAACCTACATCATTTTACATAAAAATTCTGAATTCTTGAATTTTATTTTTTTGGATATTTTCACTTTTATGTATGAATACAAATATTCCATAATTCAACATCCTTAATATTTTTCTATAGTAGTCTTCACAATACCAAAACTTCGCCTCTATTATCTATGCATTGCATCTTAGTGGATTTATATTTCCAAAATATTGCACTATCATAGAATGCTTTACTAAATTTGGAATGCTAGTTTCCTTCCTGAAACACAAGTACAACCACAAAAGTTATAATAAATAGTTTATATGAAAACATATTATTGTTATAAAAAAAAAAAACAAATATTACCAATGGAAAACATTAAAGTAAATCTTAATAATTATTTGATTTAGGTAGTCAACATTTTCTTGTCAACTTCAACTAAACTTACTACTTCCTCTAACTATGAAAAGGAAATTGCTACTTCATGATCCTCAATCAAAACCCCTCTATTGGCTAGCCTATTTGCACATTTGTTTCCTTCCCTTAATGTATGTGTAAACTTGATTTCTTTAAACTCTTTAGAAAGATCTTAAATTTTCACAATTATCTCTTGTATGTTCCACGTAGCCTTTGCTTTCCTAAAAAATGTATTTATTACTATGAGAGAATCACCTTCCACCCATAATTTGTTCCATTTCATTTGTTTGCATATTTTTAACCCTTCTAAAGTTGCCCAAGGTTCAGCTTCATTATCAATCATAAATACACTATTGAAAGTGGAATGAGACAAAATATCTCCTCTATTATTTCTAATTATTCCTCCTCCTCCTACTGGTCTTGGATTTCCTTTAGATGCTTTATCAAAATTCAATTTAACCAACTCCACATCTAGTGGTTTCCACTTTATATTCTTTGCCTTCTTTTTGCTTCTCTTGTACCCAACATCTTAATTCTATTTCATGACTTGACACCATCTATCAAGGCTCTCTACTTCCAAATTAGGGATTGGGTGAGTTGATAGGGTTGGTTTAGACTCCTCTATGGATAAACATATCTTCCTTTTTATTACCTCTAAATTGCTTTCCTTTTCTTTAGATATTATTCTATTCCTTTCCAGCCATATAGTCCAAAGTATTGTATCTTTTGATCTATCCCATATTGTCTATAAAGCCTCACTTTAATAAGTGCTCTGCCATTGCTTTAGCCAATCTTCAATTATTTTATTCATCATCATGCATTTATAAAATATATTAAGCATCCATTGCCATATTTTCCAAACTATTGAGCAATGTCCCAATAGATGGTCTATACTCTCCTCCTTTTTACAAAGAACACATTGAGAGGGACCATGAAAATCCCTTTTATAAGGTTATATCAGGAAAAAGTCTTCTATGACCTACTAGCCAAACAAACATTTTAATTTTAGAAATGCTTGGGCTATTCCAAATATCTCTCCATATTCTAGTGATATTACTATTTTGTTGGTGCTTTACATTATATCAACTTCTTGTTGTGTATTATCCTAAGCTATTCAACTCCCAAATCAATTTATCCTTGGCTCTTATTAGAATAATCACAATTGTTATCTTTCTACACAATTTCCTCATAGCATAAATGTCTTGTATACTTGTAAAAATATCTTCTTTCCATTTGTATCTTCATTCCTGATCCTTGTATAAAATATTTGAAACCCTATCACTATATTTGTCTTGAAGCAATCTCATCCAAGATTTCTAAATTGGATTTAAATTGAATGGTTTTTTATCATGCCAAGTATCCATCCAAATAGAAATTTTTTCTCCCATTCCCACCACCCATTTTGAACCTTTAATCATTATATTAAAATATTTTTTTAAACCATTCCAAAGAGCAAAAACTTTGGTAAAGAGAATACAATAAATATTAAACTTGGGTCATATGGCTCAACATCCTTTGGTAAAGTTTATCATTAAGAACTTAGTCTCCTTTGATCCAAGAATATTATAATAATAAAATAATATTGTATCTAATTTCACTTTGATCTTCAATCCAAGCCCCTTCTATTGATTTAATTCTACTAATTCTGGATGTTGACCTTTGTACTATAGCTATCCTATGAAAAACTTGTATTTTTATCTCCTTTTAACCAAATCTATCTTGATTTGAATGTCTAGAATTTCTCTTCCTTACCTCCAAGCTTGGATTATTATGATCACCTTTTTGGAATTTTGAAATTTTATCTTTTAGTTATTGTTTCTTCTCAAAAATATTTCTAAAAGTGTTTTTGTTCCATTCTTTTAATCTAGATGTCATAAATTTAATTTATTTTGGAAGATCATATAGCCCACCATTTCCTTAATAATTCTATATTTTTGTTATTATATCAACAAATTGAGGATGGTCTTCCCACATCTACTTATATTTAAAATATGATTTTTTTTTAATTCACTTACCACCATTTTAACTCTTATTGACTAGTGATCTGAACCAATCTTTGTTAAGGTATTAATTTTAGCACAAGTTCCTTCATCTAAACAATGATCTGAGAGTATGCATCTGTCTAATTTTTTTTCTAATAGGTTCTAGCCTCTCCTGTTGTTGGTCCATGTATACTTGTCTTATTCAAACTAAACATTCCATAGATTATTGTTTTGAATAAAAGCTAAGAAATCTCTCATACTTTGGGTTAATTTTCTAATTCCCCCAAATTTTTCATTCAACTTGGTTATGGCATTAAAATCTCCTATGATCATGAATCGGGTTTCTTGGTCTTTACTTCTCATAAAAGATTCAATCCCACTCCAAACTTTTAATCTACCTAACTGAGTTGTAGGTCCATAGATATTCATAAGGATGAAACAAATATTTGCAAAGTAGCAAGTGACTAAAAAGGCTATCCTAAGGTTATGCATAAGGGGTAGGTCCTAAAATGTATTTATAATAATGGGGCAAATTATTTTAGAAATCAAGGCGAATAGTGTCCAAAGTCATGTAGAAGACATGGCAAATTTCCTTTTTCACAAAAAAATATAAAAATGTGGTGAATTTATAAATGTCCAGTAAAAGACTACTGACAAGCGACTGGGAAAATAGACTAAAGATGATAAATAATAAAAGACTATCGGTTGCATGTAATATTATGACAGACACTAAAAAACTATTGGTTGCAAAACCCATGACAACATATGGCACAAATATCAGTTGTATGACAAAAAAGGACCACCGAAAAGCGATAAGGAAAAAAGAAAGACAACATATACTAAAATACTACTAGTTGCATGTAATATGATGAAAAACACTAAAATACTACTAGTTGCATGACCCACGGTACCTCGAGAAAACCTACCGACACCATACCTTACAACAAGAGCCTACCAGTACCATGCCTTGCAATGCTATACGAGAACCATGGTGCACGATGCTTGATGAGAACCTATGGGTAGTATGGTATACGATGACTAGAAAGAGCCGACCTATGCCATGATTTGTAATGAGGGTCTAATGGCACCATGTCTTATAACACATGGCTAAGGACAACTGACTTATGCCATGTAACATAATGCCTGATGAAATCCAACCAGTACCATGGCCCACAATGTTTATTGAGAGCTTATAGATTGCATATCCAGCAATGACTAAGGATAGTTTACTGGTTTCATGGAACACAATGTATTGCAATAGTTGATCGGTACCATGGCCCATGATGCTTGTCGAGAACCTACAAGTTGCATGCCCAATGATAACTAAGGATAACCGATTGATGCCATGGCCCATGACTCCTGACAAGAATCTATTAGTTGCATGTGTGTCAGTGGCATGCAACCTATTTTTTGCCATGTGTTATCACCTCATTTAATGCTACCACGTGTCAATAATGGTATGCATGCAAATACCTATAAAAATGCATGAACTATTTTATTTGTCTTCTTTGCACATAGTAAAAAAATCAAAACCCTCTGAAACCTTTCCAATATTAAATAAAGCCTTTCAAAACCCTTCTAATCTTAACCAAAGCCTTCTAAAACCCTTTCAATTTTGCAGCAATGGTCGGACCATCCTCCATTCATTCATCAAAAAAATATTTTCAAAAACCTCGTTTACCCTTTATTATCTAAATTTGTCAAATCACCTGATTATGATTCCACATGGCTGATAAATTCTAGCCTTAAGGGGTTATTATCAATGAGTACAATACAAACATTAATTTGTTGTAGAGAATTTTTGAATGCTATGATAATGATGAGTTGATCGTCACCATGACCATCGAGAACAAGACTCTCATTCTCTATCAAACCAGCTAACATCCATTGATTGATAGGGCTTCCATTTAAAAATTGTGAACCCATTACATCAAATATATTTTTGTCTAAGAGCGACAAAATATACCTAGAGACAAGCTACAATCTCTCATTGAATTATTTATCAAATAAATGATGTAAATTGAAAGTGTGTTATTCCTCATGCAAATTTAATGTTTGTGTTATTATTCTTGTTGCATTGCATTTTATGTTTCTTTTTATAGGTCACTCAAACCCTTCTAAAAGGGACCTATTATTTTTAATTGTCACCAACAATTTCCTTCGAGTAGTTATTGAGTTCTTCCAAGAATGAGTTGTTTTGCAAGGGAGAACAACAAATATTTCATTTTGGGCTTTGGCGTATATATTGTGTTGTCTTAGAAACAACAAATTCGATTGTCTACATATGTTTCCAACCAAATCACAAATGATCTACACCATGTGCACACAAACACTATTGCAACCAATTATTTAATTTGTTTTTTTTATGAATCATTTTATGATGTAAATAATACCTTTGTCCCAACCTCGCTCCACCTAAAACTAAATACCATCAACTTAACAGATGTAGAGGTGCAGGTAAAATTCATATTTTAAATTTAATTTTGCAATAAATTAATTTTTATTATACTAGAAAATAGTTTTTATGTTTTTCATATTTTAATTTACTCTTGAATGCAGAAAAGAGTGACCTCTTCTTCTAACAAAAGAGATGTTGCAATTAGAGGATTTATACCAAAGGCTAGTGGAGATTCTGAGACAAAGTCACCAACACCTCTACTAGCAAGGCCAGCTAAACGTATCAAGTCTTTTGTATCTCCTATTGTTTGTGCAACTGCTTCTTCAGTTGCTCGTCAAGAGCATATCGATGTTGAGAAAGTTGGCTAGCCCATGACAAGTAATATTACTCTTTTTATAGTTGGTACAAAGTACTTTATTTTTTTTACTTAATTTTAGTTTCCTTTGTCTAATGATTTTTAAATGCATTTAGGGCAAAATCACAAACATACTTTAAAGAAATTGATCGAATCAGAATATGATGCTCCATCAGTATCTGGTAAGTGTAATTAAAGTGAATAAATCAGTGTAGTATATTTATCATTATTTAGTTTCATTTTTTCTAATAAATTTTATTCTAATTTTTACAAGGTCTTTATCTCAACCACATCGTCAAACACAGCGAATGATGCCACCATCGCCTCCATAGCGGCAACACCGCACACATTCTTTAGTACAACTGGCTCAATCAAAACAAGAGACCACATCAGTTTTTGGTATGCACAATTAATCACTATATAGTATATTTTTATTTTATCATTTTGTTTCTATTTTTATAATAAATTTATTCCAATTTTTTTGCAGGGGCCTTAGGTCAATCACAACGGCCAAGACAGTGAATTATGCCACCATCGCCTCCACCATGGAAACAATTCATGAGAGGTCAACTACAAATGCATGGAAAGCAATTATTTGCTTTGAGTTTAGGAGGAGGTCATACTCAAACTCTTCCAAACTTTTTGAATTATTTGTTCGAAAATATTTCCACTATTATGTGTGACTTTCTTGAATTGTATAATATTCCCCTAGATGAGGATTATCTTTTACAGGGCAACATTCTTGATAGTTTTAAAGCTTTCAATGTGCTTAAAACTGAAGCATGGAAACCTGAAGGAAGAGTGGCCCATGCTCACAACTTCTCTCCCCCATAAAATTGTTGATACATATTCTCTTACAAAAGAGGAGAAATTAAACTTTTCAAAATCTAATTTATTAGCATATAGTTGTGAAGCAACAATAAAATATAATGTGCTTCAAGACATATCAGAATAGAGAGACTAAGAGTATCGAAAAAATTTTGATTAAAGAAATTAATGTCCGATACAAAAAAATTCAAGGAGAGTATTTTTTCACTAGTTGAGCAACAACCTAAAAAGCTTGATGCTTTATTACATCAGGTAAAATTAGAAAATGTAAATACCACTCATGTTTATAATGATAAAATTGTAGATATCCTTTTGAATAGACTGGAGAATCTAAATGCCAAAGCCCAGACATATTTCAATAAATGGAAAATTGATAAGAAAAAAGTTAAAGTGGCAAAGGTTGTCAAAGTAGTTGCAAAGGTAAGTCATCAATATTTTGTTTAATCAATTTAATTTTTTCATACATTTATACCTTTCTTAACTAACATATTTTAATTTTTCTGTTATGCAAACCAATTTTGACAATGTGAAGAATCAGGTGGAAATCCTGAAGGTTTTTTGAATATGGCAAAGGAGAGTCTAGAAAATTCTATAAAATTTAAAGAAAGGTTATATAATACCATCAGAGAGAATAATACCCTTAGGAAAATAATCAAGAAACATAATATGGATCTAGAAATTTTTCTTAAGGAACATGACAAAGAAATGCCTTTGAGTTCCAAAGAAGATCTAGCTACAAAAGAGAGGGCATTGATCACGAGTTTGACTAATGTGAAGAACCTAAGGAGAGTTGGTACCCTACAAGGAGATACTTTTGGAACAGGGTATGAAGAAAATATGGTTGATCCTACATTAGAGGGAGCATCTAGGAAATGGCATGAACAAAATTAGTCGGATCCTACATTTGAGCAAGCATTTGCATCAAGCCCTATACCCGAATGGTATCAAAGTGGATGCACAGTTCACTAGTTTTGTAAAATTGTATAATAATATTATCAAATTGGACACACAGTTCAGTAGTTTTGTAAAATTGTATAAGAATATTATCAAAGTGGACACACAATTCACTAGTTAGGTAAAAAAAAAAATTGTCGAATAAATGAAATACATATTCTAAATGTGTCTAATATTTTTAAACTATTGATTTATTATATGAAATCTTTGTAGAGATTTGTAACATCCCCACTATTTGTCTTGAAGAATGTGATACTGCTAAAGATATATGTGAGTGTAGGTGCAGGTTTTCACTCCATAGCAAGCAAGTCGGATGAGAAGAACACTCACCTCTAATGGAGACAGTGGTTGGAAGCATCAGGTAAGGTGGGATATGATGTCGTGCGTAATGCACCATGGCCCGTGGGTACATGGAAGCCCACCGAGAAGAATTCATGTAGGATATTCTACCTGATACTTGCATTATGTCTGCCTGTTGGGTGAAATTAATATATAATATTTCTTTTTCAAAAAGGGAATAATATATATATATATATATATATATATATATAAATTGAAAATATTAAAATACATATATATATTAAAATTTAAGTTACTATTTAAATATTTATATATAAATAAAGTATAAAGCATATATTATATTATAAAGTATATTTTAAAATTTAAAAATATATAAATAGAAATATAAAATATATATAAATGTATGTATACATACAATTCAATGTTGTTAAAACTATTTCTTTCCTTCGGATAATATATATATATAATACCTTTCCACCTAGAAATTAGAAAGAATAATCATACTGCATGAAGATTCTGATGTGTCACCATAAGAATATATTCAAAATCCTTTATAAGGAGAGATGAAAATCCATAGAGGGGATCAGTTTTTCATATTTTGTTGCTTGTGTTTGTTGTTGGTGGACGTCTTTGTTTTCAGACCTCGGTTCATGACTGATTTGGGTTCTCATCAACATTTTCTCAAGCCGGATTATATACTCAACTGAAGTCTTGTTCATATATTTGTATGCACTCTTTGGTATTCATTTCATTGTTGGAAGTGCTAAAGTGAGGATTGCAAGGTTTAACCATTGAATTTTCTTTGTCACTATGTGAAAGCATTAATATTGAAGATTAGATTAAAGGATTGGATTTTAAATGAAAAAGAAAAATCTATAAATGAATTTTGAATTCTATGTGAGAGGCAGTGACTCTTAATAATTGAACATAAGATCAAAAAAAAATGGTTACACTGCATTGTTGCTTCCATATGATTGCGAAATTTATTTAATTAATATTCTTTCTTTTGAAAATAGAAAATTCTTTCATTACGTTTAAATATTATGGTAATATAAAAATTGTAAGAATTAACTTAATTAAAATAAGATTTTACTTTTATCATGTGCATTGTACCATTATTTAGATGGATTGAAAATATATCTAAACATGTCTAAAGAGAATTACATGCATTCTTAGTTCAAATAAATTTGTTGGCTAATGGTGATGTAAACCTTAAAAATTGAGAGATCTTCAACCCATAACCCAAACAAAACATTGGCCACCGAGAAGGGTGGTAGAACCATCAAGTGAAGTGTTATACTACGAGTGTGATGTCATCGAGGAGGATGCCATCCATTCAAATAAATTGAGCCTATCATGAAGGTTGGTTTAACAAGAATTCAATGTCATCGAGAAGGATGACATCCACCCAACTCCAACAAGCTCGTAGAGGTGGTTATTGTGTTTCGATAATTAACCATTATTTGGCAAATATGGAAGGGTGAGTGGACCTTATGCCATGGAGAGTAACGAACAACAGTATAGGATATTGTTCTATGTTATCGTATGAAGTGGTACATGAGGATTCTCACAAACACGGTCTGGTTGTGGAATAACCAACAGTAACTCAAGCCTAGGGAGTAGGTCTTTGGAGTTGGAAAGTCTAGCGATATATGGTATGAGACGTCTAATCATCAACCGTGATGTGAACTAAGAAATCTGGACCCAAAATCCATAGTAGTGGCAGGCCCTGGTAGTATCCATAGATTGATGGTTGATACCTGGAATTAGGCATAATAATGCTAACTCTAGCACGGACCTAAGTGTGGTTATAATCTAGGACTGTGTGAAGGTCAGCAAGACCAATGTCCTCTATGCTATGAGATGTAAAAATATGCATCCACCCTTCTACGTGTTATGGGCCCTAGAAGGATAATCCCTTGTCGAGAACCTAAGATCTTGAGTAGGATAATATGGGTCTCATAAATAGCAACATATTGCAATATTTTGCCAATATCAAGCACTCATGAATCCGTATGCAGTGGACTATAATCTCTGAGTGTGAAAACTTATGCCAGTATATTAAAATAAAGTTGGGTGTGCGTTGTCAAATTGTGACTTCATTTTTACTATATCAAAATTTTCAATTTGAGATTTTTGACAACTAGGTGAGTTTGACCTAGGTTGTTATAGTTGGTATCAGAGACTAGTTTGTAAAATTCCTAGGTTACAAATATTGATTATTGAATTGGCATAGCTCTTTTATCACCAAGTATAATGGTGGGGACCTCCAAAAGAGCAAATGCTACTCTATAATAAGAGGTGGTAGAAGTTTTGAGAAGGGGACTAAGACAACTCGTGAGAGAGTCAGATCGTGTTCAAATAGCCAAAACACCTTGACGTATTGTGAGAAAAGAGAAGGAGCCTACAATAGGAAGGGTTGCACAAAATGATGATAACATAACCAAAATGATTCAATTGATACAAGAATGGTTGAATCAGTGGAAGGAACAAATGGAAAGTCAAAGAGCTCATATGAGTGAGCACATGGAACATCAGAAAGCACAGTTGACACAACAATAAGAAATTATTACCCAACAATAGAAGGTAATTGAAAATCTAACCAAGGATAAAGATTCAGAAAGAATCTAAAGTGAGTTTCCTGATGGATCATCAAGAAGAAAAGTCGATGTGGAGTTACAAAAAGAAATCAAAAAGTTAGATATCTCAAAATTTTATGGGAAGGGGGATGGTGAAGTAGTTGTAAATTGGTTAAGTCAAGCTAAGGGATACTTTTCCATTCAACCCCTATGTGCTGAATCTAAAACTACCTGGGTCGTAGAACACTTAATAGGTCCTACTAGAGATTGGTGGACCACATAAAAAAATTAGTCAAAAGGAGGTTGCTGGAATTCCTTGGGATGTGTTTGAGAAATAATTTAGGGATAGGTTCCTCACACCACAGTTTTATATTGAGAAATCTACAGAATTCACCAATCTTCATCAAGAAAGCATGTCAGTTATAGAGTATTATCAAAGATTTGTTCAACTTCTAAAGTATGCTCCTAAATATGACAAACATGAGGAGTTTAAAGCTCATAATTTTTTTTTGGTTTACATCCCATAATTGGATCTCCTATTGGTTGGATCAACCCAAAGAATTCAACTGAAGCCTTTGATGTCTCACGTTATGAAGTATTGAGCTAGAAGAATAAGAAGGCTTATTATCAAAATTTTGAGAAGGATGAAACTAAGAAAAGAAGATACCTAGAACCCGTTAAAGGAAAGGACCAATATAAGAAATATAGAGATGGTGATCAATTCATAGGTGACCATAGGAACAAAGAAAAGTATCAGGGTAAAAAATGGCAACAAGACAAGAGAAAATTTCTAGAGAAATCTGCACAGAGAAATGTGACATAAGAAAAAGGAAAGAATGTTACTAGTCAGAATAAGGATGGGGCATATGGAAGAAAAAAGGTCCAAATGTATGCTTTGTCTATGGATCTAAGGATCATTATGCAAATTAATTCTCGGAGAAATCGGATAAGAGAAAACCAGCTGAAGAAGCTCCTCACAAAATTTATGCTGCCACAGGTAATCTCAATATTTTAGGGTAAACCACTCTTTCTTTTCAAAGGAAAATTAGGTGAGAAAGAAGTTTGTATTTTGATAGATAGTAGTGCAACTGATAGTTTTATATCATCTAGTATTGTGAGGGACATACCGGTAAGGCCTAGGATTATGGAAAATGGGTGGCAAGTTGAATATGGATCAGGACAAACCTATATGGTCAACCAATGTTTATTTGACTTCCACATAGATATATGATAGGGAATTAGGTGTGTAATGTAATAAATGATAGGTTTTGCAACATATTAAGGTATCGTAATCATTGAATACAGCCTTATCCTTGCATGTCTTATAAATGCCAATTTATAGGCATCTATTATCAATGGAATAGCAATTTTTATGATTATCTTCTATTTCTTTTCTCCATTGTCATTTGCTCCCATATCATTGGTATTAGAATAGGTTACGGGTTATAGGCTAGTATCCTCTTCCCCTAGGCTGAGTTTTGTTTAGACAAAGAATGAGAACACCTCTGTAGATCTATTTTTTGAGTGCTACATTTCTTTCGAACACTTATCATTGCAGGATTTTAATTTTGCGATTTCATATCGCTTCATAGTTATGCCCACATTTCACCTCATAATTTGACAATCGCAACCCTTCCTTGGTTCATGATGTTATATTTTGTAGAGCTTTCTACCAATATTATCACCATAACTGCACGACTTCAACAAATTCAGCAGACTCAAGTTGTTTTCATAACCAGTCTTCAGCAATTCCAAGCTGACCTTATTGTTGCTGATGACAATGATCTCATTGAAGACGATCAAAAATTCATTCTTGATCCAGCAATTGAAGCAGTTACAACCACACCTAGATTTGAATTAGGGTCTCTGGGTGAAATTCCCAGTGTTTTTCTATTAGAAAATGCAGCTTCTGTTGCTCCTGATGCAAATCCAAGCTTTGAAGCTCCCAATCCAGATGCAAATCAGGCACCTCCCAACTTTGTAGATCATAGTTCACACCAAACTATTGCAGTGGACAAACTTGTTGTTTTCTCTGCCCCTGTCAATGGGCCTATAGCACTTTCCTTGATGTTTTCATCACATTGTGGGTGTTCTCTTATAATTTTTGCCACTACTCTACCCTTGCCTACTTCCTCTGGATTATTTCACTTCATTGACAGTTTTCTAACACTTTTTATGGCTTCTTCATTCAATTTTTCACTTGCAGCTTGGTGTTGTTACTCTCTTCAGTGGTTCGCTTCTTTGTGGTCACACTTATATCACCACAACCCCAATATGGCATTTTCAAACTTTTCCATCCACTCGTGTCAATCACCACCATGCCTTTTTTAGTGCACTTTCACTGATTTCCTACATCTCAGCTTAGTCAATACTGTCAATCTAATATTTTGTTGTTCGTATTGCATGCCACTTACAGCACTTCCCAAGACCCCATGGTTGTCGCTCGTGTCTAGTTCTCTTTTTATCCGTACCATTTCTTTCATGATGACACATCATGTCATACTCGCGTCTCTCCGTTTATGGTTGTTCCTTCCATATTTTTTGGTAGTACCCTCATACCGTCAACCGCCCATCTTGTAATATCCCCTTTCTGAGCAGTTAGTTAGATGCAGTGGTTTAGCCTACTCACGGGTTCCCGTAGGCTAGGGCAGATTGTAGGGGAGCCTAACTAGAGTTCTGGGAGTGGATAATTGAGCGAAATGGGTATTCGAATCCACTCTCAGATGTTGAATTGGATGGACAGAGCCTTGACTTACTATTTTTAGTAAGTTAGTTTTTAGGGTTTCGGGAAAAACGGACGGTGCAGTGATATTCTTCATCGAAATGGGTGTCCGTATCTATCCTCAGTTTGTGGATCGGATAATCAGAAGGCCAAGTTTTTAATGTGCGAAGGTTTAATTATATAAAGTAAAATTATTTAAATACTTTATATAGTTTAAAACCTTATTTTATAAAAAGGGGACATGGGACTTAAAAAAGAGTTATGTTTCATGATTTATCCCACATTGAGCGTGCAAAGGGAGTTTGTTGTGGAGGAGTCTATTTATTCGGTGGCTTGGTCTCATTTCATGTCATTCTGGATTTTAGTTATTTTCTCTAGAGTTTGAGGCCAGTGGCTGAGACTTCTTCTCCGAAGGGACGGAAACCCCAACGGTGTGGCTGAGGATGAAACCCCTCAGATTTTTGGAGCTGGACGAAACCCCAGTTCTCTATTGGTGAATTCACACAGGATTCACACTTGGAGCTTCATCAGTTTTCAGAGGTACTTTGGTGTTTGCTGATAAAGTATTTCAAGGGTTTTAAAATCAGATTGCATAAGAATTTGTGGAAAGATTGTTGATCTTGAAAACATTGTAATTTGTGCCCTAGATTAAAATCTGAAATGAAATTGCAAGTTATTTCTCAATCAATGCATTTTGTATATTTTGCAATTTGGGTTATATTGTTGGAATTTGTTCCTGTTCTTCAAGTTTTATATCCGCAATAAGATTTAGATCAGAAATTTTTTAATAGTCCCAACCAAGGGGGACATTACAATGGTATCAGAGCAAGTCTATTCTGCCAGCCTGTGGAAGCCTAATTAAATTTTAGATTCATGGAGTCTTATAATGATTGGTCTAGGAGACAGCGTGATTGGGATAGGACTCAGAGTGAGATACAAAAATCCATCAGTCAATTAACTGCAATGATGCAAATTTCTCTACCTTCAATTTTTCCTCAGGATAAGGTTGATTTTTCATTCATAAAGTTGTCGAAGAAAGAAGTTGAACAAAATACTTTACAAGATCCTAAAACTACAGCTAATATTGCGGCTAATAAAGTTGAGTTTGTTGTCCCAAAGAAGATTGACAAGGGTAAACAACAGTTAACAAGAAAGGAAAGGAAACCGAGTGATCTGCAGGTTACAGGACTTCCTCACGGAAGCAAAAATTAGTTGAGGAGAGAAGGGCGATGTTTCACTTGCAAAAGGGAATGGTCACTTGGTCACAATTGCGAAGATGATAAAGAGAATGACTTAAGGCAGCCAAGTGCAGAAGAGGACAACAATAAAGTTGAAATCTTAGAGTTTGGGAAAGATGCTTCATATCAGGAATCATGCATAATAGGGAACCAAAATGATGTTGGTGATGATGAGGAAGACAACACAACAGTTTTGGATATGCACTTAGAACAATCTAGTGTGGATTGTGAAATATTTAATATAAGGTATGATGAATCTTGTGATTTTCCTATCATCAATTCATTAATGCATGATGGCATATTTCATAATGAAGTGTCCGTAGATCCCATATTTGATGAGGAAATGATTATGAATGAAGAGGATTCTTCGCTGAAAACCGAAATGGAAAGAATTAACAGACTGTTGGATGGTGATTTCTTCGAGGAGTTGGAGACTATGGCAGATTTAGAAGAAGATGCGACTGTTGATGAATTTCCACTTGAGCATGAGACTGACCTAGTCGATGAGATGAGTAAAAATCAGATTATGATCATGCCTTCTAGTCAAGAAACTTGCAGGGAAGAACAAAAGGACAAAAATAATGAAGATGAAGTTAATTCATCATGTGCTTCGACGAATGGAGAATTAGGCATTGGTCATCAAAAATATGGTGAGCATGCTGATTTTGATATTGTCAAATCAGCAACAAATGATAGTATTCATGCAGTTGTTGATTCTGAGGATGAGGACAAGTCTGTCATAACTTTGGAGCATGTAATTGGGGAGTGCAGTATTGTGAAGGAGGCTGATTTTGATCATTGTGCGTGGGATAGCAAATCTGAAAGTTTGTTGTGTGATGTTGATTCCAATCCATTGCAAGGTTGGAAGGACCAATTACAGGTCACAGAGGAGCAGATTTTTCAGACATTAACTCACTTGGATAGGACACACGAGTTTGTCGAGTGCCTCTTTCAGGCAGCCCAACTTGGGGAGAGATAGAAGTTGATAGTTGGAGCTATTGTTACCGATTTGCAGGCTATCAAGCAGGCATTAGAGGTGATAAAATCTGATTATTTGAGGTTGCTATCCAACAGGGATCAAGCCTTACAGTTTGCAGATAAGGCCTTCCAAGAACTCAAAGAGAAAGAGGATTGTTCAGAGCTTCACAGGGTTTTAGTTGGTGAAGTTCATATGGACGGTATTGTGAGGTATGTACATCATTTTGATTTCAGCCCTCTTATAGATGAGTGGACCATGTTTTTGATGACGCATAGTAGTGATCCGAAAGACTATTTTGATAGACTTCATACTTCACTTGGCTATGGGTTACCCCCTTCGTCAGAAGGAAAATTAGATTTTTGCAGAGATAGCAGTGGATTTTATGCAGGAAAGGAATTGTGGCCGAACAGTATTCCACCTATGTGCAGGTTAGCCCAACGGTATTCTTCAGGTAGTGGGAATGTCAGATTCCCTATTGGTCCTGGTTATCTAGGAGTGTCTATGAGGGAGTGGAAGACACTCATTGGCCCAAGGAGCAGTACTGGTGATAGAATATGGATATGGGATCCAGGAGAGATTACAGATGTCGACTGTATAGTGGTGCCATGGCAGGGGGATTTTCATGTTTCAGATTTTGGTTCTCACAGGGATTGCAGCTTGGATGGTTATGATGGATTCATTACCGAGTTATTGGTGAGGCTAGTTCAGCTGAGGCACATGGACTCTATAGTTATGATCAGAGTGACGCAGCGTCAGCATGGTGATGCTGACATGATACTAGTTTGGGACCCCAAGAATCTACTTGATTTCAACGATGGATCATTTTTTAGTTTAGTGATGGAGTCTAGGAGAGTTGTCAGCTTTAGCAGATTCAGATGGATGATAGGGGTTACCAGCTTTGTCAGTTCTTGTGGTGGCAGTTGGTGGTTGTGTCACTGTCATGGGACATTCATCAGGTTTGTTTGGGATCCTGGTATTTTCATTGATGACAACCAAGAATTTTTAGTTGATTGGGATATTCATGAGCATTGCTTGAGGACAAGCAATATTTGGGAAGGGCGGACTGTAATGTCCCCTTTCTGAGCAGTTAGTTAGATGCAGTGGTTTAGCCTACTCACAGGTTCCCGTAGGCTAGGGCAGATTGCAGGGGAGCCTAACTGGAGTTCTAGGAGCGGATAATTGAGCGAAATGGGTATTCGAATCCACTCTCAGATGTTGAATCGGATGGATAGAGCCTTGACTTACTATTTTTAGTAAGTTAGTTTTTAGGGTTTCGAGCAAAACGAACGGTGCAGTGATATTCTTCACCGAAATGGGTGTCCGTATCTATCCTCAGTTTGCGGATCGGATAATCAAAAGGCCAAGTTTTTAATGTGCGAAGGTTTAATTATATAAAGTAAAATTATTTAAATACTTTATATAGTTTAAAACCTTATTTTATAAAAAGGGGACGTGGGACTTAAAAAAGAGTTATGTTTCATGATTTATCCCACATTGAGCGTGCAAAGGGAGTTTGTTGTGGAGGAGTCTATTTATTCGGTGGCTTGGTCTCATTTCATGTCATTCTGGATTTTAGTTATTTTCTCTAGAGTTTGAGGCCAGTGGCTGAGACTTCTTCTCCAAAGGGACAGAAACCCCAATGGTGTGGCTGAGGATGAAACCCCTCAGATTTTTTTTTGGAGCTGGATGAAACCCTAGTTCTCTGTTGGTGAATTCACACAGGATTCACACTTGGAGCTTCATTAGTTTTTAGAGGTACTTTGGTGTTTGTTGATAAAGTATTTCAAGGGTTTTAAAATCGGATTGCATAAGAATTTGTGGAAAGATTGTTGATCTTGAAAACATTGTAATTTGTGCCCTAGATTAAAATCTGAAATGAAATTGCAAGTTATTTCTCAATCAATGCATTTTGTATATTTTGCAATTTGGGTTATATTGTTGGAATTTGTTCTTGTTCTTCAAGTTTTATATCCGCAATAAGATTTAGATCAGAAAATTTTTAACAGTCCCAACCAAGGAGGACATTACACAACTCCCGATGTTTTCTATTATTTATCAAATTAAACCATTATGGTTCACTATTTTTCTGGCAATATTGTGGTCCATGTTAGCCTCTTATCGTACGATAAGATGTATCATCGAATGGCTTTTCGTTGTCTTGGTCAAATCCATCAAAGTCCATCATTCCACCAATTTTTAATGCGAGGGCCATTTAATACACCGTATTTCAATTAAATTAAATTATTTTTTTAATTTAATTTAATTAAAACAATAAATTAAATTAATTTTTTTAATTTAATTTATTATTTTTATGTTTTTTCATCATTATCATTTTCATAGTCGTTGCATTTTGCCTCACATTCTATAACATATCTGCTTGTTGACCATTGATAGTCGTTACAATCATTAATTAATTAATGATAGTCGTCCCCAGTATTCGTCGTCCCTTCTATTCATGTCGGTCCGTCATCCAAAATTAAATTAAATTTCAATTTAATTTAATCAATAAATCATTTTAAAATTAAACATTTAATTTAAATTAATGTTGCACCGTCTTCTTTTAATGATGCGAACTTCAATGCATTTTCTCATTAATGGAGGTCCAGCATTCAAAAACCAACAATTAATTCCAACCAAACCATTCCATTTTTATCTTTGCACCTTTGGCATGCATTTCAAGGAATATTTCGTTGGTATCATTTGGCACATTGTTCGAGGTATTTTTCTCCAACATCTACTGTTGTTATCTTCTACCATTTTGAGGGACCCAATTTCAGCTGTCCACCGGCATACCAGTGTTTACAGTCATAGGAGAGCATTTTCCAAGCCCGATTCAAATACAGTGCCAGTTTTTTATTTTGTGAAGACATGCAAAATTTGATCATTTTTATGACTGTCTTGTTGTACCAAGAGTACATTTTTTTGTACCTGATACTTCTGGCTATTTTTTCTTCTTTCTCTTTCACCTTTGTTCACATTGGGGACCAATGCTTCTTCAGTGGGGAGGAATGATAGGGAATTAGGTGTGTAATGTAATAAATGATAGTTGTTACAACGGATTAAGGTGTCGTAATCATTGAATGCACCCTTATCCGTGCATGTCTTGTAAATGCCTATTTATAGGCATCTATTATCAATGGAATATCAAGTTTTGTGATTGTCTTCTATTTCCTTTGTCCATTGTCATTTGCTCCCATATCAATATACCCCAAGTATGGCACATATATGTGGTACCTTTACACACTTTTGATATCATCCTAGGTGTATATTGGCTAAAATCTCACAAAGCCCTATCAAATTTTGAAGAGATATGGTTGGATTTCACGAATGATTTCAAACAACAAATTTGATTCCCTTGCAATCGAGTGACCTTAGAACCTCACTTACTGACTGCTATGCAAGTTAAAAGAGCCTTAAGAAAGGGTTGTAGGCTTTATGTGGTCAAAATGAACAAAAAAGAAGAAACTAAATCAAGATCTACTCTATTTCAATAGTATCAAGTTTTGAATTAGTTTAGAGATGTTTTTCCTGAAGACCTGCCTAGACTGCCATCAAAGAGAGAATTTGATTTTTCTATTGAGTTATTACCAAGATCAATGTGCATAGCTATAACCCCTTATCGAATGACTTCCATTAAATTACAAGAGCTTAAAACTCAGCTACAGGATCTATTATAGAAAGGGCACATCAAGCCTAGTGTTTTACCATGGGGTGTACAGGCTATGTATTGATTATAAAATTCTCAACAAAATGATTGTTAAAAACAAGTATTCCTTTCCAAGAATAGATTACCTATTTGATAAAATTAGGGGTGCTACTATCTTCTCTAAGATCAACCTTACATTAGGGTACCATAAATTGATAATCAAGGAGGAGGATACTTTCAAGACTGCATTTAGAACTCGTTATAGTCATTATGAGTTCACAATACTACCCTTCAGTTTGACTAATGCTCTAGTTGCCATTATAAAATTTATGAACAATGTATTTCAGGAATAGTTAGACTAGTTTGTGCTAATATTTTTGGATGATATATTGATCTATTCTTGAAGTAAGGAAGAACATGATCAACACATGAGAATAGTTATGGAAATACTTAGGAGAAATCAATTGTATGGAAAGTTATCTAAGTGCGAGTTTTATACACCACAAGTGTAATATTTGGATCACATAGTCTTAGTAGATGGAGTTACAGTTGATCCCAAAAATATAGAAGCCATAATGGATTGGACAGCACCCACCAATGTAACTGAATTAAGAAGTTTTATGGGGATGGTTGGATAGTATAGGCATTTTGTAAAGGGATTTTCAAAGATTGTCTTTCCCATAACCAATCTGCAAAGGAAGGGAAAAAATTTATATGGACTCCTCAGTGTGAGGAGGCTTCTAAAACACTTAAGGAGAAGTTAACAACTGCACCTATTCTCCAAATTCCATATCCAAATAAATTGTTCACTATTCGTACAGATGCTTCTTTAGAAGGGCTATGAGGTATCCTGATGCAGAATGAGGTTGTGGTGGCATATGAATCTATAAAACTTAAGAAGCATGAGGTTAATTATGCCACTCATGACTTAGAATGAGCTACCATAGTTTATGCTCTCAAAATATGGTGGTACTACCTGTTAGGTAAACCATTTGAATTAAAAACATATCATCAAAGTTTGAAGTATATCTTCACCCAACCATTATTAAATTCTAGACAACGACGGTGGATGCAATTTTTGGTCGAATATGATTTTGGGATAGAGTAGAGTATATTAAAGGAAAAGAGAACAAATTGGATGATGCACTCAACAAAAGGAGACATATAGCTGCTTTGACATGATGCCAGTATGGATTGGTAGAGCAAATTAAAGAATTATAGAAATATGATGAATTCTATAATCAATGTTGAATTAAGGTCGAGTAAGGACTGAATACGTATATGGATTTAAAAATAAAAAAGGAATTGTTATATTTCAGATATTGAATAATAGTTCCAAATAATGAGGAGATAAAAAGGACTAATTTACAAGAGGTATACTATGCTCCATACTCTACTCATCCAGAAGTAGTGAAAATGAGTGAGAACTTGAAGAAATATTACTTCTGGATAGGAATGAAGAGATATGTAACTCATTTTATTGCAAGATGTCTCAAATGTCAGAAAGTTAAAGCAAAGCATCAACATCCTAGGGGAAGACTTTATTCTTTTGATATTCCAACACAAAAATGGCAAGTGATTTCCATGGACTTTATAGTTGGTCTTCCCTAAGAATTGATTTCGGAATGATGCAATTTTTTTATAGTTGATAAATTAACTAAGGTGATACATTTTATACCTGGCAATGTTCATGACGATGCTCCTACAATAGCTCAGAATTTTACTCAAAAAATTGTGATATTGCATGATTTCCCCAAGACAATTATTTCTAATAGGGATTCACAATTTACTTCTAAATTTTAGTAAGCTTTACACCGAGCATGGGGCACAAAGCTTAACATTAGCATAGCCTATCATCTTGAAATGGATGGATAGATCAAGAGGGTCAACCAAGTGTTGGAAGATATGTTGCATATGTACTACATGGACCACCAAAGTAAATGGGAAGTTTACCTCTTCCTGGTGGAATTTTCTTATAATAATAGCTACCATGCCACATTGGGCATGGCCCCATTTGAAGCCCTATATGGGTGTAGGTGTAGAACACTGTTGACATGGGATAATTTGGATGATCGATATTGATGTTGTAAAAAGAATGGAGGTCCAATTGAAAGAAACCTGCTAGCGACTTCATCAAGCTGTAGATCATTAAAAGAGCTATGCTGACCTAATCCAAACTCCTAGAGAATATAATTTTTGTAATAAAGTTTTCTTGAGATTCAAACCTACCAAGAGCCCTATAAAATCCACTAAACTTAGCTCTAGATTTGTAGGACTATTCGAAATCATCACCAAAATCAGTCTTGTTGCTTACAAATTAGCTTTACCACCAAATTTGTCCAAAATCCACAGTACCTTCCATGTGTCCCTCCTTCATAAGTATGTAGTTGACCCTTCATATGTTTTGGATGTTTCTCATTTATAGATAGTGGACCCGCAACTCATTGAGGTTTTCCCTATAAGGATTCTAGGGTACCAAACTAAAAAACTAAGAAAAAAAGTTTTTGATCAATGTAGAGTCCAGTGGGATCTCTACTCCGAAAGAAATACCACATGGGAAGATGTGGCAGCAATGAAAGAACAATTTTTGTTCTTGTTTGAATACTGATGTTTATTTGATATTTGGATATTTGAAATATTTATATTTTTAATGCATATTTGATATACTAAAATGCTTACATCTTTTGATAAAGTTCATAATGGTTGATGTTTATATATACATATTTTTCTTTTTCAAGAAATGTGAAAACCTGTAAAATTATTTGGGCTAACACCGGGACTATTAAATTCTGGTGGGAGAGAATGTAACATCCCCACTATTTGGCTTGAATAATGTGATACTGCTAAAGATATCTATGAGTGCAGGTGTAGGTTTTCACTCCATAGCAAGCGAGTCGGATGAGAAGAACACCCATCTTTGGCAGAGACAGTGGTTGGAAGCGTCAGGTAAGGTGGGATATGATATTTCCCGTGGGTACATGGAATCCCACTAAGAAGAATTCATGTAGGACATTCTGCGTAATACTTGCATTATGTCTGCTTGCAAAAATTAAATGCATTCTGCCTATGGGTGAAATTAATATATATAATATTTCTTTTTCAAAAAGGAAATAATAATATATACATATATAATTGAAAATATTAAAATTTAAGTTACTATTTAAATATTTATATATAAATAAAGTATAAAGTATATATTATATTATAAAGTATATTTTAAAATTTAAAAATATATAAATAGAAATATAAAGTATATATATAAATGTATGTATACATACAATTCAATGTTGTTAAAACTATTTCTTTCCTTCGGATAATAAATATATATATATATATATATATATATATATATATATATATATATATATATATATATATATATATATATATATATATATTTTTATATATATATAATACCTTTCCACCTGGCAATTAGAAAGAATAATCATATTGCATGAAGATTCTGATGTGTCACCATAAGAATACATTCAAAATCCTTTATAAGGAGAGATGAAAATCCATAGAGGTAATCATTTTTTTGTATTTTGCTGCTAGTGTTTTTTTTTGTGGATGGCTTTGTTTTCAAACCTCAGTTCGCGACTGATTTGGGTTCTCATCAAAATTTTCTTATGTATACTCAACTGAAGTCTTGATCATATATTTGTATGCACTCTTTGGTATTCATTTCATTGTTGGAAGTGCTAAAGTGAGGATTGCAAGGTTTAACCATCGAATTATCTTCGTCATTGTGTGAAAGCATTAATATTGAAGATTATATTAAAGGATTAAATTTTAAATGAAAAAGAAGAATCTATAAATGACTTTTGAATTCTATGTGAGAGGCAGTGACTCTTAATAATTGAACATAGTATAAAAATGGTTACACTGCATTGTTGCTTCCATATGATTGTGAAGAAATGATGCATATGAATTATGTTTTTAAAAAATAAAATGGTTACACTACATTGTTGCTTCCATATGATTGCAAAGAAATGATATATACGAATTATATTTTGTTTTAATAAAAAATGGTTACACTGCATTGTTGCTTCCATATTATTGCAACGAAATGATGCATATGAATTATATTTTAAAATTGTTACACTGCATAGTTGTTTGCATGCTATAGTTGCATCCATAATGGGCCATGTTGACCCTAATAGCAACCCTTCCACTATCTCCTTGCCATTTGAAATATCATTGAGGAGATATGCAATAACCAGATTGTCCAATTCGTCGGATAGTGCTGAAGGGAATGGGTTATGTTTTCAAGCAAGAGTGTTGTGCATATTTTTAGACATTCTCAAGTCTATAATTCATTGTGATATTTGAGAAGAAATATCTCTAATTTTGGTGTAAGGTGTTAATCGAAACTGCAACTTCATGTTCTTTTTATACATATTAAGAGAAAATCAAATAGAAGGAATTTCACCTCTTATCAGGCGAATCCGTATTAATGTAAATATGTTTTATCAACAATGTTCATTTGATAAATTTTAATTAAATGTTCATATATCTCTAGCAGATCCAATATGTGATTTAAAAGGGTGCTTGTTTGAGTCGTCATTTGTTTTTATCATTACCCAACTGTATTGCGGGTGTGTTCTCTAGAAGGAGCATAATGTAAATATTGTGATTTACATCCAAAAGATATTACAATTTTCTATTATTGCCTTTGAGAAATGATTCATTTGGTCAGAAGATAGTTTAATGCAGAGCGTAGGTTATTTATGATTTTTATTTATAACCGAATTGAGCTAGGCATAATTAAATTATTGTCAATAGTGGATAATTAGATCTGTTGACTGGTTTTGCGATGCAGTGGTATTGCGCTCACGACGGTTCAAGTGTCACACTTGTTTCCTTTAAAAATGTTGTTATATCTTGCACCTAAACTTTATTATTTTTTCTTGATGTTCTCGCGAGTCTTGTCTCTATGTAAATGGGTTTTCATTTTACTTTGAAGCTATTTTTTCTAGAACGAGTTCCTGTCATTGACAGGGTTCATACAGTGTAGCTGAACATAGAATTCAAGGCAAAGAGAACAATGGGGACTAAGTAGAGTAAGGTCATGTCGATGTATTGGTTAGCATTCATCTTCGATGTCCAAAAGCCTTTCCTCACTCCAAAGCGTAGGATTGTCTTAGGTGCATTCATATTAATAAACATTCATGACTCATTATTAACTTATGCCTCGTTGTATCACTAGGAAAAGGGATGTTTTTCGAGAAATTTATGATATGTCAAACTTGTGTAAATGCTATAGCAGTGGTTGTTAAATCCTGTGATTATCACCTTACCAAAAATTGTAAACTTAAATATGTGGAGAATGTTTGCCTGCATTCGATGTATTGGAATATGAGATTATAAATTTTATGATTTTAGCGACTAGGCCTAAAATGAAAATGTGTGTTTACCTGAAATTGTTGTTGAAGTCTCAAAAACATAAAATAAAGACATGTCATGATGCTGAAGTCTCAAAAATGTAAAATGAGGTCATAACATTATATAGCTTATGTGAATTGGAGAAAAGCTTTTATCTGCATTCATGAAACATTGTAATTAGAGCTTGATAATTAGTGTTGAAGTTGTTCGATGGATTTAAATATTTTAAATATTATTTTCTTTTGAGGACTAAAGTAGGTAGATTTATTTGATGCTTGAAAATTGTCCTTTATAGATTAAAGGGTAGATAGAATCTTATTTATAATGAATATTATTTGATATTTTAAAATTGTTCTTTATGAAATAGAAACTTATTTTCAATAAATATTAATTATAATTCTTTCCTTAAGTTTAAAATCTTGGAAAAATAAAAGTTGTAGTAGTATCTTTTTAGATTTAATTTATTTAATTAATATTCTTTCTTTTGAAAATAGAAAATTCTTTCATTACGTTTAAATATCATGGTAATATAAAAGTTGTAAGAATTAACTTAATTAAAATAAGATTTTACTTTTATCATGTGCATTGTACCATTATTTAGATGGATTGAAAATATATCTAAACATATCTAAAGAGAATTACATGCATTCTTAGTTTGAATAAATTTGTTGGCTAATTGTGATGTAAACCTTGAAATTTGAGAGATCTTCAACCCATAACCCAAACAAAACATTGGCCACCTGTTGGCAATTTTGGGTACTTTGGGTACATTACCTTTGCTAAAATGTATAAGTTGTCATTGATGTCAAAAGGCATTTTTGTGTTGATTTCAAAAGAGTGTGATGTCAAGAATATCTTGAGAAACTTCATTATGTTAAAGGGTTTTTATTAAAACCATGGTGTCAAGGCTAAAGGTTTTTCTTAAAACCATTTGGACTCATTAAGGGTTTTTATTAAAACCAAGCTTAACTTAATGCAAAGGTCCATGTGTATTATTAATAATTAAATTAACTCATACCTTTGTCAAAGGTCCAAGTTTAATTTATTATTAATAAAATAATTATTATTATTAAAGGGTCTTTCAACCCTTAAGCGTCGTCGATTTATTGCCATCGTTGGAGGAGCACCGACGTCAATCAGTGATGGATAAATTGCTATATAAGTGGGCATGGTTTTCAAAAGTGAGTACCACCGATTATTATTTGGACATCTACGATTTGTGGTTCTCTATTTTTTTTATTTGCGCTTGGCTTCTCGATTTGCTTTATGCCATTTCGTTTGAATTACGCTTGGCATCCACGATTTGATTTTGCACCATTTCGTTCGATCTGCGCTTGGCATCTATGACTTGCATTGCTCTACATCCTTCGAAAAGTGCTTGGTGTCTTCGTTTGAGCTCGCTCTGTGTTTTTGATCTTCGTCGATGTCTTTGAGATCGTGCATGTTCTGCGTCATGGAGACTACGCTTGGCAATCTCGATTTTGAGCTTGGGCTGTATCCTTACCTTTTGGCTTGACGGCAGTGGTTTGTTTGCATGCGGTTTGTGGAAGACGTTTATGTTTTCCAGGATCTTGGCGTCAAAGAAAGATAAAAGAGAGGGCAGCGGTTTGTTATTTCATTGGGCTCTTATGACCCAACAACGGTGGCATTTAAGCGAAAGCGCTAGACGATAGAGGTGCTAAGTTTGATTCTCTTCATTGGGGATTTCTTTTTGGTCGCGGTGTGCATAGAATGGTGGCCATGAATGCGCGGGAGGTATAAGGTTAAGGTATCTTTTTGTTTTGACATTGATGTTTAATGTTTAATGTTTATGTGGAGTAATAAGGTGTAAAGAGGTGTTATTTTGTATGTTATTGTACTTTGGTGGTTTTTACTAAGTTGGAGAAATAAGGTGTTATATTTGGATCTTTATTATTGTGTATTATTGTATAGTTGCTAACTCTAATTGGTGGCAAATTGAGAGTTAGTGTTGTGACATATTTTTGAGTTCTCCTTCTTCATCAAAGTAAAGGTATGGGCAACTTCTTCCATGTATATTGTTTATGGTATATTTTCTGAAATTGAGTTTGGAGTGAAAAGGTTTTCTACTAGGTATTATTGGTATAAATCTTATTTTCTGGATATTGAAGATTGTTTATGCATTAAAGTTATTGTTGAATCTTTGGGTGAATGCATAATTTTGGTTGAGGAAGAAGAAGCATTTTTGCAATAGGGTTTATGTTAATAAGTCTTGCTACTTGCATTGAGATGATGAAACCCTAGTTGTTGGTGAAAAGAATATAAGCATCATAGTTATATGATATATTGCATGGTTGGCAATTGTTGGGTTGTGTTTTATATTCTTGAGAAAAGCTACTACATCTATCTTATTTTTTGAGATTGATTTTGAGTTGAGATTGATATTGGGAGTTAAGTATAGATCATATTGAGTCTCTAACAATTCTCTTTATGGTTCTATGAGATTTGAGATTTGAGATTGGTAGTTAAGTATAGAACATATTGGGTCTCTAACAATTCTCTTTATGTTTCTATGAGATTTGAGATTGGCATAGAACATATTGGGTCTCTAACAATTCTCTTTATGTTTCTATGAGATTTGAGATTGGCATAGAACATATTGGGTCTCTAACAATTCTCTTTATGTTTCTATGAGATTTGAGATTGGGAGTTAAGTATAGAACATATTGGGTCTCTAACAATTCTCTTTATGTTTCTATGAGATTTGATATTGGGAGTTAAGTATAGAACATATTGAGTCTCTAACAATTATCTTTATGCTTCTATGAGGTTTATGAATCACATTGGGTCTCTAACAATTCTCTTTGTGAGTTCATGCTAAGCAAGTTTTTTCTTGGTGAGCTTGCTGAGGTTTTGGACAGGTTCCAGTGGGGACTTGTGAGCAGGTTTTGGACAGGTTCCAGTGGGGACTTGTGAGTAGATTTGGACAGGTTCAGGTGGGGACTTGTGAGCAGATTTGGATAGGTCCTAGCAGAGGACTTGTGAGCTAAAATTGATAGTTCTATCAGAGAACTTGAGGACAGAGGTACATTGGTTCTGTCAGAGAACCTGAGGACAAATTTGGCAAGTCTTTGAGAAGGCTTATGTGTAGAGGATTGATTTTTTCATAGAGTTGGATAGATCTGACAGACAAAGGAATACTTGTACTAGACCGACTGACTATGTTTGGTACAGGTAGCTGAGCTACTGTGGACATGATCATAGAAGGCAGAGGTCTCTTAGGTTAAGCATTGAGGATAGGAGGTCTTCGATGGAAAGGAGTTCCACGTTCTGGAAAGAGGTAGAGGCAATTGATCTTCTGAGGGATCATTTCCAGAGCAGAGGGGAAGGTATCTCCTTTGAGCAGAGGCTCATAAATTTAGATTAGGGGAAGGTATCTCCTTTGAGCAGAGGCTCATAAATTCATATCAGGGGAAGGTGTCTCCTTTGGGCCGAGGCTCATAAAAATTTTAATTGGGAAGGTTTCCCAAAGAACTTTGAGATAACTTTTAGAGAAAATTTTTGTGGACGTAGCCCAGGCCTTCTGGGTGAACCACGTTAAAATTGGTGTCACTTTGTGGATGATTTTGTGCATTGTTTTGATATTGCTTTAGGTATATTGCTTTACTGTTTTGAAGTATAAAGGAAAAAGTAAAAAGAGGTCTTATACTGTTCACCCTCCCCCTCTCAGTATAAGCTTGTGTTCTTCACCACCGAGAAGGGTGGTAGAACCATCAAGTGAAGTGTTATACTACAAGTGCGATGTCATCGAGGAGGATGCCATCCATTCAAATAAATTGAGCCTATCATGAAGATTGGTTTAACAAGAGTTTAATTCCATTGAGAAGGATGACATCCACCCAACTCTAATAAGTTCATAGAGGCGACTGTTGCATTTTTGGGATAACCGTTCTCTGGAAAATATAGACTGGTGAGTGGACCTTATGCCATGGAGAGTAATGAACAACGGTATGGGACGTTGTTCTAGGTTATCCTATGAAGTGGTACATGAGGATTCTCATGAACATGACCTGGTTGCAAAATATCCAATGGTAACTCAATCCTAGGAAGTAGGTCTTCAGAGTTGGAAATTCCAATAATAGATGGTATGGGACATCTAATCGTCAACTACGACATGAACTAAGAAATTTGGACCCAAAATCTAGAGTAGTGGTGGGCCCTGGTAGACTCCATAGATTGATGGTTGATACCAGGAACTAGGCATAACAATGCTAACTCTAGCATGAACCTAAGTGTGGTTATAATCTAGGACTGTGTGAAGGTCAGCAGGACCAATGTCCTCCGTGCTATGAGATAGGGAAAATATGTGTCTACCCTTCCAATTTTTATGGGCCCTGGAAGGATAACCCCTTATCGAGAACCTAAGAACTTTAGTAGGAGAAGATGGGTCTCATAAATAGCAGCATATTGTAGGATTTGGCCAATCTCGAGCACTCATGAATCCGTTTGCAGTGGACTATAATATCGGAGTGTGAAAACTTATGCCAATGTACTAAAATAAAGTTGGGTGTGTGTTGTCAAATTGTGACTTCATTTTAATTATATTGAAATTTTGAATTTGATATTTTTGACAACCAGGTGAGTTTGACCTGGGTTGTTATAAGATTTACATTTTCTTGTTAGAAAACAAAAGTTTGAAAATGTTGAAAATGATGCAATTATCTTGCTTAGGTGTTGATTGAATAATATCCAATTTCTTATATGTTTAATGTAGTTGTGATAAAGGATTCTTTCAATTCACCACAAATGAATGTGCCATTAAGAAGTTTAATTTTTATTTTAATATCAATAATCCATCCAATGTTTACAATATTTAAGAAAGCAAATCAATGCTATCATAAAAAACATATAATTTTATGAACAAATGGTATGATATAAAACAAAACATTTTATTAGCAAGAATGGCATGTTTTTTGAAAATTCATCAATCTACAAAAAAAAATCATAATCCTAAACAAAAGGTATGATATATTATTTGAAAATCTCATCAATACAAAGAAATATTCATTATCCTCATTCTAAGTATCAATATTATAAAATTTTATAATACTGATTCATCAATGTGTACTGGCTTAGCCTAATAAAATCATGCAATATGTTAAAAACTCATCTATCCAAATAAAACTCCTAATCCTAAAAGTAATTTTTTGCAAAAATCATGCAAATATCACAATGGAGGAAGTTGAAATATACACTTCCCATCTTGTCCTAAATCACTTATACGCATAGTTGATCTATATGTTTCAACAATATAATCATTGTAGTTATCATTTTCCTCATTATCATCAATATTAGTGATACCTCTTCTGTCTATTATATATTTTCAATATGCCAAAGCTCTCTCATAAGGAAACTTGTCCACCTCATAAGATGAGAAATATATTCTCAAGTAGTTTTCTAAATTTGTATCCAATATGTCACAAACTTTAGATTTCATAAAATATAATGCACTAAAAACCCTTTCATCTTCCACTGATCCCAAAATAATTGTTTGACACAATTCATATAAGTGAAAATATTTGCTTATTGTATACTGTAAAACACTGCTAGGGTACAAATTTTTCTACAAGCGTAAATGGAACCTAGTTTGTTAGCATTAGTCAAGTGTGAAATTTGATCAACCACTGTCATTCCAAAATATGATGATTTATTAGTCAAAAGTTTCTTTAATTAGAATATCATTGACTTCCACATGTTTAGCAAAATGTTGAAGTGTACCCATATATTTTATAAACAACTCATTTTTTTATTAGATGGATGAAGGAGTTTTGAAAGGATCTCCAAACCTTGTACAAAATATACTAAGCCCTATCCAAAAAGAGGGAGCCAAAATTACTTACATCCGATAATAATCAAGGAATGACCAATCAGAGGAGTTACCCCTTCCAAAGCCAAACCAATACATAGGTAAGACCATACATAATTTAAAACTTTAAAAAATTTGAAATCAAATGAGGATGTCAGAGATAACCAACCGAAAACAAATCAGTAGCAATTTTTGAACCATGAACCAAGCCATGCACTAGTCCTATTCTCCCCCATGAGGTCATTGCTTTCCTAGGCTTGCCAGCCCATCAAGGCAAGAATTTTTTCCACATTGGAGATTGTGGCTTACAAGGAGGAAACAATAGCTTGGAGATATGAAATTTGGTGCGGAAACCCAAAATCAAAAAGCACCCCCAAGTTTTGTAGCCAAGTCATCAATAACTCAACCAGAGCAGCTAATTGTGTATGAGGTCATTATCGATAGAAGCAATATCCATTGGGAAATTATCCCGCCAAACCACTAAACCATTATGAATAACTCCTTTGTTAGCCAATAGATTGATAACTTTATTACCTTCCCTGTATGTATGTGAAGTAGGGAAAAATGGTGCACCAAATGAAGATAAACAATATGCGTATCTATGCCCTATCGCTCATGAGCGTCAAACGAAAGCATGCAAGTAAAGTGGAAAGATAACGAATAACAAGAAGTAAAGCAAAGCAAATAGATTTCTTATTAATCAGATATATCAAATTCTAGGTTACAATGCATCCCCTTGAGGGCTCAAAATGGGTGATACAAATTTTTACAACTCGGGTGCCCAAGGATCAAAATCCTTCAAGAAATTTGGGTGCACATCCAATGTCTTTCCTCGTACCCACAATCGAGGTGGGCGGGCCAAGGTTTCCATCGCTTGTGTCTTTGATCCAGATGTCTTATGCTCCTTCCCAATGCACTATAATGACCTGCACCTACACACAAGGAAACCAGAAACGTCAAATAGCGAGTGCGTGTGATAGAAAGCATGCAATCCCCATAGGGGCAAAACGACTAATAATGAGAAAATATATCAAATCAACTCCAAATGACATGAAATTGTAGAGGGATGTAAAACAAAAGGTTTTGGGAAGATATCACCAGAAATTGCACCAAAATTGCATCCGATGGGGCTTCGAAACTCGAATGACCGTTCGCAACCTACAAAACCCAAAGCAAGCAATTTTTGACCCTACGCATATCCAAAATGCATGAAAATTGGATAGAATACATAAAATGCTATTCTAAGAAAACCCATTTGATCATATTTGCAATATCAGTCACAGTTTGGGTGTTCTCTCAAATGACCACCGGATACCTGCAAGAGACCCTACAAAACACTAAAAATGCAATATCTCGGCCAATATAGCTCAGAAAGACCTAAAATTTGAACTGCAGCATAGTAATAGCATGTAGAAAATAACTAATTAAAAATAGTAACAAAATCATGCACATATTTCTATTCATCATAGGGTGGGACGAATAGGACTATCACAAATTGGGGGGCGCCAGGGGTGGGACGCCCACCGTTTCTGCCTAAATTTTGCCACCAATTCCATTGAGAATTGATGCAAAACACTCTAAGGGGTATTTTCATCAAATTTGGTGTGGGAATCACTCATATGGTTCAGTTTTGTAACAAATTGTGCCTCCTAGTTCACTCGCAAACCTCCTTCGCTAGGTAGATATTTCGAGGGAAAATGGGCACAAAAGGGTGGAAGGAAATCTTGGCAGCACTCCATTGCTTTGTCCTCAAAATATCCTCTCCTATTGTGTGGAAAATGCATCCACTTTATAGCCCAAGGAGGCTTCATGGGTCAAAAGGCATGCGAGGGCATGCAAGGCACCACTTGGCCACCAGGGTGACATGCATTGGAGGGGGAAGAGAATCTCCCAATTTGGCCTCCCTCATGGGTTGGAGCATTAAGATGCTATGTGCTCTGACTTCCTAGGCATTGGAAAGCAGAAAAGTAACCGTTTCCAGGCACCATTTGTCCAGATTTGACTTTTTGCCAGTCAAACCTGCTATTCGCTCCCCCTTGGGATGAATACTGCTATTCATCCCAGGGTGGGATGAATAGGTTCTGTATTCATCCCAGGGTGGAACGAATAGTAGCAGGGTGTCCAAAAGGTGCCAAAAGTGGCCTAGAACCTTTCAAAACCTTGTACTAAGTGGTTAGAACCATTGTATGCCTCCTGAGGGCTGCCCTAGGGGCCTTGGTGTGTCATGAAGTCGTTGCTTATGGTAGCATAATCGGATTGACCAGATTTTAGTGTCTATAGATGCCCCTTTTTGGGATGCGTTGTGTGCAGCACAACGCCGAGCAAAAATAGATGACTAAAATGTTCAATGATTAAGGTTACTCAATACCCTAACCAACTTTAGATGCCCCAATCCTGGAAAGAGCATGCGTTCTTGAATCCTTGCTTTTGATGAGCTAAGGAACTTGCTTTATCTTGGATGTTGTTCGGTCATGATGCGGGGATTCTCGATGTTACACATGCTTACTAAATGCCAAGCATTTTAATTTGGTGCTTTGTGCTTGTTTTCTGCCCCAAGCAGGAGCGTGATTGTCTCTGTCAATGATTCGTTGAACGAACGCAATTTGCCTGATTGAGTGTGTGCTTGTTGATTGTGATATTGAGTATGACTACCCCCTCAAGCGACGAGTCGATGAGGGAATGACTCATGAGAAAAGTGATGAGTCGCTTGACCCAGATGACTTTTGGTGAGGTTGCCCTAAGTTGTACGCATTGAAAAATGGCACAGTTTTGAAAGGATTTGAATGATGCTATGGGGGTTTCCTGGAAGCAAGGAGTTGAAAACTTCATTCCCGTGGGGCAGTCCGGCCACAATGGCCTTCTTAGGGAGTAAAGTAGTAACTTGTCCATGCATCCATGAGAAATTTGTGTTCCATATTAACCCTGAGTGAATTCCATCAGATTTGACATGTTTTTGGTGGGTTTTGAACCCTTTTCTGTGGTGCTTCTTGGAGGAAAGGAATGAAAAACCTCGTTCCCGCGGGGTGGTCCGGCCATAGTGGCCTTCTTAGGGATTGAATTAAGGTTATTTCTGAGCATCTAGGAGTGCTATTATTTGCCTCTTGATTGATACAAAATTTTTGACAAAAATAGAGCTATTTTTGTGGGTTTTTGGACCCTTTTGGTGCATTTGAAGGTGTTTTGACCTATGAATCCTGTATTCATCCTAGGGTGGAATGAATACAAATTTGGTATTCATCCCAGGGTGGGACGAATGGCCAAAAGTGTATTCATCCCACCCTGGGATGAATAGGACTATTGTAGGCCTATATAAACCCCAAATGCAGGTTTTGGGCTCATTATTGCATGTTTTCTTTTGTGATTTGAGAGGTGAGGAGGAGGAGAGTGATTTTGCATAGCGAAGCACTATCAAAATCATCTCGCTATCATCATGAGTCAGTAGGTGGAGGCATCCAATGAAGGGGCCGATGCACGATGGGTAAAATACTAACTCAAATGACCTCGTTTATTGAATATTGTACTACCTGTTTATTTATTTATTTATTTTTGTGTGTTTTTGATGTTTTTATTTGTTTTTGTTATTTTTTTAGGTGGTGAAGAGTCGGTATCAAAATTCAAAGCTCTTCGGGACCACGTAGGATGCCTTGACTGAGGCTGACTGGGAGTGGCTTGATGCCCTGGGGCTCAAGCAAGTTACTCGGTTGGAGCCTGTGGTAGGCGATCAGGCTTATCTGATGGCTTTGATCAGCTTATGGGACCCACGCACCAACACCTTCCATCTATCGATGGGGGAGATGATGGTGATGTTGGAGGATATCTATCAAATTTTGAGGATTCTGATAGAGGGGTGACCTATCCGGTCATCGCACCATGACCAGAGGGGTGTCGTGCTGATGAGGTACTTTGGGGAAGATGCGGAGGCGGTGGAGATGGACTACCATAATGGAGGTATATTGGTGGGGTATTGGCATGAGGAGGGGGTGTTGGAGGTGAGGCATGCACTACTGATGACTCTCATCTCCAATATGCTCCTCCCCAACTCATCAGGAGCTAGGTTCCCCTGGAACCTGTTAGAGCTGGTGTACGCCCTGGTGGGGTGCACCAAGGAGGAGCCATTGGTGATGGCATGGGGGACTACCTTGCTGGCATAGCTCTATGATGAGTTGTATGAGATCCACTATCATAAGCGGAAGGGCTTAGGCTATAGCTTCTTACTGTAGTGTTGGGGGTGGCAGCACATAGTTGTGGGGTGACCACAGGGCTTACCCTGGATGACCCGGGTGCAGCTAGTAGATAGGGAGATAGGATATGGTATCCTATGGTAGATGATGTAGGAGAGAGGGTAGAGTCAATGGTTTGTGGGTGATGTGGATCACTACGTCGATCTCTTCTCTCGCCTAGCACTAGGGTAGGTGTTATGGTGACCATACATGGATTGTTCGGTCTGGGCAGATGTTGGGGAGCAGCTTCGATGGGTGAGGTAGGGTAGATGGTTGATTTCATGACATGGGACCGAGTGGGAGTACTTCCCATTTGGTCATGTCATGTGGTAGTTTGGGCTATGGTAGGGGTTGCTTGGGGAGCTAGTGGTGTATCGATGCCATGGGGATGAGAGGACATTGTTATGGCCTATTATGGAGGAGGTGGGTGAGGAGTCAGATCTTGTAGTAGCTGTTCTTGATGTGGATGATGTCGGGACTATAGGGGAGTATGACTCATGGTGGGTGATGCACTAGTGGTGAGGTGTAGGGGCCCTAGGGGGTGAGGTAGCTAGGGTGGTGGATGAGATGATGTTGGATGCTCTAGAGGAGGACTAGGTAGAGGGCGGTGAGTAGGGAGATCTCTTGGATTTGGGAGATCAGGGTGATGACATGGGTGTGGAGGATCCTAGGGTACAGGTACCACTAGGGTGCACAGGGTGACCGGTATGCAGAGTTATAGGTTGAGTTGGCTAGGGTTAGGTAGGAGAGAGATCTCTTGCAGGTATAAACATGGGAGGACCAAGCCGAGATATCCTCCCTGTGGGTGTAGTTGAGAGCTCAGGGTTCGAGGTAGGAGGGATCCAGCATTGAGGAGATGGAGAAGCTATGGGTAGAGGTATTACGGCTATAGTCAGTGGTGGATACCTATCAGGTGTAGGGATAGTGGAGGCAGGCATATGTGGATCGGTTGGATATGGAGGTGGTGCACCTTGGGGGCGGTTTTCGAATGATGGGGAGAGTAGCAGATCACATCGGTCTCGATAGAGTGAGATGGTGCACTCCTCTACTAGGTGGAGGGAGGATAGGGCTAGTGGTAGCAGGCATGGGGGGTCTCAGTGGACCTGGACTACTGGTGGCAGTGTGAGTCGTAGCACCGATCCTGCGTGATCATGGTGATGGAGACTCATGGGATTATTTTTGGGTTTTTTGGATGTTTAGCATTGTGAGGTCTGAGGACCCACTTTATTGTAGCCTATGGGAATTTTGGAAACTTTGATGTACATGTTTTACCCCATATATATATATGAGATTTTATTGTGGTCATCATGTGTTTCGTTTATTGCTTTATTGTATGAATGCAATGTGTGTATGGATTTATGATTATGTGTTAAATGCTTAGTATGTTATGCATATGGATGCAATGGAATGATGATAGGTAGATATCATGTATGCATGTGTATTTTGATTTTTATTTGATGCTATCTATATGCGTGGATGCATAGTGAGATGGGATATTTGATTGATTGATAAAAATGAATTGTGGCTAATGATTTGACATACTATGTGAACACTAGACTGTACAAAACACATTAACGCTCTTTTTTGTTCTTTTTTGTTTTTGTATTGTTTTTGTGTAATGGAAATGTGGAAATGTATTATTGCAATGTGGTAGAAATGGAATAATTGACATGAGATGTTAGAGAATGTAGATGAGGTTTTTATGAGACTCAAACACTCTAGCTGACTTGATCAAAGGTTGTATACTGACTATGCAAGACTTTTTGACAAGGTATGAATCTGCTAGGATGACCAAGGTACTTCATATCCCTATGTGTGCAAGTGAGTTCATTCCTGTGAAATGCATAAAGATACCACCATTTCCAGATAGGCTATCCACCAAACTTGGAATGAGGATCACCCTATGAATGTCACGATCCTGGGTTTTGTACTTAGTAGGACTAGACCACTAGGCAATCTAGGTTACCAAAAGCTAGCTCATCCACATGCAAACATTGGTCTACACACACGCAAAAGCTAATGTGATAGACATATCATCATGCGGGAGGCTACCACCATTGATAAGTAGGCTATCCACCAAACCTATAATGAGGATCACTTGATGGTTTTCCAAATGCTGAGAGTTCTAGGGATTCAAGTTCGACTCCCTTATTTTCTTCAATTTTATTGGGATACTTGCTCATATGTAGTGATGAAAATCACTATTTATTTTGTATTTTGTTTTCTTTGAGCAAGGGATTTGGGATTTGGGATTTGGGATTAGTGGTGAAAACCACTGTTTATTTTGCTTTTGATTTTTTCTTTTGAATTTGATATGTTTGGGATTTTGATTTTTTTTTGACTTTTGATTTCTTTGATTTTTTTTGGGATGGGGATTTGTGGGAATTGGGATTTTTGATAGTGGTGAAAACCACTATTTATTTTGGGGAATTGGGTAGGGAAGAGCTTGTCCTTTTGCCAACTCTCAGCATTCTTGAACCATTCGCATAGGGGGATGAGTAGGATGACCTTTTCGCTTAAGGTAACCTAGACCACTTCATGGATTTCATATTTCTTTGTGCAAAACTTGGATTTATTAATGTTAAAAATGTGTTTGGGATCTGATGTACACAAGGCATAATCTAAGCAAGACTCTACCTCCTAAAAATCAAGATAGCTTTCTACAAGATCTGAAAAGAAAACTAGAGATGGTTGAGTGACCAAAAACCCTAATGACATTCTAGAACAAATGACTAGGTGAAGGGAGTGGACACAAATATGGAATATGGAAAATGTGGGTGAAAATGATAAGTGAAACATTGAACTATGATTACTTTCACAACATTGATTTTAAATGATGATGAGTGTACCATCATGGTGCTAGACATGTATGAGCAACTCTAAAATGTAAAGTGCAAATGGTGAGTATGCCTAAATGCAAGCGATGATAGAATGCAATGGGATGCAATGTGATGCGATGCTATATTTTTGTATTTTTGATATTTTGATGATGTTTTTGAAATGCAATGCGATGCAATGTTTTTGTATTTTTGATATTTTGATGATGTTTTTGTATTTTTGAGTGATATATATGTACATGTGACCAACGGGCTTATTGGGGGCCATTGGGGCATTTGGGGTGACCAAAGGGCTTATGGATGCCTTTGGGGCTTTTTGGGTGACCTAGATGGTTATAGATTGCCTAGGAGTATTTTAGGTTGACCAAGTGGTTGTAGGCACCCTTGGAGCATTTTGGGGTGACCTAGATGGTTCTAGACTACCTAGGAGAATTTTAGGTTGACCAAGTGGGATGTAGGCACCCTTGGAGCATTTTGGGGTGACCTAGATGGTTCTAGACCACCTAGGAGAATTTTAGGTTGACCAAGCGGGATGTAGGCACCCTTGGAGCATTTTGGGGTGACCTAGATAGTCATAGACCACCTAGGAGCATTTTAGGTTGACCAAGCGGGATGTAGGCACCCTTGGAGCATTTTGGGGTGACCTAGATGGTTCTAGACCACCTAGGAGCATTTTAGGTTGACCAAGCGGGATGTAGGCACCCTTGGAGCATTTTGGGGTGACCTAGATGGTTCTAGACCTCTAGGAGATTTTAGGTTGACCAAGCGGGTGTAGGCACCCTTGGAGCATTTTGGGGTGACCTAGATGGTTCTAGACCACCTAGGAGCATTTTAGGTTGACCACCATGCCTTAGGCATGGAATGGCCATAAATGAAGTATGTTCAAGGGTTCAGGATCCTCGACACCTTCAAGGGAGGCTAGGTGATAAGTTTTGGGTCCTATCTGACTAGTAATGACATAGGGACCTAACCAGTTTACCATGAACTTGTCCCTCATATGGGGCGGAAAATTAGAATTTTGTTGGTTTTCCTTCAGAATGAGATCACCAACCTGAAAGTCCCTTAGGTGGACTTTCATATTGTAGGCTCTCTTAAGTCACTCTTGATAAATGCGTAGGTGCTCGAGAGCATTAATATGATGTTCATCAAGCAATGTAAGCTGATCTAGGTGAGCCTACCGTGCAGTGTCATCATCGATGAACTCTTGCATGGATATGCGCAACGATGGGATTTCGAGCTCTAGAGGCATGACTGCCTCGGTGCCATACACTAGCAAAAATGGAGTAGCCCTAGTGGGTGTCCGAATACTAGTGTGGTAGGCCCATAGAGCAAGGGGTATTTGTGTATGCCAATCTGTGTGATTCTCTCTGACAGTTTTCTTGAGAATGGCAATCAATGTTTTGTTGGAAGCCTCTGCTTGCCCATTTTCTTATGGATAGTAGGGTGTCGAAAAACTATGTTGGATATTATACTTTGCTGTCAAAGCACGCACATATTTGTTCTTAAACGATGTCCCATTATCCAAAATGATCTTGGATGGAATACCAAAATGACAAATGATATTATGTAATAGGAACTCCGCTATGCGGGGTCCCATCGTAGTGGTAAGGGGAATTGCTTCCACCCATTTAGTGAAATACTCGGTAGCCATTATAATAAATGTGTGGCGGCCCAAGGATGCGAGGGAGATTTTCCCGATTAAATCCAATCCCCATTGTGAAAATGGCCACACCGATTGAATCGGTTGCAAGGCCTGAGAAGGCACGTGTGTCAAATTAGCATGGTGCTGACACTTCATGCACTTCCTCACGTATGCACAACAATCTCGCTCTAAAGTTGGCCAATAATAGCCCATGCGAAGAATGCGCTTGGCGATGGCCATGCCACTGAAATGGCCACCGCATGTACCATCGTGTGCTTGGGCGATTGCCCAAGCCGATTCTTGATGCTCTAAGCAGTGAAGGAGGATCCCTTCGTAGCTCTGACGATACAGAATATCTCCTAGCAAGACATATTTTGTCACCTTCCATCTGAATGTTCTTTTAGCGGTATGCGACAACCCAGGAGGGAGGTTACCAAGCTTTAGGTATTCCCTGATTTGTGTGGACCAGTCCTGTTGTGAGGAAGCCTCGAGCGCATGAACGACCTGTCCCTCTTGAAGTTCATCCCGAGCAAAAGCTGATTGGGAGAGAACATGTAAGAATAGCATTGTGTTGCTATCAAAAGGGGCTTGAGGGAACAAAGTCCCCCAATCGGCCTGGTTCAAGCATTCGTGAATGTGTGAGAATCTCTCTTGATGAGGTTCAATTTGAATCAAGTGGACTTTCGGCATGACTTGAGCATTCTCACGCTCAACCATAGACTGCGAGAGCATTTTGACCTGAATGGTAGTCATCTGATCCATAGGGTCTTGCGGGATCAAGGACCCTAGGGAGGCCATTGTATCCACAAAATGATTAGATGATCGAGGGAGTGCCTCGATGTTATACCATTCAAATTTTACTAGGAACTTATCCACAAGGGCTTTGTAGGCTTGCAGAACTGGGCATTTGCACTGGTAGATCCCTTTGACCTGGTTAACAATGAGCAAAGAGTCACCAAAAATGTTAAGCTTTGTTATTTTCATGGTGACAGTCATCTGAAGGCCTATGAGCAAGGCTTCATACTCGACATTATTGTTGGTGCATGGGAAATCGAGTTTAAATGATAGGGGTATGGGAGCCCCATGCGGTGTGAAAAACATGATTCCCATGCCACCCCCTTGCTCGCATTTGGAGCCATCAAAAAATAGGGTCATATCTGCCTGCATCTCAGGCTCGTCAAAATCTGGCGATTCTGATATTTGGAAGACCCCCTCATCGGGAAGCTCCATACTAAGAGGTTGATCATCCTAGAGAGGAGCCTCTGTGAGTTGATCGATGATGACCTAACCCTTAATTGATTTTTGTCCAACAAATTCTAGGTCGAACTCCATCAACAACATGATCCATTTCATCGTGCGACTACTATGATAAGTGCGGCTCATCATGTAGCGCAATGGATTCTCTTTAGATACAACATACGTGGTGTTGCTAAGCATGTAATGTCATAGCTTCTTGGTGGTGAAAACCACCGCTAGGCATAATTTCTCAATGTATGCGTACTTGATCTCATAACTAACTAGGGTGCGGCTGAGATAGTAAGTAGCCTGCTCCTTATGAAATTCATTGTTCTGGGCTAACATGGCACCCAATGCAATCTCAGTGGCTGAGATGTATAAGCAGAATGACACTCCTGGTCTAGGTGGTGCCAACACTGTGGTGAAGCCAAGTATTGTTTTATTGCATCAAAGGCCTCCTGACACTCGTCATCCCAATGGAATGTGACCCCCTTGTGCAACAACTTGTTCATGGGGTGACACTTGTCCGACAATTATGCTATAAAGCATTTGATGGACGTGATCTTGCCCTGCAGACTTTGGAGCTGCTTGATCATGGTTGGGAGAGGCATCTCGAGGATGGCCTTGACCTTATTGGGGTCCACTTCAATGCCTCACTTAGAGATGATAAATCCCAAGAGCTTTCTAGATGTGATGCCGAAGATGCACTTCTTGGGGTTCAGTCTCACGTTGTGCTCGATGAGGCGATCTAGAACTTTGCTCAAGACATCAAGATGCTCATGGCGTAATAAATATTTAGCCAGCAAGTCATCCATGTAATCTTCCAAAATCTTATGCATGTAGTCATGGAAGATGTATGTCATGGCACGTTGGTAGGTGGCATCAAAATTTTTAAGGCCAAAAGGCATGACCTTGTAGAAAAATGTCCCCCAGGGCATTGTGAACGCCATTTTGAGCTGGTCCTCTGGATTGATACGAATCTGATTGTACCCAGAGAAACCATCCATAAGGGATAACATTTCATGGCCCATTGTGGCATCTACCAAGGCATCGATGCTTGGCAAAGGGAAATCATCCTTAGGACTCGCTTTGTTTAGGTCTCAAAAATTAGTGCAAATGCGAATCCTCCCATCAGGCTTCTTGATGGGAACCATGTTGGACAGCCATGGTGGATAGTCTACAGAAATAACAAACTGGGCATCCAACAACTTCTGTAGCTCATCTTTGACCATCAAGGCCACCGTTGGATGCATATTTCTTAGCTTTTGCTTGATAGGCTTGGCCTTGGGGTCAAGCGTCAGATTGTGGGTGACTAGATTTGGATCCAGTCCCGACATGTCTTTATAGGACCATGCAAAAGCTTCCTTCTTCTTGGTGAGAAGGGCTATGTAATCGGCTTGCTCTTTGGGGGATAGACTTTCCCCTAACTTGATACACTATGGATTCTCTGGATCTGAGTCGATATCTTTGTCAATCGTAGGCTCGATTGACATATGCGACCCCTCCTCCAGCTGGTGGGGGGTAGGGATCAAATGGATGTCATCTACTAGATTTAGATCATCAATGGGAACCTTGGGTTCCTCTTCAGCATGGAAGACATCATGAGCTGGCCCTAGGGAGAAGCAAAATGGTTGTAGCATCTCATCGCAAGGCCAATACTTAGAAGGCGATGGGGGTGAATCTCCCCGATCAAAGTTGATTACCCCCAAGTCGAGGTGCAATGGCTTTAACGAGTTATTCGGATCTCGCAAGGGCTCAAACAGATCTATGGAAATCATATTTATGGATGGATGATTTCCCCTAGGTGGTTGATGGTGACCATGGACCTCCAGATGCAACACGACCTGAGGAGGTGGCTATGGAGGTGGTGGAATGACAAGCGGTGGTCGGTGTGGCTGTGGGTGAACTTGCTCTTTGCGAGGTAGAAGTTGTCTCCAAATGGGATCTTGTAATGGGAACATGCACAGATAGTATTCATCATCATCATCCCAAGGGATGACCTACACGTATTCTCCATCAGAACTATCAGAGTCAATCGGTGCGACTCCATAGTCTGACTCATCATCTGACGTCCACTCATAAGGGGACCCTGGATCTTCTTCCTCACTATCATGGGGAAGAGTGCGCAAACCTTCACCTCTCTCGTAGGATTGGATACCATCGCAAGGTGGTTCATCATCTCCCAAGGGCATAGGGAAATAGTCCCCCAGTGAGTAGACGCGATTAGGGTTGGCAAAGGGATCTCGGGCCAACTCATCTCTATAGTTGAGGCATAGGTGCTCCAGACCATCTGTGAGAACATCCAGGGGCAAGGGGTGATTATGTCCCAATCTTGATTTATCATATGGCATCTAGTATCGGGGTTGAAATGGGACTCGTGTGCCTTGCTCATACAAGCCTAACCCGTAACCATACCAATTGCAAAGGTCAAGGTACTTCAGGGCGAAGTCAGGGTTAGACAAGTAGTTGATGTCTTCTATGAAGGGCTCCTCATCCTCCTCCTACTGTTGGTAGGGTTCGATGTCGTAGTCCAGTCCCCCATAGATGAAATTTGTTTGATTAGGGGGGACGCCTAGGGGCACAATAGTGCCTATGGGAAGACGGGGTCGACCCATGTCTTGCACCGACTCTATAGTAGGGGTAGTTGTGACATTCCTAACCATGTATTCTCCTAATCCAATGGAAGCCAAGTGCACTGTCACTTGAGGCTGCGGATAGAAGAGTGATGAGAGTGAGACCTGATCTGATTCATCGTCTATCTCCTATGGTAGCTCTTCATCATCTGGGCTAGGTATCTCCTCTGTGGATATGGTGGATATGGTCGGTTGGACCTCATCAATAGGCTTCTTCCCTGGGTTCCTCAACAAAGGATCCACCGGCCCGGTGGGCATTGGAGGAGGTGTCATGCGATGATGAGGGGGTCAAACCTTGGCTAGATTTATTCGGTTGGAAATCCAGGTGTGTTGATGGTAAGGTTGACCCGGGGAGATGTTGCACCATGTTACAATACTTGTAGGGCTCTAGGTCCATAGGGATGACATGAACTTGCCCTTCATGAGTGTACTTGAGGCACTGGTGAGCAATGGAAGGGATGCACTTCATGTCCCTAATCCATGGTCTACCTAATAGGATATTGTATGCCATCTCACCCTCTAGTATGTGGCATAGCATCGAGATGGTCTTTTCTCCTACCTGAATCGGTAGGACAATCGTACCAACTATTGAGCATATGGCATCATTAAATGCTCGGAGGGTGTATGTAGATGCGACAATATGGGATGTTGAGAGCTTCAAGTGCTTGAGAGCTATCGTGGTGATGATATTTCTAGAAGACCCGATGTCTATCAACACTCTCTTGTATGGTGTCCTATTTACACATGCGACGATGTGCAAGGGAGGGTCCACCGTATCATTTGGAACCAGTTTAAGCTCATCCTCTCAGAAGGTGATTACTGGTTCAGTGCACTGTCTTACATGCCCCACAAAATTATTGAAGGAGTTAGACTCCTGGGATGAAAGCTCTATGGCCTTAAGGATCTCCATCAAAGCCTCTCTGTGAGGTTGCGATTGCTGAATCAGCTCGTAGATGGAGATTCGAGCAGATGTTGTTCTTAAGCTCTGAGCGAGCTTACTCTTAATGGTGGCCATGGGCCTAGGTGGAAGGCTCGACAGAGGAGGCGATGGCTACTATGACGTCGAAGGGACATCACTCTAAGCCATAGGTGGTGCGACTGGACTTGGGTACCGCCTGTTCCTCGTGACAATGCTGATCATGCCGACATACCCCCTGTTGAGGAGGGGCATGGTGAACCTCATTCACCTGGGGCTCCGACTTGGCTTGCTCCGCATGGGCAGGCAAGGGATCTTTAAAGACCTCCATATGTTGGTTTTTTGGCATGATAGGGTTGTCTACCTGAAGGTCCTTCCTATCGATCATGTCTTGTACCAAGTTTTTAAACTTGTAACATATGTTCACATCATGCTCATTTTGCCTATGAAATTTGCAATATAGGTCTTCTTTGTACCCCTTGGGTCTGGGTGCATTTGGTTCGATAGGTCAACTCTCAAAAAAATTGATTAAATTAAGTAGGGAAAAATGGTGCACCAAATTAAGATAAAAAATATGCGTATCTATGCCCTATCGCTCATGAGTGTCAAATGGAAGCATGCAAGTAAAGTTGAAGGATAACAAATAACAAGAAGTAAAGCAAAGTAAACAGATTTCTTATTAATCATATATATCAAATTTTAGGTTTCAATGCATCCCCTTGAGGGCTCAAAATGGGTGATACAAATGTTTACAACTCGGGTGCCCAAGGATCGAAATCTTTCAATAAATTTGGGTGCACATCCAATGTCTTTCCTCATACCCACAATTGAGGTGGGCGGGCCAAGGTTACCGCCGCTTGTGTCTTTGATCCAGATGTCTTATGTTCCTTCCCAATGCGCTGTAATGACCTGCACCTGCACATAAGGAAACCAGAAATGTCAAATAGCGAGTGTGTGTGATAGAAAGCATGCAATCCCCATAGGGGCAAAATGGCTAATAATGAGAAAATGTATCAAATCAACTCCAAATGACATGAAATTGCAAAGGGATGTAAAACAGAAGGTTTTGGGAAGATATCACCAGAAATTGCACCAAAATTACATCCGATGGGGCTTCGAAACTCGAATTACCGTTCGCAACCTACAAAACCCAAAGCAAGCAATTTCAGACCCTACGTATATCCAAAATGCATGAAAATTTGGCAGAATACATAAGATGATATTCTAAGAAAACCCATTTCATCATATTTTTAATATTAGTCACATTTTAGGTGTTCTCTCAAATGACCGTCGGATACCTGCAAGAGACCCTACAAAACATTAAAAATGCAATATCTCGAAAAATATAGCTCAGAAAGACCTGAAATTTGAACTGCAGCATAGTAATAGCATGTAGAAAATAACTCATTAAAAACAGTAACAAAATCATGCACATATTTCTATTCATCATAGGGTGGGACAAATAGGACTATCACAAATTAGGGGCACCCAGGGTCGGGCGCCCACTATTTTCACCTAAATTTTACTACCATTTCCACTGAGAATTGATGCAAAACACTCTAAGGGGTATTGTCATCAAATTTGGTGTGGTAATGCACTCAGATGGTTTGGTATTGTAACAAATTGCGCCTCCTAGTTCACTCGCAATGTTGGAAATTTGAGTGATTTTATGTTGTCATTGATGTCACATGGATCATTGATGTCACATTGAGTTTTGGTGGCCAAAGCATTTCATAAATAAGCATTTATGATATTTTGGAGAGCATGGATATATACAGGGTTTTTGTGAAAACCAAGGCAAGCAAAATAAAAGGTTTTATTTAAAACCATGGATGGCAGATTTGAAATGGGTTTTTCTTAAAACCCAGGTTGGCTTTTCGTTTCATCGAAAAAGGTGCCCCGGTGATGGAGATATTTAATTTTAAATATTTAAGTTTAAATTTTAAATTATTTAAAATTTAAATTTAAAATTAAAATTTAATTTATAGCACCGACGTCAAAGAAAGGAAAAGGCATAAAACTAATATTTAAATTATAGCGCCGACGTCAAAGGAAAGGAGGAGGACATATTTTTATATATATATATATATATATATATATATATATATATATATATATATGCCCAAAGTTTCGATTTATTTCCCTAAGCGCTCGATTTGATATTTGGATTCGAATGGTAAAAGAGCTTGCGCATCGTGTGTCGAAGTGTGTGTGAAAAGGGTTTTAAAAGGCTTACGATTTTCGCGTTCGTTGAAGAGACTATTGTGGAGTAAAGCCAAACGTATAGGCCTCCTTGGCCTAGTGGTTCGTGCGTTGTGTGTGAAGCAGGAGGTCCTACGTTCGATTCTTGTCGGAGGTGTTTTGTTGTGTTGAAACGCGTGAAGCGCGTTTTGTTTTCGAAGGGCGTAGATATTCGTGGCATAAGGTTTTGTTGTGTGCTCCTTTTGAGCACGTGAGGGCGTGTGGCCCAATGGAAGGTTGGTTGTGGTTAAGGCACTGAGCAAGGAAGGTCACGAGATCGAATCCCATCAGGGACAGAGGCAAGTTAATAATTTTTAGATATATTTTATTTTTCTAAAGTTGCCCTAGGAGGAATAAGGGTTATGATGCATGTTTAAAAAAGAGAGATTTTTGGTGATTTATTTTTTAGAAGTATATCATATTATATATCGTTGGAAATCTTATTCCGAGGGCTATTTGATTAACTTGCTTAGAGGGAGAAATAAGGTGTGTGTAAAGAGATATTTCTGATTTTGTAAAGAGGTTCAAAAGTGAAGGTTGCTTTGTTCTTTTTCAAAAGAGATTAATTCATTTATGAAGTGACATGGTGTATGTTATTGAGTAGGAGTAATAAGGTGTTATTTGGATGTTATTGTTGTGTTATTAATCAAGATCTCTAACCCTTGTTGAAAGTTGAAAAAGAAAGTGTGTTGAGTGAGACAGATTTTGTGGACAACCAAAAGGCTTCTTCATCTTCATAAAAGGTATGGGCACATTCTCCTATTGATTGTTTATGGTGGTTGATTTCTGAAATATCATTGGAGAGAAAAGGATTAATTGTGGTTTCCTTTTCGAAAGTAGTTGGTTGAATGTCTCAAGGTTTTCTGGGTTGAGAGTTGCTATTAAACCTTGTTTTATAAGCATTGTTGTTGAAGCCATTAGTAGTGTGAAAAACCTGAGATAGGGTTTGAGAAGAACATGAGTATCATTGTTATGTGAAGAATGTTTTATTAGCATTGTTGTTGAAGCCCATTGGTTATGCATAGAACTTGAACTTGAGAAGAAACATGAGTATCATTGTTATGTGAGATTTGTGGTTGAGCATTGTTGGAAACATTTGAGTTGGTTGATACATGCTTGGACTAGGGTTTGTAAGAAAGAGTTGTTCCTTGTGGTAGTTGGTTGAGAAGAGTTGTTTGAGCCTAGTCAAGTGATTGTGTGAAGTGGTTGTTCAAGTTCCATGAAACAAACTATTCTATATTCTGGATTTGAGTTGAGATTGAGATTTGAGGATAGAACATATTGAGTCTCTAACAATTCTCTTTATGCTTCTATAATATTGATTTGAGTTGAGATTGAGATTTGAGGATAGAACATATTGAGTCTCTAACAATTCTCTTTATGCTTCTATAAGATTGATTTGAGTTGAGATTGGGATTTGAGTATAAGAACATATTGAGTCTCTAACAATTCTCTTTATGCTTCTATGAGATTGAATTATTGAGAAAGTTCTTGGTGAGCTTGCTAGTGCAGATTTGGGCAAGTTCTTGGTGAGCTTGCTAGTGCAGATTTGGGCAAGTTCTTGGTGAGCTTGCTAGTGCAGATTTGGGCAAGTTCTTGGTGAGCTTGTTAGAGAATATTTGGACAAGTTCTGTGTGAGCTTGTTGAGCAGATTTGGACAAGTTCTGTGTGAGCTTGTTGAGCATATTTGGACAAGTTTTGTGTGAGCTTGTTGAGTAGGTTCTGAGTGAGCCTATTGAGCAGGTTCTGAGTGAGCCTATTGATAGAGCTTTGGAGGTGATAGAGTATAGAGGATAGAGTCTCAGTGGATAGAGATCCAGTAGCCAGCATAATTGAAGATAGATCTGAGTGAGGAGTCTTCAAGTGGAGAGAGATCCACCAGTCAGTGCAGTAGAGAGACAGAGTCTTCTAGAAGATCACTAGCCAGAGTAGAAGGGGAAAGAGTTCTCCTATGGAAGAGATCCATGAACTTGAGATTAGGGGATCAACATCTCCTTTGGATAGAGATCCATAAACATTGTAATTGGGAAGGATTCCCAAAGAGATTGATTGAGAAAGTTTTAGTAAAATATTTTCTCCATGGAGTAGCCCACATTGGGTGAACCACGTAAACTGTGGTGTCTCTATTGTGTATGGTGTTTTGTGCATTGCTTGATTACTGCTATTGATATTGTTGTCTATACACTGCATAATATTGAATTGAAAAGAAAAGTAAAAAGTGGTCTTATACTGTTCACCCCCCTCTCAGTATAAGCTTGTGTTCTTCAATTGGTATCAGAGCGGGTTCCTTCGAAAAGGCTAACAACTTGAGGGCATATTCTACAAGAACATAGATGGCTTCATAGAATGGATCATCTACAAATAAGGCTCCACTGTTTGATGGTAACAATTATGCTTTCTAGAGCATGAGAATGAAGAACTACTTGATATCACAAGGATATGAGGTATGGCAGATGGTTGCAAAAGAGTATAAGGTTGAAGGTGATCCCGAGGTAGATAAGACTATCAAGAAATTGGTTGAGATCAATGCAAGGGCAATGAATTGTATTCTGAGTGGGCTACGTGAGATAGATTTTGCAAAGGTCATGGTATGTAATTCAGCAAATGAAATGTGGACCAAGTTGCGGAATACCTATGAAGGAGATTCCAAGGTAAAGTTGGCAAAACTACAAACTCATAGAAAAATATTTGAGGAATTGAAAATGGAAGATTCTGAAGATATTGCACAGTTTTTACTTCGAGTTGATGAGATTGCTAACACCATGAGAGGTCTAGGATTTGAGATGAAAGAATCAGATGTTACTCAAAAGGTTTTGAGATCACTTCCCATGAAGTATGATGCAAAGGTTTCAGCAATAGAAGAAACAATGGATATCAACAAGCTAACAATGGAAGAACTACAAGGAACTCTCACAACTTATGAGATGAGGAGAAGTAAGCATCGAGTTCCAATAAAAGAAATTGCATTCAAGGCTTCAGAGAAAAAGAAAGGGAAAGTTCCAGAGATAGATAGAGATTCAGATAATGATGAGGAAGCTAACTTCATCAAAAGGAAAAAGGACTTAAGAAATTATAGGGATATGAAGAAAGTCAGATGCTACAAGTGTGGTGATTTTGGTCACTATGCATACAAGTGTCCACATGAAGAAAATAGTGATGATGAAAAATAGGGTCATAGAAGAAAAGAAGATGGAAAGCATAAGCATGACAAAGATGACAGATACAAGCAAAGCAAGTATGAGAAGAAGAAAAGTTTTCATAAGACAAAGAAAACCTTCTACATTGTAGAAGCAAGTGATAGCTCAGATCACAATGATAGAGACAAGTCAAATGATGAAAAGGAAGAACATCTATTCCTAGGAATAGAAGATGAAAGAGAACAATGCTTTGTGTGTGGTCAAAGAGATCACAGATCAGGATATTGCAATGGCTTCAGTGATAGTGAAGATGAGATGACACATCAAGGAAACAGGTATGGTCAAAGAAATCATGAGAGTTTGTTTGCTATAGAAGATTATAATGATCTTAGTGATAGTGAAGATGAAGAAGGGTTTTTCTATGGGATAAAAGAAATAGAAGAAGTCTCACTTTTGGTAATAGAAAAATAAGAGGATGAGCCAAGAAAATAAAAAATAGAAGTCAAAAGGCTAAAAGAAGAAATTAGGAATCTTGAAAACAAGATTCAAATAGATGTAAAAATTAGAGTAGAACAACTTCAGACAATCAGTGATCTAAGAGATGAGCTTCAAAATGCAAAAAGGATAGAGGAAAGGATGAATGAAGAATTAAGGACAATAATGGCAAGACATGACACATTAAATGAAAAGGTTCAAAAAGGAGTGGAAACTTATTTTAAAGTTGTATCTTATTTCCAAGAAAAGTCACACTCAAAAGGAAAGGAAGTTCTAAAATATGAAAGCAAGGAAGCACCTAAGATTTATGAAGAAAGTTCCAAAGTTCCTATGGCTCCAAACATCCAGTTTGGATCTTGTTTTGAGATAGGTGAATCAAGTTCAAAAGGAAAAGAAATTCTTGAAGAGGAAAGCAAGGAAGAAATTAAGGAAGAGGATTTAGATGCTACAAAGAACATTCAAGGATACAATGCACAAGTCAAAGATGATTACAAGGATAATGATCAAGAAAGGTATGAGGAACCAAGGCATGAACAAAGGGCTTTTCAAGGACATTGTTTTTCTTGTAATGGATTTGGACACAGGGCTATACACTGCAGGATCCATGGATCAAAGAAGTTTGATTTTTCTAGAAGAAACTTCAAAGGAAGAAGGTATGGTTTTTAGGGACATTGCTTCTTATGCAACAGGATTGGTCATAGAGCTTCTCAGTGCAAATAAAATGAGCAACATGGTTTTGGTTTTAGAGCTACACAAATCAGAAGTCATGGTCATAATGGTCATGAAAATAGAACTTCACAATACAGGGTTCAAGAAAGGAATGGATATGGAAATTATTTCAAGAAAGAATTCAGGATATGGGCACCATCCAAAGGCTACAATATCAAGTGTTTTAATTGCAATAACTTTGGACATATTGCAAAATGGTGTAGGACTCAATTCCAAACAAGTTCAAGACAAGAAGGTCAAGCGGTTTCAAGGCAAGAAGGTCAAACAGGTTCAAGACAAGAAGATCAAGTAATTCATCAAGAGAAGGATATCAGAAAAATATGGAAGGAAGTTGATAGAGGAAAGAAATAATGTAATATGGGAGTAAATGTACTCCCACCCCAAATTTAATCACCTCAAGAGAGAAGGTGGTGAGGGGGCTAAGCTTAAGAGTCATATCTTTTAGCCCCATAGGTGTCCCTTTTGCCATTGATGTCAAAGGGGGAGAGATTTGAGTAAGGGGAGAGCATTGAGTTAGGGGGAGCAGCCTCCAAAGAGAGCATTGAGTTAGGGGAGCAGCCTCCATAGAGAGTATTGAGTCAGGGGGAGCAACTTTGATTCTCAGAGATGGTTTTTGCAGTGATTGTGGTGATTTACAATAGAGGTGTTGCCATCAATGACAAAGGGGGAGATTGTTGGAAATTTGAGTGATTTTATGTTGTCATTGATGTCACATGGATCATTGATGTCACATGGATCACATTGAGTTTTGGTGGCCAAAGCATTTCATAAATAAGCATTTATGATATTTTGGAGAGCATGGATATATACAGGGTTTTTGTGAAAACCAAGGCAGGCAAAATAAAAGGTTTTATTTAAAACCATGGATGGCAGATTTGAAATGGGTTTTTCTTAAAACCTAGGTTGGCTTTTCGTTTCATCGAAAAATGTGCCCCGATGATGGAGATATTTAATTTTAAATATTTAAGTTTAAATTTTAAATTATTTAAAATTTAAATTTAATTTATAGCGTCGACGTCAAAGAAAGGAAAAGGCATAAAACTAATATTTAAATTATAGCACCGACATCAAAGGAAAGGAGGAGGACATATATATATATATGCCCAAAGTTTCGATTTATTTCCCTAAGCGCTCGATTTGATATTTGGATTCGAATGGTAAAAGAGCCTGCGCATCGTGTGTCGAAGTGTGTGTGAAAAGGGTTTTAAAAGGCTTACGATTTTCACGTTCGTTGAAGAGACTATTGTGGAGTAAAGCCAAATGTATAGGCCTCCTTGGCCTAGTGGTTCATGCATTGTGTGTGAAGCAGGAGGTCCTACGTTCGATTCTTGTCGGAGGTGTTTTGTTGTGTTGAAACACGTGAAGCATGTTTTGTTTTCGAAGGGCGTAGATATTCATGGCATAAGGTTTTGTTGTGTGCTCCTTTTGAGCACGTGAGGGCGTGTGGCCCAATGACAGGTTGGTTGTGGTTAAGGCGCTGAGCAAGGAAGGTCACGAGATCGAATCCCATCAGGGACAGAGGCAAGTTAATAATTTTTAGATATATTTTATTTTTCTAAAGTTGCCCTAGGAGGAATAAGGGTTATGATGCATGTTTAGAAAAGGAGATATTTTTGATGATTTAATTTTTAGAAGTATATCATATTATATATCGTTGGAAAGCTTATTCCGAGGGCTATTTGATTAACTTGCTTAGAGGGAGAAATAAGGTGTGTGTAAAGAGATATTTCTGATTTTGTAAAGAGGTTCAAAAGTGAAGGTTGCTTTGTTCTTTTTCAAAAGAGATTAATTCATTTATGAAGTGACATGGTGTATGTTATTGAGTAGGAGTAATAAGGTGTTATTTGGATGTTATTGTTGTGTTATTAATCAAGATCTCTAACCCTTGTTGAAAGTTGAAAAAGAAAGTGTGTTGAGTGAGACAGATTTTGTGGACAACCAAAAGGCTTCTTCATCTTCATAAAAGGTATGGGCACATTCTCCTATTGATTGTTTATGGTGGTTGATTTCTGAAATATCATTGGAGAGAAAAGGATTAATTGTGGTTTCCTTTTTAAAAGTAGTTGGTTGAATGTCTCAAGGTTTTCTGGGTTGAGAGTTGCTATTAAACCTTGTTTTATAAGCATTGTTGTTGAAGCCATTAGTAGTGTGAAAAACTTGAGATAGGGTTTGAGAAGAACATGAGTATCATTGTTATGTGAAGAATGTTTTATTAGCATTGTTGTTGAAGCCCATTGGTTATGCAAAGAACTTGAACTTGAAAAGAACATGAGTATCATTGTTATGTGAGATTTGTGGTTGAGCATTGTTGGAAACATTTGAGTTGGTTGATACATGCTTGGACTAGGGTTTGTAAGAAAGAGTTGTTCCTTGTGGTAGTTGGTTGAGAAGAGTTGTTTGAGCCTAGTCAAGTGATTGTGTGAAGTGGTTGTTCAAGTTCCATGAAACAAACTATTCTATATTCTGGATTTGAGTTGAGATTGAGATTTGAGGATAGAACATATTGAGTCTCTAACAATTCTCTTTATGCTTCTATAAGATTGATTTGAGTTGAGATTGAGATTTGAGGATAGAACATATTGAGTCTCTAACAAATTCTCTTTATGCTTCTATAAGATTGATTTGAGTTGAGATTGAGATTTGAGTATAGAACATATTGAGTCTCTAACAATTCTCTTTATGCTTCTATGAGATTGAATTATTGAGCAAGTTCTTGGTGAGCTTGCTAGAGAAGATTTGGGCAAGTTCTTGGTGAGCTTGCTAGTGAGATTTGGGCAAGTTCTTGGTGAGCTTGCTAGTGTAGATTTGGGCAAGTTCTTGGTGAGCTTGTTAGAGCATATTTGGACAAGTTCTGTGAGCTTGTTAGAGCATATTTGGACAAGTTTTGTGTGAGCTTGTTGAGAAGATTTGGACAAGTTCTGTGTGAGCTTGTTGAGTATATTTGGACAAGTTCTATGTGAGCTTGTTGAGCAGGTTCTGAGTGAGCCTATTGAGCAGGTTCTGAGTGAGCCTATTGATAGAGCTTTGGAGGTGATAGAGTACAGAGGATAGAGTCTCAGTGGATAGAGATCCAACAACCAACATAATTGAAGATAGATCTGAGTGAGGAGTCTTCAAGTGGAGAGAGATCCACCAGTCAGTGCAACAGAGAGACAGAGTCTTCTAGAAGATCACTAGCCAGAGCAGAAGGGGAAAGAGTTCTCCTGTGGAAGAGATCCATGAACTTGAGATTAGGGGATCAACATCTCCTTTGGACAGAGATCCATAAACATTGTAATTGGGAAGGATTCCCAAAGAGATTGATTGAGAAAGTTTTAGTAAAATATTTTCTCCGTGGAGTAGCCCACATTGGGTGAACCACGTAAACTGTGGTGTCTCTATTGTGTATGGTGTTTTGTGCATTGCTTGATTACTGCTATTGATATTGTTGTCTATACACTGCATAATATTGAATTGAAAAGAAAAGTAAAAAGTGGTCTTATACTGTTCACCCCCCTCTCAGTATAAGCTTGTGTTCTTCATGCAAACCTCCTTCGCTAGGAAGAGATTTCGAGGGAAAATGGTTACAAAAAGGGTGGAAGGAAATCTTGGTAGCACTCCATTGCTTTATCCTCAAAATATCCTCTCTTTTTGTGTGGAAAATACATCCACTTTATAGCCCAAGGAGGCTTCATGGGTCAAAAGGCATGTGAGGGCATGCGAGGCACGAGGTGCCACTTGGCCACTAGGGTGACATGCATTGGAGGGGGAAGAGAATATCCCAATTTGGCCTCCCTCATGGGCTGGAGCATTAAGATGTTGCATGCTCTAACTTCCTAGGCATTAGCAAGCAGAAAAATAATCGTTGCCATGCGCCATTTGTCCAGATTTGACTTTTTTCCATTCAAACCTGCTATTCGCTCCCCCTTGGGATGAATACTGCTATTCATCCTAGGGTGGGATGAATAGGTTTTGTATTCATCCCAAGGTGGAATGAATAGTAGCAAGGTGTCCAAAAGGTGCCAAAAGTGACCTAGAACCTTTCAAAACCTTGTACTAAGTGGTTAGAACCACTGTATGCCTCTAAAGGGCTGCCCTAGGGGACTTGGTTCGTCATGAAGCCATTGCTTATGGTAGCATAATAGGATTGACCAGATTTTAGTGTCTACATTATGCTTAAAATGAACCTCTTCCAGATTTTGGATGTATATCTAAACTTATAGAAGAATATTTGAAATAGTCGAGGTAGGAGATTGAGTCCCTCTTGCCATAATTATAATATTAAGAGAGTGCCCTCCAATGATTAGTTTCTTACAAATCATAGAATCCAATAGAGAAAATCCTTGGAATAGGGCCCTGGATTTGGTGAAGTGATTGGTTTTATGGACCAAATTATTAGCAAAGGCTAAAATTATCAAGCCATCATGGTTCCTTACAATCCCTTCAATACCTATAGGACTCAGTTTCTCTTTATATGCACCATCGAAATTCAACTTTAGCCAACCAATTGGAGGTGGCTCCCACTTAACCCTGGCTTTATTCGGAGGCACAACATGTTTGATTTGTTGAGGATTAGCATTGAATCCAATAGATATATCCACTGATCATTCTTGCTCTGTAGTCATAGCATTCAAATTTAGGGTTCTAATGTTCTCCATGGAAAATGAAATTACCTACAAAGCCACAGCTTTAGCCGAATGAGCAACATCCTTAAATGCCCTTGAGTTTCTTTCCTTCCAAATCTGCCACCAGATATTCTGGGATTGTTTACATCCCAGAATATAAACAATCCTCAACTGCCTTGTTGGAGGAGTATTGATGAAAAAATAACATTTTTTCCTAAAATTAACATTTTGACCCATCGCTTGTTCATAATCTTCCATAATACTTCTGACTGATTTTGCTTGTGAAATTGAATCTTGAAAGGACAGAAGAGTATCATCGGCAAATTGATGATGGGATATGGGACTGATGGACATAGCCGATTTAATGCCTACAATAGAATATTTAGCTTTGATGGCCCACTCCAAAGATTCTTCCAGCAAAATAAAAAGGTATGGGAAAAACGGATCTCCTTGAAAAATTCCCCTACAGCTCCTGAAATATCCTTCTAGAGAGTCATTCACCAGAATCGAGAACTTGGTTAAAGAGACACATTATTTGATCAAACTTATCCACTCCTGACTAAAGCCAAATTTATGAAATACTTTGAAGAGAAACTCCCAATCAACCCCGTCATAAGCTTTATTCATATCTAGCTTGAGCAAGGTCCCAGAATTACCACTTTTGGTAGTCGAAAGGATGATTTCATGGACTGCAATGATTCCATCCAAAATTTGCCTCCCAGCCACAAAACCACTCTGCAAGTTATCAATGATGCCTAGTAATAAAAGTTTCAATATGTTTGCCAGGGTCTTCATCAAAATTTCAAAAATAGTATTACACAGACTGTTAGGCCTATAAGCTGAAAAATCCTTAGCATCAATTGTTTTAGGGATAAGCACAAAAATCGTAGAGTTGACATATGAAGGGATTTGTTTCAAATATTGAACATCTTTGATGGTATCACAGATATCTGACCCTAAAATATGCCAAAAATTTTGAAAAAATATTGGGGGAAACCCATCAGGTCTTGGTGCTTTGAGCTCGCCCATTGCAAAAACTGCTTTACTGATTTCATCATCTAAAAAAGGAGTATCCAAAACATTATTCATATTTGCAGAGACCAGAAGTGGTATATTATTCAATAAGTCAACTTCAGCCTATTGATTTTTTGTTGCCATGGAACACATGAGGTCCTTAAAAAAATTTATTTCCTCGGATGTAATCTCTTCGATGTCTTCAAAGAGTTCTCCATTTGCTTTCGTAATCACCTTGATCTTATTATTACTCATATGCCTCAACATAGTGGAGTGAAAAATTATGTTTCAATCACCCTCCTTAAGCCACAGGGCCCTAGATTTATGCCTCCACATAATTTCTTCCCTTGCAAAAACATTATGGAGCTCTATGAGAATAGATAGTTCTTGCCTCTTTAATTTCGTAGAGTAACCCTAAGTTTCGGCTATCTGCTCAACCTCCTGCAATTGGTTGCGAATCTCCATATTTTTGGCAACAATATTTTCAAAAACCTGCTTATTCCAATGCTTCAGCTTTGTCTTTATAAATCTCAACTTGGAGGTTACTTGTGCCATTTGAGAACCTAAAAACCTAACTCCACCATTCCTCAATGTTGGATCCTAGAAAAGGGTGTTGAAGCCACATTGCTTCAAATCTAAATGGTCTGGGAAAGAAGGTCGAATCCTGTGTCTTTTCAAGAAAAATTGGATTGTGATCCAAGGCCAACTTCAAGAGAGAGCATAAGGACGCATCACCAAAAAATGGGATACCTTCTTTAGACACCAACATTTTGTCCAGCCTTACCTGAATGTTTTGGCTCCCAATTTGCCTGTTACTCCATGTAAGTCTTGACCCTTTCAAGTCCAAATCCATCAGCTCCTAGAAGTAAATAAAAGAGGTAAATTTATTTATGCTATTGAGCATCGGGGTCCCTCCTTTTTTATAAAATGAATATAAGGGTGTATTGAAATCGCTCGCCAAAATCTAGACCTCTCCTTTAAAATTTTCTCTCATAGAACCAAGGAAATCCCAAAGCATGGTTCTAGAGGGTCCCAAAATTGGTGCGTAAATATTTGAGGTTATCCATTTAAATCCTGACTCCTTGGAACAAAATAGGATGTTAATCACTTGGTCAGATATGAACACAGTTGACCCATAAATGGTTTTAGGGTCCCACATGCATAAGAGACCCCCCGAGGCACCGTTAGCCAAGTTAGCTATGAACTCAGCCTCCTTCCAAACTTTCCTCTTTAACTATTTCTGCACTACTACTATCCATTTTTGTTTCTTGTAGCAAATATCTGGTTTAAAATATTTTCTAATGGATTCCAATGCACGATGTTTAGGTAGCCTGTTAAGGCCCCTAATGTTCCATGATAAAATTTTCATTTTTAATTCTTGGAAAGAAAACCCCCATCCTTAGATTGGGGAGACTGACAAAATGAATCTAGCTTCAGTTTCTTACCTTTTATATCCTTTTCCTTTTTGAAATTGAGCTTAGATTGAACTCCATATGCAATATTAGCTTTCGTCTATCTACTTCTTTGAGCTTTATTGGATGGTTTGGCTACCTTCCTTGTAACCCCCACGTCAATAAAGTCCTTGTGCAAGCTTTGATTTTAGGACGCAGCATCCTTACCCCTAAGGAACCTTCACCATAGGGGGATTTGACATTGCCAAAGAGGGATTTGAAATCACCCAAAATTGGAAGGTGTTAGAATGTTTCACTATTGATTTGTCATTGGTGTCAAAGGCCAACTTGGTTACTGGATTCTTCAAGGCAGATGGTTTACTTGCACCCATAAGGAATCAAAGGTTGACATGAAAATTAAAGATTTAAATATTAATATTAGAAGGGGCTCACAGCCAAAGGTTGCATATTAATGTGTATTGTGTCGACCTCCAAGGTTTGAGAAAAGCAGGTAAAATTTTTATACTAAGCGCATAGCCAAAGTGTATTGGGCCGACCTCCAAGGGTTGACAAAAAAAAAGTGAAAACATTTGCACATATATATATATCAATGTTGAAGTTCATTTCATTTATAATTGCGGTTTTATTGAATATATTCAAAAATGACGGCAAGGAAAATTGGACCAGTCGACATGCATTTGTGAGGTACAGGTGATGCCACGAATAGGCAGTGGTAGAAAATGTGGGCCAAACAGGGAGTTGTACCGCAATCGAAGGAGAACGACTAGGGCAGAATGTTCGTGAGTGAGCAATAAGTTCTCTAGTTTGCAAAAGAGAAGATCAACAAGAAGAAGAGGCAGCTTATCTAAATGTCACATCCGAAAGCAACTGCGTAAAGATAACTCCAAAAGAATATGATGGTGAAAAGCAGCAAATCCAGGTAGTTTATTTTTATATAAAGAGATTATTGATTAAATATTTTTGTGATATGTGAGCTTTGTCGATACGAATATGTGGAGAGAAGCGAAAGAATCGAAATTGTCAAATATATATCTGATGTGGTTGATGAGTGAGTGAAGCAATTTGCCCTATGAAAGGGCATTGTTAGCAATATAGGTCTACAAAGGAGTTGAAGGCATGTTGAAAAGAATGTAAAAGAGTGCAAACGATTCTTGTTTACGTTCTCTGCAATTTTGAGAGACTGTGATTGTTAGTATGGTCGAGATCACCCCGGTGTTGGGCTCCAAATTGTCACGATAATTGCACACCTACATGCTAGAAGGCTTCCAATAGCCTCACCCTTGACGTATGGAGATTTGGTGATTGTTTTCAAAATAGTGAGAACGTCGTCATTGAGCACATGTACAGTAGTTGATTAAAGCATAAGTCCAAAGCGAAATCTATGCGGAGGTTAATGCTACGATTGAGTTTTTTTGAGTCGAGTGGAAGAAGGAAAACGTAGAGAACAACAATTGTAAAGGACGCATAACAAACCAATACTGTGTAGTTTGTGAGGTGCCGAATTCAAAATGCGATGTGGACAGCTTGGATAATGACAAGGACGGCCTGCGAGAGGACTCCACTATAAAACCGAGGAAGCTAATTGTGCCAAAAGAGAGTGTGTCACAGATATGAATAGTTTGGAGATAGTTGAAATCTTGCATGCATCTCTCAGAGTTGTAAATGACAAAATAATGGATATGCAACTCTATCTGGATGACTATAATTTCATACAGCGATGTGTGGTGGAGAACGAGGACAAAACGTTTGCAAAAGACAAGCTTCTGAGGCAATCCTTCACCTGGTATATAATTGTGTGTATGAAAGCAATTTGAAAGATTTGAAACAGCTCTAGGGTTTGACTTGTTCGGTTAGAGTTAAATAGAAGGGTGCAATATTTTGATTGACCGATTACTTGGAAGAAGATCCTCACGGGGGAAAATCGAGACCAATAATAGATAGCTAATTATAGGTCTTTGTGTGATTGAGGATAAATTTGGTGGGAAAAAGGAGTTAGGGCGATGTGAAATTGGTAAAAAGAAAGCAACTATCTTGTCCATTTACTGGAGGGTTTGCCACTAGCGAAGACATGTGTTTGTGCTTCAAATCCGTGAGGAAATCCAGTCAATCCAACGTGTCTCGAGTCAGTTTGTTGTTGCTACAAAGAAAACCATGATTCTTTGTAAATATGTACTGGAAGCTTTTGGGAGAAGAAAATTCATATTCTAAATATGAAATAGAAGATACGGTTGTGATAAGGATAATTATTAACTACGCAAAAAGGAATATTTCATGTAAAAATAATGCGGCAGTTGTATGCTATGTTGTGAAGCGAGATTAGAGTGCAGATCCAAGAAGATATTTTGAGCAAGATTATGTGCAGTCTTGTATGCCATTATTGAGCAAACTTGAGCAATTTTGGATAAATTTTTATGGAGCAGATTTGAGCAGTGTTTGTGAGCATATTTGGGAAAATATTTGAGCAGTGTTTGTGAGCAAGATTTGAGGACATACTTGAGCAGAGTTTTATACCAGATTTGTGAGCAATGGGATTGGTGTCTCCTATGGATTGGTGTCCATGAACTTGAGCAATGGGATTGGTGTCTCCTATGGATTGGTGTCCACAAACTTGAGCACGAGGATTTGTCTCCTGTGGATTGATATCCACGAACTTGAGCAAGGGGATTGGTGTCTCCTGTGGATTGGTGTCCACGAACTTGAGCAAGGGGATTGGTGTCTCCTGTGGATTGGTGTCCATTAAATTGAGCAAGGGGATTGGTGTCTCCTATGGATTGGTGTCCACGAACTTGAGCACGAGGATTTGTCTCCTATGGATTGATGTCCACAAACTTGAGCAAGGGGATTGGTGTCTCCTGTGGATTGGTGTCCACGAACTTGAGCAAGGGGATTGGTGTCTCCTGTGGATTGGTGTCCATGAAATTGAGCAAGGGGATTGGTGTCTCCTGTGGATTGGTGTCCACAAACTTGTATAGGGAATTGGTGTATCCTGTGGATTGGTGTCGATGAACTTGTATAGGGGATTGGTATCTCATGTGGGTTGGTGCACACGAAATTTATTGAAGAAAAATATAAGCAATAATTTGTTATGGTTTTCTCTCGAGAGGGTGTTTCCACGTAAAAGCATTGTCTCTTATGTGTATGGAAATTGTGCACTGATTTATTATTGCATTCATATTATTGCTATTATAATCTGGATTGAAAAGTTTTATCTTATACTGTTCATCCCCCCTCTCAGTATAAGTTTGTGTTCTTCAGGAGGTCCATTGTCAACTCCATATTCTGAGATCCCTCTCCCACGTGAGGGTCTTCAAAGCCATCCTGCTCAGCCTCTTCTGATTTTAGGCATTGAAAAGAGTTTTGGAGAAACTCCTTAGGGATTAGAGTCTCAGAAGTTAAATCTTCATTTTTGAGCATTAGCATGCTAGAATAAGTACTTCTTGAAATCATACACCTTTTTTCATCATCGTTTGAAGGCATTTGTTGAATATCTTCTTTGATAACTTTCTTCAGACCATGAGCCTTGCTTGAGGGACCTGGAGAATCAGATCCTACCTTATTTCCTAGAATCTGGTCTCGGTTTTGCTCTAGATTCCTTTTCTCCCAATTCGGCTTGAAATGGGCCTTCCTATTTTGGATCGGGCATGAGCCAGGGACATGGCCAAACTTATTACATATTGAACATTTCACTGGTCGATTCTCATATACAATAGGTTGAATCCATGACCCAAACTTTAAAATTAGATTAATCTTATCTAAAAGATTAGCTTTAGGGTCTGCCATAACACACATACAGGCAAAGACTAATCTAGATTTGGCCCTAGTTGTCGAGTCGATTAGGACTAGCTTACCTATGGCTTTAGCTATGCCTCTGAGAATGTCAGCATGCCAAAGATGGAAGGGTAAATGTGGTAATCTAACCCACAATGGAACCAAATTAATTTTTTGAGTTCTGGGATTAAAATCGGGTCACCATTTCCATAGCTCCGCCCAAAATCTTCTTTGAATCCTCCTCATAGTTAATATTAATGAGGAAAAAATTGTTGGAAGTTGTCACAATGCCCAGAGCTCCCTTAGGCTTCCACTTAACCAAGGCCCAGTGTCTTATGGCATCAATGTCGGGCCTCCTCCCTTAAAATTTTCCAACCAGGTTCTAGGAACTCTTTTCCATGGTGATGGACAAAAGCTCATTTGAAATCGGTAAAATTTCCTCTAAAGGAAATAGGTCAAAGAGAACCGACGACTTTCCAAGCACATAACCAAAAGCGATAACCTCAGCATACGAACACTTAACCTGGAGATGAAAATTTCCCTAGGGATTGGGACCCACCCAAAGATCTGATAGGTGGAGCCCCAAGGGCCCCTAATTTAGGAGAAAACATGATCGCTCCAACCACGTCATCAAATTGCACCTTCCGTACCGGGACTCCAAAACCTTTGACACTTGAGCTTGAATCCCGCTCCCAGGGGTCTCCCCCTGATTTTCAACCTTCAGACTATCAAGTACATTCTCATACATAATGCTCACCTCCCCACCCACAGCCATTCTCTCCAAACTCTACACCTTCCCGCCATCACCCATTTCAAATTCTCTGACTCTTATCCTCTCTTCCCCCACTACTTAGATATTTATTTAGATCAACTATTGATTATTTCAAAATTTTCCACAAAAATCCTTACACCGCTGCTCAGTTTGTCCCATAAAACCCTTTGATGTCGCTGCTCAACTTTTCCACATAAACCCTCTTACGCTGGTATTCAATTTTTTCCACAACACCCTCATATGTTGTTGCTCATATGTTTTCCACAGAAACCCTCTGACGTTGCTGCTCAAATTTTTCCATGAAAATCCTCTTACACCGCTGCTCAATTATTTCCACAAAATCCTCTTACATTGTTGCTCAATTTTTCCATAGAAATCCTCTTACGTTGCTATTCAATTTTTTCCACAAAGCCCTCGGATGTTGTTGCTCAGATGTTTTCCACATAAATCCTTTGATGTTGCTGCTCAAATTTTTGCATGAAAATCCTCTTACACCGTTGCTCAATTATTCCACATCATTTTTAGTATTATAGTATGTTCCTGAATCCCAAAACACGAGGTTAACTACACCCATCGCTTCAAGCAACTCGTCTTTTTGAAAATAGTCTCTAATTTCTCTTGTTAATGTTTCTGCTATTTTTCTCAATTTAATCTTTGTATTGAGTAAAACTACATCAAATTTGTTGTATGTGACTGACATTTGTTCAACATCTTCAGTAAATATATCCAATTGCTTTTCAAAATAATATAAAGGTATCTCTTTTTCATGAACATTAACACAAAGATGATCGTTGATGTTGAACTTCAACAAATTGTTTTGTTCATTGACATTTGTTAAAGTTATCCAATCATCAAAAACAAAGGATCCATAAAATTTTCATTGGACAGGTATAACGTATCAATGTGCATACAAATTTGTTTTCTAATCCTGATAAAATCAACAATATAAATAGATTTATGTTGCGCTAGTTTTATCAAAGTGTTCATTTCATGCAACATTAGAAGAACACCACATAAAGTGAGTAGCATTTCCAAGCCTATCATACGATATAGCAAATCTTTTGCTTTATCAGCAACCCTCTAATTATCATACATAAAACCTACTAAGGATTTATATTCTTTGAAAACTCTTATTGCAGGTTGAAACAATGAAAACCACCTAGTATTTACATCTTTCAATAATTTTTTACCTTTTGTAACTCCTAGTGCAAACAATTGAAACTCCGCAAACCTTTTTTAACTACATGAAAAACAAACATGTACTTCACATACGAGTTCTTTGACTCTTGCAACATTTTCAAATACGCTCACAATTTTGTATGCAAGATTCATTCTATGAACCATGCAATGAATTGGAATCAAATATAAGGCACTGATGTTTGAAATCAAATAGAAACACCATTTATGTTACCTTGCATTATAGCAACACCATCAGCTCCAACACATTAATTTATTGGCTATTGCTTCATTATCCATTCCAGCAATATCTTTTAAGCTAGTAACAACAACATTGTAAAGATTTTACGTATTATAATTTTTCACCATCTTATATATTGCTAGCAAATGAGGTTGCCTTACATGATTTTGAAAGGTGTAAACATACATGCAAATCCAAGATGTGTTGTTAACAACAATTACCTCATTAATAGAAAGTGAAATGAATTTAGAATTTCTCTCTTTCAAGTCCTCAACCAAAGAGACATTTTATCTTTTCCCAACCACTTTGATCTGACCAATGGGCACTAGGGAGGTATTGTACATCATCCAGTTGAAAGAGATTCTTAAAATCAATAAAATATTACATAAGTCTACCCTTTTTAAGAATAGTAAATACGACAACAAACTGCAATCTTTTTGAAACTAAAGTGGTTTTATGAATTTTTTGAGATTGTGCTGGAATCGTTCCACCATTCCAAACTAGTGTTTTTTATTGTTTCATCTTTGTCATAGTATTCTGCATTTCTGACATGTACGCATTCTGTTGCATTTTTCACCTAATTGTTTTCTTAGTTCTTCCATCACTTTCTTTTATTGTCAGTTAAAACTTTTCCACAATGTTTTTCTATTGTATCCAACTTAAGTTGCATCTTATGATATTTCCCTAGTTTCTGACTACAAATAATGCATCTACATTTTGTTGGTGTATCATTACTATTTTATGGTTGCACCGGTTTAATAAATGGATATTTTGATGACCATTCAAATTGAAATGACCTTCCAATAGTCCACCTTGTTAACTTTCTACGTTTAGGATTTTTAGTAGAAGATTCTCCATAAGTGTGTATTTGGTTAGAATGATCGTTTTCATTTTCAATTTGTGTGCTAGTTTCAAGATTTTTGTTCAAGTTATCGCATGTCATTGTTGATCAAATATTTGTGTTGATGTATTTCATCCTCGAAAATATCATCTAGTAGAGGCATATTAGGATCAATCGTGTATTCTGCATTCAAAGATGTTCTATATCATTTTTTGAAATTACTTATGAAAATTACTATTAAGTAGGTAAAATGGCTATGTACCTTGCATCTGTGCAGATTTTGGTGCCCCGTTGGATTTTGAGATATGGCTAAAATATTTTTGCATACTATTTTTTTCAAAAGATTGTTCTCCCTTGTTTCCATTGAGAATTGAAGCCACTATGCTTGTAAAGGAAAATGTTATAAAAAGAACGCAAAATTGAACAAAATTGCAACAATTCTACGAGTGTTATAAAGGACATCGTGGTCTACATGTCATTGGCCGTCGTCTTTGTTTATGTTACTGATCGTCTTTCTTTATATTACCGAACGTCTTTGTTTATGCTCTCAGTCATCGTGTCGCCTTTCATCTACAATATATTCTCTGGAGTCTGTCATCTATACTCTGTTTGTCCTCTTTCTCTATGATCAGGCATCTTTCATTTGTAGTGTTTTCTCTACGATGGGCATCGTTCGTTTGTAGTCTTTTCTCTATATTCAGGCGTCTTTTGTTTGTAGTCTTCTCTACGAACAGGTGTCGTTCATTTGTAATCTTTTATCTATGGTCAGACATCTTTTGTTTGTAGTATGTTCTCTGTGATCGGGAATCTTTCATTTATTATGTTATCCAACGTCCATCGTTCATGATCTGCTACCGATCATCCGTCTTTTATTTTGCTTTTGTTCTCTATTACCGCTTGTTTTTTGGCTTCTCTGTTGTCGATCGAGAACCAATGTTTAATGTGTATGATTGTTGCTATCACATTAGGTATATATACTAGGGGTATAATAGGCTAATTTATCGATGTTAATAAAATTATATATAATTTTAAGGTGAAAAGGTCCAAAATCTAGGCAAGAAGGCTGGCGATTTAAATTTAAACCGTAAGAGAGAGGAGGTATTAATGTGGAACGAAATTCCTCATGGGAATATGCCACTGGAAATAAACCCTAAAAATTTTCAAGGCAAACCAACCCTAAAAAAAATTTGCCCCTAAAAATTTCCAACGAAAAAGTCGACGTACAAAGTCTCCATATTCGCCAATTTTAATTTTCAAAAATCATAATATTTGTTAATTTACGATAATTCACCGCTATGCATAACCCTAGGCTATCCAATGCCTAGTTTTATGAATGGTTATACAAGAGGTTTTAGAAGGATTCCAACAAGTTTGAATTCCCCCTGTCACTCCTTCAAAACCCATAGCAACCCATTTACATCTCACCCATATTGCTTTTATATTTCTTGAAACTTCTTTTGTCATTTTAGTTTCCTAGATACAATATCAAGCTTATTACTTAAACATAGGTCCATGATACACCTTTGCTTTCAAAGGGCATTAGCATCATTTATATTCCATGAGATGATAATCATGTCTCATTAGGGGCTATTGGCCCTGCCTGCATATTACCAATATCATTTTGTTGTTTGGTAAACAGAAGTTCAACCAACTTAGTTTGTATTCATTTCTCTATATTTGTTGCTCTTGCTTCCCTAGATCTAGCTTGATAGTTTGAGGGTTTTCCTCTTTTTGCCTTGTCTATATCAGGAGTAGATCTTATTATTCTATTCATTCTATTCCTCAATATTCTTTCACAATTTTTTTTTTCATCATATTTATCCTCTCATGGCTTTACTATAGAAATTTTTTTGTCTCGATCATTTTTTGTTATTTCCTTATTAATGGCAGAGGTATTAACTTCTAAAATTGCATTTTCTTTATCAATTTTTTTTCTCCTGAATGCATGGTACTTCAAAAGAGTCTTCAAAATCTGATGAGGCACATTCCTTAGGTTCATCAAGAATGTTCTTTCTTAAATCGGGATAATACTAAATAGACGATTCCTCTTGAATATGTTGTACTGTGTCCAGTTTTGATCTACTTTAGCCTCCAAAGTGTTGGTATTTCTTCCAGTATCCTTCGTTACTGGTCTCCACTGTTTTTTTTTTCTAGATCAATTATGTAGGAGCTGAAAACCATCTTCATCTATAACCATTTGTAATTTCCCTCGTGGTTTTTTATATATGATTTTGTTGGACTCTTCTTAACGCATGATCTCTCAAAATGCCCCATATCATGACATCTTCTATATCTAAAAGATATGTTTTCATAATCTAAGGTTTGAATCCACATCTTTATCCTCGTACTTAAAAATGATTGATTTTGGTAAATTTTTACTTATATCAATCATGACCAAATATCCAAAAAGCATAAATAGCCAAGAATTTCTCTTTCCTAGTATTTGAAATCTCAAGGAGTTCTCTTAGAATGTTGCCTATTGCCTTGAAGGTATCTATTTCACAAAATTCAATGGGCAACCCAAAAATTCTAACCCAGATTGGTGCCAAAGATATATTTACATTTTCAAGTGAAAAGGCCTTCATATCAGCAAGTAAAGAAGAGTCTTGCTCTTCCCATAAACCAAGGACCCCCTTTTAGAATTTTATCTTTCTTTCTTAAAACAAAATATGGCTAGAAAGAAACCTTTGAGAGAAAATGATAAAATCACTCCTAGAGACTTCCATCTCCTATCAATCCATTTTCTCAAAGATGATAGGGAGGTTTTTGGTAAATTTAATGGGTATGGGCCATTAAATTTACCAAAAAACTCCCTATATTAAAGCAACGAGGATCTCTCTGAAGTGCACTCACTAACCTCTACCACTAAAGATGATTCTAAAGATTTAACTACAAATCTATCCATGGAAAGGAAATTAAAACTCAAAATCTATTGAAACTTATAAAAATATCTCATAGCAAATATAATATTTGATAAAAATTTATAATAATTTGAATGCAAAATTTTTAAAATAAACAAAAAAAAAACTTAGATAAAAATTTCTATGTCCAAATAGAATATCTTGCCTCACTAAAGTCATAGCCCTTCATTGCTCTTCACTAAAGTCATAGCCCTTCATTGCTCTTCCCATCATCTGAAACCTAGTTGACAAATTTTTGCAATTTTGTTTTTCACGACTTGAAAAATTATCACTACCCTTGTTTCATATGGTTTGACTTCACAAGACCTTATCTCTCTCAATATTTACTTGTATTCCTTCATATAACCACTTACTAAAACTATTCAAATTACGCACAAGTTGATCCAAAAATCAGCTGAATTGGATAACCCTTCACAAAGATATAACTCCTAAACAATAAAATATTTTTCAAAAAAAAAAAAAAACTACATTAACACCTCTATTTCCTATGAAATATTTCTATATTAAGATTTATAAAATTTCCTTTCCATCTTCAATAATAAATATCACATATTTATTTTTAATTCCACTTAAAAAAAAAACCTACATTAATACCTTTATTTCCTATGAAATATTTCTATATTAAGATTTATAAAATTTCCTTCCATCTTCAATAATAAATATCACATATTTATTTTTAATTCCACCTTAAAACCTCTTCTAATATCACATATTTATTTTTAATTCCACATTAAAACCTCTTCTACTAAATTTTCTTTGTACACAAATTAAAGAATAAGCATCACAAATTTATTCTTTGTTCGCCATTAGTACCTCTTATACTTCGACATTAATACCTCTTATACTAAATTATCTTTTCGCAACAAATTTTAACAAAGAAAATTTAAGAATACGCAGATTAGCAAATAGGTTTCACCAGATTCTATGCTCTAAAAATTAAAAGCAATAAGCTTTATTTAAAAAATAAATAAATAAAATAAAAAAATGCGTCCTGAAAGGAAGATTAGATTTTTGATGTCAATGCAAAAAACCCTTTTGATCAGTAGTGCTTTCATCTATTATGGAATGTGTTCTAACAATAGAAAATCTCCACTGCCCCACGTCATGACAAGAAAAAAAAAGGTATTAAATCCCTCTCAGGACTTCAGACTTGCAATCGTGCAAATCTAAGGACATCCTCTGCTCAAAACTAGTAAGGTTTGTTCTTCCCATTGCCAATTGCAATTATCTTGCAAATAAAATATATCTTGTGACCAACTGTAAGGAACCGTCACAATATACTCCGGATGAATAATATCACATTGTTGTCATGCTCATTTGAATAAATGTACCCATTTTACCACAAAAATTATGCATGCCAATATTTTTTTTCACAGTAAATCTAGAACATAATTCCGTCTTTCTTAATTTCAAATGTGCAGAACATTGTGGGAACATCTAATATCTAATTCTAGCCCTTAATTTAAGGGGGTATTGTAGTAGTTTGGACCTTTAGGATGATCCGTGTGAGGGTAAAACCAAAATGCATATTCATACATGTTAGGAAAATAGCTTTATGCTTCATCTGGACTTTTTGAATAAGTAATGGTCAACATGGGCTTAAGTTGTAGATCTGCTGGAAGAACATGGGCTTAAGGCGTTGTATGTGCCCCAAAAAAAACTCACAAAGAAGCTATTTATCAATATTCGGGGCAAAAATATGTGTTCCATGTTTAACAAAAAGACAGTGGCATGAAATTTCACATGCACGCTCTACGCCACTGTATATTACTCTGTTGAAAGTAATACCCAAGAGCGTAAAATATATTTTCCATGAGATTAATCGAACAGCCCTTCAAAGCCATTTAAATCTTCAGAACTGAAAACAGATTTCAATAATAAGTAAGCTTTTGTCAAGCTCCTTAACCTTGCAAAAACCAAAATCTTTGGACCCTCAAACTATTAGTAAAGGACCCATAAACATCTCAATATAAGCTTTACAAATAATGGCCCTGCAAATACAATATTTGTAAGCCTTTAAGCTCCTTTCTGTAAAATCTATGAAGTTTTATAGGAAGGACAACGTAGCTAAAAGGGGAAAATTCCAATGAATCCAGAACCTTGTCAAAAGTGACTGCATTTATTGTCACAGCCAAAGATGACAAACCTACACATCATTGCACTACCCATGTTTCTGTTTCAAATGAAATTCACCTAGGAATATGCTATTGGAAATAAATAAAAACAACATCATATGAACCAGTTGGAAGACAAGAGAACCAAGTATCACCCTCTTCCTTAGGAACAGTGCAATACTTCCAGGCAATAGGGGGAACACGCCTGGAACCATCCATATTAGCGTACTCTAATATAATTTCAACAAATTAGAAAACACCGAGCAGGGTATACAAGGGGCAGATCAGTAGTGACAGGTGCATATGTTAAAAGTACTCTATATTGTCCAAATAAATTTATTTACAAATACCCATTCCCAATCCCCCTGCAGAATATGTACCTATGATACGAATGGATACAAACATCCAGAAAAGCCTGAAAAACACAATTTCAAATTTGCAACAATGTAGCCAAAACGAAATCACCAAATATTGTAAAGAGATTGGAAGCTGGAGAATTAAAAACGTAACCATGAGGAGTAAATGCTCTTATAACCCTAAAACAGGGGCAAGGGTCCTAACCAAAAAAACGAGTACGGCATTGTTCATAAGGAAACGTATAGATATACAGCTATACCATGTACAACCTATTAAATAGAAGAAAGAAGAAGAAGAAGAAGACTAAGAAGAATAAAAGAGGCTTCAGAGCTTGAGACTGTCTGAACAGTGCTCGTTGACAACCGTACCGTTTGATATGGCAATGGAAACATTACAGAAAGAGGAGGAGACCGCATGGTGTTTAAAAATGTTGAGCACATTCACCCGCCCGGAAATCCTCGTGAAAGTACTTAGCGGAAATATACCCGAACTGACATCCCCCATCAGATGCCCATTTAATATTAGGCGGCCCGCATCAATCTTGACGGTCGTGTTCATATTGATGGTCTCGTCGGCGTTAATTTTCCCCGCCGGAATGAGCGCCTCACCGACATTCGTGCCGCGGTAGTAGAGCTGTGCGGTGCTGTTCCCGAACTTGAAGCTCGCCTTGTTCCGATTCTTCACCGACAAGTTCAGGTCGAGGGTCACGTTCGCGTCCAACTTAAACCCCATGAGATCCACCTTCACATGGAAGCCGTCAACCGCCACGGAATTGACGGTCACCCTCGGATTCCGCACCTTGAACACCGTCACCGCCAGTATGATGCAGACGATGGCCAAAACAAGGGTAAATCCCACCATGATTCCGCAGCAGCACCCTATCGGTCGACGCCGCCCTTTTAAACGTTGAACCGCCACCGCCCGCTCCACCTCCTCTTCATCCTCTTCCCCCCTCTTGCCGTCAACTGCCAGGGGCAACTTCTCGCCCTTGCTTTCCATCATGACCAGAAATTCGTCGACTTTGACGGCAGATGACGCTCGTGGAGAACCTACTCAGTCAATCCGTAATGGATCCAAATCGAAAATCTGAGGAAAACCCAGTTGCGGAGGTAAGTAGTAGTGCCGACCCACTGAATGCAACTGTCACACAAATGGCAAATGGTGTCAGAGAGGGATCAGGGGAAACGGCTATACATGGGTTAAGCGATGTGCGCTGTGCTCGCAGAAGAGAAGCGCAGGTCGGCGGCCGTGGTGGTGTCGATTTGTTCGGACTCGATTTTAATGAGGGTGGAGGAGGAGGAGCATTGATGGAAGTCAGGTGGAGTGTTGGAGGGCTTTAAGAACATAGGTGACCGTCGCTTGCTCATTATTAATGGCGAACAGTACCAGTCGGGCTTTGCTGCCTCGTGATCAAATGTTGGACGATTATGGAGTGTTGGCTCTTCCCACCGTCCAAGACGTAATCTCGGAGTTTCTTATTGACATTTGAAATTTAGGTTTGTGTCATTGGGAAACTTTATAATTTTTAACTTGTTAGGTATAGAGTAAAGATAAAAGGTAAAAGATCTTAATTTTTTTAGGGATGGGATTCGAATAGAGCAAAGATAAAGGTAACAGACCTCAATTTTTAGGGATGGAATCGGAATAGCCTGTTAGGTATAGAGTAAAGATAAAAGGTAACAGAACTTAATTTTTTTAGGGATGGGATTCGAATAGAGCAAAGATAAAGGTAACAGACCTCAATTTTTAGGGATGGAATCGGAATAGCCCATAGCAAATGACAGTGCTGTTACAATTTTTTTTTAGCAATACTTTTTATACATATTTACTATGGGAATTGAACTGGGATCACATTACCGATCATGATAATGCAAGGGTTGTTACAAATTTACTTATGCTTAAGATAAAAATAAGTTTTCAACCCACTGACCAGCTTTGTTGCTATCAACTATTACTTATCCTTTAAGATAAAAACAGGAGATGAAACCAAGCAACCCACTGACAAGTACTATTGCTATCGACTGGCCTATTTCTTAAGATACCAACTTACTTATATCTCTTAAGATAAAAGACGGGTTTTAATGATTAATGAGATGAAACCAAACAAGCCGCTGACAAACACTGTTACTATCAACTGATCTATCCCTTAAGATACCAACTTACTTATCCCTTAAGATAAAAGACATCTTTTTATGAGATGAAACCAAGCAATCTACTTACAAGCATTATAAAAAAATTAAATCTTTTGAAAGTTTTATAAAAAAAATTGATCCGTTTCCTATCGAATTTTAAACTTGGGGGTATTTGCCCAACAAATCACCGTCTTATTAAAATAGCTTGGAAAACTAGCCAGGGAGGAATCACGGGTCTGAAAACGCTTTTTTGTACGGAGGTTTCTATATCTGAATTTCAAAAGTGTATAGTTTTTAATTAATCTTGTCGTCTTTTTTTCTAAAGCAATCCACGTCAACGCTGTTCACACCCGTGACCTCGGACTTTCACTTTACTTCTATTATATTTAAATCAAAATAAAAAAGAATAGAATCATTAAGTAGATTTTAAAAATATTGAAATTTTAATATTGTAAATGTTATGAGATAAAATATGTTATAAGTAATTGTAAAATTAATAATATAGAAGGATGAAAAATTTTGGTTAGGATTTTAATTTTTTTTATAGGGTTATGTTATAGTGGAATGAAGTAAATTTTGAAGGATTATGTATATACAAGTTTGTTTGAAGGTTTGTTCAAACGATGAAATATATAGAAGAATAAATGAAGATTTAGAATGACAAATCTTTTGGTGATATTTTTAAAGAAAAAGAAGGAAATTGAATCCAAACTAAAAATTTTGTAAGTGATATTAGAAATCAATGGAATGGACCAAGATTCTTATGTGCAAGAAAATTGATAAGTTTTTAATTATTATAATTCATTAAAAAAAAGGATGAGTCATATGCGATACTGTATAGATTTTTGTTAGCCACCACATTGTTTCAAACAGAATATATAATTTTTTGAGATATTTTATTTCAAGTAAGACTATTGCAAACCCATTCTTTTGACTTGTAATTTACTCAATAATAGTCATCCAAAGTCATTTCACCTCTAGTCTATATGGCTTCAAAACCCTTATTTCTTCCATATGGTTATGTTATGATGGGATGAAGCAAATTTTGAAGAATCATGTATATAAATTTGTTCAAAGATGAAATATCTAAAGGAGCAAATGAAGATTTGGTATGTCAAATATTTTGGTAACATTTTTAAAGAAAAGAAGAAAATTGAATATATAATTTTTCATTAATATTGCCCTAAATTTACAATGGATTATTGTAAATAATTTAGGATTTGAAAAAAAAATGCACCAACCTCCTTGGGTATTCCTTTGTATCATTAAGAAAATAAAAAGGATCTTTGGACTCATGTTTGGATAGAATGAAAGTTGTTAGGTAGGTTGGAAAGGTAAGTTAACCATGGTAAGAAGGCTACAACTCATAAAGACTAGCAATCCATCCCTATTCATATGATGTCACTTTCAAGATTTTAAGCAAGTATGGGATTAGATATTGATAAAATTTTAAAATGATTTTCTTTAAAAAGGATGTGAGGAAAATTTTAGTTTCCTCTTTGTAAGTGGAATAGGGTTTGCAAAGGAAAGAATATTGGAGATGAAGGCTTGCAAAATTATGAGTTTGGTCTTAGGGGTAAAACTTGAGTGGAGATTATTTAAAATCAAGAAAAATGTTGGGCAAAAATGTTGCTTCAAAAATATATAGGTTCTTTTGATACAATGAAATTATTCAAGAAATGAACCCTACCCAAAGGATCACCAACATGGAACTTCATATCAAATAGTTTGTAATTGATCAATAAACATATTAGATGGTCAATCAATAGGGGGATTATGTAATTTTTTGGTATGATGCTTGGTTGAAGCCTTATCCTCTTATCTCTAATTCAAAATGGCAACCATTGGCTCAAGCATGTCTAACTTGTAAAGGTCCAAAGGTCAAAGATTATATTAATGTGAGCAGTAAACCCTAGATAATGGGTTTCTATCAATAACCTATTTGAAGGAGAGGAACTCCAATAAATAACAGATGATCTTTAAAAAATGCTTCAAGAGTTTTATTAAATTATTTTTTATTGAAATTATAATTTGATTCATGGTCAAGGCCAACATTGTATGATATAATATTAGATAGACCTACAGGGAATCAATGTATTGCATTTATTGTAATATTTTATTATGTAAACCCTATGAGCCATGATTAACCATGTTATGGTAAAACCCACCTTATAAACTTGTAATTAACCTTAAATCCCTTCTTGTTATATTGACTTATGGTTAAGTTTATTTACGTATTTGGGGATTTGGTATTGGTATAAATACCTCCCACCACTCATTTGATTATCAAAGTGTTGTGATTCTTATTTATGAATAATACAATGATTATTTATGGTGCCTATGGGTGCTCCCAAATCTAGTGTCTGTTTTCTTTCCTTTTGTCCTTTTACTCTTTCTATATAAGATTTGAGTGGATGGATTGCTTCTATTTGTTTCTAGAAAATATTGTGAATTCCAACATAGTATCAAAGAGGATATGGAGCAATGTCACTTGATCACATAGAAAGCTAACTTGAAGCCTCTAATTTTTTCTCCAAAATCCAAGACAAATTATTCCTTAAGATTTCATAAGCATATTTTGTTAGAAGAAACGAAAAAGAAAATATATTTTGTAGCATATTGCTCATTTTTTCAAGAATTAACAAGAAGATTTGTTTACTTTGCTCCTTTTGAGGTAATCTTAAATTTCTACTTGCAAATTTAATTTGTTCTTTGGAGAAAAGTTTGGTTATTTTTGCTTATGGTGCCATAACATTTAAATTTGATTTGCACACCAACACATGCTCACCTAATTTTACATGTGTAGATCTACTACGTGCCTTCAAAAATAGGTCCACCATGAGTTCTCTTCATCATGGCGGAGATAGGATGTGTAATTATCATGACACTCCTATAATGGTTAGACAATGCAAAGGTAAGGCTTACAATAGAGAGGGTTGTGAGTTTGAGCCTTCTCACTATCATTTTGGTGTGAAATAAAGGAAGGTAGTGAAGACATGTCATCTTATGGAGGATGGTTTTATATTTTAGATGGTATACCCAACAAATTCCAAGGAATCATGGTCTTATTTTGTTGTCTCAAAGGCTTTGTCCTATTTGCGAGTACACCTTTGCTAGGGCATTGGTGACTTAGAGGATCGTAGTTCAAGTCTAGGTAGGGCATGTTCTTTTTTTCTTCTAAAGTCATAGAAAGTCTTTTATTTTTCCAATGTGCAAAGGAGGAGCATTGGTTAGAGCAACTCTCTTCATAAGTAAGCAATTGAGCTTTGAGTCCTGCTTAGAGATTTTTTGATGAAACTAAAATGAGCAATTTTCTTGGCCTGCATGACAACTGATGTGGTGTTCTCATACACCATATAATCCACCATGTTGTATATTTATATCCATCCAACCAATCAAATGCAACCAATTTTTGAATTCACATAACTATAGATTCATTGATATGGTGAAAAATAAGTGGAAGACACCAACACATCATGGATCACCAAGTGGTAGTAAATAGTTGGACATCAAATTCTAAGATTTAGATTTTTAATTTTTTTAATTTTGGAGGTCCATTAGGGAAATAATTTTAGAGGTCATAACTTTTGCATACGAAAGTATTTTAAGCCCTTTTTTTAAATTACATGATTTTTTGAGCTCTATGCACTAGTGGTATTAGTTCATGAACCTATTGTAGTATTAGGAGTTGAATTATGTAATATGGATCACAAAGCCATCGTTACTCATATCAATGGGCATAATTACAGTATTTGATCAACCCAAATGATTGTTCTATTACATAGTAAGAACTTATGGTGCATCTTTGAAGAAGATAAAGCAACAATCCTTGATGAAGAAACGATTAGCTTTTGATGCTTAATACTTAAAGCAAAATAGCCATAAGATCTAAAATAAATTTGTAAGAAATATAAGTCAATCACAATATTCTAAACATATAAAACTCATAAATAACTTTTGCAACAACTCATAAAAATACCATTAACAAATGCTCACAAAAATAGTATCTTGATAGAATAAAGATCTCCAATACACCATACTTCCACACACTCTCACTCTACATTATGTCACTCACACACACACACACACATAAACACATATATAATGGAATGTGACTCTTCATATGGAGTACTCTTGGCCTTCACTCTTCTTGAGACTCTTCACTTTCCTACTCTATGGACTCATGTGCACATGGACTACTATGCACATTTACATTATTAAATACTTTGCACACTCTAATAATACTTGTGCATTTATTACATTGCATAAAGTAAATACTCACACTCTAATCTAGGACACACTCTTAATCTAAATATGTACCCAAGGTGGTACATTAGCATGTACCAAATAATGTAATATATTCCAACACCCCCTTGTATTACATTATTTGGTTATTGAAGACTTTAGTCTTCAATATGGTCTTCATCCTGGTTTTGAAACTTGTGCTCTTCTTTTCTGCTTTCTTCATTATGCTCTTTGTTTGTATCTTGGTCAAGTAAATGATTAGTATCTTCATAGAATACTATATTTGTTGAAAATGCTTTAACTTCATGTTCTTCCATAGGTTCTTCCAGTTCTTGAATTTCTTGAATCTCTTGAGCTAAGTGCACCTTTTGATTTTCTTCTCTATATTGTAGTTGAGGTTGATTGTACTGATGCTAAAATTGTTGTTGATGTGGTCTATATTGATTATGATATTGTCTTGGTTGAAATGACCTATTTGATTGGCTTCCAAAATTTGTTTTATTCCCTTGATATTGATTTCTTGGATTGAATCTACAATAATTTGTACTATGTCCTCTTTTTTTGCATACTTGATAATATCTATTATTCCATTTTGATATGTTCCTTGAGAATGAAGCAACATTTCCTTATGGATTATCTTTTGAGACTAAGGCATTGTTAGTCATTTCATCTTTGACTGAATTCTCCACCTCATACTCTTGTAGTATATTGACTAACTCATCAAATGATGTATCTTTACTTAGAATTTGTAAAGATGTGACTAGATGCTTGTAGCTTTCTGGAAGTGCTCTTAGAATCACTTGAACAAGAAACTTGCCTTCTACCTTTTCTCCTAAGGTTAATAATTTTCCTTTTATATCTTCCACTTTTTTTAGAAATAATTCTATACTTTCACCACTATTAACTTTTAGAGAATGCAATTGGGTTTGAAGATTCAAGATAGTGGCTTTATTCTTTCCTTCAAATATCTTGGCTAAAGTATTCCAAGCTTCTGTAGAATTACTGCTAAACTAATGTATGGTTGTATATCATCTGTAATTGTAAATTTTATTATCATGAGTGCTTTTGCTTCATCTTCCTCATACTTTTGAATTTCCCTAGCATCTTCGGTAGGTTTAGGTTTTGCTCCTTTAACAATATCCCAAAGCTTTTCTACTATCAATATTGATCTCACTTTGTTTTTCCATGAAGTGTAATTAGGACCTTTAAGAAGTTGGGATTCTGAAAGAAATAATTTATTTGTTGTCATGATAACACTTGTAGACTACCTTATATCTCCCTAATGTTTTAATGACAATTTCAATATAAACTTCAACTTCTATTCTTCAAGTCATGTAGTATACCTTGTATTTCCTAATGTTTGGATAATGATCAAACAATAGTTTTGACAAAGGTTTCAATTCTTCAAGTCTCTAGGTTGAATTCCTTTTATCTCCCAAATTTCAATAATATGGTTTCTAAATTTCACAAACCTATGTTGGTGTTGAATTCCTTATAACTCCCCAATTAGAAATTTAGAAAACTATAAAAGATATTTACAAATTTTATATTCCTAATTTGATGTAGAAATCCTTATTCCTCCAAGTTAAACTATTTGCAAATATTTCTATGCAACTTGAATTTCAAAATAGAATAAAGTAATTTCAAAAACTTTCAAATTAAATACTTCTCACTTCAACAATATTCCAAATCATTCAATAAATCTTCTAAGGTTATAATTCATCAATTCATTACCTTATTTCTCCATTCATTCAATTAATCTCAAGTATAATAGATTAATTAACCTTAACCTTAATAATATTATTCCATAATATTATTCCTTATACCTCCTTAATATTTGCAAAGGATTAAATCAATTCAAATATTCTATACCTCCTTGTATATGGTGCACTAAATTTGGGTCTTCAAATATTTGACCTCCTTTTGTGTATTCGTTGGCCTCTTTATCCTCCAATATTGGGACTTCAAGTCTTTGACCTCCTTCTGCGTATTCACTTGGCCTCTCTGTCCTCCAATATTCTCTCCTTTATGATGCGCTCCATGTTCTTCAAGAACTTTGAAATCTTTGTCTTACCCACTAAACTTGGCTCTCATGCATTAATGGTGCACAAGAAATATTTTGATTCCCCTTAGTGATGGTTGGTGCTCCTGTTTGAGAAATGACAAGTGTCACTCAGACTATTGGTATGCATAAAAGATATTACATCTTCCTTTGGCGCTCCTCCTCCTTGCAAATGGCTCTTCTTCCTCAATACTTCCTCAATGGCACGTGGCTTAGTAACGTCTCTTCTTTCTCAATGTCTACTCTTCAATGCTTCCCTTGGCTTTCTCCTCAATGCTTGATTTCCTTAATAATGCTCAACTTTCTCCTCAACACTTTGACTTCCTCCTCAATGCTTGGCTTCCTCAACAATGCTCTCTTTGTATTCCTCCTCACTATACGACTATTGTAAACTTAGATGTTCGACCTCCTTTATGGCTCTTCATCTGCGTCTCTTAGATTCCTTCCAATATCCCTTCAACTCCTTTTAGGTAGCACTCAATCTTGGCACAAATGCTAATGTAAATGATGATTCAACTCCTTCTATCAATGCTTATGCTTCCTCCTCCTTGCTCGGTGGCTCTTCTCCCTTGCATGGTGGCTCTCCTCCTTTGCATGGTGGCTCTTCCTAGGCAAATTTTGAATGCTTTCCCCCTATGCTATGGCTGTTTGTCTTCATTCTAACAACACCTTGGCTTCTCTCCTATGGTGCTCAAAATTCACTTTTCTATGGCCCTTCCTTCAATACGATGGTACCTCCACTTGTGCTTGGTGGTTCTACCACTCCTTTGGTGACTTTTATTCACCAATATTTTTTACAACTTTTACCTATACTTTATGGTGTCTTTGGACACTCTAACTCTACCTTGCACTATTCAATCTCTTTCTTTTATTCAATAAGACTTATAAAAAATTCTGCACTTTCTTGGATTATAAAAACAACATATATATTAATTTTTCCTTCTCCTTATTACTCCCTTTCAAGCAATCTTTAACTTCACTTTTTGTTGTTGTGTTTTGTAGATTCTAGGATGATAATGATGCCTCCTTCCTTGGCTTGGAGACACTTAGCTTATACTATCTTTTGTTGGCTATAATAACTCTAATATGGTGCTTTCAAAAAACTTTATAATAAGCTGATTTGAATGCTTGAATAATGAACTTTTATAGCACCAATATTACAAACCTCTTTTGCCTCCTTTTGTAGCTAATCTCCTTGGTGATTTGATTCACCTTTTTGCTATCTCAAATTTACAAATTTTGTAGCTTCACTTCCTTTTAATTTGCTGCCCCAAAAACAACTTCTTCTTCCTCCAATAATGTTGTTAAGAATTCTATAATTTGCAGCTCTCAATGCTGCCCAAAAAGCTATCTCCTTGCTATCCAAAATATGATTTTTGCAGCTTCAAATGCTGCCAAATCTTCCTTCACTTTGTTGTCCAAAGCTCTCTCAAATTTGCTCCAAAAATCTTCAAAATGCAGCTCTACTATCTCCTTCCAATGCTTCCCAAATTCGCAGTCCAAAACTCTTCAAATGCTGCTCCAATAATCTGATTTCTTCTCCTCTATCTTGTTGTCCTAAAACTCTTCAAATTCTACCCCAAAAAACTGCACTCTTCTTCTTCAAAAACCAGCCTTCAAAACTTTAATGGTTATCTCCAAAAATGTCAATTTGTGACCTCTTTCAATCTTCTTTCTTAGCTTTCCTTAAATTCTATCTTCAAATTTGACCTCTTTGTTGGCCTCTTCTTCAAGAATCTGAATGTCTTGAAGTCTTCAAAAATACTTTCTCAAATTTGGCAAACTTCTTGCCAAAAATCTTCTCCTTGAATCAGTTTCACAAATCCTTTTGGGCTTGTTGTTGAATGACAATAATTTTTCCAAATTTGATGTGATTACCTCTTTTTAAGAGTTTCTTCTTCTTGCAATATTCTACCTCAAACTTTCTTCAAATCTTCTCCAATGGCCACTTCTTCAACTTTCTCAATAGGGCTTCTCTAGCCTCCTTCTTACTCCTTCCAAATTCACTTGAAACCTCTTCTCTTGGGTTTCCAAACTCTTCAATATTCTATTTCCTTTCTCAAATATGCAATGGGGACCTCTTTCTTGGGTCTCCTCAATATTCAATCTGTAGTCTTCAATCTTCAATGGGGACCTCTTTCTTGGGTCTCCTCAATCTTCAATCTTCAATGGGGCCTCTTTCTTGGACCTCCTTAATCTTCAATGTCTACTCTTTTGCTACAACTCAAAACTAATCCCTACACAAGGAAAGCACATAGACTTTCAGGCAATCGAAGGTGAAATTCTTCTCTATCTATTGTAGGAAGCTTCTCAACTTTTGAGAACTAATTTTTTGCAACAAAAACTTAGATAGTAGCAACCAAATACATCCAAATCTCTAGAATTCTGAAATCAATAATCTTCACTAGTTATCCTTCAATCTAGTGGAAAGAAATCTATGTTGAGTCCTAGTCTTCATGAGTTTTTCTACAACCCTATGGAAAGACTCTAGCCAAAATACAACTTTCAAATTCTGTAAATGAAATCTCCCTATCTCCTCTCAATCTCTCTTGTGGCTCTCCCTATCTCCTATCAATCTCCCTTGTGGCTCTGATACCACTATTAGCTTTTGATGCTTAATACTTAAAGCAAAATAACCACAAGATCTAAAATAAAGTTGTTGTAAGAAATATAAGTCAATGGAAATATTCTAAACATATAAAACTCATAAATAACTTCTGCAACAACTCATAAAAATACCATTAACAAATGCTCACAAAAATAGTATCTTGATAGAATAAAGATCTCCAATACACCATACTTCCACACACTCTCACTCTACATTGTGTCTCTCTCTCACACACATAGACACATATATAATGGAATGTGACTCTTCATATGGAGTACTCTTGGCCTTCACTCTTCTTGAGACTCTTCACTTTCCTACTCTATGGACTCATGTGCACATGGACTATTATGCACATTTACATTATTAAATACTTTGCACATTCTAATAATACTTGTGCATTTATTACATTGCATAAAGTAAATACTCACACTCTAATCTAAGACACACTCCTAATCTAAAGATGTACCCAAGGTGGTACATTAGCATGTACCAAATAATGTAATATATTCCAATAATAAATCACCATCAAAGAGAAGAAGAGATTTTTGGCCTATTTTCATGGCTAATTGAACTAAAGTTACTGTTTCACATCAAAAAGGGGGGTGATCTAATCAAGGTATTGTCAGAATTGCATGAGTTATCTAAAAAAACTTAATAGTGATCAAGTAAGTCACTTGGAAGTAGAGCTCTCCTCTCTTAAATAAATTGAGTTTGATAATGTTGAGGACTATATTGTGAGATTCAAGGCATTGAGAATAGATATTGCATCTTCTAGAGGTAAAAAGAAAGAGGATGCAAAAATGTGTGAATATTATCCTTGCTAATATATCCTCTTCTTTTTAGATGTTGAACCTGATGGTTCATATGATTCTTATGTTTTTGGAATCTCAAAAGACTCTTTCTCTTGATCAATTTTTTCTCTCCTAGTTTATTTTAAGGTGGAAATGACAAACTATGTTGATGGAGTAATGAGAAATTGGGTTTATCAAAATTAATTTGATGGTTCTTCCAAATAAAATCCAAAAAAAGTTGGTGGAGGTTGTGTTTTCACAATAATGAAGGTAAAATTTCCCACTTACTCAAAAGACATAAATTCTCCTTAGAATTATATGGACTTCAACTAATAACTATGTAGAAGTAGGACACTTCTTATAGGGTTTAAAATTGTAATTGAAAAGGTGGAAATGTATTTCAATTGAAGGGAATTCACAAATCATAATTAATATTATCAACAAAAATGGATATGGGATTGGAAAAAAAATAATATTACTGCTTATGCTCATCAACTATTATTAGAGGTAATGAGTTGCAAGCTTACTATAGTGGTAAGGGCTTTGGCCTCTCTTTAATAAGTCCAAGGTTCAAACCCCACTTAGTATGAGGGGACTAGGACCCCTCATAAAAACCTATGTAAACTCATAAAAAATTTAAGTTGCAAGCTTACTACAGTGGTAAGGGCTTTGGCCTCTCTTTGACAGGTCCAAGGTTCAAACCCCACTCAATACAAGGGTATTGGGACTCCTCATTAAAACTTGTGTAAACTCATATAATCAAGTGGTATTAGCTCAATTGACTAGATTCCTCAATATTTAAGGAGATCAAGGTTCAAATATTGCTAAGTGATACATGGATAATATCCAATCTTTGTTGTAATACCACTACGTGGTGATGATGTAATATGGGTGCGTTTATTTCAAGCCCATATAACCAATTGAAAAAAAGCTATTATTAGAGGCAATCTCTTGGAAACATGAGCATATCTATAGAGAGCTTCCAAATGGGAGACAATAAATCCTCTAACTCAGATAAGCATAAATTTAGAAACCTCTCTATTTGAGCACCTTTATGGAATGGTATTTGATTCCCCTCTTTTATTTAGGTATAGATCGAATGCAAATCCCTACCATCTACAGGTTTTTAAAAATAAAACAATAGGTAATTTAGCCAATCGTGATTTGATCTTTGTCTTGGTAAAATTCAAATTTAGAGGACAATTGGTCAAGTGAGATTTTATCTCTTAATAAAAATGATGTCAAGGAGTTGATTGCAAAAAAATAGCACTTTGAGGAAGATGAATAATATCTTTGATAAAAGGAAAAGTTAAGTATGGTTTAGTAGACCTGACAACACCTATAATATTTTGGAAAACATAGCACTATGAGGAAGAAGAAGAATATATTTGATAGAAAAATAAAATAATATCTTTGATAAAAGGGCAAGTCAAATATGGTTTAGTTGACTTGATAAAAAAAGTAAAGTTTTGGTATTTTAATGGGAGTGGCCCCCAATAGAAGCCACACAAAGCTTATAATTTTTCTTTTAGAACTTTGTTATATGAAAATAAAACATTTGAAATGATTATTTAAATAAAATAAAGATTAAATTTACAAGTAGTTTTTCATATATATATATATATATATATATATATATATATATATATATATATATATATATACTTTGTTATATAGAAATAAAATATTTTTATTATTTAAAAAGAAAAGTGTCCATTATAATGGTACATACTAATATATAATTTTAATATTTAGAAATGTATTAATTTCAAATATTAATTATTAAATTATTATTTGATTCACGTCATGGGGCAAAGATGTGCTGCAATTCACATTATTTTCTAGAAATAAATAGAAGCAAACCATTTACTCAAATATTATATATAAAGTAAAAAATAAGGATGAAAGAGAATGATTTTATGGGCACTCATAGGCACCATAATCAATATATCCATAGTAAATATTACACAACACTTTAATGATAAAATGAGGAGTGTGAGGGGGTATTTATAGCAATACCAAAACTCCTAATTATATCATAAAGTTTAATCTAAGTCAATATAACAAGAGAACTTTAGGTTAAGTACAAGTTATAAATGAGGGTTAACCATAAAAAGGTTAAGCATGGCCCATTGGGCTTACATAATAAAATATTACAAGTAGTAGAGACATCGTACAATGAAATGCCCTTAGGCCTATCCAATACACTGCATAATATCGACCTCAACCAAGAATCAAATTACAATTTTAACACCCCCCAAAATTTGAACTGAGGATCCAAGGAGAGAAGATATTAGTGATAATAATATCTTCCCCCATAATGGATTCTCTAGTGGGCCTCTACAATTGAGACAAATCCTTCCAAATCCCCCTCATCATCTAGAAGTCATCCACCTAACTTTAAGAACTCACTTCAATCCTTTATACCTTTAGTAAGAATTTTTTTGTTAGATGTCCCTCCCTCTTACAATATCCATAAGTGGTATTTGTTTTCTTTGAAGACTCAACTTGAACCTTGAGCTTATGGGTCTTAGCCTTTTTATATTTGAATTCCTTTTTAGCCTTTATGGAGTTCCAACATAATTTTGCATTGCTACCTAAAAATAAATTAAGAGAGAAAAAAGTTGTTCAAGAGTAAGAGTATTTTGAGATTTCAAAGACAAAGGAAATATATGAACTATTAGGTTCAACATCTAAAACGAGGGGAGAGACTAGCAAGGACAATCTTAACTCATTTTGCACAATCTTTCTTTTTGTTTCTAGAATATGCAATATTTGCCCTCAAAGCCTTAAATCTTGCAATATAGACCTCAACGTTATTAAATTGAATTAGTTTAAGAGAAGAAAGCTCCAGTTCAAAGTGACTTACCTTCCCAAAATTTCATGTAGTTTTGACCATACCTTGATAGGGTCACTCTCATCTTGATGTAGAAAAACAACTCTGGTTTAATCAACAAGGAAAATAGACCTAGAGCCTCTTCTACTTTTTATGATGAGTTTCATTGTCAAGAATAGTTGTTTTATCCTCTTGAAAGATGCACCATAGGTTCTTACTTTGTAGCAAGCCAGTCATATGAGTTGACTAAACATTATAGTTTTTTCCATTAAAGTGAGTAACTAGGGCTTTGTGGGCCATCTTACACAACATAACCCTTAACACCATAACTAATCTATGAATTGATATCACCGTTGTCTAGAGCTTGAAAACTTGTATGATTTGAAAAAATGGGCTCAATGAAAGTTATGACCTCCAAAAATTTTACCCTAATGGACCCAAAATATTAAAAATTAAATGATCAAATCTTTGAGTTGCAAGGACCAATCTCAACCTACCACTTGGAGAATTTCAATTTGTTGTTGTGCTCTATGTTGGACATTTTGAGGAGTTTTGTTGTCATTGATGTCAAAAGCATTTTTGTGCTATGTTCGTCATCTTTGAGGACATTAAGTGTTTCTTCCAAAAGCAAGAAGGTCTTGAAAAGCAATAGGTTATAATATTTATTTTTAAATATTATATACCCAGGAGGGCTCAAAGGATGAAGACCCAAGGAAGGAGAAGCAAGTTCAAATTAAATAATAATATTTTATTATTATTATTTTGGGCCAAAAATCAAGCCAAAGAAGATCAAGGACCAAGTTGAAAAAGACCCACAAGCAGATTTAATTTAAATTAAAATATTTTAATCTTTGATTAAAATTTTAATTTAAATAATGATGGGTGCTAAGGTTTAATTTAAATATTTATTTAATATTTAAAATTAATTTTTAATTGAATTCGAATTCGAATGCTCGTCGACGTTGGAATATGCTATGGTTTGCATATAAATAATGCCAAGGTTTGGCATTTGAAAATTATCCCATGCGAATGATTTTTTGGCTCGTGCAAAGGAGAGAAAAGCTTGTGCATTTTTGCATGTGTGTTGAGCGCAGAAGAGGACAATAGTTCGTGGCCTCCGAAATTCACTCGAAGCCCCTCGTAGCTGAGTTGGCAGCCAAAGGCTGCGTTAGAAGCATTCGGGAACGCCAGGTGCGGGTTCAAACCTCGCGCACTCCATTTTTGCCGAAGGGAAGATCGTGTTGTGTTTGCACCATTCGAGGAGGAGGAAATCAAAGGTGCATTCATACCTTTTGGTTCTTGTGGAACCACGTAGCCTAGTTGGTGGGCGCGAGCACTGCGAAAGCGCTTGGGGGAGAGCCATCAGTGGCTCGAATCCCACCAAGGCCTTTTGGACAACATTAACAAAGGTATGCGCATTATTTGGGTTGACTTGGCTTGCAAAAAATAAAAGAGGGAAAAATATTTTTGTTTTCCAAAGGTTTATTTTAATTAAGGTTTTTGCATAATTAATTTGGATTATAAGTTGTTGAAGGGAGTTAAAAGGGGTTTGCAAAACTTTAATTTTTGTGCTAAGTTTTTGAGTGATTAAGGAGTGATAAGGTAGTAAGGAAAGTTATTATTTTTGTGTTGTGAATTATTTGAAGGATATTTTGTCATCTAAACCCTTGAGATTGGCAAAGAGTTTGATCTTGTTAAAACAGGTTTTTAAGGGCACTTCTTCATCAAACAAAAAGGTATGGGCACATATTTCTTGTGAGTGATTGTTGGATGTTGTGAATGCTAAGTTGGAGTGAAAAGGATTGTTTGGTAAGCATTGTTGAGTTTGGTTTTGTATTAATGCTTCAAGGTTTTTCTGGAATAAAGGTTGAAGATAGAAACCTTGTTTGATAAGCATTGTTGGAAATATTGGTTGAACCTTTATATGCATGATTAGGGTTTGTGCAAGAACATGAGTATCATTGTTATGTGAAGTTGTGAACTATATTGAACTAGGGTTTGTGAAAGAACATGAGTATCATTGTTATGTGAAGTTGTGAACTATCTTGAATTAGGGTTTGCAAGATCATGAGTATCATTGTTATGTGAGATTGGTTAATAAGCATTGTTGGAAATATTTGAGTGAGTGTTCATATGCTTGGACTAGGGTTTGTAAGCAAGGAGTATTTCATTGAGTGATTGATTGAGTGGAGTTGATTGAGCCTAGTCAAGTGGAAGTGTTGAAGTGATAGTTCTAGTTCTGTGAAACAAATTGTTCTATATTCTAATTTGATTTGAGAAAGAGATTGAAAGTGATTGAGCATTGTGATGAGTGTGAAGCATATTGAGTCTCTAACAATTCTCTATATGTTTTTGTGAGATTGGACAAGTTCTAGTGAGGACTTGTTGAGCATATTTGAGGTAAGTCTTGGTGAAGACTTGTTGAGCAGATTGGACAAGTTCTAGTGAGGACTTGTGGAGCAGAGTTGAGGTAAGTCTTGGTGAAGACTTGTGGATAGATTAGTGTGAGCTTTTGTGGAAGCTTACAATGCAGATTTGAGATAAGTCTTTGAGAAGACTTGTGAGCAGAGTTGATTGATTGATTTGTTCAAACCTTGAGTTAAGGTTTGGGGCAGATCTAGCAGATTTGATTTGTGATTAAGTCAAGCTTTGTGTTAAGGCTTGAGGATAGAGATTGAGCAGATTTGTGCTAGATCGAAGGATTATGTTTAGTGCATATTTGAGGATAGAGTTTGAGCAGATTTGTGCTAGATCGAAGGACTATGTTTAGTGTAGATTTGAGGATAGAGAGTTGAGAGATTTGTGCTAGACGAAGGACTATGTTTAGTGATTTGAGGATAGAGATTGAGAATTTTGTGAAGGCTTGTTTAGTGTAATTTGAGGATAGAGATTGAGTAGATTTGTGCTAGATCGAAGGACTATGTTTAGTGTAGATTTGAGGATAGAGATTGAGTAGATTTGTGCTAGACCGAAGGACTGTGTTTAGTGCAGATTTGAGATAGAGCTGAGAGTAAGCTTTGGAGGTGATAGAGTATAGAGGATGATAGTCTCTAGTGGATAGAGGTCCATTAGCCAGGGTAGTGAGGATAGGTCTTCTGAGTGAGGACAAGAGTCTTCAGTGGATAGAGATCCATAAGCCAGTGCAGTGGAGGCAACAGTTCTTCTAGAAGATCACCAGCTAGAGCTAAGGAGAAAGAGTTCTCCTATGGATAGAGATCCATGAACTTGATTAGGGGATTGGTGTCTCCTTTGGATAGAGGTCCATAAACATTGTAATAGGGAAAGGATTCCCAAGAGATTTGTTGAGAAAATTTTAGTGAAATATTTTCTCCGTGGAGTAGCCCACATTGGGTGAACCACGTTAAATTGGTGTCTCTATTGTGTGTGGTGATTTGTGCATTGCTTTGATTACTATTGTTGATATTGCTATTGATACATTGCATAATATTGATTGGGAAAGAAAAGTAAAAAGTGGTCTTATATTGTTCACCCCCCTCTCAGTATAAGCTTGTGTTCTTCAATTGGTATCAGAGCGGGTTCCTTCGAAAGAGTTTAACAACTTGAAGGAAAAGCCTACAAGAACACAGATGGATTCTCAGAGTGGATCCTCAGGAAATTCAGCACCATTGTTCGATGGGAACAATTATACACTATGGAGCACAAGGATGAAGTTTCATTTAATGGCACTTGGAAATGAAGTATGGGAAGCAGTTGAAAATGGATACACACCACCAACAACTCCACCTATAGATAAATATGGTAAGCTTCTACATCATTATAATTCAAGAGCAATGAATGCAATTCAAAAGGGCTTACGTGAAATAGAGTTTATAAAGATTATGCATTGCAAATCAGCAAAGGATATTTGGGATAAGTTGCAAGGCATATATGAAGGAGATAAAAAGGTCAAAAGGGTAAAGTTGCAAAATTTCAAGAGAGCATTTGAAGACCTAAAAATGAAGGATGAAGAAAATATTGTGGGATATCTACTTCGTGTGGATGAGGTTGTTAGCTCCATGCAAGGACTTGGGCTTGAAGTTTCAGAACCTGATGTGTGTGATAAGATTCTAAGGTCACTCCCAAAAAGGTTTAGTGAAAATATTTCAGCTATAGAAGAGTCAAAAGATATTGATCATTTGACAAGAGATGAATTACATGGCATTCTCACAGCATTTGAGATAAGAATAAAAGAGGAACCTATTCCCCAGAAAGAAGCAACATTTAAAGCCACTAAGAAGACTAAGGGTAAGAAGTCAGATTCAAGCAATGAGCTATCCAGTGATGAAGAAGCCAATTATGGCAGAAGGAACAAGGACTCAAGAAAATATAAAGGTACGAAATCAGTTAGATGTTTTAAATGTGGAAAATATGGTCACTATGCATCTGATTGTCCAGAAGCTAGAAATAGCAGTGGTGATGAGAAACAGGATCATAAGAACAGGGATGCAGAAAGGCACAGGTACCAAAAGAAAAATAGGGATGGACAAGGTACACAAGGGAAGAAGTTTTTCCAGAGGCACAAGAAGAGTTTCTATGCAGATAAGGCAAGTAAGTACTCAACTGATAGTGATGATGGTTCCTCAGATAATGATAGAGATGAAGTTCTATTTCTGGAAAAAGAAAAAGAAGTGGTTAGGAAAAGAACACCAATAATCCTCAAATGTTTTAGATGTGGTAACTTTGGTCATCTTGAGGATAGTTGTACAAAGAGTGGTTTCAGTTTCAGTGATGATGAATATGAAGATACACTTGAAGGACTAGAAGAGAATCTTCTTATGGCACTAGAAGAAGAAGGAGGTGATCCTAAAGAAGACAAGTCAGAAAATAATGAAGATGTTTTCAAAGGTAAACAAATAGAGGAAGAATCAGAGAAGGGAGAAGTTGATCTTGAGGGAGAGCTTATTCATGCTCTTGATGCATTAAAGAAGGTAAGAAAGCAAAACTCCCAACTTAAGCTTCAGTTTCAAGAATGTGATGAAGAGAAAGGAAAGCTTATAGAGGATCTAAATAAGTCAATGGCTAAGACAAGGAAGTTCAAAGATAGGTTAGAAGCAAAGGTCTTAGAATGTGAAAGGTTGGAGCATGAAGTAGCTTCACTAAGGAAGGAAGTGAAAGAGTCTAAGGATAGGTTACACAGGTTTGGGAGAAGCTCAAAGAATTTGGATAAGATTATCAAGACACAAAAACCTACATCAAGCAAAACAGGTCTTGGTTTTGAACAGGTACAAAAGAAACAAAAAGAGGAGTCAATCTCAAGTTCTGAAGAAGAAGAAACTTTAGAAGAAGAGAGTGTAAGAGAAAGTGAGACTTCTGAGGATGAGTTGGACAATAGAAAGATCAACAAGGAAAGGAACAATGCACAAATGAGGAACAGATGGAACAAGAACCAACACAGGGTAAAAGAGACTAAAAGACCCATGGGGTCAAGGCAAGGCAACTTCAATGGATGATGCTTCTCATGTCACAGGTTTGGGCACAAAGCTTCTCAATGCAGGACACATGAAAGATAGGAATATGGGAACTTCAAAAATAGGTAGCTATTTCAAGGGTATTGCTACTCTTGTAATCAGTTTGGTCACAAGGCAATGAATTGCAGGGTTCATGATAGGAATAGATATGGCTTCACCAGAAGAAATCCCAAGATATTTGCACCTCCAAGGAATAATAACATTAAGTGTTATAAGTGCAATAATGATGGACATACAACAAGATGGTGTAGAGCAGAGATTCCAGAGACAAGCAGGAACATGAATAGTCAGAGGAATCAGAAGGATCAGATGAGGAGGAAAGTGGACAAAGGAAAAGAGCAGTGCATGTTGGGAGTAGAAATACTCCCACCCCAAAATTAACCACCTCAAGAGGAGGTGGGGGAGGGGCTAAGCTAAGAGTTTCATTCTTAGCCCCGAGCCCCAAAGGTGACCCTTTGCCATTGATGTCAAAGGGGAGAGATTTGAGTAAGGGGGAGAGATTTGAGTTAGGAGGAAAGCATTCAGTCAAGGGGAGCAAAACAGAAAAAGGTTAAGGAAATGGTAAAAAGTAATTGGGTTGCCATCAATGACAAAGGGGGAGATTGTTGGACATTTTGAGGAGTTTTGTTGTCATTGATGTCAAAAGCATTTTTGTGCTATGTTCATCATCTTTGAGGACATTAAGTGTTTCTTCCAAAAGCAAGAAGGTCTTGAAAAGCAATAGGTTATAATATTTATTTTTAAATATTATATACCCAGGAGGGCTCAAAGGATGAAGACCCAAGGAAGGAGAAGCAAGTTCAAATTAAATAATAATATTTTATTATTATTATTTCGGGCCAAAAATCAAGTTGAAGAAGATCAAGGACCAAGTTGAAAAAGACCCACAAGTAGATTTAATTTAAATTAAAATATTTTAATCTTTGATTAAAATTTTAATTTAAATAATGATGGGTGCTAAGGTTTAATTTAAATATTTATTTAATATTTAAAATTAATTTTAATATTTGAATTTGAATGCTCATCGATATTGGAATATGCTATGGTTTGCATATAAATAATGCCAAGGTTTGGCATTTGAAAATTATCCCATGCGAATGATTTTTTGGCTCGTGCAAAGGAGAGAAAAGCTTGTGCATTTTTGCATGTGTGTTGAGCATAGAAGAGGACAATAGTTCGTGGCCTCCAAAATTCACTCGAAGCCCCTCGTAGCTGAGTTGGCAGCCAAAGGTTGTGTTAGAAGCATTCGAGAATGCTAGGTGTGGGTTCAAACCTCGTGCACTCCATTTTTGTCGAAGGGAAGATCGTGTTGTGTTTGCGTCATTCGAGGAGGAGGAAATCAAAGGTGCATTCGTACCTTTTGGTTCTTGTGGAACCACGTAGCCTAGTTGGTGGGCGCGAGCACTGTGAAAGCGCTTGGGGGAGAGCCATCGATGGCTCGAATCCCGCCAAGGCCTTTTGGACAGCATTAATAAAGGTATGCACATTATTTGGGTTGACTTGGCTTGCAAAAAATAAAAGAGGGAAAAATATTTTTGTTTTCTAAAGGTTTATTTTAATTAAGGTTTTTGCATAATTAATTTGGATTATAAGTTGTTGAAGGGAGTTAAAAGGGGTTTGCAAAACTTTAATTTTTGTGCTAAGTTTTTGAGTGATTAAGGAGTGATAAGGTAGTAAGGAAAGTTATTATTTTTGTGTTGTGAATTATTTGAAGGAGATTTTGTCATCTAAACCCTTGAGATTGGCAAAGAGTTTGATCTTGTTAAAACAGGTTTTTAAGGGCACTTCTTCATCAAACAAAAAGGTATGGGCACATATTTCTTGTGAGTGATTGTTGGATGTTGTGAATGCTAAGTTGGAGTGAAAAGGATTGTTTGGTAAGCATTGTTGAGTTTGGTTTTGTATTAATGCTTCAAGGTTTTTCTGGAATAAAGGTTGAAGATAGAAACCTTGTTTGATAAGCATTGTTGGAAACATTGGTTGAACCTTTATATGCATGATTAGGGTTTGTGCAAGAACATGAGTATCATTGTTATGTGAAGTTGTGAACTATCTTGAACTAGGGTTTGTGAAAGAACATGAGTATCATTGTTATGTGAAGTTGTGAACTATCTTGAATTAGGGTTTGCAAGATCATGAGTATCATTGTTATGTGAGATTGGTTAATAAGCATTGTTGGAAATATTTGAGTGAGTGTTCATATGCTTGGACTAGGGTTTGTAAGCAAGGAGTATTTCATTGAGTGATTGATTGAGTGGAGTTGATTGAGCCTAGTCAAGTGGAAGTGTTGAAGTGATAGTTCTAGTTTTGTGAAACAAATTGTTCTATATTCTAATTTGATTTGAGAAAGATATTGAAAGTGATTGAGCATTGTGATGAGTGTGAAGCATATTGAGTCTCTAACAATTCTCTATATGTTTTTGTGATATTGGACAAGTTCTAGTGAGGACTTGTTGAGCATATTTGAGGTAAGTCTTGGTGAAGACTTGTTGAGCAGATTGGACAAGTTCTAGTGAGGACTTGTGGAGCAGAGTTGAGGTAAGTCTTGGTGAAGACTTGTGGATAGATTAGTGTGAGCTTTTGTGGAAGCTTACAATGCATATTTGAGATAAGTCTTTGAGAAGACTTGTGAGCAGAGTTGATTGATTGATTTGTTCAAACCTTGAGTTAAGGTTTGGGGTAGATCTAGCAGAGTTGATTTGTGATTAAGTCAAGCTTTGTGTTAAGGCTTGAGGATAGATATTGAGTATATTTGTGCTAGATCGAAGGACTATGTTTAGTGTATATTTGAGGATAGATATTGAGTAGATTTGTGCTAGATCGAAGGACTATGTTTAGTGTATATTTGAGGATAGAGATTGAGTATATTTGTGCTAGACCGAAGGACTATGTTTAGTGTATATTTGAGGATAGATATTGAGCAGATTTGTGCTAGATCGAAGGACTATGTTTAGTGTAGATTTGAGGATAGAGATTGAGCAGATTTGTGCTAGATCGAAGGACTGTGTTTAGTGCAGATTTGAGACAGAGCTAAGAGTAAGCTTTGGAGGTGACAGAGTATAGAGGATGATAGTCTCTAGTGGATAGAGGTCCATTAGCTAGGGTAGTGAGGATAGGTCTTCTGAGTGAGGACAAGAGTCTTCAGTGGATAGAGATCCATAAGCCAGTGTAGTGGAGGCAACAGTTCTTCTAGAAGATCACCAGCCAGAGCTAAGGAGAAAGAGTTCTCCTATGGATAGAGATCCACGAACTTGATTAGGGGATTGGTGTCTCCTTTGGACAGAGGTCCATAAACATTGTAATAGGGAAAGGATTCCCAAGAGATTTGTTGAGAAAATTTTAGTGAAATATTTTCTCCGTGGAGTAGCCCACATTGGGTGAACCACGTTAAATTGGTGTCTCTATTGTGTGTGGTGATTTGTGCATTGCTTTGATTACTGTTGTTGATATTGCTATTGATACATTGCATAATATTGATTGGGAAAGAAAAGTAAAAAGTGGTCTTATACTGTTCACCCCCCTCTCAGTATAAGCTTGTGTTCTTCACTCTAGTCACTTTGTACCACTTTATCTCCTCTAATTTGCTTTATTGTTGATATTTGCTTCTCACTGATTGGTTTGACTTATATAAATGAAAAAAAATCATATTTTTTAACAACCACATTAGTTGCCCCCTTAGTTGATAGAATAACATCTACATGCGTAAGGTAGTAAAGATATTAAGGTTCAAATGCTAGATGTTAAATCAATAAATGACCTAATATATCCAAGCTAGACAATTGCTTGCATGAATACATTAAGAGGGAGAATGCATATTCATCCCTTGAGGTGAATGGAGCCTCACTCAAATGCCCCCAAACCAATCTTTGTAGGATTTGAACTACACACTTGTAAAATGCCCTAACTAGTACCTTCTTGTTGCTATGCCATACTTTTTGGATGGAAAGTTGATACACAATTTTTTGTGGAAGAGTCCAATCAAGAGATGAGAAAAATTTTACCATACATGCCTACACACATGAGACAGTGAATAAATTTGACCTCATGACCAATTGCAACAATATCTTAATGATAACTTGCCTATCCATCTTCACCATAGTAAGATACATGACAGAGGGAGGCATCACTTTTAAAAAACAATATCATCCCTATCAAAAGTGTAATTATGAGTGTGCAACTATTATGATTGCATCAGTTTTTAAACTAATAACATAGCACTTAGTCTAGCGATGACACTACTTTGCCATTGCTCATGTAGATGACCCAAACCTCGAATCCATAATATGCAAAGGTTCTAAAGCAACTTTTTTCTAAATATAGAAAGGCATTACTTATGCCAAGGTTGCATGCAATGAGAGAGATAGAAAAAAGAGAAACAAATGATGGTTCCTATTTTTGAAATTTTAAAAATTTCCTTTAAAAAATATTTAAACTAGCCATTGTAATAAAAAGATAAATAACCTTGATTCAACTTTGCTTCTTTTGTTAAAATTGACTTGTGAAGCTCGGGAGAGTAGATCACATTTCAAATAGAAAAAAATATTGGAGGAATTGGAAATGCCTTCTACGTGACCAAGCAATGCTACTCTACACCCACTCTAATACCATGTTGGGATTCATATTAATTTCCAAAAAAATAGAGGTAAACTATTTACTCAAATATTATACAAAAAACAAAGGACAAAAGAGAAGGATTTTGTGGGCACCCATAGGAACCATAAATAATCACTATATCCATAGATAATATTACACAACACTCCAATAATAAAATGAGGAGTGTGAGGAGGTATTTATAGCAATACCAAAACCCCAATTACATCATAAAGTTTAACCTAAGCCAACATAACAAGAGGGCTTTAGGTTGATTACAAGTTAACCATAACACGTTGGGCTTACATAATAAAATTTTACAAATAATACATACATTGTATAATGAAATGTCATTACAACTATCCAATACATTACACGATGTTAACCTTGGCTAAAAATTAGATTACAATTTCAATAATATGTGTTAGTGTAGAGGACAAATCACAAAATTAACTTATAGCGCTTATAAGATATGGTATGAGTTTTTCTACAAGGAAGTAAAACAAGCATGATCTCTCTTTTAACATCAATGAAGAAATGCATCATAGAAAACAATAAATATAATAGATGTTGATGATGCCAGTGGCCAAACAAGAAGTAAAGGCACACAGAAATAAAATAAGACTTCTAAGAGAAAAAGGGCTAAGACCAACTGAGATATTAACCCAAAAAAGAGCAAAGACACCAAGAGGATCTAGAGGATTAACACTAATCTTGTAACTCAACTTCCTCATCTGAGAGATCCACATCCATATTTAAGGTATTCAGGTTGTTTTACAAGTACCTCATCAACATGAACTACAGTCATATTCACTGACCTTGTTAGGGATCTAAGCAGACCCTTAAAAATATTTATAGGTTTTCTTGAGGTCTTTAGGGGATCCAAAGTCCTCAAAGCCTTTTTAATTTTCTCAACAATACCAACTTGAGGGATCACCTTTTTTTTTCTTAATGAAGAGGGATACGTCTCCTTAGAATCCTCCAAATCTTGAATATATGTGTGACTTTTTCTTTTTTAGACACATTGAATTTCAGATGATTCATGTGTCTAGTGCTATTCACTTAAAATTTAGAATTATTTTGATTCTTTTCTTTCACCACTAGCTTGAAAATTGGTTCTCCTTCCTCCAAAATGGGAGACTCATCATCCTCCGTAGACACAGGTTCAAAAGGGATTGGCAAAGGGGTTCTGATCTCCTTGCTCTCTATCTTTTTGGGGGACTTGGTTTCTTTTTCCACTTCCATCAGATCTCTAGCTTCACTTCCTAAATTCTACCCTTTAGCATTTATATTCTTCATGACAACATAATAAAAAATGAGTTTCATTAGGCCTTGATGGATTGGAGTTGAAGAGTTACCTTTTTGCATTTGCAAAGTCATCTTTTCTAGAGACTGAAAATAATAGCCAACATGTTCATCATTTTATTCCTTTGGATATGGTTTAAAAATTCCATATAGAAGCTTCTCACAGCATCCCAATTGCATTCAAGAGTAAAATAATCCATAATTGCTAAATCCACTTTGTTCCATGGAGCCTTGAGAGATTCCCTTAAGTACCCATTCTATATTTTTTTGGGTTCTCCCCTTTGTGTCTAAAGTAATTCATCTCCTTAGATAAAGAGTTATTTTCCTTATTAATTCACTCACCAACTATAGGGAGACCTAAAATCTCATAAATGAGAGGAATTGAAATAATAAATTCTACTTCCTTCACCTTGACATTCTCTTTCTTCCATGAAAAAATTATCTCTTTAGAGAGTTCCAAATCATACCCATTAAATATTTTCAACAAATTCAATATGCCTCCTTTTTTTAAGATCTACATTACATCCTTATCAAGATTGAGGGAAAGTGACTCAACTCCTATAGAATATTCTTCCATAATTCACCAAAAAATAGTTTTTCTTGCTTACTAAACTGAAGACTATTCCCACTTCTCTGATCAAAACTAGGATTTTGGACAAGCAAAATAGAAGAACAACAAACAAACTGATCTCACCTTCTTAGATAAAGTTTTTGAAAATACGCCAATGTCTAAAACCTTCCTGGATCCATAAAACGTGCAAAACCTGAGTCCAAAAATTAACACAAGAAAATTTGTACAATCTTATAAAAAATATTGAGATTTATCATGCATGGAATAAAACCAATAGGAAATGTTTGAGTCATTGACAAGAAGCGAGGAAGCCAAATAAAAAATGTTAATAGCATAAAAAAAAGAAGTGGAGAGATTAAGAAGAATAAAGGTTAAGGATGCCACAAGAGAAACACATGCTTGGAGAACACGCGTACTCTTTAGGAATTTCCACCTTGGTTCAGGTAGAGCATAATTGACCATCAAGAGAAAGATAAACATGATAAAGAGATAAATGTGAATCATATCCCTAAAATATTTATCATGTGATACAGGATGACATAAAACTCTAAGAGTTTTATCATGCCATGAATAGGCCATACATGCCACAAATAAGAAAAGGGACACCAGATCAACAAACCAATAAAAAGTGTCTTGACACATCAGAGGGGTGCTCAAAGTCCACCTCGACCAAACTTTAAAAATATAAGGAGGCAAACATGTCATCGATCAATCCATATTTCTTTGACCTATTCGAGGCCAATGATCTTGTCTCAAAAAAGGAGTATCATATTTTCTCCCACCAAAAAAATTTAAATACAAAACAAAGTTGATCAAAGCCCACCACAACAACGTTTTACTACTTCCTTCCCAAGAATCAAAAAGGTAAATGACCTAGAGATTATTGATCTTCATGTATCTAATAAAAATAACCATTCACTTCTAAAGCTTTGTCCCTCCCTTTCCACAAAAGCCTAAAGAAATTATGGGGTATTGTTGGCATTTTTGCCACACTAAAAAATATATTTTTTAAATTCATCAAGTAAAGTACATATGATGGTGAGATGAATTGGATTAAATGATATTTAGATATTTTATTGTGATATATCTTTTCTCAAGCTTTCCAACGATATATTACAATAGCCAATCGGGTGAACGAATCAAAAGTTATGGCTCCGGGAAGATTTATCACCAAAAATCAATATTCAGGGCGAAAATCAAAGTCGCCCCTAAGGTGGGGCGAAAATCAAAGTCGCCCCTAAGGAGGGGCGAACATCATTTTCACCCATATCAAGGGCAAACCTGATGGGTGATAGTGAGGGGTAAACCTGATAGGGCGAAACTATTTTCAAGAGTGAAACTGAAGGGCGAAAATGCATTTTAGGGGTAAAATTGTTTTTAGGAGTGAAACTGAAGGGTGAAATTGTTTTTAGGGGTGAAACTGATGGGCAAAAGCATTTCAGGGGCGAAACTGATGGGTGAAAGCATTTCAGGGGTGAAATTGTTTTCAGAGGCGAAACTGGAAGGTGAAAGCATTTTTGAAGGTAAAATTGCCCAGTTAAGAGGTGAAAGTGTTTTAAGGTTAAGGGGCGAATGCAATTATGATCACCTAAAAGGGAAAGTGAAACTCAGTTTTGCCCCTTCTAAAGGTGAATGTCAATTTAAAAGGGAATGACGTAGTTATCAAAATATTTTTGCCCAAAACAATTACTTGAATGCTTGGGGCAACAAGAGCCACGATCCAAAATTTTTGCAAGAATTAAATGCTAAATCCTCCAATCCGGTGTGATCCTGATGATTTTCAAAGCACCTTCTGTGGACTTCGTTCTTTTTCAAAGCAAAATTATATTTCACGGATTTCAATCGGCAAGGGTAAGATTCCTAGGTAAGAAGGAGAGAATGTGATGGCGCCCATGATTTAATGTTCAAGCTATCAATTATCACATGACATTGTTGAGTCTCAATGCACCAATGCTTGGGACGCTCTCTCTATTGTCCATTTTTGCCGATTTCCCAAGTGCGTCCCATAAAAACTAGATCGTTGTCCCTTGAATAATAATATGATTCGAGCATCGCCATTACCAAGGGAGATAATTGTTGTTGCTGATCTTTGACCAACCGATATGTTGTTTGTAAGCACATTAAATGAAAGAGGCGAAAACCTCTATAAATACTAATCAAATTTCCATTGTAAAGGGGTTAGACATTTTGTGAGAGATTCCCTTAAGCTCTCTGCATTAATAGAAGGCATCAAACTTTTGAATTTGTGAGCGATCTTGTGTATAATTATTTTTTGTGTGGTGTGCTTCTATTTCCATTTGCCTATCTAATTTTCTGTTGAATTTAAATAATGTCGTTGGATTTAAAGTTGCTAAGGAGAAAGTGAATGCTGGAGTACCATTTTGATAGTTGTTATGGCAAGATTGTGAGATTGTTCTGTTTTGTTTTCTTTTGTGAATGCTAATTTATGCTTGGGTTTTTTCCTCCTAGTTAGTCTAACACCAATTCTGCACTTTGGCCTATGACCATATTTTCCATCTCTTTCCATTATTTCCAATTTCTTTCCTGCATCCTTAGTCTTTTACCAGTTTTAGAATTAGTTCGGGAACCAGCCCTCTCTGGAGATTGGCACGGAGGACATATATTTCCTCCTGCCTTTCAATGTTGATCGTATCTAGGGTGCATAAACGCGGTGTTTATTGGTTAGATAGATATTTGACCAACAGGCATTAATATTACCATTTGCTTCATTTTGAGCTATCTACAAAAGGATTTGGGAGAATATTTCCCTCCAAATTGTCAAATCTTCTTGATAGATTGCTAAGTTAGCCAACGCTTCCACCACCCTATTTACTTCTCTTAAGATGTGTATGCATTAGGAGTTTTCAAGAGTCCTAATATTCTTGTCCATATTTATCATCATATTTTCTATGTTCCAACTAGGAGTTTGATGGCATGTTACAAAATTGATGATGTTTAAAGAGTCCCCTTAAAAAATAACCTTATTACCAATCAGGGAGTTGGGAAGGGCAGAACCTTGGAAGAGAGCTTTAGAATCCATAAAGTGGTTGTTTTAGGTCTCTATATTTTTAGCAAAGGCCAAAATGACCTCTCCTTTATCATTTCTAACAAACCCTCCAACTCTAGTTGTTCTTGGGTTTCCTTTAGAAGCCCCATAAAAATTCAATTTTATCCAACCCCATTGAGGAGGTATCCATATCATCTACAATTTGTTCAATCTCTTAAGGATCACATCCATCTCATATCTACATGGGATACCCAATGAATTGGCTAGCATGGATTCACAAGAGTTTTACTTTTCTCTAGTGAAAGAGAGACTTGAAACATTTTCAATTAGGGTATTAAGAGTTATGATGCCTATTGAAGCAACATATTTCACATAATTCTTGAAGGCCAGGTTATTTCTTTTCTTTCCCAAAAACAAATGAGGAATACTTAGGGACCAAAGGGTACATCTTTTTCCAAAGAAGGGAGAGGTCCATTATTCAAAGAGATTTGTAATAGTTTTTGGAGCCACCCAACAAACCCCTAGATTTCTTAGTAGAAAATAAAAGACTTTAGTGGAGAAGGAACATTCTAATAAAGTGGGCTTTGTATTTGAAAACCTTATTATTAGTAAAGGCTTTAGTTTTTGTAAATATAGTCTTGAAAGATAAATGGGATGTTTGTTATTTGCTTTAAAAAGTATAGAAAGAAAGTTTTTATAAAATAGATTATTGAATGTTGGTTTTAGAAAAAAAGAAAACACTATAATGATTCTTGAGACTCACGTGGGTTAAGGAATCATTATGAAGATAAGTATGGGATTCTCATATATAAATTGTTTTATTGTATTTTGGTTTTGAAAGATAAAATATATAATGATTCCTGAGACTTTTGTGAGTTAAGGGATCATTATAAAGAGAAGTACGGGATTCTCTTTTATAAGATGGATTATTATATGTTGGTTTTGAAAGAGAAACTATATAATAGTTCCTAAGAATTTTGTGAGTTAAGGGATCATTATAAAGAGAAGTATGGGATTCTCTTCATGTTGATTTGTTTTCATTATATTTTTATGCATGGTTGTTTGCATAAATAGAAAATGGCATGTTTTAAGTTGCATGCATTTAGAGTTGTCCTGATCCTTAAGTATTTCCCATGAGAATGGGTGGATTCCCCATCAAAAAGAGGCTTGCAGACTTATGGATGTCTTGAAGATCCATGGTGGATGGTCTCATAGTTCTTTAATATATAGATGATGTGGAAAATCAAGGCTTTGTAAAGGAAATATTTGTTCAAATAATTTGTAAACTTGATTATTGTACAAATTGAAAGATTATGTTGCTTTAATGTTTCCTTGGATTTTGTACAATAAAGTGTTTTAGCAATCTTTTATTTCTAGTTAGCATTGAGCTATATTAAATGTGGAAATGTAATTTATGTTGAATACTTGGTTCTTTTATGTTATTGCTTTTAAATTAAAAAAATGCATTCTTGAAGCTTTATGTCAAGCATTGGAGTTATGCAAAATGTGGATTTTATTTAGAATGCATCATTGTTTATCTATTATAGCATTTTGGTTTAAGACTTGATTAAAAGTGCTTTGATATTATGAATGGTATGTTGCTTTATTTTCTTGGGAAGGCTTAGAATATCTTGTGGACTCAAGTCAAAAAGCCCAATCCTGGAAGGAGTTGTATGAATGCAATAATCATGTAGACATGAGTCCTAAAAGGAGTTGTGAGGATGAAATAGATAGGAACTCATGAACCTAGAAGGAATTGTGTGAATACAATAGCTAGGTTTCTTATGAATTAATGCACTTTTAACGAGTAGGATTGGGTGTATCCCAACTAGAAGTTGTGGAACCATTTACAAGTCAATAGTGGTGATCCCTTGAACATGTAGGATCAGCTGATCATGTTAGTTATAAAAAAATGTGGCAATGACCTTAGTTAGCCCATAAAGGTGTGATAACTAAGCACTAATGCTCTACACTTGATTAACCTGCCTAGATGGACTTAGAGTTGAGTTAGGAAATAGGTATTCCCCTTTAAGTGTCATGGGCATTAAAGTGTAGTCCTTACGTCATGGTCACATGGTCCTATGTCTATGAGGGTATGGTAAAGGTGGGGGGACCACTTTTGATGTCCTAAAATGTGTAGGTTTAGTAAGGTGAACCCCAAAAAAATATGAGTTGGCCACTCATGTCCATTGAGTATCATCTACAACGACTTGAAACTCAAATGTGGTGAAGCCTTGTATGCTAAAAATTTGAAAGAAGGATTTCTCTTGTGAACCTTTACTTGTAATCATCCCTCTTTACAAAAAAAATGGGTTAGTAGTTTTGGGTTGTTATAATTGACTAGTGTGTCCTTACCTTATGAACCCACCCATTCAATTATTTATCCTACTCTTGCTTCCTTGCTTCTTTTCTAAATGTCTTATAAGTCTATTAAGCAAGGGGGAATCTCTCACCTTTGATTCTTGCATCTATTTCAGGAATAATTCATAAATAAGAGAACCATCATCTCATTCTCATTGGCTTCCAATATGCCTAGGATTCACATCTATCTATCTCATTCTAAATATGAGAATGCACAATGTATTGTCAACTATCTAATGTGTTCCCTATACTTTGAGGTGTTCATTGGATTCTTGATGATGTGTATGTTGGTTCATCTTGTACCCATAGACTAAATTCAATCTCATATTTATAGAGTTTCTAAGTGAATAGATCTACAGAAACTTATTCCAGAATAAATGCAGAAATAAATAACATAGAATAAATGACACCACACAATGCACATATGACACACGAGATTTACCCTGGTTCACCCGATGTGGGCTACTCCAGCAAAAACAAGAGCTAATCCTCCTTGATATTATTATTTTCCTTTCTTGCCCGAAAATGGGACACTACAATAAAATATAAAGGAAAATCTCACAACCCTAAACCACTATGTGGTATTAGAATACAATGGACACAATCCCGTGGGCTAAACCACCCACACCCACCAACCACGCACCAACTGTGGGAATCTCGGCAATCGCTTTGCCAATCGCTCCACCAATGTTGATCTCCTTACCATAGGTGTATGAACCTCTTGTTCATCCTCATACAAATCCTCATCCAAATCCTCATATGTCTTCTCCTCTACCAGATCTTCTTTTGTGTGATCTTCTTCCATGAGATCAAATTGGACATTTTCAGGTTCTTCTTCTATTACTTCCTTCTTGTGATCACTTTTAGTTTCCCTAAACACCACATCTCTACTGTACACCATTCTTTTAGTTTCTGGATTCCAAAGTTTATATCCTTTAACACCATCTTTATAACCAATAAAGATACATTTAACAGCCTTATTATCAAGCTTACTTCTTTTCTCCTTTGGAATGTGCATGTATGCATCATAGCCAAAAAATATATGATGTGAGAGAGGGTTTCTTACCAAACCATGCTTCAAATGGAGTTTGATCTGGCAATGCTGATGTAGGAGATCTATTTCACAAGTAGCATGCCACACTCACTGCCTCAGCCTAGAATTCTTGTGTCAAACCTACACCACTGAGCATACTCCTAGCCTTTTCCATCAGAGATATGTTCAATCTCTCAGCAACTCCATTTTGTTGAGGTGTATATGGAGTAGTCTTTTGTCTTGCAATACCACACTACTTACAAAAATCCTCAAATTTATTTGAACAATACTCTCCTCCATTATCAAACCTCAACACCTTAATTCTTTTATTAGTTTGATTTTCAACAAGTGCTTTAAATTCTCTAAATTTATCAAACACTTCATATTTACTCTTAAGAAAATAAATCCATGCATATCTTGAAAAATCATCAACAAAAGAAGCATAGTACCATGATTTTCCAAGTGATGGTATAGGGACAGGACCAAATATATCACTATGAATCAGATCTAATATCCTTGTTGCTCTAGCAACACCAGATGGGAAACTCACACGATTTTGCTTTCCATAAATGCAGTGTTCACATAAATCAAAAACCATTGAGCAATTAGGGATATCATGAACCACACCTTTTGTGTGCAAGGTACGCAATTCCTTTTCTCTAATATGTCCCATTTTTTAATGCCAGAGTGTTGAGCTTTTATCTTATTCAACCTCAAAAATAGTTGAGCTATTGCACTCATTTGACATAGTTCTTCCCAATATCTTGTACAAATTTCTAATATGAACTCCTCTTGCTAACACCATTGATCCTCGAACCATTTTGCATGAATATTTGCTGAAACTAACATTTACTACTGCATTAGCCATTTTGCTTACAAAAATTAAATTTCTAACAAGGCCTGGAATATGCATCACACCTGGAAGGGTCTTAACCCTACCATCCTGCAATAGTATTTTCACCCTTCCATGACCAATGATCTTAAGTGGTGAATCATCTCCCAACAATACCTCCCCTCCATCATATCTTTCATATTCACTAAACCACCCCCTGTGAGGAGTCATATGAAAAGAGGCACCAATATCGATCAACCAATAATTTTTATCTGATCGTGTGGAGCAGGATGCAAGACATACATCCCCTCCTTCATCATTAGATTTATGTGTCTCTGTGGAAGTGGATTCATCAGACCTCTTTCCATAATCAACATTCTTTGATCTGCAATCCTTCTTCATGTGACCATGATTGCCACACTTCCAACACTTTCTCTCAAACTTTCCACAAGACTTGGATCTACCTCTAGACTTAGATCTATCATCGTATCTTATTTTATCCTTTTCCTTGGAACACCCTCTCACTATTAGGACTTCCTTTGAAGTGCCCTCCATGGCTTTTCTCCTCATATCATCTGATATTAGAGATGCCACAATATTTTCAAACTTCAATGTAGATGAAGTTGTACTACCAATTGCTACAACTAGGTTATCCCATGAATATGGTAAAGAGCATAGCAAGGTAATACATTTATCTTCCTCACTTAACTTAATATCAACAGATGTAAGCTAACTTACCACTATATTGAATGAATTCAGATGATCTGCAACTGAATCTCCTTCATTCATCCTAAGATTGTACAGTTTCTTTTGGAGGAATAATTTGTTCACCAGGGACTTAGATTGATACAAAGCCCCTAATTTCTCCCAGATATCCTTTACAATAGCTTCTCCAAAAACATTGATTAGGACTGAATCTGCAAGACACAGTTGAATCATACTCCTTGCTTTTTTATTCATCTTTTCCCAATCTTCATCGGATGTTCCTGTAGGCTTCGTTTATTCAAAAATAACAGCCCACTGATCTCTGTCCGTGAGCAGATCCTCCATCTTCAACTTCCATAGCTCAAAGCTTTTTCCATAAAATTTCTCGATCTCTATCCTTGAATGATTTCCTATCATTTTCCTTCAAGCTCCTTTTGCAAAAAAACTCACACTCCAAAATAGGTTTTCTCTCCCTCCTAGAAACCCTAGAAACCCTTCAAATGAAATGTAACCCTAGCAATAAAGGCATCCCCCTATGGCTAACAACTTGGATCTGATACCAAATGAAGAGATCTGCAGAAACTTATTCCAAAAAAAATACAAAAATAAATAACTTAGAAGAAATGACACCACACAATGCACATATGACACACGAGATTTACCCTGGTTCACCCGATGTGGGCTACTCCAAGAAAAACAAAAGCCACTCCTCCTTGATATTATTATTTTTATTTCTTGCCCGAAAATGGGACATTATAATAAAATATAAAGGAAACTCTCACAACCCTAAACCACTATGTGGTATTAGAATACAATGGGCACAATCCCATGGGCTAAACCACCCACACCCACCAACTATGGGAATCCCGACAATCGCTCCGCCAATCGCTCCAAAAAAAAGGGGGAAAAAAATTTTCTAATGTTGTCAGAAACTGCCTTCGGCGTGGCCAGTAGGCCCCCCCCCAAACCCCCCCTGGCACCCCAGGGAGGGCTTCGCCCTCCTCGTGAAGGTCTTCGCTCCTCCTACCCTCTCATGCCTATCGTACAGTATTTCCTCGGCAAAGGATGAGACACACCCAACATTAAGAGGACAAAGCACACACTATTGCAGTCGAGCAAGTTTACTATGAAATCCTTGTTAGGTAGCAAGTTGTGTGTACCTCATCCTTGTAAAAAATCTTTATCTAGTTAATTTTGTCCTACCATTACCTTACCTCACTTCCTCATACTTCATCTATCCCTTCAACTCATAATTGTAGCTTGTGTACTCTTGTAGATATCACATGTCACAGTGGTGCCTATTAAATCGAGCATTTTGTATGTATCCATTGGATGACCACCATTGCATGTGCTCTCCCTCATGAGTACATACACACATTGGATTAACGTCACATAGTGAAAAAAACTCTATTGAATTAAAGTTTAATATAACAAAGGAAATAAAGAAAACACCAACAAAGTGAGAATGTTGGAGGCTCCATCGCTACCTAGACAAAGGGACCTACTCCAAGAGGCCCTCAAGAAAAGGAAAAAATGTATATGAATAATAGACGACCCAAACAAACTTATCCTAGTCCAATAGAGCATCAAAAACTAATTATAGAGGATCCTTTAGACATCTATGTAAATGTGATAGATATTATAAATGCTCTAAAACCTAAAAATCTAAATTCATTATCATTTTATGTGACCCTAAATATTGATAATTATCTACTAAAGAGTTGCATAGTAAACCCATGGGCTATTGTAACTATGATGCCTAATGTTGTTATGAATAGATGAGATTTTCATAGATTAAAACCACTAGAAACCCAATCTATATGGATGGCACTTTAGTAAATGCTACGGGGGTTTAGAAATAATTGATCATAACTAGGGTAAAATATACTAAATTGGTGATTTTCCAAGAAGTTCCATATTTTGGAATGCTACTCTCAAGAGAGATAATGTATTAATTATCAAGGAATGGATACTTGGCAATGAACTATACCTATAAAGGTGCCTCAATATGGGAAATAATCTAAATTGAAAATGAGCTAGTGTGTAATTTCTTATTGTATAAGTTGGATAAAAAATGATATTGTAAATTGAAATGCATTGTTTGAGCTTATAGATGATGAACTCATAGAGGGTTACCAAATATCTAAATTGATATGATCATTGGTGTACTTCAAGATGATAAACACTCAAAATAAATCTATGAAGAAATCGAGCTTGAGAATTACTTGATATCTAAATAACTTTTCTAACATCCGAGCTTTGACCAATCAAGAGGTATAGGAACTTAATGAAATGTGGATTATGTATTTTTATGGCACTAGAACAAAAAATAGAGTTAGAGTTCATTTTAATTTCATAGAACCACAAGGTATTCAAATGAATTTTACCTATAGGTGTTGTTTAATTCACCAATAATGTAGCTAAGTATGAAGCACTATGCACTGGTTTGAGAAAAGCTAAAAAGATGGGGATCAAAAATATCAAAATATTTGGCAACTATAAGCTAGTAATAAATTGGGCTAATTAATAGTGTGCCACCAAAAATAAACACCCAAATTCATATAAAATATGTTTTGGGATTTTCTAGAAAGCTTCAACACTTACAAAATCAATGCAATCCCTTAAGAGCTAAATACAAAAGCAAATAAATTGGCATCCATGGTAGCAAGGTTTGATATTGATTTAAAATATACCATAAGAAAAAGAAATTAGAAGTGGTTTTTACGCTAGCAATTCTTGATAATTTTGACCATTTGAAAGTCTTTAATAATGGTGAGCAAATTATCAAATTCCTCATCAAATATGCCCAACATACTAAGAGTAAAAATTAATATGGGATGATATAAAATATGGGGTAATCTAATTAGAAACTAATAAATTTTCAAAATGGATTGATCACATTGGAAATTTTGTTCAATTTGTATGATTGTGTCATCCAATATTAAAGTGAAGTCATCTTCCTACCATCTTGCCAAAATAATTGAAGGGAAGAATCTACTATTCAACAAAGAATCCACCAAAGAAGAGATATTATTTTCAAGGAGCTCTATGAGAATTTTGGAGATATCATTTCTTGGTCTTATGAATATTTGAATATGTGTTATAGAAACATCATAGAACATACTATCAAATTAAATCTCAGTGTAAAACACTTTAGGTAAAAATAGAGGCATGTGAATCCTAAAATTAAGGTAGTTATAAAAAGGAGTTTCTAAAACTTCTACAAGCCTAAACTATCTTCCATATCAAGCACTCCACTTGAGTTGCCAAGCTAGTACTAGTTTGAAAGAAAAACAATGATATCAGGTCATGTGTTGGGTTTAGAAATCTAAATAAGGCATCATTAAAAGATCATTACCCTCTGCCTTTTATAGATTAAATTATGAAAAAAGTGGTTATCTCTCAAATGTTATTACATTTGGATGATTTCTTAGGGTACAATCAAATTTGGGTCAAGGATGATGAACAAAACAAAATAATCTTTACCACCATATGGGGAACCTTTGCATATCAATGAATACCTTTTTGGGTTGTCAAATGTTAGGTCCACCTTCTAATGAGCTGTGAACATTGCCTTTACAATTATAGTAGACAAGATCATACTCATATACCTTGATGTTTTAATTATCTTCTTAAAAAAAGAGTAAACATATTGAACACTTGAGTCCATATTTTAAATGTATAGGGAGTATGGTATTTCACTTAACCCAAAAAGTTTGTTTTGATGGTCTAGAAAGGGAAGCTTTTAGGGCATCTAGTGTCAAAATATAGTTTAAAAATAGACCCTAACAAGATAAAATAAATTCAAAAGCTTTCTATACCTATGTCTATCAAGGGAATCATATCCTTTATAGATTAAATCTAGTTTGCAACTATGTTCACAACTAGTTTTGCACAACCAGTTAGGCCAATAACCAAGATGTTGAAAAAATATGTAACCCTAGTATGGACCAAGGAAGAAAAAAATCTTTACAAGATATAAAGGATGAAATCACTAAAGCCCTAATTCTAATCAACTCAAATTTACCGAAATTGTTTAAGCTTTACGTGTTTGGGATAGATGGAAGCATCATTGTAGTTTTAATTTTAAAAAATGATAAAGATGAAGAACATCCAATTTCCATTATGATTCAATTGTTATATAACCACAAAGTAATTTAATATTCATCAAGAAAGAGGTGTTTATGATGATGAAATCCTAAGAAAATTTTAATTATTACCTATCCCAAAGCAAGACCACTATTTTTGTGGTCCATATCGATGTCAAATCATTCATTTTGCATGGTGAACTATGGGAAACGAGAACAATATGGATAACAAATCTAAGAGGTTTATATAAATATAAAACCCACTAAAATGGTTAGGGAAAGGGTGTTATGTGAAAACCTTGCTATGTCAATCCCTAAATACTAGCTAGCATTAGTAGAGAAAACCAAAGCAAATGGCCTACTAGGGCGGATGGGAGATACTAGGAGATATATGATATCAAGAAGTTTTCAAGGGTTCAACACCTAAAGAAAGGGCTAGATTTAGACAAAATGTAATGCACTATACATGGATGAATAATGTGCTTTTATGGAAAGGATATGAAGGAGTCCTATCGAGATGTGTCAAGGAGGAAAGGATAGAATCCATAATTAATGCATATAATAATCAAAGGGAACATTATTCAACCTAACCATAGAATATAAAATTTTGGGGGTGGGATATTATTAGCCTACCATATTTTCTAATTATTTCTATTGGATAAAAGAATATAAATCCTATTGCATGTTTATAGGGAGGAGAAGAAAAACATCTATGTCCTTAAAGCTAATCATAGTCACAAAACCCTTCCAAGAATTGGGCTTATCCCATTGTTGGAAGAGTCAATCCAAGAGTTACCTCCACTCAAGTAAATGGGAAATTCCCTAAGAAGGACCTCTTCTCAAGTTAGTAGCAATAGAATCCTAGTTCAAGGATTTAATTTCCTTTTTGAGAGCATGACTAATGGCCAAATGAGTACACTCGATAATGCAAGAAAAAGAGAAAAGACCTAAAACATGGTGATCATTAAATACTCCATAGACCTTACTAAGACAAAATATATTACCTCTCAAGCTATGTTGGAAAATTTTTCTAGCATTTCTATTGTTCCCCTTCCTCTCTCTCTCTACACCTTTTTTGCTTTATCTTGCTTATTTTCTATCTATTTCTTCTATTTCTACTTCTTCAACCCCCCTTCTTATATTGCATGTCCTTCTGCATGAATAAGTGCAGCCATAGGTTCTCTTGGAGGTACACCACCTTCCATAGTGAGTCATACTCTTGGAACTACATTGATAACATCATTTCTATCACCCACCATAGAAGTCACCACCACCAGATCATTTATTTTGTATGGAAAGAGTATATCACCTTCATATCTAGTTTTATTACCATCTAAAATATTGACATAGATGGAAACTAAGACATAAACCACCAGATAATCTTTCATCCCTATTTCCATCCAATTTTCCCATCCACTATATTTGTTCACCCTCCATGTCATCCAATCACACTTGCCAAGTAACTCCTACTAGAGGCAATGCCACTAAAAACTCCCACTTATGTAATTGGATCTATGAGAACTACCCCATAGTCATGGTTGGTCATAGGACCTAGTTAGACCTACATTTGATAGGTCTGTATTAGAAATTGATATCTAAAAATCATTTGAATCCTTCCAATATAAAGAGAGAAAAGTAAAAAAGAAGTACAAATGCTTAAAATACCAGACCTAAAGGGCAGTAGTAATCATGCAATTGCAAAAATAATTTTTAATAACCTTTCCACAACAACCATCTCCCTTGTTGACTTTGTTACTAGGGTTTTAGAGCTAGATTTATCAAGAATATATCCTTATTAGATGATCCAACTTGCCAACCAACTCTCCATTGGGTGGCCATGCAATTTGACCAACTCGCAATAGATAGTGAGGTAGTAAAGAAAAGAGTAGCCAATCATGAGTCAATAGTAGCCTAATTTGTAGTAGAAAAACTATAGCTTCATCAAAAATTAAGAGCCCTCAAGAAATATGCCATTGAAGGAGCCTAGTTGTAATGACAAGTTGAGGGACTCAAACCCCAACTTATTGAGAATGATAAGCACAAAGAAAAAAGGAGGATATCTCTAAACAAATTTTTAAATGGCAAATCCAAATGAGATAACAAATTGAATAAGAGAAATCACAACTAGTAAAACAAATAGAGAAGTTGCAATTGCAAATGGCCTAGAAAGACATATCAAAATATAATTGAACTTCAATAAGAAATCATCAAACTAAAAGAAGGATCAATGATTAATATAGGACACTCCATAGAAGTGGAATAAATATAGTCCCTATGGGATATAATTAAGGCTAAGATCATGAGTGCAAAATGGTACTTCAAGTTTATAGATAATAAGGAGGTAATCCTCAACCAAGTGGCAAGGATAATTCAACAAATAGAAGAAGAATTGGTCTCAAAGGAGAGGTACCAAATGATTCTTAAGTAACGGGACACCTTATAAACATCATAGGCACAAAAAATAGGGATCAATAGAAAGTATATATTGAGGCAACTAAAGAAAACCCCAATGCTCATGTATACCTACAAACTTGTAAAATCAAAATGGTCTCTTTGGAAACCCTAGTGCAAGAGATAGCGAAAGAAATATAGGGGTTATTCAATTTTGGGTATTTAGACATGCTTGATGACAAAAAAAACTCCTCAATGATGATATTTCAACATGGCAATCAAAGAGGATAAGATCAAGATTGAATTGGAAGCAACAACAGGATAAATCGAATAGTTAAGATCTTTGTTGGACAAGCTACACAATATAGTGGAAAGAAAAAATTTATTATTAGAGAACCTATATGAGGACCTAGTAGGAGATTCTGAAAACCTCATATCACTAAGCTACTAGGATATAGAGAGTGGTAGAAGCTACTGAAGCTACTACCTCAAGGAAGACTATCAATTTTGTAGCAAACTAGACCTAATTTTATAGACTTTGTACCCAAATATAAAGGTGATATCTAGGATCTCTCACCAATCAGGCTTGGCATCCTATGAAGTCACCATAAATATAGTATCAAATTATTACCTTAAAATATTCCTCAATTTAAAGATGTATAAAAACCTTTTGATTGATTAGTTAAAGCCTCCAAGAAACCTAATTTTATAATATTTTGACTAGAGGTATAATTTGCTCAGAGTGAAGCACTAGAAAACAAGGAGTGATTGATCCCCAAGAATGAAGCACTACCACGTAGGAGCTATTTTCTCCCCTTCTAGAGTCAATCACTCATTAACAAGTAAACGCACAAAAAGAAATACATGGATATCGAGGAATATTTTTAGAGAGTGATATTTTGGCATGTAGTGACACCAATAAGAATTTTGGAAGCCTTCTAAGTAATTTAAGGATGTGTTTAGAGACATGTAACATTTGGATATGCATTAATTTGCTAAAGATACCTTCAAATTTTTACTCTTACTAGGTAGTAAGAATTTCTCATCTAGGGTAATTCAAGAGTGAATTATTCCTATAAATAGGAGCCTTGGGCTCCATTGTAAACATATTTTGTTATTGAGAGAACTAGAGCTACACTTTATGAGCCCCACATTATAATTGCTATTTCTTATTGGATTGATAATAATTTGATAAGATATTTTGCATTCCATCAGTGTCACTGACCTCTAGGACTGTGGAATATATGATGATTGTGGAACTACCCTTTTGTCCTCTTGTCATTCCTTGTTAATTCTATTTTATATGCATGGGATTCAATATTATTATTTAATTATCTCATGTGTTGATTGATCATACACTCTCCTTACTACAGTTATGAGTGTATTAACTTTTTCATCTCTCACACCCTAAGCATCAAATTTTACTTTCATGCACTTTAGAATTTGTAATTTTAGTACTTTAATTTCCCACATTAAATTTTATGTATTTAATATTAGATTGTCATATTTAGCAAGGATAGTTGGAAGCTAGCCTAAATCTAGATGTTGAGAGGGGCACTACCTCATTCTTCCAATTTGTTGAAAAAATTATGGGTGCATAAGAAGTTATACTTTTTTACAATTCAATAATAAGGAATACTAAACTTGTGATTCATAAACCAAGGATCATTATCCTTTTAGACATTTTTTATTCATCCATCTAAATCTTATCCCCTTGATGAGCACTTGACAGTTGTGAGTCTCTTTGAGTCCTTATAATTAGTTATTATAAAGTCGTACTTCTTTCAATTGCATATACATTACATTACACAATATGACATAATAGATATTTAATGTTTACCTAATATAATCCTTAGCCATTATTACTTTTATTATTATTATTATTTTTGTGGAAGGGGTTTTTGAAAGGGCCCCAACCCTTTTACATTGTCATTAACAAAAACATGATACTTCGATACAAAGCCCAAAATGTGACATAAAGTGAGTCATCATTACCATTATTGCTTTTATATATATAAAGGTTATTCTATTTATGGTTTTCTTTATGGCTAACATTACCATAAGTAATTGGAAGAATAAAAGAAAAAGTACAATGCATGTATTGAAATGAAAAATGCACATCAAAATAAAAATAAAGTAAAATAGGCACATGAAAAGATAAAGCACAATGGCATAATAAAAAGATGAATCTATACGTAAAATAATGTACAATATCTAATGGGATATACCAAAGGTTCATGCATATGTCTATACATCCCCATCCCATAATTCCTATGTCTATACCTAACTCTCCCTCTTGGAAGGCTATTATACACCTAATTGTACCTAAAAAATACCATCTTGAGTCAATCTATATTAGTCCTATGTTGAGACAACCTTGTTCTCAAATCTAGTGTTTATTCTCATACATAACCAAGCTCCTACCTTAAAGTAGAAATATTTCTTAGATGTTCCTCCCTCTCTCATGCATGGGACTCTAATAGCCTAGCTTTCTCACCTATCCCTACCAACCTCACCTCAAGCAAAGTCGCTTTATCCCTTGACCCACTAGCCTCATCACCACCACTCATACTAGCTTGAGCTTGCAATAGGTTCTTGACATGAGACATTAGAGCAAGCACATCCACATGTCTACCCACCAATTATGTAAACTCTATAAATAATAGATTAGCAAAATTAGAAGCAAGGATTTGAACAAAAAAATAAGACAAATCTTAAATAGTCAAGTCACACATCCATTTGAGGTACCTGCATTTGTGATTTTAATTTATTAGTCATTTCGCTTTAATATTTTATTTGATATGTGCATATAAATATTTATAAAAGTCAATCTATAAACATAAAACCCTTAGAACACTTACTAGGATCCACCGATGAATAAATTGCATTTGTGATTCTCTATCTAAACAATGATCTTTATCCTCATCTCTCTCCCATCCTATAGGGAAGACTTATCCTAACTCTACACTTGGATATCCACCAAGATGCTCTCAACTATCCAACCCCCATAGATGGGGTATCCTCCATCCAAGCTCATCAATATGACTTCTCTGTCTTCATACTTGCCATAGTTGAAATAATTTTTAATCTCCTCCTCTAAGTTATGAGAGACACCTCCTACTCTTTGGCTTCATCCTCCCCTCTACCTAGGGGTATGGATCCAAATGAGGGCACCCCCTAAGCTAGGGACATATCTTATGCCTCCACAGTCCTCACATCTACCTAATTTGCTATCACCCACCCATTCCACCCTTTCAAGATTATTTAAGTTTTTCTAACCCATTAAGATTGCAAGATCATGTGATATGCTTTGATCATTCTATGGTTTTTTAGGTTGAGTCTATTTGATCAAGCCACTATGCCATCACTATGACATACAAAAAATCATCGGAAAGACAATGAAGGCTCTAAATTCTAGGTCATCTATAGGCTTGATCTTCTCTTTCTTTCTAAAGTGCTTCATTCCTACTAAACTTTGTGGAAGAACAAGCACCTTGTGGGATAAGATGTATATTGGAAAATTGGCCATATCAAAAATTAAATGTGAATGCATATTCTCTAACCTATTCCTAATTGATAGATACCTAGGTCAAGTGGATTGTGTAGGTAAGTAGACCTTGAGGTCTATCAACCCTAGATACCCTTAGGAACCTACTCAGCTAATGAAGCCAACTATAAAAAGGGTCACCATTATATTATCCAAATTAATCTTACATTCCACATCTGTAGGTCCTACAAATCTGATTTCCTCTTTCAAATTTAACCAATTGTATCTCTTTGACTACTGCATTTGATATTAGGTAATACCCTTGACCAATTAAATATAAATAAGAAAATCACTATAAATAGAATGTAAAATCAATCTTTTTCAACATCTTATCATCAAATTCCAATCAAATAGGAGCATATCAAGCTAAACTTTGAAGCAAGGAAAATAAACCTTAAGTTTTTTTTTCCTTCAAGTCCTTGTCTAAAATTATGTACTAGATCTCCTTTCAATATTTTATGATCTCTCCTTATGAAGAATCTCTCAAGTATCCTTGACCTCTACAAAAATAATATTCTCTATCAAGCATCCACCTACAAGGTAAGCTCTCTCTTGTACATGTGCATGCACTTGCACATGCACACACGCACATGCACGTGCACACACACTTCTTGCACTTAATTAGCTTTCTTGTATTTTATTTTACTGTATGTGTATGTGACCAATCGCTTGCTTCTCGTTACATTTACTAGCTAGATTCTAATTGTATTTTGCCTATGCTTCTATACTACTTCTCTGCCTACATACATTCAAATGTTGCATGCAAATCCTTTATCTGACCTCCCCTAATATTACATATTTCATTTAAAATTTTACGTAGGTTTAACTTAACTTTATATTATCTTTACCTATGAAATATAATAAATTTTTAAACTTATCCAAATCTAATCAAAACACTAAAAAAACAAGAAAGATATAAAATTTACTGAAGGAAAAAAAAATTGGTTCTACCAATATATGAAATATGAATAACTTGTTACCAATACTCGTAATTTTGAAAATGTCTCTTTTCATTTTAAAGTCAACCATTGATAAACACGAGATAAGAAAAAAAAAAAATGAAAATTTGAGTTAGAGAAAAGAATTGGTTTCACTAATATATGAATAACTTCTCTTCAGTACTCGTAATTTTGAAAGTGACTCTTTTAATATTAAAATCAACTACCAATGAACACCATATAAAAAAGAAAGGTGAAAAATTAACTCAACCAAAAGAATTGGCTCCGCCAATATATGAATAACTTCTTACCAATACTCATAATTTTGAAAGTGTCTCTTTTAAAATCAACCACCGATTAACACACAAGATAAGAAAAAGACTTTTCAAGAATTTCTGTGCCTTACGGCAAACACACAAAGAGGCTTACCCGGGGAAGATAACACCCCAATTTATTTTAAACGAAGTTGAAGAGGTAATTGAAGTATCGGAAGACGAAATATCCACAGAGAAGGGTAGGAAGACGAAATTTCTATAGATGGATAACAGTTCTAAGGCAATTTCCATCTAACAGCAAGTCAAATGCTTTATTTATGTCGGAGAAGGGTAGATCCTGTGTAACGAATTCATCCACTTGGATCTCCTGCACATGCAATCAAATGGTTTAATTAGTTAAGAGTAAAAAAGAAATGGTTTAATTAGTTAAGAGTAAAAAAGAAGAGGTATTAAAGTGGAACGAAAATTTTAATCAAATGATTTAATTAGTAAAGAGTTAAAATGGAACGAATTTTCAATATAAGAATATGTTTAGTAAAGAGTCAAAATGGAACGAACTTTCAATATAAGAATATGTTATTGGAAATGAAAAAAATATTAAAGTGGAACAAAATTTCAAGGGCTTTCATTTTTAAGCCTGCTATCTCATTGGCAAAGACTTTGGCAAGTGTTAGGATTCTTAGACGACTCAAGTCCCACAACCGGATCAATGTGGAATTATTAACACACATTACACTAACTAGGTAAAAACACATGACCAATTACCAAGGGAAAGTATTACCTTATTCATATATTTTTTCACCAGAGGTGGCAAGTCGGTCCTTCCCTTAAGTCCACCAAAGATGGAGGCCACCAGTTTCCTGCCGTCAAACAACTCCAATGGGTGAAGGCTGATCTTTCGAGGACCCGCGTCCAATCCCAACAACACCGTCAATCCCCATGCCTGCTCAATCCAGTACACTTCCATTCTTAATTCCCAATCCTCGGAGGAAAACTACGTAGGCAACTATTATTATAATAGAATCGGGATGAAGGTCTCCACCGCCCCACACATACCTTATTCGTAGCCAAGAAAGCCTGATACAAGACGTCGGTATTACCAATGCATTCAAAACTGTAATCCACGCCCTGATCTGTCATGTCGTGTATCACCTGTGATCAGCCATGGATTGATCAAGCTACAAGAATTGATTACACTGATACTTCAAAAAATATATATGGATACTTTAAAATACCTCATGAATGGGTTTTTCGTGGTCCTTTGGATTCACGCAGTCGGTAACCCCCAGTAACTTGGCTGCATCAGAAGCAAATGGTCAAATTCCGACTTGAAGCAATAAAGGCATCGAAAATCCAAGACTTTATGTGGGTTTTATTACAGAGTACCTTTGGGGAACTTGCTGGGATTGGTGTCTAAACCAATTATCTTGGAGGCTCCTTTTGCCCTTGCTCCCTCTGCAACCTAAAACAGGAGGGATCTCATTGGTGAAAGGATGTATATATATCAATTTTGTTAGATGAACGAAATTTCAACATAGGAATATGTTACTGGAAATAAACAACTTGTGTGGGAACAGCATCACATAAACCAATTAGAAAGCAAGAGCGCCCACTACCCCCAACACATGCCACTACTTCATGTTAACAGGGGTAAGGATTCCTACATAAAAGGGAACAAGGGCTTTCACCTTAAGGAAATTTCAACATAAGAATATGTTACTGAAAATAAACAACTTCTATGGAGAACAGGGTTACATGAACCAGTTACTGGAAATAAACTGGGGAACAGCGTCACATGAATCAGTTAGAAAGCAAGAGGACCCACTAGTGAAGATTCCCACATTAACCAGAACAAGGACTTTCACCTTTAAACCTGCTATCCTATTAGCAAAGAGTACTCACTGCAAGCCCAACAGTACCGAGGCCAAAGATAGCCACAGTTGATCCAGGTTCGATCTTAGCAGCGTTCCACACAGCTCCAATACCTACGGCCGAGGCAAATTACATATTAGCTGAACCACTTTTAAATCTAAAACAAAAGGAACTATCTGGGTCTTGTTTCCATGGTGCTTGGATATTGTTATTTTGTTATTTTCACCTGTGGCTATACCGCAGCCAAGCAAGCAAGCTCTTTCTAAAGGAGCCTCCTCATCGATCTTAGCAACACAAGCGTAGTCCACAACTGTATACTCGCTAAAGGTAGATGTCGCCATGAAATGGTAAACCGGCTTCCCTCCGATAGAAAATCGAGTTTTGTCATCATATCTCATGACTGATCTTGTGAGGTCAATTTTAAAATTTTGACACTGGTTCGTCTTACTGGATCTGCAGCAGACACAGGTTCCACACTCTCCAGTGAACAAGGGAATTACATGGTCTCCTTCCTTGAGATCCGTCACTCCTTCTCCCACACTCTCTACTATCCTGCAAGCGCAAAGGGAAACATAATTTTTTATTTGTTATAGATCTAATGATAATAATTTTGACGGTGTAGAATTGCAAATCGTGGAGGTTTTTCGCTAAAATAAAATAAAAATTATATTTGATGAAGATGCAGGCAAGGAGGAGTACCCAGCACCCTCATGCCCAAATATCCTAGGGAAAACCCCTCCGTTTTCCTCCTGCAACAAGAAAATTACTTTGGTAAGGTCATAATCCATCACAAAAATTTTAAAATTATAGAGACTTGTGGAATCTCGATTACGTTCAAGGCCCAGAAAGTGATATCGGTGTGGCAGAGGGAGGTGTGGGTGATTTTGATGCGCACTTCCATGGCCTGCGGGGGATCCACCTGCACCTCCTCCATAACCAACTGCTGCTTCGCCCCCCATGCTACTGCAGCTGCTCATTACACAATTTAAACACTAGATCCTTTAAAAACAATTGATAAATCGACAACACTAATCCCTCAAAAACAATTTAAACAGGGAAAAGTAACACAAAAATCTAAAGAAATTTTTGAAAGAGGAGCTTCTACCTCTGCAAGTGATGACTTTGCCGGCAGTGTTATTAGAGCAGAGATGGCCATTATTCCCAAGTTGTCCATTGCAATGATCCACTTTGTCAGAGTTCACAACACTGTCCTGATTTTCTCTTTTTGTTACTTCCATGTCGTTCTACCGACTATACTTGGGTGATACAATGGCACTCTGCTCTCTCTTCTACTTGGGTCAAGTGTCTGATTTTTATGCACGATGTAACTTGTCTAATATATAACGTGCCGCCTGTTGGTCATTCGCTGACCGGTAAGCAGGCACATTATATGGACTATAGAGGATTGCAGACGTCTGTATTTAGCATTTTGTCGTGAGGTGAACTTCGTCTTCAACTTCCAGAAGCAGTTCCCTTTCATGGTTAAAATACATATCCAGATCGAGAAAATAAGGCTTCATACAAACATTAATTAAGATTTTGATTGAGAATTAAGGCTTCATACAAATAATTTTTTAAGATTTGCCCACCTAGTGGGACTCTTTCTTATGACATCAAAACAAAAAACAGTAATCTTCAAGAACAGTGTAGTAAAAGCTTTGGATTCTTTTATAGGATTTAGGTTAAAGGGAATAGGTTAATTGATAAAGTGGTAAAAGCTTTGAATTCGGTTTAAATTAAAATATTTTAAAAAGATAAATCAATTGATGAGGTGGTAAGAACAATGTAATAGTAAAAGGCTTTGAATGTTTTTAAAGAAACTTTGATTCAAATTAAAATATCTTCAAATGGGAATAGACGGAGTTCATCACGCCAAATGGGAATATACTTGTTTATCTTCATTTTAGTCTCAGCTATGCAGCCTTCATAAAATGATAGTTTAATAATAGTGGGTTAAAAGACTATTATAATTTTTTTTATCAAAAAATTGTTGATTGAATTTTTAGATTTTGTAGGGTATTTAATATTATTATAAATGTAATTATATTATGGTAGTGATTGGTAGTTGAAAATTATAGAATGAAAGTAAGAAATTCATATAAAATAAAAAATATTATATTTTATTTAAAGTAGATTAATTAAAGAGTGTTTTTTAATTACATGGATAGGCATCTTATAATGGTAGTCAGTAAGGTCAGCCACTTCGTAAACAATATTAATATTTTATTAAAAACTTCGAAAGAAAATTATCCACCGACATTAAGGGTTACGGTGGATTTAAATTATTTAAAAAATATTTAAACTATTTAAACTAAAATGGTGCCCAAACTTTCTAATATTATTTTCTTATCTCATTTCTTGGGGTGTGATAGATAGACACCTCGAGATTGATAACTCTCGGGCGTTCCTCGAGATTAATAACTCTCGGCGTTTATATATATATATATATATATATATATATATATATATATATATTTTGGAAAATTTGAAAAAACTTTTATTAAAACAAAGATTAATTACAATTTGGGAAGAGATTTTTCCTAGCCGAAGTCAGAGAGAACCCATACTAACAATAGTAAAAGAAGATTTGCAATGGAGCCAAATTTCTTGAACCATTTACTAGCTAACAGGGGGATCGGTTTGGTCTGTTGATGCAACTTGTCGCGATATCACGACACTCTTTCTTTCTTCTCCTTTGGCCGCGAAAATGCAACATGTCGCGATATCGTGACACTTTTCTCCTTTGGCCGCGAAAATGCAACATGTCGCGATATCGCGACACTTTTCTTCTTTGGCCGCGAAAATGCAACATGTCACGATATCGCGACACTTTTCTCCTTTGGCCGCGAAAATGCAACATGTCACGATATCGTGACACTTTTCCTCTTCTGGCCGTGATGTTGCAACATGTCGCGATGTCGCGACACTTTTTCCTCCATTGGCCGCGACGAAGCAACATGTTGCGATATCGCAACACTTTTTCTCCTTGGGCAGCGACGTTGCAACATGTCGTGAAATCATGACACCTTTTCTTCCTTTGGCCGTGACGAAGCAACATGTCGCGATATCGCGACACTTTTTCTCTCTTGGTCGTGATGCTGCAACAGGTCGCGAGATCGCGACACTTTTTCTCTTTCGGCCGCGACGAAGCAACATGTCGCGACACTTTTCCTCTCTTGGCCGCGATGTAGCAACATGTCGCGATATCGCGACACTTTTTCTCTTTCGGTCGCGATGTTGCAACATGTCGCGATATCACGACACTTTTTCTCCTTTGGCCGCGACGAAGCAACATGTCGCGATATCGCAACATTTTTCTCCTTTGGCCGCGACGAAGCAACATGTCGCGATATCGTGACACCTTTTCTCCTTTGGCCGCGACGAAGCAACATGTCGCGATATCGCGACACCTTTTCTCCTTTGGCCGCGACAAAGCAACATGTCACGATATCGCGACACCTTTTCTCCTTTGGCCGCGACGAAGCAACATGTCGCGATATCGCGACACCTTTTCTCCTTTGACCGCGACGAAGCAACATGTCGCGATATCGCGACACCTTTTCTCCTTTGACCGCGACGAAGCAACATGTCGCGATATCGCGACACCTTTTCTCCTTTGGTCGCAAAAATGCAACATGTCACGATATCACGACACCTTTTCTCCTTTGGCCGCGAAAATGCAACATGTCGCGATATCGCGACACCTTTCCTCCTTTGGCCGCGAAAATACATGTCCCGATATCGCGACACCTTTCCTCCCTTGGTCGCGACGAAGCAACATGTCGCGATATCATGACACCTTTCCTCCCTTGGCCACGATGAAGCAACATGTCGTGATATCGTGACACCTTTCCTCCCTTGGTCGTGACGAAGCAACATGTCGCAAAATCGTGACACCTTTCCTCCCTTGGCCGTGATGAAGCAACATGTCACGATATCGCGACACCTTACCTCCCTTGGCCGTGACGGTGCAACAAGTCATGATATCATGACACCTTTCCTCCCTTAGCCGCGACGAAGCAACATGTCACGAAATCATGATCCCTTTCCACCCTTGGCCGCGATGAAGCAACATGTTGCGATATCGCGACACCTTTCCTCCCTTTGCTTTTTCTTTGATCGTTAGCTTAGGGACCTTTCAAGACCCTGCCTAATCACCTCATCCTCAATAGCCATGTCACTGTGCAACTGAACCCCTACCTCCTTCTCAGCACCCATCTTAGCTAGGAAGTCGACCGTTTTGTTTAAATCTCTACTCACATAAACTGGAATCACATCATCTAATTCCCTCCATAATTCTTTAATTTGAGTGACAAGAATCCTCAGCCTCCATGCTTTCAAAGCAAAGTTCCTCATGCAATCTAGAGCTCCAACCATTAGTTGAGAATCTGATTCAAGTATTATCCTCCTGTGGCCTTGTTTAACTGCCCAAATAGAAGCAGATTTGATAGCTATGGCTTCTGCTTCATCGTTTGTGGCTCTTCCCAAGCCTTGTAGATCCCAATAGAGCACTGTTCCAACATGATTCTGGCAAACCACTTCCAATTCTGGCTCTACCTAGATTGCATTTTGTAGCTCCATCAGTATTAATTTTAATCCAACCTTCTGGGGGTGGTTTCCAACTAGGTTTGTCCTGTCCCTCTTGCACTTCAACTCCCTCTTTCGTTGCCCCAATAACAACCTAAGTTTCCTCTTTAGCATAGACGACCACAGTTTCTGTGACTTTGCTCCAAATGACCTGCTAAACTCCATCTAACGAAGAAAAAGTTTCTCTAAAAATTCTAGCATTTCTCTCCAACCACACTTGCCACCAAATAAAGTTTAATCCAAGCTCCCACCCAATACGAAGAGTTTGAGATTTAAATCTACCCCTATTCCATATTTCCCAGATATTAATCCGATTCAAGTCACCATTAACTTGAATTTTATAATATAAAAAGCATCTCTCCCAAATCTGGCACGTGAAAGGGCACTCAAACATCAAGTGATCAGCGATTTCCTCGCTCTTGTAGCATAAGATACATTGAGATGGACCGATGATTCCTTTACATCTGAGATTATCAAAAGTGAGAATTCCATTATGCATGAACTTCCAGGCAAAAAAGTTTACTTTCGGCCAACCCTTGGAGTGCCAAATCTTTCTCCAATCCTCAACCTAATAAGTATGAGGTGGAGGCTCTGGAAGGATCTTGTCATATCCGTCCTTCACTGTGTAGACACCAAGGCTCCCATAGCCCCAAGCTAATTCATCCTCCTTGTCTCTACCTGTGAGAAATCTTTCTGTCAAGATTTTAGTCATGATGGGAGCCAATTTCGGAGGGATTGAAATTGGCCACTCATATTAAACTGCTTAAACTTATACTCCCCCAGCTGACTAGTGGTGAAATAACTTTCAATTTGGACCCATCCCTTGGCTTCTATGGCTGTTTTTATTGGTTGTAATTCAGGAAATTCAACAATGATAGGTGGGTATTGATCCCATGAATCTGTCCAAAATCGAGCCTTCTCCCCTCTCCCCACTTTCCAAAATAATCGATCTTTAACTACCTAAGATCCTAACTTGAGAGCCTGCCACACTAAGGATCCAGTACCATCCAAGGAGAAACGACCCACCTCATTTGGGTTAACATGTCCCAGATATTTAGTAGTTAGGATTCTACTGAATAAGGAAGTTGGTTGGGAAATCCACCTCCAGTAAAGCTTTCCAGCCAAAGCTTTATTATTTAGCTTGGATCTTCTCAGACCCAAGCCTCCTTTTACCTTGGGCTGGGTTACTTTATCCCAACCTACTAAGGCCCATTTCCTCTCTCCTTTTACTCCTTCTCATAGAAATTTTCTAGCCATCTTGTCCAACTCCTTCCATATAGTATGTGGGGCAGCCAGGATAGAGAATTTATAAATTGGCATGGCCTGAATAACTGATTGTAAAAAGGTTAATCTACCCCCATAGCCTAACCATTTGTGAGACCAATGATTCATTCTATCCTTGATACAATCCAAAAGATTCCTCCAGATATCTATTTTTAGTTTTTTAAAATGCAAAGGGACCCCCAAGTAAACCACTAGGAGAGAAGTCCTTGTGAATCCCAAGATCTCTAAAACTGTCTTGAAGCCTTTGATCAAGATTGAAAAAGACCACTTTGGATTTTTTATCATTGATGACTTGGTTTGTAGCCCTAAGGTAGACGTTGAGAGTATCTCTGATCATTCTTGCTTCTCTGAAGCTGGCCACTCCCACAAATCCTGTATCATCCACAAACTATAGGTGAGTCAAAACTTCCTCAGCCACCTTGATACCTGTTAGAAAACCTTGTTGTCTTCTCCTCATGAAAATTCTACCTAATCCTTCGGCCAAAATGAGAAAAATATAGGGAGAGCAAGGATCCCCTTGACGAAGACCGCGAGTGGCTCCAAACGGTTGCGAGGGAAGACCCTTGATTAACACTGAGTACGTCAGAGAAGAAACACAACTCATGACCCATTCTATCAAATCCTGAGAGAAACCAAAGGCTGCCATCATCTTTGACAAAAATCTCCACTCCACCCTATCATAAGCATTTGACATATCTAATTTTATGAACATTCCTTTATTACCAAATGTTTGCATTGAATGGATTGCCTCCTGAGCTAGAACCACCCCATCCAAGATCTGCCTACCCTCTACAAACCCCCCTTGCTCTGAGGAGATAACGTTATGTAAAAGATTTTTTCGTCGCTCAACCATTACCTTTGTGATTATTTTATATATCACATTGCATAAGGAAATAGGTCTATAATCTGAAATGTGTACCCCCTCCTCCCCTTTTGGAATTAAGGTAATGAAAGTATGATTTAATGCTTTAAGCATTCTTTTACTACCTCCGGACTCCTCTATAACAGCTATTACATCCTCCTCCAAGTTATCCCAAAAGGCCTGAAAAAACTCAATTGGAAAGCCATCTAGACCTGGAGTTTTTCCGGTGCTCATTCCAAAGACCACATTCTTCAGTTCCTCTTTATCAATGGGTTTAAGAAAGGTCTGATTTTCTTCTTCAGAGATAACGGAAGGTATGGCAGCAATAACGTCGTTTTGAGCCTCTTCATCTTGCACCATACTTTTCTTAAATAGTTTAGAAAAATAATCCATTGAATGGGAATGCATACCTGGAAGTGTATCAAAGGAGTGTCCATTCTCATCTTGAAGAGCTTCCATGTTATTCATCCGTCTCCTAGCATAGGCAGATCCGATGGAAAAATTTGGTATTTCTATCACCTTCTAATAACCAAGTGGTTCTTGCTTTCTCGTTTCCAAGTAGGTCTCCTCTTGGTTTTCAATGTCCTCAACCGCTTTACACAAGGCATCATCCTTGGATTTGAGCTGCTTAGTAATTGTTCCTTCCCTAAAGAGTTTTTGAACCTCATCCCATCCGGCCACCAAAGGAGCTCTTTGGACCTGGAAGTCTGTCTTGTTAGCTCGCCTCCATTGTTTCAGTTGAACTTTGACATAATGAAGTTGTTTGTGGAATCTCAACATTGTTGTCCCATATGCTGGGCGACCTTCTTCCCACCACTATGGATTTTTCTTTTGAAGTTCCTCTTTTTGTAACCAAAAATTTTCAAATTTAAATGGTTTGTGATGCTGCCTTGTCTTAATCCCTCCTTCCAACAGAATGAGAAAGTGATCTGAAACTGGACCCTCCAAAATCTAAAATTTTGTGTTCCATTTTACAAATGCCTCCTTTGAAACCAAAAAGCGGTCTAACTTTACCTTCCTGTTATGTGGCTCTCTCTTATTAGTCCAAGTATAGTTGGTTCCAGGGCATTTAATATCCACTAAGTGTAAAGCCTGCACTTGGGCAATCATAAATCGGTCCCCTGGGTCCAAAATTGGGGTTCCCCCTTCCTGATCTCTAGAGAACAATTTAGCATTAAAATCCCCAACATTAATCCAATCTAAATCTTCCCTTGAGATTCTCATGTTATGCACAACTTTCCATTGAAGCCTCTGACCATCAAGGTTTTGAGCCCCATAAAAATTTGTGATTAAAACATGTTCAACTGTGACATTATTCCTAAAATGTGAGGTGAGAACACCCCTCCAAGCTATATGTTCTATTGCAGTCCACTCAAGAGAGTTCCAAAGAGTAAAAATCCCCCCTGAGGCACCTTGGGCAGCCACTTCCATATGACCAGCACCTCTCCAAATTCTGTTAACTATTTTACACATAAGATCTAACGACATTTTTGTCTCCTGAATAAGCAAAAAATATGTTTTACATTTTTCTAAGAGTCTTCGAACAGCAGATTGATGGGTTCTATTGTTTAAACCCCTAACATTCCATGATTGTATAATCATTGGTTACCTTGAGAGCAGTAAGAATCTATTGGCCTCACCGATCCTCTAGTGATCAGTTTGTCTCCTTGAACTGCTAGCAATTCCTTATTTGATTTTCTACCCACTCCTTGAGAGTTGCTATTTTTTTATCTCTTTTCCACCTGAGTTATCCCTAAAGTTGGTTTTTATCTGTTCTTTTCTAGTATTCCCATGTTGACATCCTTAATTATAGGCTGCTCTTGGTTATGCACTATCAATGCCCCTGCACTCTCTAACTGCAGTAACTCACTGTGCTCAATTACCTGCTCTATGACGGGGGAAGATGAAAGAGGAGCTTGAACGTGGATGTTATTATTTTCAGTAATCCCATCCACTCCTTCCATGAATTGTTCCTCTTGGTCCACTAGTGATTTAAATATCTCATACCTATTGGCAGGCTTGAGTTGGGTTTGCTCTTTACCATATTTTTCTTTTTGCCTTCTCCTTCTCTTGGGGTCGTTCAAAACCATCTCTCTGAGCTTCTTTACCCTGAGAAGTATTGGTTGGTTCTTTGTTTATTGTTGACTTACCCTCCTTAGGAAGATTTGACATTCCTAGAGGAGCCTCCATTTTTGTGTTCATATTATTTGGGCAAAATCGGCCCAAATGCCCATATTTGTGGCAAACTCTGCATCTGAAGGGCAAAGCCTCATAATCCAGCTGTTGAATCCAAGATAGTCCTGCAAGTTCAAGTTCCACCTCTGCTGGTAAAGGCTGGCTAAGATCCATTTCCACACATATTTTTGCATAAACAATTGTGTTTCCTTCTATTGTGTCTTTGGAAACACCCAAATGTCTTCCAAAGGAATTACTGATAATTTCCAAAACCTGCTCACTCCAAAACTCCATTGGAAGTGCATACAGACGGATCCAAACCGGGACAGCAGTGGGTTCAATTCGAGGATCGAATCCCACTCTCCAGGGTTGAACAAATAATCCTGCCGAAGCATGATTCCTCTTTTCTGATTCGAAAGCCCTATTTTTATCGGCCAGAGAAGAAAAACTAACAATAAAATACCCATTGCTAATAAACCATAAAGAGTACTCACCATGAGGCTCCCAGTTTTGCCAGACCCAAGAATGCAAAAAATTCAGGGTAGGACGAATACCCTTGAATTTGCAGATCAGATCGTGATTGGCTCTGTATAAGACTGTTTCTTCGACCATCCTTGGCTCAATGACAATCTTGGGCCTTGATTCCGATTGTGACAAGCATCCATTGACTTGATGAGATGTTGTCGTAAAGAGCATTTTAAATGCAGTTCTTTGTGCTTCGTCAGTCTTGGAAGGAGATTTTTCTTTTAACAAATCGACATAAGAGCTATTTCTCCCTAGAAGTGGATCTGGAGGAGTCCCCATTGGACCCTCCTGGGGCAACAATCTTGCCTTCAAATCCACAGTAACCAGAAATCTCTTCGGCAACCCAACTAATGCCCTAGATTTTCCCTAGCTCCAGATATAGATATATATATTTTATATATCTAAGCTAATAAGTATTTTATCTCAAGTTGAAATGTATTAAAGAGTGGATTTCTTTAATAACAAGCATTGTATAGTGTTATATTACCTTTAAATTAAAATTTAAAAACATTTGAAATAATATATATATTGTTTTGATTTATATAAATTATTTAACATGGCTCTCACATGGATTTGAATTATACTTTGAAAAAATTAAAATAATTTACACATTTGTATTGATTTAATTTATATGAATTATTCATTGTCACCATTTATTTAATAATTTTACACATTATAATAATTTTTTAATGAATCAAAAAGAAGGTTCATAACAAATTTTATAAAATTTAAGCACTTTTATTCAAAATAAAAATAAATAGTTTATTGTTTCTTTGGTAAAAGTGTTACCATTTGTTCCAATAAAAAAAAGTGTTGGATCTAGTAGATTGGTAAGTTGGGACGTTTAGCGAGGGGAGACCTAGGTTCCAATCCCACGAGGTGCTAATGCATAACCAGTAGTCCGAATCGACTCCTCTGCATGTTGCACCTATTGATGATGGCTTGTTTCTTGCTTGTCCGACGGTCCCCTTCATGCTACGTGTTGACTCAGACTAACGAAGACAGTACAAACCCTGTGCGTCCGACGGTCCCCATCTCACGCCTGGTTACCATTAACCAGACGGTGGGTGTGTTGGAAGCGTTCGCTAATAGTTTTAACTCTGCCAGCGTTGAAAACCTTCGCTGATAGTTTGAACTCTACCAACTACGTTGTTGACAGTTACTAAAAATTGTGATTGTAATAATCCAAAAAATTTATAACCCTTTATAAAATCTAAATGTCGCTCAATTTCTCACAATGAGCCGATAGTGATGACTTTGTTTGCCGGCAGTGTTATTAGAGCAGAGTTGGCCATTTCCACATTGTCCATTGCAATGAGTCGGATAAGGATCCACTTTGTCAGAGTCGCTGTCCTGATTTTCTCTTTCCGTTTCTTACGTTACTTCCATGCCGCTCCTTGCAGGGGCAGCTCACTAGCTACCAACGACGCTTAGGTAATGCAACCTCACTCTTCGACAAGGTCAACTGTTTGATTATTCTGCAGAATATAACTTGCCTAATATAATAACGTACCGGTCGCTGACTGGTAACTTGTAAGTCATGCTCATGCACGGTATTATATGGATTATGGACTATGGAGCATCCCAAACGTCAGTATTTAGCATTTTGTTGCGAAGCACATTTTTTAAGATGGGCCCATCTAGCGACTCTTATGACATCAAATAAGAAAGTGGATTATGGACTATCGAGCATCCCAAACGTCAGTATTTTGCATTTTGTTGCGAAGCACATTTTTTAAGATGGGCCCATCTAGTGGGACTCGACCCGACTCTTATGACATCAAATAAGAAAGAGACCAGTACCCACTTGGCAGGGGTCTAGGTGTTTCTTGTAAATAGGTTCGGATACAGCTGTAGAGGCAATATGATCTGACATTCAAAGCCAATGCTGGTTATTTTGTAGGGGCGTTTTCATGGTTCCCTAATCAAATATACTGCAATCACTTATTATATAAGCACCCAATTGGAGTTAAAAAGGTTAATACTTATATTATACTCTCTGGTTGAGTCTGGGTTGTCACTGCTTTATAAAAAGAAACTCCACGGTTGCATCGATCCGAGAAGAAAAGGGCCAAAAGAAATCGGAGGGGAACCATGGAACCTCAAGATTTTTGCCTTCTACATATTCATAATTAGAACTACATATTTATTGTGAGTTGATAGTAATTTAATGTTGGTTAGCTTGTTGGTAAGTACATATTTATTGTGAGTTGTTAGTAATTTAATGTTGGTTAGCTTGTTGGTAAGTACATATTTATTGTGAATTGATAGTAATTTATTGTGAATTGATAGTAATTTATTGAGGGTAAGTTTCAGTAAGTTTTTTTTACTCAACAAATCAGGATTTATAAAAAAATTTCATGTAATTCAAAGATTTTTTTTGCCTTTTATATATTTATGATTAGAATTATTACTATTCTTTTTAATTTGAAAAAGATAAGTACATTAATAGATAGATAGGTATTAACGTGTAACGAAATTTCAATCATGGAATATGTCATTGGACTTGCATCATCACATTAATCGGTTAGAAAGCAAGAGGGCCAACCCCCCATGCACATGCCCAAACTGGATCTTAATAGGGTAAGGACGCTGGTTTGTTGGTTGTTGGGTTTAATTTTGTTTGAAGGATCAAGTTCTACTAACTTTTTCTTTATCCAACAAACTAAGATTTATAAAAGTCCATACAACCCAAAGATTTTTGTGATTTTACATATTCATGATTAAAATTATTACTATTCTCTTTTATTTGAAAAATATAGATCAGTTGATAGCAATTTAATGTTGGTTTGTTGGGTTTTATTTTTTTGAAGGATCAAAAGTTTTATTTACTTTTTCTTTACCCAACAAACTAAAATTTATAAAAGTTTTTCATACAACCCAAAGATTTTTTCCTTCTACATATTTATGATTAGAATTATTACTATTCTTTTTTTATTTGAAAAATATATGTCCGTTGATAGCAATTTAATGCTAGTTTGTTGGTTGTTCAGTTTAATTTTTTTAAAGGATTAAGTTTTATTGACTTTTTCTTTACCCAACAAACTAAAATTTATAAAAAAAATCATAAAACCCAAAGTTTATTGCCTTCTATATATTCATGATTAGAATTATTACTATTCTCTTTTATTTGAAAAAGATAGGTCAGTTGATAGCAATTTAACACTGGTTTGTAGGTTTGGTTTGTTGGTTGTTGGGTTTAATTTTTTTTGAAGGATCAAGTTCTATTTACTTTTTCTTTACCCAACAAACTAAGATTTATAAAAGTTTACTATTCTCTTTTATTTGAAAAAGATAGGTCATTTGATAGCAATTTAACACCGGTTTATAGGTCTAGTTTGTTGGTTGTTGGGTTTAATTTTTTGAAGGATCACGTTCTATCGACTTTTTCTTTACCCAACAAACTAAGATTTATAAAAAATTTCCATACAACCCAAAGATTTTTGCCTTCTGCATATTTATGATTAAAATTATTACTATTCTCTTTTATTTGAAAAAAGATAGGTCTGTTGATAGCAATTTAACACTCGTTTGCAGGTTATTAGGTTTAATTTTTTGAAGGATCAAGTTTTATTGAATTTTTCTTTACCCAACAAACTAAGATTTATAAAAGTTTTCCATACAACCCAAACAATATAGGTGGTTCGTTGTAGCATCATCCAACTACAAGAAGAGTGATGAATTAGTCTCCTAATATCTTATTATCCATATCCTGAGGAATGGAATACTCGAGGATTTATGTTATTACTTTATTTATTATTATTTTTTATTAATATTTCTTATACATTCATTGTGGGGTTGAATCTAGGTCTTACCACCAGACAAGTATTAACGTGGAATAAAATTCCAATCATAAAATATGCCACTAGACTTGCATAATCACATTCACTAGTGAGAAAGCAAGAGGGCCAACCTCCCACACACATGCCCAAACAATAGCATCCTTACCAATAGACCACATGCAAGAAAGTGAATCCATGATAAATTTCTTATCAATGGAATGAGCTTTTTTTAGTATAATAATTTTATCTTGATTTTTCAATGGTTACCGACGTCTTTAAATTTTTGAAATCAATGGTAAACTCTGTAATAAAAATGGTCAAATATAAGTGACATCAAAGGTGCGTGAAGTGGAGGTTCTATAAGAGGAGTGAGATCTAAGCAACAACTTCAAAATAATAATAATAATAATTTGAAGTTAAAACACTTACTATCGAACGACTTCAAAAACCCTAGCGGAGTAGCGATGATAGAGGTGCACGGAGTGGAGGTTCCAAAAGAGGAGCGGGATCTGAGCAACAACATTAGAGGTGTGTGGAACGAAGGTACAAGGGTTCAATGGAAGAGCAAGAGCTAGAATTTGAATGGTGGTGATCAGGGTGGGAAAGGATGGGAGTGGGAGACTTTAAATCTGGTTTGCATAGGTTTGTAGAAGGGTGGTGGGAGCTCTCGAAATATGTGGAGATGGCGGTTGGCTTGGATACGAATGTGACAGTTATGGGTCAGCTAGATGGCGTGTTTGTAGGAGATCCTAGTACTAGCTTTACGGGTCCTTCAGGAAGTCATGGACCATCAAACGGTAAGTTGGAGGTTGGGTCCCATTCCCATGGCCCACATTTTTTCCTTAAAAGCTTAAGCCTTAACATTTCTTATATTGTAGTGACATCTAAAGGTGTGAGGGAGACCACAAAATCTGTTTGCAACATATTACCTATGGAAAATGCCATTAACATCTCAAGTGAACTGGTTAAATTCACCATGGATGATGGTGGTTGTGACCTTATGGAAAAGTTCTAGAGAGCAAGGCTAGACTTGTATTCAATTCGAATATGGGCGCTAGCAAAGTGGAAACCTCTGGGCTCCATGGAAATTATAGTGACCCCTAGTTCTATGACAAGAGAGATATATTTTATGGAATCTAGAACCTGATTTTAAACCTCATACACAAAGGGTTAACTTTGTTCCTTTGTGGGTTTGTCTCCTTGCTCTTCCTTACTATCTTTGGCATGAAGATGTGTTGAGAGGTGTGGCCAAGGCTATGGGGGATATCCTTCTTATTGATCCTATAATCAAAGCCAAATCAAGAATGGTGTACGCAAGAATGTATGTTATGATAGATTCAGAGGCGGATCTTCCCTCTTCTATCAAACTTATCTCATTCCTAGGTACTTGGGACCAACCCATTGTTTATAAAAATAGGCTAATTCGATACTATGGTTATGGAAAAATGGGTCACCACGTGAACCAATGTCCCCTCAAGGCATATGTAGAGAAGGAAAAGAGATATGCAAGAACAGAATGGATCAAAAATGAGAACTCAGACCAATTTCTCTCAAAGGATTTGGGTGGTAATTCCTCAAAGGTGGGGGAAGGAGAAGCTCAACCCTAGATGGACAAGGTTCAAAAGTTAAAGGCTCTAGTGGAGGAGATTTTGCAACCCTTTGAATTGATCCTAGCCAACCTGGTGGTAATTGAGAATGTGTTTAAGAAGAAGAATGTAGCCTCAAAACTTGGTGTTATTGAGGTATGTTAGTCAGATATCATTTTTGAAACCATTGTTTCTAAGGCTCTTCATAATTCCTTTGATGGGATTTGTATTGGTTTTTCTCTTGAGGAGCTTGTGATTTAGTTGGTGACCCTTGAGGTAGGGTCTTCGATTAGATCCCTAAAGACCTATCTAGAGAAAGGTTCTTCGGGTCCTAAAACTCAAAGACAAAGGAAGGAAAATGTGGATGTGGGTGTTGAGAAGAAGTTAGGAAAGTCCCCTAACAAGTTTGTGAGGAAGATGGAAATAAATTTAGATATCACAAATGGATCTAAAGCTTTGCTCAAACTTGAAAAAGGGAAGGTTGTAGGAGTAAAACAACTAAAGCTAGAATATTTCTATCAGAGTAATCATGGGGTGTTTGAGGGAAAGAAATCTAATTCTAAATCTTGTAAATGAAGTGCCTCTCTTGGAATGTTAGGGGCCTGAATGGGCTTTCTAAATAATGGGTGGTTGCTTCCTTGCATAAAGAAATTTTGCATGATATTGTTTTCTTACAATGAACCAAGTTGGATGGTCAGGATATAGAAGTTGTTAGAAGGATTTGGAACAAAACCCATTTTACTGCAAGCCCAACCAATGGTTCCTCTAGGAGACTCCTTTGTCTTGAGGATGCCAATAATTTTGAGGTCTGTGTAATTTCTTCCTTGAATAGGATTATTAATATTCTCTTCTATAATATAGAGAGTAATAAAAGGTGGGTTATGACTAATGTGTATGTGCCAAACTTTGGGTCTCATAGAAACTTGTTGTGGTAAACTCTCAGTTCCATGAGAAGGATTTTTGCTCAAGAAGCCTGGTGCCTAGCAGGGGATTTTAATTCCCTTCTATTTTTATGTGGATAAAAAAGGAGAAACTCCCCAATCTCAAAAGGCATGGAAGATTTTGTGAATGGCAATGAGCTATTGGATCTTGAGTTGAAGGGTTCAAGGTATACTTGGAGAAATAGGGGAGTGGATAACCAACTCATCCAAATTAGGTTGGATAGGGTTCTTGTCTCCAAGGAGTGCCTTTCACTGTTTGGGAATTTGTCTCTCTGTTCTCTACCCAAAACTGGCTCAAACCATAAACCCTTATGTTTTGAAGTGGATCAAGAAGAAACTAGATTCCCCATGCCATTCAGGTTTGAGGTAATGTGGTGCCTTCATCCTTAGTTGGAAGCTGAAATAAAAAATTGGTGGTCGACAAGGGTCCAAGGCTCCGACCTTTCCAAAATTGCAACAAAGCTTAGAGTTGTTAAAAGCGGCCTTAAAGAATGGAATAAAAGGGTTTTTGGGAATATTTTACAAAAGAAGAAAGACCTAAAAAATCAACTGAAAGCTATTGAATCTAAGATAGAACTTGGAAATCAATCTCAAGAGATCAGATATAGAGAAAAGGAGGTGTTGGTCAAATTTCATAACACTATTGCCAAGGAGGAAATTTTGTGGAAACAAAAGTCTAGGGCACTTTGGCTAAAGGGGGGAGATAAAAATTCTAAGTTTTTTCACATCACGACCTTGAAGCACAAATACGCCAATAGGATTAGAGAAATTCAAAAAGCTAATGGATCTAGTGCTACTCACATTAAGGATATAAGAGCTGAGGTTGTGGCTTTTTTTAGAAATATCATTGGGATGGAAGAGGTTTGTAATGAGGAAGCCCAAAATAAGTTGCTTGGTAGTATTCCCAACCTTGTCACGACTGATATAAACCAAGCCCTTATCTCTCCCTTCAACGATGAGGAAGTTAAAGTTGCTATATTTGTGATGGAAAGAATGAAGGCTTCGGGTCCTAATGATTTTTCCCATCTTTTTTTCTAGAAGTATTAGAATATTGTGGAGAAGGATATTGATGATGCCCTTCGAGAGGTCCAAACCACCAATTATATCCCGTTCGAGTGAATTATTATTTTTTAACTTTGATCCCCAAGACTATTGGTGCAAAGGACTTTGGTGCCTTTAGACCCATCGTCTTATGTAACATTGTTTATAAAATTTTGACAAAGGCCCTTGTTAACATATTAAAACCTTTTCTTCCAGCCTTGATTGATTCAACCTAAAGTGGATTCGTGCTAGGGAGACAGATCTCAAATAATATCATAGATGTCTATAAAATCCTTCATTCAACTGATAAAAGTGATAGATCTAGTCTCCTCCTCAAACTAGACATGAACAAAGCTTATGACAAGGTTTCATGGGAGTTTTTGTTAAAGGTTTTAGGAAATTTTGGTTTTTGCCAAAGTTGGATAAAACTTGTCCATGCTTGTATCTCTTATGCTAAGTTTTTGGTATTAATAAACGAATCCCCATCAGGTTATTTTTCAAGTCTAAGAGGTATTTGCCAAGGGGACCCCTTATCCCCTTACATCTATTTCTTAGTCGTAAAATATATGGATAGGGCTATCAAGTTAGAACCCTTTATGGAAGGTATCAAACCCACTTTACCGATGGATCCTATTTCTCATCACCAATTTGCAGATGATGTTCTACTCTCCCTCCTTATTACCCAAGTAAATGTTCTAAAGGGAATCTTGGAGGTATTTGAAATTGTAGCTGAGCAAAAGATAAATTATATGAAAAGCAAAATATTCTTTCTAAATACCCCCTTAGCAAGGCATAGGATAATTACTTGCATATTGGGTTGTGATGTGACTGCCCTCCTATCCCTTTACCTTGAAATACCTTTGTTTAAAGGCAACATATAAGATTTACTTTGGGAACTTGTGGTGGAATTATTGTAGAGGAAGTTGATCGAGTGGAAAAGATCCTTCCTCAATCAAGCTAAAAAGGCTACCCTAGTAAATTCTACTCTTCAAAGTATTCCAACCTTCTTCTTATCTATGTTCAGAAATCCTAACAAGATTTTATCTATGTTGGGTGTAATTTTTTGAAGGATCAAGTTCTATTAACTTTTTCTTTACCCAAAAAATTAAGATTTATAAAACTTTTCCATACAACCCAAATATTTTTGCCTTCTACATATTCATGATTAAAATTATTACTATTCTCTTTTATTTGAAAAGAGATAGGTCAGTTGATAGAAATTAAATGTCGGTTTGTTGGTTGTTGGGTTTAATTTTTAGAAGGATCAAGTTCTATTGATTTTTTTTTACCCAACAAACTAATATTTATAAAAGTTTTCCATACAACCCAAAAAATATAGGTGGTTTGTTGTAGCATCATCCAATTACAAGAAGAGTGATGAATTAGTCTCTTGATATCTTACTACCCATATCCTGTGCATTAGGAATAGAATACTTGAGGATTTCTATGGTTAATTTCTTTTTATTTTTCTTTTCTTTTTTATTAATATTTCTTATACATCCACTATGGGGTTGGATCTGGGTCTTATCACCAGACAAGTATTAACATGGAATAAAATTCCAATCATGGAATATACCACTAGAATCGCATCATCATATTAACCAGGTAGAAAGCAAGAGGGCCAGTCCCCCACATACATGCCCAAACAATAGCATCCTTATCAATAGACCACATGCAAGAAAGCAGATCTATGATAACTTTCTTATCAACAAAATGAGTTTTTTTTATTATAATAAATTTATCTTGATTTTTCAATGGTTATCGATGTCTTTAAAATTTTGAAATCAAAAGTAAACTCTATAATAAAAATGGTCAAAAAATAAGCGATGTTAGAGGTGTGTGGAGTGGAGGTTCCATAGGAGGAGCGAGATCTAATCAAATAACTTTGAAATAATAATAATTTGAAGTTAAAATACTTAATATCGAATGGCTTTAAAAACCCTAGCAGAGCAGCGATGATAAAGGTGCATGGAGTGGAGGTTCCAAGGGAGGAGTGGGATCTAAGCAATGACGTTAGAGGTGCATGAAGTGGAGGTACAAGTATTCAATGGAGGAGTGAGAGCTAGAATTTGAATGGTGGCGATCAGGGTGGGAAAGTGTGGGAGTGGGAGACTTTGAATCTAGTTTGCATGGATTTGCAGAAGGGCGATGGGAGATCTCAAAATATGTGGAGGTGGTGGTTGACTTGGATGTGAATGCCACAATTCTAGGTCGACCAAATGGTGTGTCTATAGGAGGTTCTAGTACTGGCTTCACGGGTCCTTCGAGAATCCATGAGCCATATGTAGAGGAGGAAAATTGCCCTATCACATACAATTCTCGACTAGATCCATTGGGAGTCAAGATGAACCATGGGGTGTGTTATATTCTTTACACTCAAGGACACCAAAAGGGATGGGTTCACCAGGAATGGTTTCAGGACTCATTCCAAGTCTGGGATGGGAATGTTTGATGTGTCAATTAAGCATACACCTATTATTTGGTCTTTCTAAACTAAACTATGAAAATGAAAGATCAATGAAAGACACACACACTGTAAGAAGACAAGAGCTAACCCTAGTATGATTCTATAATTCATTGATGTCTAGCCCTAGGATTGCAAAATAAAGTCTTTGAGCAAGGGTCCAAGGGAGTGCATAAACAAGATTAAAAATCTTATGCACACTATATGCTTTTATTATTTCAAATGCCAAAAATTCGATCAAATGCTTTTCCTTTACTTATAATCTAGGTTTTGGATAGAAATGAACAAAATCAAACACCAAACCACCTAAATATCTATTAGGGCACTTATCTGATCCGACAATTTATCCAAGCTTTATCTTGCATCCAAAATATCCAAAGGTTTCAAATTTTGCAAAATAACTTCACAAAATCCTAGAAAATTTGATTAGCATTTGGGGGTCTGCTTAGGTCTCTATAATACTGAGCTTGGAGGCACAACAGTCAAGCCCCCTTGGTCCTTTTAGTTTATCGTTCAAAATAAAAATGTATCTTTGACCTTTGGAACATGCAAAATAGAGTGAAATAGATATGTACTAGTAAAATGAAATGCAGACAGGATGGACACAATAGAATGCCAAAATGCAAATGCAAATCTAGGGTTTTAATGTGCAAATATTTCCCCCAATCGCTAATTTACCAAATTCGTGCCCTATAAAAGGGGAGCATGAATTTGGTTCAAATGCCCTTTTCAGTCCCTAAAACAATGAAAAACATAGTGCAAAACAACGAAAAATAGACTTGCAAAGCAAATAATGTAAACATAGAACCTGGTGAGCTAATGGAGAAAGCAAGGAGCAATGAAGAGGTGGAAGAAGTAATCCAAGAAGGTTTTTCTATCCAATCACCAAGGCTTATCCACTCAATCCCCAAGGGTAGCCAACACCAAAGCATAAAACAACAAAACAATGACTTGCAATAGAAGGACACTTATTAGCATGAGGAAATGAGCGAGTCAAGAATTAGAACCTCTAAAGAACTTGTTGTGGTTAAATAGGGAATCCAAACCCTTATTTATAAACAGTTTGGAGGGCAAAATGGGCAAGAAAATAAAATTTCACCATGGGCAAAGGTTGACCCCAAAATGATCTGATAAGGGGAGGGGTTTTAGTGAGAAAACCCCCTACAACACCAAATTTGTGCCTCATCATTATAGGGCATGAATATGACAAGACAAATTCATGCCTCGTATGGATCGAGCATGAATTTGGTAAATCTAAGGAAACAAGGCAAAGGGAGAAGAAAAAAAGGTCCCAAATTTGCACTTAGCAAGTTTGGGTGGTTGACTAGGGATCTAAGGAAGAATTGACTCATTTTGGTGGGTCAATTTTTTGTGTCTATACCATCAAACGATAAGCTGGAGGTTGGATCCCATTCTCATGGCCTACGGTTTTTCCTTAAGAACTCAAGCCTCTATATTTATTGTGTAAAGGTCCAAAGAAGACCTTCTCAAAATCTATTTGCAGCATATCCCCTATAGGAAATGCCATTAGCATCCGAGTGCACTAGTTAAGTTTACCATGGGTGATGGTGATTGTGATCTTGTAGGAAATTTTTAGGGGGAAAGGCCAGACCTGGATTCATTTCAAATATAGGTGCTAGCAAAGTGGAAACCTCTAGGTTTCATGGAAATTATAGTGGTCCCTGGTTCTATGGCAAAAGAGGTCTATTTTTGTGGAAGCTAAAACCTAATTTCAATCCTCATATGCCAAGGGTTAACTTTGTACCTTTGTGGGTTTGTCTCCCTACCCTCCCTTACTATCTTTGGTATGAGATGTGTTGAGAGGTGTGGCCAAGGTTATGGGGGGTCTCCTTATTGATCCAATAACTAGAGCCAAATCAATATTGGATCTTCCCTCTTCTATCAAGCTTATCTTATTCCTAGATACTTGGGACTAGGTCATTATTTACAAAAATTGGTCAATCTAGTGCTCTGGCTATAGAAAATTGGGTCACCAAATAAACCAATGTCCCATCAAGGCATAGACAGAGAAGGAAAAGAAATATGTAAGAATAGAATGGATCCATAAGGAGAACTCAGGACAAGCCCCCTCAAAGGATTTGGGTGGTAATTCCTCAATGGTGGGGGAAGGATAAGCTTAACCCCAAATGGACAAGGTTCAAAAGCTAAAGGCTCTAGCGAAGGAGATTTTGCAACCCTCAAAATTGATCCTAGCCAACCTGGTGGTGATTGAGAAGGCATCTAAGGAGAATACCGTAGCCTCAAAGCTTGGTGTTACTAAGGTATGTCAGTCAGATATCATTTTTAAAACCATTGTTTCTAAGGCTCTTCTTCATAATTCCTTGTATGGGCTTTGTATTGGTTCTGCTCTTGAGGAGCCTATGATTTAGTTGGTGACCCTTGAGGTAGGATCTTTGATTAGCTCCCCAAAGACCTATCTAGAGAAAGGTTCTCTAGGTCCTAAAACCGAGAGATAAAGGAAGGGAAATGTGGATGTGGGTGTTGATAAGAAGTTAGGAAAGCCCCCTAACAAGTCTATGAGGAAGAGAAAAATATATTCTGAGATTGTGAATGGATCTCAAGCTCTACTCAAACTTGAAAAAGGGAAGGCTATAGGAGTAAGATATCTAAAGCTAGAATCTTTCTACCAGAGTAACCATGGGGTGTCTGGGGAAAGAAATCTAATTCTAAATCTCATAAATGAAGTGTCTCTCTTGGAATGTTAGGGGCTTGAATGGGTTTTCTAAATAACAGGTGGTCACTTCCCTACATAAATAAATTTTACATAATATTTTTTGTTGCAAGAAACCAATTTGGATGGTCAGGATATAGAAGTTGTTAGAAGAAGAATTTGGAAAGAATTCCATTTTTCTGCAAGTCCAACCAATGGTTCCTTTGGGGGACTCCTTTGTCTCTAGGATGCCAACAAGTTTGAGGGCTCTGTAATTTATTCCTCATATAGGATTATTAATATTCTCTTCTACAACAGAGAAAGTAATAAAATATGGGTTATGACTAATGTGTATGCGCCAAAATATGGGTCTAATAGAAACATGTTGTGGCAAACTCTAAGTTCCATGAGAAGGATTCTTACTCAAGAATCATGGTGCCTAGCAAGGGATTTTAATTTCCCTCTATTTTTTAGGATAAAAAAGGAAGGAACTCCCAAATCTCAAAAAGCATGGAAGAGTTTACAAATTTTGTAAATGACAATGAGCTATTGGATGTTGAGTTGAAGGATTTAAGGTATACTTGGAGCAACAAGAGAGTGGGTAACCAACTCATCCAAATTAGGTTGCACGGGGTTATTGTCTCTAAGGAGTGCCTTACACTATTTTGGAATCTGTCTCTCTATTCTCTACCTAAAATTGGCTTTGACCATAACCCCTTATGTTTTATAGTGGACCAGGAAGAAACTAGATTCTCTAGGCCATTTAGGTTTAAGGTAATGTCATGCCTTCATCCATAGTTGGAAGCTAAAACCAAAAATTGATGGTCGATAAGGGTCTAAGGCTCCGACCTTTCCAAAATTATGATGAAGATTTGAGTTGTTAAAAGAGGCCTTAAAGAATGGAATAAAAGTATTTTTGGGAATATTTTGCAAAATAAGAAAGATCTAAAAAGTCAACTAAAGGCTAATGAATCTAAGATAGAACTTGGAAATCAATCTCAAGAGATCGGATATAAAGAAAAGGAAGTGCTGGCAAAATTTAATAACACTATTGCCAAGGAGTAAATTTTGTAGAAATAAAAGTCTAGGGAACTTTAGCTAAAGGAGGGAGATGAAAATTCCAATATTTTCACATCATGGTCTTGAAGCACAAAAGTTCCCATTGGATTAGAGAAATTCAAAAAGTTGATGGATCCAATGTTGCTCACATTAAGGATATAAGAGCCGAGGTTGTGAATTTTTTTAGAAATATTATTGGGGTGGAAGAGGTTTGTAATGAGGAAGCCCTGAAAAATTTGCTTAGTAGTATTCCAAACCTTGTCATGGTTGACATGAACCAAACCCTTGTCTCCCCCTTCAGCGATGAGGAAGTTAAAGATGGTATCTTTGTGATGAAAGGAATAAAGTCTCCAGGTCTTGATGGTTCCCCCCTATTTTTCTAAAAGTATTGGTATATTATAGGGAAGGATATTTTTGATGCCCTTTGAGAGGTCCAAACCACCAATCATATCCCATTCTGAGTGAATTCTATGTTTCTTAACTCTGATTCCCAAGACTGTTGGTGTAAAGGACTTGGGTACCTTTAGACCCATAAGCTTATGTAATATTATTTATAGTATTTTTACAAAGGCCCTTGTTAATAGATTAAAACCTTTTCTTCCTGCTTTGATTGATTCAACCCAAAGTGGATTCATGCCAAGGAGATAATTCTTGTATAATATCATAGATGCCCATGAAATCCTTCATTCAACTGATAAAAGTGGTAGAGCTGATCTTCTCCTCAAATTAGACATGAACAAAGCTTATGATAAGGTTTTGTGGGAGTTTTTGTTAAAGGTTTTGGGAAATTTTATTTTTTACCAAAGTTGGATAAAACTTGTCCATGTTTGTATCTCTTCTACCAAGTTTTCAGTCTTAATAAATAGATCCCTAGCGAGGTTATTTTTCAAGTCTAAGAGGTATTTTCCAAGGGGACCCCTTGTCCCCTTACCTCTATATCTTAGTGGCAAAAGCTCTGGGTAGGGCTATCAAGTTAGAACCCTTTGTGGAAGGTATCAATCCCACTTTTTCGATGGATCCTATTTCTCATCACCAATTTGTAGATGATATTCTACTCTCCCTCCTTGCTTTAGTTGAATAACATAAGCTTATACTGTTATAAGATCAAACTTTTACTTATCTTTCCAAATGATAACAACAATAATATCAATGTAGTAAATGAAATAATACACAAATCATCACACACATGAGAGACACAAATTTAACGTGGTTCACCCAATATGGGCTATGTCCACGAAGAAAATCTTTCTTATAAAATTTCCTCAACCAATATCTTGGGAACTAATTCCCTATTACAATGTTTATGGGCACCAACCAAAAGGAGACACCAATCCCCTATGCTCAAGTTTGTGGATCTCTATCCACAAGAGATACTAATCCCCTATGCTCTGGTTTGTGTACCTCTATCCATAGGAGACACCAATCCCCTTTGCTCAAGTTCATAGACCTTTATCCACATGAGACACCAATCCCCTCTACTCTAGTTTATGGACCTCTATCCACAGGAGACACCAATCCCCTCTTGCTCTAGTTTGTGGACCTCTATCCATAGGAGACACCAATTCCCTCTGTTATGGTTTATGGACCTCTATCCATGGGAGACCTCTGTCCCCACTACTATAGTTTTCTTCAAGCCTTTACACAAGGCTTGCTCTAAAGCCTGCTCTTAACTCTGTTCAAATCTACTCCAAGTATACACAAAAGACTTGCTCAAATTTGCTTACCAAAACCCGCTCTAATCTCTGCTTAGATCTGCTCCAATTCTACACACAAGACTTGCTCAAATCTACTCATCAAACCTGCTCTAATATATGCTCAGATCTACTCCAAGTCTACACATAAGACTTGCTCAAATCTCTGCTTAGATATTCTCCAATCTCTTCTCAAATATGCTCCAAGTCTACACATAAGACTTGTTCAAATCTATTATAAGTAATGTTTTGAAAGGCACCCCCAATCCTTAGATTTAGCAATAAGACATTAAGAAAAAATGAGTTGGATTCCATGAATCAAACCTGAAAATCCAATAAAACAACCTTCTAGAAAATAAGTCGTAGATTTTTATCAAGCAAATACAAGAGATTGTCCCATGGTCAAAACACCATGTACTTTAAATCTAAAGCAATGTAGAAAAATAGCAGAATAATAAATTTATAAATAAAAATTGCCCAAACTAAAGCATTTGTTGCCTAACATGAAAGGAGAACAGAGGAATCTTGTCATCACAATCAACAAATCTATCCAAAAAAACACATAAGAGGAGAACCCTTCATGAGAATATTCGGTTTAATAAAATAACACTAGAAATACTGGCCAACAAAATCCACAGCCTAAAACCCATCCAAGAGATTTGCACAAGAAATTCCATGAAACCCGCAAATCTCATTGGAGCCAACCAAAAAAGATTCAAGAACAACCACTCTCAGATACAAGAAAAATGAGATAGCAATATTTCACATCGCACCTGAGAGGGAGAAGGGTAAGATCCAAAAAAAATAAGCCTTAAAACCCTGGTATCAAACACACCACCATTGCTGGAACTAGAGAAAGATATCTCTTCAGACCGCCAAAGCTAGGAAACCCACCAGAGACATGGGGTCAAAAGTTGAAATCCACCACAACATAACAACCCACTTTCACCCCAATTGATTTAGGTTAGTATTTGGACCTGTCTCCCCAAAAAAACTAGATAGAGCAAGAAATTACTGAACCTAGAAGAAAGTGACACAAACCAGCCACAAACCCACTACTGGTAGAGAACCCTAGCAACAGAGCCATCCAAGCATCATCCAACCAGAGCAGCCAAGCCATCAAAGTTGAAGCTAGCCAAGGGAACACCGTCAGATTTATGTAGCCAAACACCATACGGGTTTGGGTTAGTAGATGACCCTTCCCTGTCCTTGGAAAGCTAGAAAAAACATGAAACTATCAAACCCAAAAAAATGCTGCATAATCCAACTAAGTCCTCGAAACTAGCAAACAACCCAAAAAATGCAGCCACCCAACACACCCACCAACCAAAGCGAGAGACAACCAAGGGGTCAACAACTATAATTTTCCATTGTATTATAATGACCTAGGATCACCCCTACAGGTTTGGGTTAACATTCGACTCTTTGCCCTAGATAAAAGTGATAATGCCAAATCCATAAGAGAGCAAAATATACCAGTAAGACCCCTAGCAAGCAAAATACCTTGGTCACAAACACCAGTAGAGAAACTAAGCATGACTAGTAGCTAGATTCAGAATGGAATAAAGGAGACCTCCGGCTCAAAGGGTTTTAGAGCATCGAAGCTAGAGCAGGAGTGAAACCCTCACGAAAGAAACCCTCACGAACCCTCTCTGCCATGGTGAGGCTTAGGCCCTCTCTATCATTCTTCCATTTTGCTCAAACAAACTATTCACTTGTAAACAATGGTTAATAATAAAAATTAAGTATTATTTAAAATAAATTTAATTACAACCTTAACTTAACTTTATTGCATTAAGCATTTCAAATAAAATAAAAGCCTTTTTTTTAGTTTGTATACATTACACCATCTTCTAGTTGAATATTTTCTAAACTAGTTGCAAGTTCATAAAATAAAAAGGGAATTATTAATAGGTTAAAATCTATACTAACAATTGGTTGGAATTCATCTAATAATATAGTGTTTTATTAACTTAAGGGAAAAAATCTTAACTTTCATGCACCTTTCTATGTTAATTTGTTAAGTTAAATTTTAGGGGTTAGAAGAAAATACTTGGGTATTATAAAATATTTATTAAAAAATGATAATAATTAAATGCTAAATAAAGGCTAGATATATAAACTAAATGGAGTGGTAAATTATTTAGTAAAAATAAAAATGAGAATATATTAATATTACAATTATAAAATATAATTATATTTATTTCAAATGATTTTAATTTAGTCCATTGATTTTTAAGAAGAAAATTAAGGTTTGGATCTTGTCAAGTGATACACACAAAATTATTAAGTTGTAATACCGCCATTTGGTCATGATGCAATCTCTTGTATAACCCATTAAGAAAAATAATAATGATTATTATCTTTTAAAGAAAGGTTGTTATGTGAAACATAAAGATTCTTAGGAATAATTTCTCTAATCAACAATCTATTTGTGTAGCACAATTGGTGATAGTCTTGGGTGTTGGTAGAGGTTGATCCAGGTTCTATTCTCCCTGCCTCCATACTGCAGATATATGGTGTAGCTGGGAATGTCTTGTGCTGGTAGAGGTCGACAAGGCTCCATTCCTCTGCACCCACCTTGTTAATAGGGGTCCAAGCCCCTCTAAAAATATTGTGTTTACCCTAAATAATTTATCCACGTGTTGTAGGTGAGTTGTAGAGGGTGGGGCAATCCTCCAAGGGAGGTCCCTAGTTCGAATCTCCACCCTACCAAACATGTTGTAGGTGAGTTGTAGAGGGTAGGGTAATCCTCCAAAGGAGGTCCTTGGTTTGAATCTCCACCCTACCAAACGCACATTCAGTATCCAAAATCTAGTTGATAATATTGGTGCAATCAGGGTCGGGCGTGACTCCCGAATGATTTTGACGATGTAGAACCCATTGGTCATGGTTTCTTAGACCAAGGCGGCCCCGCAAGTGGTTTTTCGCTAAATTAAAAAAACATCTCTAATCAATATTTTTCTTGTAAAATATGTAAGTCCACACATAAACATAAACATATTTTACATTCTATGATAGAATGTAAGAGAAGTGTATTGATATTTAGGGCGATTTACATAAGAAATTATAAGTGGGATTAATTAAAGAAAAAGATCAAATATAAATAAAACTAAAAAAATAAGAAGTTAGGAGTTCATATAGAAGGTTTGTGTATAACTAAACAAAGAATAAAAAATATATATTTATTGGTGGTAAAAATAATTAGTATAGGTTATATATAAAATTATCAAATGGAAGGAGCCAAAAACAAGTACGAGTGTGAGCCGATCAAAAATAAGTATAGTCGAGCAAGTATAGCCGAAAGCAAATGTGAGTGCAACTAAAAGTATGTAGTTAAAACTGAGTACGAGTGTAGCCAAAAGTGTGCAGTCAAAAGTGAGTGCGAGAAGAAGCTAGGAGTGAGTGCAACCAAAAGTGTGAGTCTGAGTGAGTAAGGAGTGAGTGTAGCTAAAATCAAGTTTGAGTGTGAGTTCATATGAAAGCAAGTGCGAGTGCGGCCAAAAGTGTGCATTCCAAAGCGAGTGTGAGCGCAAACCAAGAGTGATTATAGCCAAAAGCATGAGTGTGAGTGAGCCAAGAGTGAGTGCAACCAAAAACAAGTGTGAGTGCGAGTGCAACCAGAAGCAAGTGCGAGTGCAGTCGAAAGTGAGTGCGAGTGTAGCCAAATGATCGAAAGTGAGTGCTAGTGTAGCTGAAAGTGAGTGCAAGTACAACCAAAAGTGAGTGTGAGTGTAGCTGAGAGTGAGTGTAGTTGAAAGCAAGTGTGAGTCTAGTCAACAGTAAGTGCAATCGAAAGCAAGAGCGAGCACAAGTCAAGAGTGAGTGTAGCCAAAAGTATGTGATCCTAGAATGAGGAGGAAGTGTGAGCAAGGAAGCAAAAAGTAGAAAATAAAGTGTGATCAAGGAACAAGTGCCACTTCTTGTTCCAGATCTTAGAAGAATTTAAAGGATTTATTTGAAGAATATTTAGGTAACATGGAAAGAAATTCATTTATAAAAGTATGAATGACCAAGTTGGAAGTATGGATGCCCTAGATAACATTAAGAGGAAGAGCGAATCTATGGCAAACCTAGTCCAGGTAGCAGATTCTACACCAGAAGTGATTATCAAAGATGAGATGATTGAGAATGATATAATGGTTCTTAAAATTAGAGGGTTAATATGTAAGTTTTATGGATATTGGCTAGGTTTTTCTAAGATTCAAAATTGGATCAAGTGGAAGTGTGTTTTGAATTCAAATTACTCCATGACATTTCTTCCAAAAGGATTTTTCCTCGTTGTTTTCTCCAGTTTAGATTAAGGGATAAAATAATGGATGGATGCCCGTGGTTTAGGGGTAAAGATACATTATATTTAAGACCTTGGAGTGAGAATTTTTCTATGGACACATAAACTATTAAAAGGCTTCCAATATGAATTAGGCTTTTTGGACTTCCTTATCAACTCATCAATAAGGAGGTTTTGAAGAATATTGGTAATACTCTAGGTGAATTCATCTAGGAGGGACCAACTACTAAGGAGAGAAGGCATTTTGTATACACTCGAATATGTGTTGCCATGGATATTTCTAAACCTTTACCGTAGTCAATTAGGATTAAATTTGAATCAAGAGAATGGGATCAACAAGTGGATTATGAAAACATTGCATTTTGATGTCATAAATATCATGAAACTAGGCACATGGAAAGAGATTGTAAAGTAAAAACAGAGGAAGAGATGAAAGTTTTTGGGCATAAGGGTAGCTTCAATTTGAAACAAAGAGACCATATCATAGGAGAAGCTAAGTCAAATCAAGGATTTTCCACTCTTGAGAAAGTGGCTAGAAAAATCCCTCTGCATCATGAGATGGCAAAGGCCATTACAATTCACTTGAATCAACCATTAGAAGAAAAAATGATATGGGGGATGAGGAAGTACAATTCACAAGTTCAAATATAGAAGGAGCTAAAGGTGTGAAGGAAGAGGGAAAGGCAAATTTAAAAACAAAGGAATATGGGAGGACAAATTTTAAAGCAAATGAGGTGAAGGGGGTCAAGCTTAATCTAGGTAAATCACCTTTATTATCCTCAAGTAGCTTAAAATATTCTCATTACAATAAAAATGAAAGTAGTACAAAGTGTAAACCTTACACTTTAGGATTTCAAGAGCAGTATAGTCAAGAAAATCTTGAGGATATCCAAGGAAATTTAGGGTTTTCAGGTCAACTTAAGAAAGTGATGACTTTAGAGGATCATCTTTGTAGTTTAGAGTTTTCAGGGCAACATAAAGAAGAAAATGTTGATGAGGCTATTCCTTGCACTTTTGACTCTTTAGGGCAACATAAATATGTAGAAGATAAGTCTCATTTTGGATAAATATTAAATAATAGAAGAGATTGATGAATATGAGAGTGATGGTGGTAATAGAAGAAGGAGAGGAAGGCCATCAAAGCAGGAGCAAAGTGAAATAGAAACTCAAAAGGATATTGATCTAGGAAGCCAAATAAAAATATCACAGTGTTAACAAGAAGTAGGGCTAAGCCCACTAATAAAAATAAAAAGTGTTGATGAAAATGATATCATGGAATATTAGGGGTATGAATAAAACCCCTAAAAAAAGAGTTATTAAGGAATTAATAGGTTGTTATAGCCTTGAGTTTATTTTAATACAATAAACAAAATTAAGCAATGAGGAATGTAATGATACTTTTAAGAAGATTTGGAAGACAGATGATTGTTTAGCAATTTCTTCTACAAAAGCTTCACGTGGTATTACAATAATATGAGACAAATGCAAATGGGATGGACAACTACTAGAAGCAAAAAGTAATTGGGTTGTTGGATTACTTTGCAAGAAAGTAGAAAGCATCAAAGTTGAGGTTATAAATGTATAAACTCCAACTATAGTTACTCCTTGTGAAAGATGTTGGAAGGACCTTAGCTTTTTTTGTCAAATACAATAATGATTCATTGTGATCTATGGATTCTTGGGGGTGATTTTAATATTGTTCTATCTCCTTTGGAAAAGAAGGGTGGCATTCTCTTGGGGGTGATTTTAATATTGTTCATCATCTATTACTAGAGGCAATCTCCTGACAGTGTGAGCATATTTATAGAGAAGGAAAATGGGTAGCAAATAAATTAACGAATTATTGTGTTGATTTTCATCACGGTGAAATTCAAATTTTAGAAGGCAACTGGCCAAGTGAGATTTTATGTCTTAATCAAAATGATGTCAAGGAGCTGATTGTGAAAACATAGCACTTTGAGGAAGTTGAAAAATATATTTAAGAGAAAAAAGAAATAAAAAACTATGATAAAAAGGTATGCTGCAATAAATGTAATATTTTGGTATTTTGATGGAAGTGGCCCCCAATAGAAGCCACATATAACCTATTAAAAAAATCATCAAATGGTAGAAACTTAACTAATTAATTATCTCAACATTAAAACCAAAAAATAAGATATTAAATCTTAACAAGATATAAAATGTTGTTATCATACTAACTTATTAAATATCATAGTTAAGTCAATCAACTATAACTAATAAGTATTAAAATTAAATATTTTAGACTGATATAAACAAAATTCTCAAACATTGATGTTGTGCTACTATAGCAAAGTAAAGGATTTGTGGTCAATTGATATAGAAAAACCTTGCATATATTCATTATACCCTATTCTTGCACACACATATGAAATTACGGTATGATGAATTAATATAGGAATAAAATTGTATAGTTATAAGTTTGACTAACCAGGATAGTCACTAGAGTGACCAACTATTGATAAATTACTCTTATATAAAAGACTGTTAATAAGGACTAACTTTTAGCAAAATCTTATAGTTGAGGCTAGTATGGTCATTACATTTTCACATTAAAAGTCTTATTATATACCAAATCCATAATTTTAAATGCAAAATATATTATCACTATGTTGGTCTTATTTTAATTAAATATATTAAAAATTAAATGATGTTTCTTTGAATAATACTATTTTCTTTTATTTTCGTGTCTACACCCTTCGTATTTACTTTATCATAGAAGAACACATATTAATTCCACGAGCTTAATATAGATATATGATGTCAAACCACAAACTCTTCTTCCCCAAGAAGCAAATATCTTTTCTTTTGCCTCAATCTTTTTTAACTCACAAATATAATTTTATAATTTTAAAAATATATTTTATTTATAAAATAATTTTATATATAATAAGTAAAAAAATTTCTTAATGCCATAGGATAAGCAAGGGAATATATATAAAATAACTAAAATTACCAAACTGATATGAACTACGAAATAAAGTAGAAAATAATAGAACCTAGATTTGATCCCACATCTACATTTCATGTTTATTCTGTGAGCTTCCGCGAGTCTCCTAGACCCTTATGTTTTCTCTAATTAAATACTTTTCATGTGTACGTTGAATTATACAAGTCACTTAAAAATCTGGATTAGTTTCCATTTCTATGTAGTTATTTCCCATAGTGTAATGGGTCGGAATTTTTTTCCCTTTAATATTTTATTTTTAAGATTTATTTTTTTATCTTGTAATTTTTTCCTTGAAAAAAAATCGTAATTTTTTATTAAGTAAATATGAAATTATATTTTTCATATGTTTTTTTTTTTTTTGGTATTTTTTTCAAAATTTTAATAATAACCTAAAAATTAGGTTATTTATACATCATAATTAGCATGACTTTATCATGTTAAGTTTTAACTTTAGGCACCTTCTTAATTTATCAAACAATATTCTTTAAATCACTAACTGCTAAGATTTTTGAAAAAGTTGTAGGAGCTTGCTTTAATTAGAGTGTATTAATCCCTTTTGACCAGTTAGAGTGTATTGCCCTCATTGAATTCTTGTACTAAGCATATACTTGGATCAATTTGAAGTGCCTCCTTTGAAAGTTTATTTGCTTTCTTATTTAGTTCTCTATAAATATGCTAAAAAGTAAATTCTTCACTTCGATTCACAACTTTTTTTATTTGAGATAAGATAGGTTGTAGAATCATGTTTTCCATCCTAAAAACACCAAGCATCCAATTTATTACCACCTGCAAGTCTTCGTAAAATTAATTTTTTTGGATTCCTTTCTACCAATTGAACCAACAATTTGAGGGCCATAATTTCAGCATAATTATTAAAACCTTTTCCTAATCCAGCCTTGAATTTTAAATAATGAGAGTCAGAAAAATATAGTAATCCTCCTGCTCCACAAACTCCAGGGACCCCTTGTCTAGCCCCATCAAAAAAACCCCAGGCCCTTGATTTATCAATATTTGGAGGGATGATTTGTCTGTTTATCTTTGTTGTTACCGAAACCTTACAGTTTTTGAAACTGCCAATGATTTGGACAGAGACCTGCCAAATAGGCTTCTTTTGATCTTGAAAAATTAAAGCATTCCTAGTTAACCATTCTCCCCAAGACACAAAAAATGAGAGATCTATAAAACCTTTGTAAATACTATTTTCAAACCAATATTGTAAGCACTCTCCTAAGGAGTCTTCTTGCCATCCTATAGGAAGCTTAAACTGTGCTATAATCTCCCTCCAAACCTATCTAGTAAAGGAGCAAGCAACCAATAAGTGATCAATTGTTTCATTGTTTGACTTACATAAATGACACATTCTTGGACCATTCCAATTCTTCTTCTATAAAACCTCCCATGTTAGAACCTTATTTTTCATGGCAATCCACAAAAATATTCTTGTATTCAACGGGGTTTTCTGCTTCCAAAGTGTCTTCCACCACCATGTTGGATTGTCGTTACTATCTTCCAATAGAGTCTTATACCCCAACTTTGGAGTGTACTCCCCTGTAGCCTCATTCTTTGTCCAAACCAATTGATCAGTTTCCTCTCTCAACTTGATATGTCCAACTTTAAGTCTCCCCACATATTCTTCCCACTGGTGAGCCTCTTGATCTTGAAGCCCTAAAACTATTGCTTCCTTCCGTCTCTGTCTCTAGTTTGTAGAAGATTATGGGTTAGTTGCTTGGGCAAGATTTCCAATCCCTTGTGCTCTTAGGGTTTGAATTATATTATTTGGCATTTTTTGCATATCACCACAACCTATCCAAGGGTATAATCCTAGTCTTATCTTTGAACCATCCCCTATTTTCCAAGCAAGCCAATCACCAATAATATAAAATGCTTGAATCATTGCCTTCCAACAGATTGAAATATTACATGTTTGCTTAATTGGGGCCCTTATCCACTCCTCAATTGTGAGTGACTCTAAATACTTTTCATGTATAATTTTATTCCATAAGCCTTCCTTTGATATTATCTTCCAAACACACTTTGATATTAGAGCCTTGCTAAATAGGAAGATGTTTTTAATCCCCAACCTCCATTTTCCTTGGGCTTGGCTAAGGATTGCCATTTAACCAAGGGAATACCTTCCCTTTCCCTTTTCCCTATCCATAAGAATCTATAACTTAACTGTCTAATTTTTTCCAAGACTCCTTTTGGTATATGAGCCAAAGATTGCCAATATACTAGTATTGCCTCCAACACAGACTTGCCCAAAGTCAATCTCCCCCCAAAGAAAGCCATTTGTTGCACCAAATATTAATTATTCCTTTCACCTTCTTTATCAACCAATTCCAGTCTTGTTTAGTGTAGTCATTGGGTTTCAAAAAGAACCCCAAATACTTAAATCCCTTTTGAAGATAAAATTTGTTAAAGGGAAAAAGTTGACCTATTGTTATGATTTGATTCTGATTCACACCGTTAAAAGAAATGCTTGACTTATGTGCATTAATCTACATACCTGTTACCAGAAAAAAAAGATCTAAAGATGGTTTTAACTTCTTTGCAGCTCTTATTGTTTCATCTGTGAAAATGAGAACATCATCTACAAAAAGTAGACGGATGACTTCCACTGTTCTACCTATTTTAATTCCCTTTATTGCTCTTTCCCTCTTTGCTTCTATAATACACCTACTTAATCTCTCAGCTACCAAAAGAAATAATAGTGGTAACAAGTGACAACCTTGTCTAATACCCACAGAAGCTTTGAAGAACTAAGAGGCTAACCCATTAACCAAAACTGTAAAAGAAACAGAACAAAGACATCCCATAATCCAGTTCACCATTTGCACAAAGAAACAAATATGAGTATGTATCATTCTTAAATATAACCAATTTACTCTATCAAAAACCTTGAAAAAACCTAACTTCATCACCATTACTGATAATTTCTTTGGTTTAACCTATAAAACATTTTAAATTTAATTCATTATTGCAAATAGAGAGAAAGTTCATTAAAAATTCAATTAGACACTGATAATGAAATTTAACTAACTCATAAACTCATAAGATTTGATTCAATGGATATACCAATTAAAATCCTTTTTGCATTGAACTTAACTATCATTTTATTCTTCGTGAATCTTAACTTTGTTATTAAAGTTAGAACTTTTATATATACTAACGAAAGAATAGTGTTAAACATAAGGCCTCATGTCCAATATGGTTTCCACTTAAAGTGATATCCTTTATTGGTGTTCTTAAGCCTTGCATTCAAACTAGAAAAGGATAATACCTCTATAATTTATTCCATCCTTGTCATATATTAAACTTAGAAATCAAAAAAATTATAAGGTTATGTGGATCCATAAGCTATTTCCATAAATTTTCTAGGGACTAGAGCAAACTCATGTCAATCCTTTTCATTGACATTGGATCTGTATATTTAAAATTTATGGATTATAATGTTTATAGGATAGCTCACCATAAACATCTATAATATATTCCATCCTTGCCATATATTAAACTTGGAAATCAAAAAAATTATAACTAAAGGTTATGTGGATCCATAAGCTATTTCCATAGATTTTCTAGGGACTAAAGCAAACTCATTTCAATCCTTTTCATTGACGTTGAATCTGTATATTTAAAATTTATGGATTATAATGTTTATACGATAGCTCATTATAAGTATTAGTTTTGACATTGTTTAATATATCATTTAGATAGATTGCAATGTCTAAATGTTATCATGATCTTTATATATTTTCTTAGTTTTGTCATCTTTTTTTAAATATCTTTGTAATTTAAAAAGAAAAGAAATGAAAGATTTTAATTGCGTCCGCGAGACCCAAATATGGTCTATGGGACCTCAAATATGAAAGTACAATTACTCAAATCATATCATAAAGAAATCACCCATATCCGTGTGTATTAAGGATAAGCCATTAAATATCTTTATAATTTAAAAAAAAGGCACCCATATCCGTGCTTATTAAGGATAAGCCATTTTTGTGATATATATATATATATATATATATATATATAAATTAAGTATAATTTAGGTATAGTAAGGTTATATTTGTTATAGATTTTAGATTGACTTTGATAGAATCATTAACTAGTTGTAATTTATTTTAGTTAAAATTTATAAATTATTTTTGTAAATGTTTTTTTATGTTAATTTTTTAACAATTATAATTGTATTATGTAAATTGATTTATTTTATATAGTTTATAATTAAATATTTAGATTTGTATATAGAAATATAGTTTGCAAAAATAAGAACTGTATTATTTTTTAAATATTTATAAGCATTAGATAAGATAACATTTATTCTTAAATGATTAGTTATTACATTAATAGGAACTAATGAGGTATTGTGAAGCAATGTCAATCACACTTTTTTGGAAAATTACTTTTAGTTAGAGATATGTTAACTATTGTGATTGACACCATTATTGATTTTAACTATTGTGATTGACACCATTATTGATTTTAATTCCTTCACACTCAACCAACTAGTCCATCCTAGGGGATGTGAATTGACAAAGTAAACAAATTTATCTTAAAGATAAATTGTTATAATGTAGTTTTTTATTTGGATGAATAATATAGAATGGTTGATATCATGGCTTTAGAATGGTCACTATTACTCACCCTCTTATTTACCCGTATTTCATGGTAGCTCATGGTATTTGGTCAGGCAAGGATGAGCAACCATCATATTTTGTAAATAGTTGATTATAAAGGTACATAATAAAAAATGTTAACTATACATTCATTCAACATACTACTAGCCTTGGTAAGGGTCATATATATGACATAGATAACCTTGTTAGACATCAATAGTAAGTTCTATATATACTACCTCATCCTTATAAGAGGTGATTATTGGGCTAAGTAAACCAAACTGATTGGTCTACACATATCGTTATTGAGGATACAATTAAGGTCCCTTTATTATAGACAATAGCATATATTATAGAGGATATCCATGATATTGCTTCAATCTAAGTTTTCTCTTACTTATAGAGTCATTTATATACTATAACTTCAAGGTCTTCATCATCTATATTTGGTGTTATTTACGAGAGAACACTATGTGTGATATGCTATTATAATGATCCTTACTTAGGATCATCTAGAGAGGCTCCATATTTTTATGAAGGATGTTGTTTGTGATCATCTCAAGGTATGCAATTCCATAAGCATATACTTAGAAATTTCCATGGTATGGATATTGACTTAGATCAAGGATGAATTTTTAGAGTAGCAACATGATTCTTATATGCCATATCAAGGTGAATTACCACTAAAGAGCTCATGGGATGTAGCTATGTTGCATGATGTTGGACTATAGTTATCGATCCTAAGTGTATCAGCTGAGAGCATGGGATATATATATATAATCATTTGAATCTAGTGAATTTTTTAACTTCTTGTTTTAACTAAATATACATATACTATAATGTGACCACTCTACAGTACGCAACTCCTAACACCACATTGCTTGTGCCAAGTGATATAATACCTATAATAGTTTACCTAGGGCTTGAACCAAATTTCACCATCGCTATGTATTTCTGTGTGGTGACAATCGATCATTGTAGTTTAATATCCTCTTTATAGGGGCACCAATTTATGAGGTACTATGATTGAATTATATAGGAGGCATAGAAGACATGTATCAAATTATAGATATGATGTTTTTGTTATGAAACTCTCTTATCATTAAATATAAATCATTCACCAAAATATAAAATATCAAACATGCATCCACAATAACAATTCACATAATAAAATAGAGATAAATAATACCCTTGAGGTAGGGCAACAATAAGAATACTCTTTGAGGAAGGAATCACTCCATAAGATCTCTAGCTCCATGAGCCAAGACTCTTATAAATAATACTTGATATAACTTCCTTTTACAATTGGGGGTACATCTCTCTTTATACAAGAATATAGTAGTTCACTATGAGTTATAAGGTTACCCATGTGGTGGTTAACCTCATGAGTTACAAAATGTATAATATTATAATATGGTACTATGTTATATATTATTACAATTTTATGTGTGACCCATGCCATAATACAATATTATATCATATCCCCATAGTCATACCCTTAGGTGCCTAACATTACACCCCCCTTATAAAATATGGTCCTTGAAACATAGGAAGAAACTATATAATATGATCTTCTAAGCAATGTTATCAATTGGTACCAATATTAATTATCCTTCTATCCAAGTGAAGTTTTGATTGGCGGTAGTTTGTAAGGATGCCAAGCTAACCTTGTGCCATTTGAATACCCATAGTTTTTGCTCTTCTAGTTCCATGTATATCCCTCATTTTTTTGGTTGCCTTAAGTTTTGTTTTCGTGATTATTATCTTTCATGGTGACGTGGATGACAATATGCTCCCATATTTTGTGCCTCTATTTTATGCTCTTCTCTCTTGATCCTCTCTTTTGGTTTATTCTTGGACTTTGTTTTAGCTTCTTATTTTATCTCTGCCATTGCCTCTTCCTTAGATTGTATTTCAAGTTCTTTTGTTTATTGTTCATTTGTTCTCCTCTAATGATTTCTTGGTTTTCCTTTGATCCTTACTCTCTAAGCTTAGAAATATATTGCAAGGTTATCTTATCTTTTTATATCATAATTTCATAAATTTATTTTGCATATTTATGTTAATAGTTCCAAAAGAATGCAATCAAGGATAACCAAGCACAACATCTACATCATCCATCTCAATAGCATAAAAATCTAAATGTAAAGCATATTTATCCATTGTGATTTTTAAATCTTCAAAAATTTGAACATTTTCACCCTTAAGTTGTGTGGCCTAAACTCGCAACCCCTTAGCCAAAGCAATATTAATGAAATTATATCTACTACTAGGGTTAATAGAAACAATAACTTTTTTATTTTGAATGCAACCATGAACCTCTAAAATATAATTTTTAGATTCAAACAATTCTTTCTGACCATTGTTTGACATAAAAGGTATGGTTTTCTTAGCTTGCATATTATTATCCTTTTTCTCCAATCCCCATTTGCTTAAAAATGCAACTTCAAATTCTTCTTGTGTGTATATATAATTACAAGCACTAGCAAAGTCTATACACCACTTTGAAGCTTCCCCTTGCAAATAAGCATAAATCTTACATCTTAATTCTAACTCGAGAAAAAAATTTCCACTTCATCAACCATTCCCTAGCATCACTATCATCCTCTCCAATGAATATTGGCAACTCCATGCCCTCAAACCAATTAAAAAAATCAATGCAACTAGCATTTTAAATAATAAAAAATATTCAAAAATAAAATTTCTCAAATCTCATTTGTTTCTTTCGATAAAAAGTTTTCTTTCGATAAAAAGTTACTTCTACATATTTTCTTCAAAACAAAACAAACAGTAACTGATTTGCTTACCTAGATTAAGAAATATGTTTTTTTTCTTTTGCATGATTTTTTGTGCAACCCAAAAATATCAAGAACCCAACTTTAAACAATTATAACTCCCTCAATACTTATCATAATTTAACAAGTAACTAGTTGTTTTTATAGTCTTCAAGAATATCTACACAATGACACAAAAATCTTCTAGAAATGACTCCTAAGAAATTGATATCAATTTTTTTCTTTTGAAAAATAATTCATGTAGCCAAAAAACAACATAAATACCCCAACTTCAAACAATCAACTTTCTCAATACTTATCAAGGTTTAACAAATGAGGGAGGGATAGGGTTTCAAGGAGCTCTGGTGCAGGGATGACGATGGGTGAAAAGTCCTCTGCGGGAGAGCACAAGAGCGACAACGGTTCGAACCATGGACACATCGGAGCAGTCGGAGGGCACTCGGGATCCGAAGGTATGGAGGCATCCTTGCCAAATGAAGGAGAACGGATTGACGACGGTGTCAGTCCGAGAAAGGACCCACCAGACAAATGGGGGGGTGGGCCACAGAAGTCGTATGCCCAGGCAGCGGCTTCAGAAACCCTAAGCAATTTTTTTACCAAGGAGTTGTTTTCGGCTGGGGATGAGTTGGACATCTCGACGAAAGTACTCTCAAGCTTCATGGAGTATGAGAAGTATACCCTCATAGGTAAGTTCATTGGTGGTCGTCCCGACATGGAGACCATTCGCAAGTACACGAAAAGCAAATGGAGGACCTCTGGACATATGGAGTTGGCGGCCCTATCCTGGGGGTTTTTAGCTATTAGACTAAACAACAAGGAGGACTACTCCAAAATCTTGGCTGGTGGCCCATGGTTTCTGGGCCGTAGAAGTCTGTTCCTTAGGAAGTGGAGCATGGACTTCAATCCTGACACCCAGAACATCAACATTGCCCCAATATGGGTTAGGCTCTCGAGTCTTCCCCTCTTCGGATGGCATGAAAATGTAATAAGAGGTATTGCTCACTCCATAGGGGAGTTGGTCACCATTAACCCCCCCACCCGAGCTCGAACAAGGTTCATCCAAGCCCATTTTTGCGTGTTGACGAATCTGGAGGCGGAGCTCCCATCCTCCATCACTCTCCGGTTTGGAGGCACTGTTCGTCACAAATAAGCTATTGTTTATGATAATAGGCCATCTTTCTACCCCTAGTGTCGCTCTCAAGGGCACCTCCAGACCAATTTTCCTCTTCAAAAATTGGGTAAGTAGAAGCGTGAAACCTGTAACCCCCTGGAACATGGCGAAGGCCAGGTGAAGCAGTCAAATTCAAATGTGATGGGCCATTCTCCTGGGCCCTCTAGATACCACGGTGAATTCTCCCAGCCTAATGAGAATTTCACCCTCCAAACGGACCCTGTGCAGTTTGGAGAAAACACCCAGCTAGGAGCAGACTCCTGCCTGGAAAGCCATTCGTAGGAGGAGAAGGCCTGGACCCCCTCCCAAAATGTTACTCAGTCTGATTCACCCAAGCTCCAGGACCAGGGCCACCCCAATTTCAACCAGTCACAAACATTGCTAGAAGACTACCTCCTAGGCAGGAGGGGTGAACAGTCCGGTCACATTAGCCCTCGAAATATGAGGAGCCAAAAGCAAAGTGTGGATTTTGGTAGTGAGAGGAAGCAGGGCCGTCCTCCTAACAAAGACAAATGAGACAAAGAGACATCGACAAACGTTTCAAATGGAACCCAACGTCTGCTAGTTCTGGGTGACTCTGATATTTAGACAGACGAAGCACATGTACCAAAAACTCCCTCCCAACAAGGAAGGAGAGGCAAGAAGAGCCTCAAACTGTCCAGATGAAAGTTCTCTCATGGAATGTGAGAGGACTGAATGGAGCAGCCAAACGAAGGTTAGTGGCTGATCTCCGAAAGAGGACCAACCCTTCCATCTTAATTTTGCAAGAGACCAAGACCGATGCTATCTCCTCTGATAAAGTTGCTAAGGCCATTTGGGCCAAGGAAAATTTTATGTCCAGCCCTACAGTGGGAACAGCGGGAGGGCTCATGGTTCTATGGGATCCAGTGAGTGTTGAGGGCAACTTGCTGTCAACCTCCAATAAGATTATCAATGTGCTATTCCATTCCAAAACCACCAATTTTTCCTGGATTCTGTCCAATGTTTATGCTTCGAATTCTGCAACAAAGAGAGCAAAAATGTGGAAGGCTATTTCCCATATGAGGGAAAATTTTAGTAATTTTCCTTGGGTCCTAGGGGGGGAGTTCAACTGTATCCTTCATCCATCTAAAAAAAAATGAGGGTCCGACCATTCCAACCGTGTTTTGGAGGACTTCAGAGATTTTGTCTTGACTAACAACCTGCTTGACATCGAACTCAAAGGGGCTTCCTTCACGTGGAGCAACAGGAGGATTGGGAGAAGCCTGATTCAAGTCAAGCTCGATAGATTTTTCATTTCCCAAGAAGCTATTCCCATCCTTAGTGGTGCAACTCTCTCGACCCTACCAAGGATTGGGTCTGATCACAACCCTATTTTTTTGGAGGTGAACGACGGGCCCATTTTTAAGATCCCCTTCATATTTGAATCCATGTGGATTTCTCATAAAGACTTCAAAGGATTGGTTTCAATGTGGTGGCAACAGGAGGTGGGAGGAAATGCCCCTAAGAGAGTGGCTTTAAAACTCAAAATGGTCAAAGAGAGGCTAAAAATATGGAATAAAGAGGTTTTTGACAACATTTTTGAGTCCAAAAGGTCCATCTCAAAGAATCTAAAAATTTTGGAGGAGAGGATGGAGCTCGAAGGTTACATTGAGGGTCTTAGGGAGGAAGAACGAAGTCTTTTGGTGGATTACCATTCTATTCTTGCAAGGGAGGAAACCTTCTGGCGCCAGAAATCTAGAGATCTTTGGTTGAAGAATGGAGACTCCAACACGATGTTTTTCCATGCGTCTACCATGAGGCATAGAGGGGCCAACAAGATCATAGAAGTGTCTTGCAAGGATGGGCGTGTAACCAGGGAGATAGAGGAAATCAGGAGCGAAGCAGTTGACTTTTAGGACTTGCTTGGCACTCCTCCCGATAGCAACATTCAAGTCTAGAAATTGTTGCTTGCCAACTTTTCGACTAAAGTCCCCCACGAGGTAAGCATCAAGCTTCTGGAACCTTTTTCATCGTCTAAGATTAAAGAAGCTTTGTTCTCCATGCAACCAGACAAGGCCCCTGGCCCCGATGGTTTTTCCCCCATTTTTTCCAAGTCATGTGGGATGTTGTGGGTTCGGATGTGTGTGAAGCTATTCGGGATATTCAAGCCTCCAGATCCATTCACTCGAAACTCAATTCCACCTTTCTTGCTCTCATTCCTAAGTCTCCAGCCTACAAAAGTTTTTTTGACTACCGACCCATCAGCCTGTGCAATGTTTTTTATAAGATCCTCACCAAGTCTATAGCCAATAGACTAAAAACCGTTCTCCCCCTCCTGGTTGATCCTTGTCAGGGAAGCACTGTTAAAGGTAGAAATATTCTTGATGGTGTCATCACTATCCATGAAACTCTTCACTCTGCTTACCGCTCCAAAAATGCTGCTATTTTTCTTAAGCTTGACATGAGCAAAGCCTTTGATTGGGTTGATAGAAGGTTCTTGTGTGCTGTCCTCCTCAAGTTCGGCTTTCATCCCCACTGGATTGACCTTGTCTGTAGCTGTATATCCACTCCCTTCTTTTCTGTTCTGATCAACGAGTCCCTTGCTGGGTATTTCCAAAGCGCCAAAGGCCTTAGAAAAGGAGACCCTTTGTCTCCCATCCTCTTCATCCTTTTGGTGGAGGTTCTGAGCTAGTCTTTGAAAGAAGCTCTTCGCCAGAACAAGATTTTCGACATTTTGCCGACTTCTAGAGTTGAACTTGTCACTCATCAGCAATTTGTGGATGACACCCTCATCTCCACTGGGGCATCTGTTGCCCAAATTCCTCAAGCGGGTCCTTTCCTATTACGAGCAAGCTGTCGGGCAAAAGTTCAATTACATCAAGAGCAAAATTTATTTTATTAACACTCCCCTGCGTAGGCAACTCCGGATTGCCAAAATTTTAGAATGCACCATTGACTCCTTGCCTACGTCTTATCTGGGGTTGCCCCTATCTTGCAATGGTCGTGCTAGTGGAGGTATGTGGAACATGATCCTGGAATGCCTTCACAAGAAACTTAGCACTTGGAAGGGCAAACTCTTGTCACAAGCTAGGAAAGCCACCCTTACCAAAGCTTGTCTTCAAGGGATTCCAACCTACTTTATGTCAGTGTTCATGCTTCCAATTTTTGTTCACTCCAAGATTGAGAAGATTTAGAGGACCTTTCTGTGGTATGGCAATGAAGAGAAATCTAGAATTCTTCTTGTTGCCTAGGACAAGGTTTGTTCGTAGAAATACCAAGGTGGCTTGGGGATGAGGAGATCAAGACTTATGAACTTAGCTCTGATTGTGAAGCATGCTTGGAGGATTCTAACTAGTGACCCGGTGGAGTGGGTTAAGCTGGTCAAAAGGAAGTATCTTGGCCCCAATTCTTTTCTTGACGCTGAGACCTCTCCTAAAGCATCGGATTTTTGGAAATCTGTGGTCCAAACCCGTCATTTGATCAACTTGGGAGCCCACTGGATTTTGGGTGATGGCAACCTCATATTTTTTTGGAAGGACAGGTGGGCGACTGAAGAAGCCCTTGTCTTGAGGGTGGACTTTGCTGGGCTGAGAGACCAAATCGACCCAAACTCCCAACTCAGGGTGGTGGATTTCATAGACTGGAGCACCCATTTCCCTCGGTGGAAACTTCCAGTCGTGGAAGGGTTTAATAATGAGGTTACCTTTTTGGAAAACATCCTCCAATCGGTTTGATTTCCATCTGTTAGGAGAACTAATAGAATAATCTGGAGTGCTACGGAGGATGGTATTTTCTCTGTTAGATCAGCCTATGAGTTTCTTATCAGCGAGACTGCCCTGGATTATTGGTGGGAAGTTGTCTAGAGGAAAGGGGTCATCCCTAAAGTGAAATTCTTTGTGTGGATTGCTTTTCACAACAAAGCCTTAACCATTGACAACCTTCACAAGAGGGGTTTTGCTTTCCCCAACAGGTGTTACATGTGTTTAGCAGAGTGCGAGATGATGGATCATTTATTCTTGCACTGCCCCTTTTCCCACTTGGTCCTTAGCATTGTCCTATCCTCCTTCCAAATCCTTTGGTGCTCCCCCCGATCCCTCAGAGATGCTTTCCATAAATGGCCTAATCCTTTCAAGAATCCTAAACTCCGCTTCCTCATTAAGGCCTCCTTCCACCATTCCATTTCGCAAATTTGGTTAGAGAGGAATGTTTGAGTCTTTGGCAGAGCCCCAAAAGTACCTCCTTGTGTCGCTCAAAGGGCCTTATCCTATGCCATTGAGAACTCTAATGCTATTCCCAGTTCCCGCCCCCACCTCCCGAGCGAAGAAGCGGTTTTCAAAAGGATGAATCTCTGCCCGTTCTCGAAAACTGTTACTGGTCCCTGTCGAAGAAGTGTTATATGGACTAAGCCCCCCATGGGGTGGATTAAATTAAATTTTGACGGAGCGACAAAGGTTAATCCTGGGCCCGCTGGTTCAGGGGGTGTTGTTAGAGATCATGATGGGAATCTTATGGTGGCCTACTATGAAGAGTTAGGCTCCCAGACGAATCACTATGCCGAAGCCCGAGGCACTCTGAAAGGTATCCAGATCCTCTTCGAGGATCCTCGACCTCTAATTATTGAAGGAGATTCTCTCAACATTGTGAATTACCTCATAGGCACCAAAGACCCGTCCTAGAGGGTCGTCAACATTGTTCTTGAGGCAAGGATGCTTCTCTCCCAACGTGACAGGTGGGAAGCAAGTCATATTCTTCGTGAAGGAAATCGCGTGGCTGACCACATGGCCAACAAAGGGCTCGTGACCACATGTCCGATCGTGTGGCGGTCTCGCTTCCCATCCGAGGTGGAAAGAATTGCCAGAGCGGATATCCCTTCATGAGGTGTTTCCCGTGCATTTTTTGGAAGGTCCTTCCCAATGAGTATCAAGTTAGTATGGCAACTCTTTCCAATCCCTTGTGCGATAGTGGGCGCACGTGTCATGCACGACGCAGTCCTATTTCCAAAGCTATTTGTTTTCAAGTTTCCAAGGTGCTTCAGACTTGGTGCCCTGTTGGCTACCAGCACACCTTCCTCCACCAAGGTGGTCTTACTTCAGAAACAACCCTCCCAGCACTGACAAGCCTTCCCCTTATAGTAGCACCTTTTGTTCTCAACCTAAACCCAGTATTGGTGGCAAATCCTCCACCCCTGGCAGATTCTCCCAGCATCTAAAGAAAGTCAAAAAGGAGGAGGAGGATGTCCTTCCACAACAGATTTTGTCAGACATTGAGAGTGATAAGGAGATTCCTCCTGGTAAATCCCTTATGGAACTGGCTTCTGCCATTCTCACTACCATTAATTCCATGATTAAAATTCTAAAGCAGGGCCAGAAGCGTCAAAATTCGAAGGATCAGGAGGACTAGGATTAGCTATTTTTGGTGCTTGGCTATTGTGCTTCCGCTCTCCATGTTCCAGTTTATTCGGATTTTACTTTTTGTTTTCTTGATTTTTTTCTATTTCGTTATATGGTTAATCAGGCTCAAATGCCCTTTTGTAGCCTCATGGCAATTAGTCTAGGGTTTGCTTTCTTGCAATTAGGCTTATATTCCCAGCCAGGAGGCATGACACATCATTAGAAGTATGGCTAATTTTGTACATAAGGTTTTGGGATCCTCTATAAAAACCCACTGTTAATCTATTAAAATAATTACCAAAAAAAAAGATTTAACAAATGATCATTTATTTTTGTAGTACTTAAAAATATCTACACAATAGTATAAAAAAATAAAAAAATGGCCCCTTAAAAATTGATATGAATTCTTTTCTTTTGAAAAAATGTCATGTAGCCAAAAAACAACATAAATACACCAACTTCAAACAACCATAACTTTTGCAAAACTTAATTTAATAAATGAGTAGTCATTTTTGTAGTACTTGTAAAATCTACACAATGGTGCAGAAATGATATGACCCACTCAAGATGAGACATTTTTTTAAAAATTGATGCCCTAGCTCTGTAAAACAACCCTCACTTTGCCAAAATCGTTACTTTTATATTAAATGTTATGAACCTCTCTTCTCATCAACAAAAAAACATTAATCCATATGAAGAAATATAAAACATAAATCCAAACATAAATTTCACAATAATAATCCATACAATAAAATAGAGATAGATAATACCCTTGAGGTAGGGCAACACCAAGAATACTCAAGGAAGGAATTGATCCACAAAATCTCTTCTCCACAAGCCAAGACTCTTACAAAGAACACTTTATATGACTTCCTTTTACAATTGGAGGTATATCTCTCTTTATACAAGAATGTGATGGTTCACCTTCCATGAGTTAGAAGGTTACCCATGTGGTGGTTCACCTTACATGAGTTACAAAGTCTATAATATTATAATATGATATTATGTTATATATTATTATAATTTTATGTGTGACCCATGCCATAATCATATCCCTATATTATATTATATCCCTATATTCATAATTAAGGTAAATAAAAATGAATAGTGCAACAAGAGGAATGAGTGAGCTGAGGTTTAGCGGGTGCGACAAGAGTGAGGGTTTGAATTTTTTGGGCAGGAATCTCAGCCAAGGCGATAGAGGTAGAGTAGGTATGAAAGGGGTGGGTGGGAACCTCGAGCATGGATCAAGCGAGGATCTAGAGGAAGGCGGTCAGGTTGTGGTAGATTTGGAGGCGAACATCACACGGGGCCCAACCCTCATCAAAAAGACCTAAAAAAAAAAGATACAAAGGACAATGCGGGGCCCAAGAAGTGGCTATAGTTTGCTGAGACTCTTAGAGGAAAAATAAATGAGGTTCTCTCTCTTCCGCCCCTAGTTCTAGTAAATAATAAAATTTCAGCCCCGACAAGTTCCATGAGCCCTTTTCTTTTAATGGAAGAATTTTCCCTGGTAGGCAAGTTTTTGGAAGGTAGGCCGGACATGGAGACTACCAGGGCTTGGGCAACGGGTAAATGGTGACTAGTAGGTAGCTTGGAGTTGGTAGCTCTAACTCAAGGGTTCTTCATTATCTGTTTTAACAATATGGAGGATGCTAACCGCATTTTAATAGGAGGTCCTTGGTTTCTAGGCAAAAGGAGCCTTTTTCTCAGACGATGGGATGAATATTTTGACCCTGAAAAGCAAAATATTAACATTTCCCCTATTTGGGTTCGTCTCCCGAGTCTACCTACCCAGTTCTTCAATGAATATTGGCTGCAGGGCATAGCCAGAACTATAGGGGACCTGATCTCCATTGACCATGCGACCTTGGTTAGGACAAGGATGACCCATGCACGAATCTACGTAAATGCTAATTTGAATAATGAATTGCCAAGGTTTATGGAGCTAGAGTATGGAGAATACTATAGAAAATAGTCGGTAGAATATGATAACAGACCGACATTCTATGCAGAATATAAAAATCAAGGACATCTATGCAATCAGTGCCCTAACCTGGCAATTAATAGAGAAAAGCAAAAGCAGGGAATGCTAGACAGAGGAAATTTGAGGAGTTTCCCTAGCAGAGGCAATTTCAATTAGGAAAAATATGTCTACCAAAAAAGAAAAGAGAGGGTGCAGGGTCCCAACAAGACAAAGGAAAACAACACGTTGTTGGCAACCAAAATACTTAGGTAAGTTCCAATCCTCTAGTTTCAAATAAATTTTCAATTCTATCCAATATGGGAGTAGGAGGATTATCAGAAGACATGGAAGCCCAACACCTTCAGGATAACCTTTCTGACTCTCTCGAATCCCCATCCAAGTCAGGATCCTCAAACCCTAATGCTGAAATTACTATAAGCCCCGTGGGCATCACAAATCCAAAACCTAATGCACGATCTCTAGAATCCACATCCAAGTCAAGATCCTTAAACCCCAATGCTGGAAATACTTCAAGCCCAGTGGGCATCCCAAAGCCAAACCCTAATGTTGAATAACTTAGGAATAAAGTTGAGACATTGGAAAATAAAAAATCTCATCTCCCTAACATCATCACTAGGAGCCAAGTGAATCCTACTGAGGGGTCGTCCCGTAGACCAGGGGAATATAGGAAAAAAGGAGAAGATTTGGATGTAGGGGTGGAGATATGTGAAACTCTTTAGACTGAGGAATATGGCAGTCCGGTTCTGCAACAAATTACCTCCCCTTAGTTTAGTCCTAAAAAAACTAGGAGCACTGTGAAGTCTCCTATAGATTTTGGCAGTGAAAAAAGAAGAGGGAGAATATCAAATGCTTAGCATCAAAAAATTAAAACCAATAATGATATTGCCAATGGAAAATAGAGAACCTTGTTTCAATAGGTTATTCAGGGTTCTGAAGACAACAAATTAGGAAAACCCCCTCAAGGGAGGGGGAGAGGAAGAAATCCCAAACAATCTAAATGAAGTTCCTCTCATGGAATGTGAGAGGCCTCAATGGCCTGCCCAAACACAGGGAAGTCAGTGCAATAAGAAATCAAGTTAATCCAACTATTATCATGTTGCAAGAAACAAAAAATGATGATATTCAGTAAAAAAATAGCTAAAAAATAATGGAATCAAAGGGAGATGGTTTGCAAATAATCCAGAGGAGCATCTGGAGGCCTTATGACTTTGTGGGATCCCTGGATAGTAGAAGGCACCATTATTCAAAAATATGATAGGGTTCTTAGTGTTTTATTTAAGGAAATAAACAACAGGTCGTGGATCCTTTCAAATATTTATGCCCCAACTTCAATTCAAGGGAGAGCTCTACTGTGGGAGTACTTAGGAAATCTGAGTGAAATCTTCCATAATGTCCCCTGGATTCTGGCTGGGGATTTTAAAACTCATCTTTACCCTTTAGTCAAAATGGATGGAAATGGACCACATATCAAGAGCATGGATGAGTTCAATGAATTTGTGAACTCCAACATGTTGATGGATGTAAAAATTAGAGGATCAAATTATACCTGGATCAATCGACAGATAGGATGTCATCTCATCCAAGAAAGGCTTGATAAGTTTTTTCTATCAAAGGAGGCTACAAATTTGTTCGATGATTCTACCTTGCAAGCCCTTCCTAAAATTACCTCTGATCATAATCCCATTTTTTTAGAGATCCCTAACTCTCTGTCCTTCAAGAAACCTTTCATATTTCAATCTATATAGATCAAACATTCAAGTTTCAGAGATAACTTAAGTCAGTGGTGGCAGCAGCCTGTCAGGGGTAGTGCAGCTTTTAAACTTGTTGGAAAATTAAAGTTTGTTAAGGAAAAGCTTCGAACTTGGAACAAAGAGGTCTTTGGGAACCTCTTTGAAAATAAAAAATAGGTTGTTGAAAGTTTGAAGATAATTGATCATAGGATCCAACATGGTGATGTTGATGAAACTACTAGGCAGGAGGAACGAACAAAACTAGCAGAGTTTCATAACATTTTGGCCTGTGAGGAAATCTATTGGAGGCAAAAATCAAGGGCTCTTTTGTTGAAATATGGAGATTCAAATTCTAATTTGTTTCATGTCACCATGCTTAGAAACATAAGCAATAACAAGATAAAATTTTTAAAAAAAGATGGTTCTATTACTCAAGACTTAACAAAAATCAAAAAGGAGGCAATAACTTATTTCAATTCTATCCTTGGTTAGGAATCACAATGCAATGAGGAGGCCAAATATATTCTCTTGCAATCCATTCCTAGCATAATAAATGAGGATATAAACCTTAAGCTTCTAGCTCCCTTTTCTGATGAGGAAATTAAGGAAGCCTTGTTTAGCATGGAGCCAGACAAAGCCCCGAGACCCGACGACTTTCCCCATAATTTCTATCAAGCTTTTTGGGACATTGTAAGTGAGGATGTAATTTTTTTTGTCAGATAATTCCAAGCAAGCAATCATATCCCAAAAGGTATCAACTTTACTTTTATTTCTCTAATTCCTAAGAAGCAAACCCCTGAATCTATGGTTGACTTCAGGCCAATCAATCTGTGTAATGTTTCTTACAAGATCCTAACTAAAGCCATTGCAAATAGAATGAGAGATATTATGCCCCACATCATAGATCCATGCCATGGAAGCTCTGTCCAGGGTAGGTCAATCTTGGATGGAGTTATCACAGTTCATGAAGCTTTGCACTCTACTCATAAGACTAACAGGTCTATTTTTGCCCTCAAGCTTGATATGAACAAAGCATTTGATAGGCTAAATTGGGACTTTCTGATTGTTGTCCTCCTTAAGTTTGGTTTTCACCACCAACGGGTTAATTTGATCAAATAATGTATTTCTAAAGCATGGTTCTTGATTCTAGTTTTTTTTTGGTAATTATTTTAATAGATTAACAGTGGGTTTTTATAGAGGATCCCAAAACCTTATGTACAAAATTAGCCATACTTCTAATGATGTATCATGCCTCCTAGCTGGAAATATAAGTTGAATTGCAAGAAAAGCAGACCCTAGACTGATTGCCATGAGGCTACAAAAAGGGCATTTAATCCTGATTAACCATATAACAAAACTGAAAAGAACCGAGAAAACAACAAGAAAAATCCAAAGAAACTGGAACATGGTGATCGGAAGCACAACAACCAAACACCAAAAATAGCTATTCCTGGTCCTCTGGACCTTTTGAAATCTACGCGGGGAACACCTCATGAAGGGATATCTGCTCTGGCAATTCTTTCCACCTCTGAAGGGAAGCGAGACCGCCACACGACTGGACACGTAGTTGCGAGCCCTTTGTTGGCCATGTGGTCAGCAATGCGATTGCCTTCTCTAAGGATATGACTTGCTTTCCACCTGCCATGTTGGGAAAGTAGCGACCTTGCCTCAAGAACGATGTTGAAGACCCTCCAGGACGGGTCTTTGGTGCCTAGGAGGTAATTCACAATGTTGAGCGAATCTCCTTCAATAATTAGAGGTCGAGGATCCTCAGAGAGGATCTGGATTCCTTTCAGAGTGCCTCAGGCTTCGACATAGTGATTCGTTTGAGAGCCCAAGTCTTCATAGTAGGCCACCACAAGATTCCAATCATGATCTCTAACAACACCCCCTGAACCAGTAGGCCCAGGATTACCCTTTGCCGCTCCATCAAAATTTAATTTAATCCATCCCACGGGGGGTTTGGTCCATCTAACACTTCTTTGGTAAGGGCCTGTAACAGCTTCCAAAAACAGGCAGAGATTCATCCTTTTGAAAAACGCTTCTTCGATCAAAATATGGGGGCAGGGACTGGAAACAACATTAAAGTTCTCAATGGCATAGGATAAGGCCCTTTGAGCGACACAAGGAGGCACTTTTGGGGCTCTGCCAAAGACTCTGGCATTCCTTTCTAACCAAATTTTCCAAATGGAATGGTGGAAGGAGGCCTCAAGCAGGAAGCGAAGTTTAGGATTATTGAAAGGATTAGGCCATTGATGGAAAGCATCTATGAGGGATCGAGGAGAGCACCAAAGGATTTGGAAGGAGGATAGGACAATGCTGAGGACCGAGTGGGAAAAGGGGCAATGCAGGAATAAACGGTCCCTCATCTCGCACTCCTCTAAACACATGTAACACCTGTTGGGGAAGGCAAAACCCCTCTTGTGAAGGTTGTCAATGGTTAAGGCTTTGTTGTGAAAAGCAATCCATGCAAAGAAGTTCACTTTAGGGATGACCCCTTTCCTCCAGAAAACTTTCCATCGATAATCCAGGGCAGTCTCATTGGTAAGAAACTCATAGGCTGATCTAACAGAGAAAAGACCATCCTCTGTACCACTCTAGATGATTCTGTCAATCCTCCTAACAGATGGAATTAAAACTGATTGGAGGATGTTTGCTAGAAAGACAACCTCATTATTAAACCCTTCCACACCTGGAAGTTTCCATCGAGGGAGACGGGAGCTCCGGTCTATGAAATCCACCACCCTTAGTTGGGAGTTTGGGTCAATTTGTTCTCTCGACCTCAGACAAGGTCCACCCTCAAGCAAAGGGTTTCTTCAGTCGCCCACCTGTCCTTCCAAAAGAGGATGAGGTTGCCATCACCCAAAATCCAGCGAGCTCCCAAGCTGATCAAATGACGGGTTTGGAGCACAGATTTCCAAAAAGTCGACGCTTTAGGAAGGATCTCAGCATCAAAAAAAGAGTTGGAGCCAAGATAATTCATTTTGACCAGCTTAACCCACTCCATCGGGTCACTAGTTAGGATCCTCCAAGCATGCTTTGTGATCAGAGTTGAGTTCATAAGTCTTGATCTCCTCATCCCTAAGCCACCTTGGTCTTTCTGCGAACAAACCTTGTCCCAGGCAACGAGAGGAATTCTAGATTTTTCTTCATTGCCAGACCACAGAAAGGTCCTCTGAATCTTCTCAATATTTGAGTGAACAAAAACTGGAAGCATGAACACTGACATAAAGTAGGTTAGGATCCCCTAAAGACAAGCTTTGGTAAGGGTGGCTTTCCCGGCTTGTGATAGGAGTTTGCCCTTCCAAGTGCCAAGTTTCTTGTGAAGGCGTTCTAGGATCATGTTCCACATACCTCCACTGGCACGACCATTGCAAGACAGGGGCAACCCTAGATAAGACATAGGCAGGAATTCAATGGTGCATTCTAAAATTTTGGCAATCCGAAGTTTCCTACGTAGGGGAGTGTTAATAAAATAAATTTTTCTCTTGATGTAATTAACCTTTTTCCCGACAGCTTGCTCGTAACGGGAAAGGATCCACTTGAGGGATTTGGCCTAGGCAACAAACGCCCCAGTGGAGATGAGGGTGTCATCCACAAATTGCTGATGAGTGACAAGTTCAACTCTAGAAGTCGACAGAATACCAAAAATCTTGTTCTGACGAAGCGCCTATTTCAAAGACCAGCTCATAACCTCTACCAAAATGATGAAGAGGATGGGAGACAAAGGGTCGCCTTGTCTGAGGCCTTTGGCACTTTGGAAATACCTGGCTGGTGACTCGTTGATCAGGACAAAAATTGAGGGAGTGGATATAAAACTGCATACAAGGTCAATCCAGTGGGGATGAAAGCCGAACTTGAGGAGGACGACACACAAGAACCTTCTATCAACTCGATTGAAAGCTTTGTTCATATCTAGCTTAAGAAAAAGAGCAGCATTCTTTGAGCGGTAAGAAGAGTGAAGAGTTTCATGGACAATGATGACACCATCAAGAATGTTTCTGCCTTTAACAGCGCTTCCCTGACAAGGGTCAACCAAGAGAGGGAGAACGGGTTTCAGTCTATTGGCTATAGACTTGGTGAGGATATTGTAAAAAATATTGCACAGGCTGATGGGTCGGTAGTCAGAGAAACTCTTGCAGGCTGGAGACTTAGGAATGAGAGCAAGAAAGATGGAATTGAGTTTTGGGTGGATGGATCTAGAAGCTTGAATGTCCCGAATAGCTTCGCACACATCCGAACCCACAACATCCTACATGACTTGGAAAAAATAGGGGGAAAAACCATCGGGGCCAGGGGCCTTGTCCGGTTGCATGGAGAACAAAGCTTCTTTAATCTCAGATGAGAAAAAAGGTTCCAGAAGCTTGATGCTTACTTCATGGGGGACTTTAGTCAAAAATTTGGCAAGCAACAATTTCTAGACCTGAATGTTGCTGTCGGGAGGAGTGCCAAGCAAGTCTTGAAAAAAATCAACCGCTTCGCTCTTGATTTCCTCTATTTCCCTGGTTACACACCCATCCTTGCAAGACACTTCTCTGATCTTGTTTTCCCCTCTATGCTTCATGGTAGATGCATGGAAAAACCTCGTGTTGGAGTCTCCATTCTTCAACCAAAGGTCTCTAGATTTCTGGCGCCAGAAGGTTTCCTACCTTGCAAGAGTAGAATGGTAATCCACCAAAAGACTTTGTTCTTCCTCCTTGAGACCCTCGGTGTAACCTTCGAGCTCCATCCTCTCCTCCAAAAATTTTAGGTTGTCTGAGATGGACTTTTTGGACTCAAAAATGTTGCCAAAAACCTCTATTCCATATTTTCAGCCTCTCTTTGACCATTTTGAGTTTTAAAGCCACTCTCTTAGGGGCGTTTCCTCCCATCTCCTGTTGCCACCACGTTGAAACCAATCCTTTGAGTCTTTGTGAGAAATCCACATGGATTCAAATCTGAAGGGGGTCTTAAAAATAGGCCCGTCGTTCACCTCCAAAAAAATAGGGTTGTGGTCAGACCCAATCCTTGGTAGGGTCGAGAGAGTTGCACCGCCAAGGATGGGAATAGCTTCTTGGGAAATGAAAAATCTGTCGAGCTTGACTTGAATCAGGCTTCTCCCAATCCTTCTGTTGCTCCACATGAAGGATGCTCCTTTGAGTTCGATGTCAAGCAGGCTATTAGTAGAGACAAAATCTCTAAAGTCCTCCAAGCTGTGGCTTGAATGGTCAGACCCTCATTTTTTTTTTGATGGGTGAAGGGGACAGTTGAAGTCACCCCCTAAGACCCAAGGAAAATTACTAAAATTCTCCCTTATCTGGAAAATAGCCTTCCACATTTCTGCTCTCTCCGTGGCAGAATTCGAAGCATAAACATTGGACAAAATCCAAGAAAAATTGGTAGTTTTGGAATGGAACAACACATTGATAATCCTATTGGAAATTGACAGCAAGTTACCCTCAACACTCACTGGATCCCATAGAACCATGAGCCCTCCCGCTGTTCCCACTGCAAGGCTATACAAAAATTTTGCCTTGGCCCAAATGGCCTTAGCAACTTTATCGGAGGAGATAGCATCGGTCTTGGTCTCTTGTAAAATTAGGATGGAAGGGTTAGTCCTCTTTCGAATATCAGCCACTAACCTTCGTTTGGCTGTTCCGTTCAGTCCTCTCACATTCCATGAGATAACTTTCATCTAGACAGCTTGAGGTTCTTTTTGCCTCCCCTCCCTTGTTGGGGGGGAGGTTTTGGTATATGCACTTCGTCCGTCTGAGTATCGAAATCATCCAAAACCAGTAGACGTTGGGTTCCATTAGCAACATCTGTCGATGTCTCTTTGTATCGCCTGTCTTTGTTAGGACAGTCTTGCTTCCTCTCACTACCAAAATCTACACTTTGTTTTTGGCTCCTCGTATTTCGAGGGCTAATGTGACCAGAATGTTCACCCCTCCTACCTAGGAGGCAGTCTTCTAGAAATGTTTGTGAATTGAAATCGGGGTGACCCTGGTCCTAGAGCTTGGGTGAATCATATTGAGTGATATTTTGGGAGGGAGTCCAATCCTTCTCCTCCTGCGAATGGATTTCCAGATGGGAGTTTGCTCCTAGCTGTGTTTTTGCTCCAAACTACACAGGGTCCGTTTGGTGGGTGAATTTCTCAATAGGCTGGGAGAAATCATCATGGTCCCTGGAGGGGCCTGGAGATTCATGGACCATTGCATTTGGAATATTTGACTATTTTTCCTGTCCTTCGCCATGTTCCAGGGGGTTACAGGTTTCACGCTTCTGCTTACCTAGTTTTTGAAGAGGACAATTGGACTGGACGTGCCCTTGAGAATGACACTAGGGGCAGAAAGCTGGCCTATTCTCATAGACAATAGCTTGTTTATGAAGAACGGTGCCTCCAGACCAGAGAGTGATGGAGGATGGGAGCTCCGCCTCCAAATCCATCAACAGGCAAAAACGAGCTTGGATGAACCTTGTTCGAGCTCGGGTGGGAGGGTCAATGGTGACCAACTCCCCTATGGAGCGAGCAATACCTCTTATTACATTTTCATGCCAACCGAAGAGGGGAAGACTCGGGAGCCTAACCCATATTGGGGCAATGTTGATGTTCTAGGTATCAGGATTAAAGTCCATGCCCCACTTCCTAAGGAACAGACTTCTACGGCCCATAAACCATGGCCCGCCAGCCAAGATTTTATAGTAGTCCTCCTTGTTGTTCAGTCTAATAGCAAAAAAACCCTAGGATAGGGCCGCCAACTCCATGTCCAGAGGTCCTCCATTTGCTTGCCGCCCACTTGCGAATGGTCTCCATGTCGGGACGACCACCAATGAACTTACCTATGAGGGTATATTTCTCATACTCCATGAAGCTTGAGAGTACTTCCACTGGGATGTCCAGCTCATCCCCAGCTAGGAATAGCTCCTTGGTAAAAAAACCGCTTAGGGTTTCTGAAGCTGCTGCCTGGGCATACGACTTCTATGGCCCACCCCCCATTTTTCTGGTGGGTCCTTACCCCGACTGACACCATCGTCAATCCGTTCTTCTTCATTTGGCAAGGATGCCTCCGCATCACCAGAATTAGGGTGCCCTCCATGTGCTCCACTGTGCCCATGGTTTGAAATGCTATCGCTCTCGTGCTCTCTCACAGAGGACTTCCCACCCATCGTCATCCCCCCAACTACCATGATGTTGTTCTAAAAAAATAATCAGTTCTCGATTCTAGTTAATGGAATAATTGTTGGTTACTTTCAAAGTTGTAGAGGAATTCGATAGGGGGACCCTATCAGCCCCATGTTATTCATCATTGTGGCAAAAGCTTTAGGTAGAACCATAAAAAATGCTTGCAGTTCAAGGCTAATATCAGGAATCAAGGCAACATCTCTCACTAGGGCTATTTCTCACCAACAATTCGTCGATGATACCCTTATATTGACTAAGGCATCGATGGTTGAGGCCAAAATAATTAAATACATCCTGCAACTCTACGAGGATGTTGCTGGTCAAAAAGTTAATTTCAGTAAAAGCAAGTTATATTTCTTGAAAACCCCCATTCAGAGGCAAGGAAGGATTGCAAAAATTTTAGGGTGTGATATAGTAAACCTCCCCACTTCGTATCTTGGTCTCCCTCTTTTCATTGGTTCTCCGAGAGAGTCAATGTGGGACAGGGTTATTGAAAGAATTAAAAAAAAACTTGTTGGATGGAAAGGTCATCTTCTATCTCAAGAAGGAAAGTTGACCCTCACTAAGGCCTCTCTTTAGAGCATTTCAGTCTATTTCCTCTCCATTTTCAAAGCCCCTGTGAAGGTTTTCCAAAAAATTGAGAAACTCCAAAAAGAATTTTTATGGACTGGATTAGAGGAGAAAAAAAGGATACACCTTGTAGGATGGACCAAAGTGTGCAGACCCAGGGAAAATGAGGGCTTAGGTCTGAGGAGAATTGCTCATATAAATTTAGCTTTACTAGCTAAGCAGGCGTGGCATCTCATTTCTGGTGAATAAAATGAATGGACAACTATCATCAAACGAAAGTATCTTCAAATGTGGAATTTCTAAGTGACTCAATTCCAATCAGAGGTTTTGCTTTTTGGAAAGCAATTTTTAATTGTAAGGAAATCATCAAAAAAGGTTTAAGATGGATTTTAGGCAATGGTGAGAGGATAAATTATTGGAATGACAGGTGGGCTAAGGATGAACCACTGATGCAATATCCTAACTTAGCCCGAATCAGAGATATCACAGAAGAACTCATTGGCAAAAAAGTCTTCGATTGTATGGTTGAGGACAGAGGTAGAATGAAGTGGAAACAAATAAGAATTCAGATATTTCAAGTGAAATCAAATGATCTTTGTAACATTCTCGAGCAACAGTTTATCCCCATGAGACCCAAGGAATATCAAGTGACCTAGGCTCCTACAAAAAATGGGCAGTTCACTGTTAAATCAGCTTACAAGCTTCTGCTTGATGATGAGGATTTTATCCTCCAAAAGGACTTCATTTGGATAAAAAATTTAATTCCAAAAATTGTAGTCTTTTCATGGCTGGTTATCCAAGGAAGAATTCGAACCATTGGTAATATGATGCGTAAATGTATTTGTATCACTAATCGTTGTTATTTGTGCAGGGCTAATTAGGAGACCATTTATCACATTTTCCTTGAGTGCCCTTTTTCCTTGATTGTCCTAAGTGGGGTTTTTTAGGCCTTCAATATTTCATGGGTTAAACCAGCCACCGTACTTGATTTTTTCATCTAGTGGCCTTACCCATTTTCAAGCCAAAGACTTAGATACATGTGGAAAATTTGTCTCAATCACTATCTTTGGCAGGTGTGGTTAGAAAGGAACCATAAAGTCTTTAATGAGTCTATCCATGATCATCAAACTATCATTGCTAGGATCCTATCCTTTGCCAACGAGAATGTGAACCTTATCCCTTTTGATAGTTGTAAACCTCATCTACAGGAGACCACGATTGCTCAATATTTAAGCTTAACCTTGTTAGATGAGTCTATGCCTAGGGTAGTCAACCCCACAGCCAATGTTAAGTGGTCTCCATCTCCTACGGGTTGGTTTAAGCTTAATTTTGATGGAGCAACTAAAGACAATCCTAGCAGAGTAGGCGCTGGTGGAATTGTGCGAGATCATAATGGTAATATGATGCTTGCATTTTCTGAATATTTTGGAACAAGGATGAACAACGAAGCTGAAGCTAGAGCTATGTGGAGAGGCCTTCAAATGACTCAAGACTTAGAAGGCAATTTGATCGTAGAAGGAGACTCTATGCATATTATAAATCTCCTCAATAATTGGAAAACACATCCTTGGAGGATTAAAACAATTGTTGAAGAGGCTAGGATTCTTTTCCAGGGAAGATAGGACATAAAAGCCCAACATGTCTTTCGAGAAGCTAACAAAATTGCTGATAAGCTGGAAAATTTGGGTGTTGATGGTGACAAACTTTTCAAATGGGAAAATGGTATCCCAAGTGAAGTAGAGGAGCTTATTCAACAAGAATGCCAAGAATGAGAGTCGAATTTACTAACAGGGAAGGCACTGTAAGTTTGAAGGCTATGAGTATTCCCGTCTCTTTTTTGAATTGGACTCACAATAAAAATTATCTGAGTTGTCATTCTTCATGGATGCTGCTTGGAAATACCACAAAGACTAATGGGGACAGTCACATGTTAGATAACATGGCTCCTAGTCATATTAGTAATTTGAGGTTGGTTGATAATCACAGGGAAGGAAATAAACGACAATATAAGACTTCAAACCAAAGCCACGTGGACCACCAGATAGCCACCACCATAAATCTAGCCAGTAGGTTCACTTCTCCAAGGCTGATTATCCAAGATAGTATGTGGTACCAAAGCATGTCATATACGGAAGAAAGCAATTACCAAAGGATTATTAAGAGTAACTGTCAATACATAGCTTGTGGTAGTTTTTTTAGTACTCTGCTATGTGTGTCTGCAACTTTTTATTTCTCCATTGTCTCAAGGAAGGGATTCGTGTCTGTTTCTTTTTTGTAATTATGATGCATGTGTGTTTTCTCGGGGTATACCCAAAATGTTGTATGAGAAGTTTCTTTTTTATAACAGGTTATGTGCCTTACCAAATGTAATGGCTTTGGAGACATGTAGATTTTACATATATAAGATCCTTAGTAACGATATGTTCATCAACAACCCTAGGCTGATTTTTGTAAAAGGTTTTGGGTCAACCTGTAAAACCCGGTATTAATGCTATAGTATCTTATCTACCAAAAAAAAATATTCATATCCTTACATACTTAACGATTTTAGCAATACAACATATAACATGATCAAATGCCTTCTTGCTATAGTGTGGTCCAAATAATGATATTGATGTGAAGTTACATATTATATTTTTATAATTTTTATATATCAAACTATATTCTAGATATTAAATTTTATATGGTTTATATATGAGTGCCTTCTAATGAAAAACATAGCATTGGTTCATCTGATAGTACCACAAGATTGAGGTATGATGTTGCACCAAAGGAGAACTTTCCACATCAAGTTAGGAGATCTAGACATATCTAGAAAAACAAATGGTCAAATAGTTTCATTAAATGTTAAACATGTATTTTCCTATATACATAATAGATATTTACTCATGTACATGTATGTATGTATATATATATATTGTTATAATATATATGGTTAAAATAACATTAAATGGTTAAAATAACATTATTATAATACCACTAAATGAGTAACTTCACAAATCTAGAGTATACAATAACTTCATAAATCTCGGCATTAGATAGACAATTTAATGTGCAAGTTAGGGTTTTATGGTGGAGGAAGACCATAGGGCCTTGGAAAGGGGAATTTTTTAATAGGGTGGATTCAAGATATTATTGGGTTGTGATGCACATGGAGGTCAAGCGATCAAACTTGGCCATTTGCTGAATTAGTTTCATAATATAAAAAAATATACTAACTTCATAGATCTAGCCATTCAAATAGGCGATAGATTGTGCAAGTTAGGGTTTCATGGTGGAGGAAAACTGTAAGGCCTTAGAAGGGGGAAGCATTGAAGAGGGTATATCTAAGATATTTTTGGGTTACGATGTGCACGAAGGTCAAGCATTCAAACTGACACATTTCTCTCATTGCTAGAAATAAATCTCTGACCTATGTGTCTTTCATCAGGGGACTGAACCTTAACTTTGTTAGGTCGTAATTGAAGGTCAAAATGGAGTTAGATTTAGGATTTTGGATCTTGAGGTTAGGTTTTGTAGGGGGTAAGTTTGGGTTTTTGTATTCTATGAAGGAGATCTCTATGAGGAATATTGTAGGGCCTTCGAAGAGGAAAGTGTTGAAGATGGTGGATTCAAGGGATTGTTGTTTCACAACGCACATGGAGGTCAAGCATTCAAACTCAACCATTTACAAGATTAGCTTCAAAATATAAGAAGATTCTTCCTTTGTGGTGATTCAGAGACATACATGGGCATCATTTATCTTTGTTACCATCTTGATGTAATGTTTTTATAGGTTTGGTTTTGTTATGGTTTCATTTTTCACCTGAAAATGGATCCAAGTGCTATAGAGATATTATGAAATTTTTGGTTTATGGAAAGCTATGGATGCCTTGATATGTACTTTTTTCTATTTATCCAACAATATTTGCTTTTCTAGATGAAACGTAATTCTATGATATATTTTTTAAAGTTTTTGTAGACCTTTGATATTGTTTTTAACAACATCCGTGAATCTTTTTAAAAGCTAACATCCCAATCCCACTTTGATTTATTAGTCAAATATATTTTAGGAGTTGTGTTTGGGGTCTATTTTTTTATATAAATGTTTGGAAATTTATTAAAGAATAATTCTATAGTTTCTTAAAACTTCACAGATATGGTTGTTCAATTAGGCAACAACCTATGCAAATTATAATTTCATGGAAATATGAATGGAGAAAACGAGTAATTCACAAGCCCTCAAGCATAATCTAGGGCTCATTCATGAATGGACTACAAAAGAATAATAAGTGCTAGAAGAGGGTCTTCATAGTTTTCAAGAGAATTAAACATTTTAAAATATATTGAAATTGTTGCACTTTTGCCTAAAAATAGTATAAAATATTAAATTAAGGTGTAAATGGATACCAGAGGTGCCTAGAGTTTCAACTTAAACAATCAAGAATGGTTCAAGGGGATAAAAGGAGGACAAGAAGGTCAAGTTGTTGTTATAGTTTTCATCACACCTATTAAATTCATACATAGCCCTTGGTTTCAGGTTGTATCACAAGGAAGATATAGCAACTCAATAGAGGGTTTGAATGAGGTATTTGTGAGGGGTTTATTGGTAAGTTCTATGTGGAAGAGAGCAATGGGAGAGAAAAATGAAGGAAGTTGAAAAGAATAGATGAGGGCTATGGTCACCAAGGATGGAGCCACTATCACATTAAATGTATCTTAAACCAAGGGTTCTAAAGATGTGGACCAAGAGAATAGCTTTTTAGAGCTTTTTTTTACAAGACTGCCACCATGGTGAGTGAAGTAGAGGGTGACAATGACAATGGGACTTTTTTTTTTCGAGGCTAGGGTTTCCAATGCAAACTCTAATGGAGAATAACCTTACCTTGAGTTTCTAAGGAGAATATAGGATGATGAGAGGGAAGGAAGGTTTAGGAATTTTTTATAACAAGCTATTGAAGAAGAAGCAGTGGAATATTCGATGGATCCTTATGAGGGGGTCTCCATAATTGATAATGGAAGGAAGTATGAAAGAGGGAATTCACCTTTAAAATATTTTAGGAATGGTTTTGATTTGGTAGAAATTTCAAAGGAGGATGTGCAACACTTAGATAGGAGTGGTGACTAGGATACATCCTCTCTAGAGCAAGATGGTTGAAATAGGCCAAAACTCTCTAATCAAGGGTATGATGGATAACAAAAGAATTTGGAAGGAAATGCAATCATAAGTGTACAAAAATACAACTAGGTACATTCAAAGGAAGAGTAACAAAGCAACATTAGTCCTAGGAGAAGATATGAAAATGGGGGAAGTCATTTAACTTTTAGAGAAAAATTCTTATCGAGAGGTTAGATGGGCATGTGATTTTTGTAAAATACTTGGTAGACTGGATGGTTAGGGAATTGATGGAATTTATTGGGCATGTGCCTAGTTTCTTACTTCTGGTAAGAGGGTGGTTGTCATTTCAGTTTAGGACTAAGGAAGATGTGGTAAAGATTTTTTTGGAGAAATTATTTTGGGGGTCAACTTTGTTAATTCTTAAATTATGGGACCCTTATTTTGACCCGAGGACCACTCATATAACTAATCACCCTGCATGGATAAAATTACTAAGTTTACCACTAGAATTTTGGTCTAGAGATATTTTCCAAGCCATAGGAACTGCATTGGTTCTTTCTTAGATGTGGATGAGAGGTATTAGTCCTCATGCTTAAGGATAATGACTCTTATTGATATGGATTGGAGAGATGGATTAGTGGGGGAATTTCTGTTGAATTACAATAAAGGGATGCATGTCCAAAATCTGTATTACATTAGTGTACCTATTGGTGTGTCTTTTAGGTATGCACATTATCATAATTATCAGCATATTACGAGGGATGATTCTCTTATATTTTGAGGAAGGTTTGGTATTGTAAGTTAGAGATATGGTTCTTTAATGACAAGAATGAGATGTAGTTTTGCCTCTAGGCATATGAATCATAGATTGGTTATGTTATCAAAGCAATACATAAGGAACACAAGCTAGAGGAATTAGGGGAAAGAATAAGAGATGCAAACAAGGTGAAGGTGAAATTTTTAATGTTAGATCAAGTGATGGATTTAGAATCATCTCAAATTAAAGCAAGGCTAGTAATATGAAAGCAAAAGTTAGATGTCATGCTCCTAGACCCAGATACAAGCTTTCAAAATTAAAATATTACCAAATCTCATTTCTCATATGGGATTATAGGTAATTATCCTTTGAGTCATTCAACTAACCAATCACTAGACTTACTAGTCTATAAAACAAAGTTTCCATTGGAAGAAGATAAAGGTGGAGTTGAGGGATAACGAGGACCCTTGAATTGTTCTTCATTGGAGGTAGTAGATCCAAACCTTGGTTTAGACTTTGGTAATATTTATAGTAATTCTTGATAGGTAAATTACTTTGAATTTGCTTCCCCATAATTTTTTGCCTATGGTTAAGAAGGTGTTATATCCCAAAAAACCCATAGGTATCCCCTACAATCCCTGAAAAGAAAAATAGGACTAAGGGGAGGAGGAGTTGGAGGAGGCCTTAGTAAATATGTGGGGACAAATAGTCTTTCTGGATAGAAAATATTTTATTTCACTGGCTAAGAATAATTCCATCCATGAAGTTCAACAAGAAAAACAATCCTTAAAGGGGATCCTTAGATCAGGGATGATTTTAAACATAGTTAATCAAAGAAAGTTCTCTTTAATAGTTGGGGTATGGGTAGCTCACCAAAAAAATTGCTCTACGTAGGCTGGCAAAAATTCATAATCTAGAGATTCTACTAATTCAAGATACAAAAGGGTTAGCTATGAAAATGGTGGAAGATCTCAATAAATTGCTTAAAGGTTGGGATTTATTACCCTTGATATTGTAATGGCCTGGAGTAGCCACATGGTGGAAGGCAAATTAGTTTAGGCTAACCAAATTTTTATTGCTTGACTCAAGAATAGGAATCAAATTCTTTTTAGTGGAGCTTAGGAAAACAGTGGTAATGATTAAAATTTATGGCCCCTATCAAGACAAGATGTAGTATTGGGATAAGCTTATGTATCAAAAGTTTCTAGAAGCTCATTGATGAGGCCTAGAAATACCTCAATCATAACATGTTTTGAACACTGAAATTGCCTACAAACTCTTATGTTTAATCTAATATGCTAGTTAAGTTAATTCAATATGCTGTGTATTAACTATTTGCATGATAAATGTATCTGCAATACTATATTCTGATTTTTACAGCTTTTTGCATAATTTTTATGTTGTTTTTTTATGACTTGCTAAATGAGATATGCTTAGGTTGATAGCAGCATTTCACTAATCATGTTTTGATATGTCTCAAGCATTTATTTTACCTAAATCTGGAAAATAGTGCAAGTAAATTGTTACTGTGCAACAAAAACTAGTTTTTCCCATGTAAATTCCAGCCAACTGCCAATGAATGGCAAGGCATGGAATTCACATATGGAAAGAGATGAAGACCATTGGAATCTGATCCTGAGAAATAACCCACATGAGAAATGCAGATGAAATCATTTAAAGAGCACACATTTGTTCATTCTGAAGTCTCTTCGGAATGAATAAATATCTTCGAAATGAGAAAACACAGTGTCTTTGGAATGAGCGGATCTTCGGAATGAGAATTGCAGTCTCTTCGAAATGAGCCACTTATCTTCAGAATTAAAATAGAATGTGCTTTTTGACTTATTGACCGATTTCTGATGCTGGAAAAAGGGAAATAAATATTGAAAAGGGTAAGGGAAAATATCTCCCAACTGACTTTGTCGTCCTTGCCGACTAAAGCCACCATTTATGGAAAGATCAAGTTTGATCTTCTTCTAGGATAAAACCAGGAATTGTTGCAACATAATAGGATTAGATATTTTGAGATATTCTCAGTTGTTAGTAGATCTTAGGACATCTATAAATATGGCTTCCATTCAGGTTGAGCTGGTACAGGATAAAGAAAGTAGAGAGTAGAGAAATATAGGAGAAAATAGGTAATAATAAAAAAAGTGACTGTTACAATCCTGTAACAGGTTTTCAACAGAATTATTGTAATCATGTTTTTGAATCAATAAAGTGTACTATTTCTATTTCATATTGCTTGTAAATGAGTGTGAGTAAGATCTAGAGAGAGAGAGAGACTCATACCTTCTTCTGTACAAGGAGGCTAACCACTTCCAGACCTAGGAGGAGGACTAACAACAGGTTTTTATTCTGATTTTGCTGCAGCAGAATGAGTTGTAGAACTTGTCATTTCATTCCTTTGTAAACAACTAATGGTATTTGCAATCTTAGCTTATTTTATTATTAGATTAATCTTATGATTAATGGTTTGGTTGTAATCTCCACTTTCAACAAAGCTTTCAATTTATTGCAGACTGTCATTTCTAGAATTTGTTGTTTTTTGTAATTTCTTGCATTTTATGTTTTGTTGTCAACCCCTGCATAGAAGATTGACAACCTTCTGTTATAGAGCCTTGACAGGGTTTCATTTCTATGCTATAATTAGGTTTCCATTGCTGCAAAAGTAAATAGATTTCCTTTCTGCAATTATAATCAGACTTCTAATTCTATAACTATTATTTTTGCAACATAATTAGGTCTCATTCTGCAATTGTAATTAGGATTTCATTTCTGCATTTAATGATTAGTTTTCATTTTTGCAACTTAGATTAAGGTTTAATTTATGCAATTTAGATATAGGAATGTCCTAAATCCCCCACACAATCGGTTTCACCAATAAGACCTGTTGCTCCATATTGACCTAAGTTATAACCCTGTTCACCCCTTCTTTCGCAGATAGCCTTGTACATTGCCCTGGATTGACAAATTCATTGAGAATTAATGATGTGTATAATTACTACGCATAATTTTGGCATCGTTGCTGGGGAATTATGTTGCTAGAAGGTGACAATAGTCCAATAGCTATTAATTAGACTGAGCCGTGAAGATTCAGGATAAAATCTGAATAGAACAGCTGGTTAAAGTAACAACTATTGACCCATAATTTATATCATTTAAGAGTAAACATGAATGAGTAAGTCTAGGGATGAAAAAGGTAGAATTACCCAAAAGGATCCCTGACTTGTTCCATTAAGGAGATCTTCACGCCTAAGGGGTGAATCACCTGTGTTTGAATTACCAGAAATATTGAAAGAAAAATCACCAGTCTCACCATCATTAGAACATTCTGAGAAAGAAAAATCACCAGTCTCATCATCATTAGAACATCCTAAGAAATAAGAATCATCAGACTCATTATCAACAGAGGATCTTGGACCTCTTGAGAGAGAAATTTGGATAGGTTTAACTAAGGAACAGGAAACTATGGTAGAGGGAGGCAATCTAGATGGAGATGTCTAACATGGCTATGTCCATAATGAAGGAGATGATCAGGATATACCCCAACCTTCCAGAACATTTGAATATCCTATCCATTTGAATCCAACACAAAACTCTCCCATGAAAACCATTTCACCTTCAGTACTTCCAACCTTTCGAGGTGTTGTATCTGAAGATCCTGATCAATTTTTGTTTGAATTCAAAGTAGTTTGTCAAACCTATGACTATGTAAATGACAATCAAAAACTTAAGGTTTTTCCATCAACACTCAAGGACTCAGCATTACGCTGGTTCATGAACTTAGAGCCAAATTCCATTCGAACTTGGGATCAAATGAAAACTGTGTTTTTAGATAAATATCAGGAGTATTGTCGTGTAAGGAACAGGAAAGATTAGTTATTCAAGATTAAACAGGAAGATGATGAAACATTAGAAGACTATCTTGATAGGTTCTCCTTTGTTCAAAGGAGATGTGGGCTTGTAGAACCAGAGTTATGTAAAACCATCTTTTTAAGAGGATTACAAGATGAATCCAAAGAAGTATTGGATTTGATGGGAAAAGGGGATGTAAATACTCAGTAATGAGGAAATTGTGGATCTCTACAGGAATTACTTTCGCAATAAGCAGGGAATAAGAAAAAAGAGTACAAATGGCACTAATGTGAAGGACCTAATAGAGGAACTTGCAAATTTTAAAACTGATATTCTAGTACAATTAAACACAACTTTGGGGGAAATGTCTGCAAAAGCAAAAAACACATAACCTTTGGCAATTTATTGCCCAAGATGTAGAAATAAACATGCTTTGCAAGAATGTCCTTTGAATAAAACATCTATCTCAGCCATTTGTAGTATCTATTCAAAGAAACATTCAACTAATAAATGCCACCTGCTACCACATCTCAAAACTGTGTTAGAAAATCAGACTGAGGAACTCAACTATGTTGGACCAAAACAAGGGGGAAATTTCTCTCAATACCAAAATCCCCCTTGTTTTCCTACAAATTGGGGCTATAATCCCTAGACTATGCCTTGGGGACAATCAAAACCACCCCAACGTCCTTGGAATTATCCTCAATGGACAAATTCCCAAGAATGGCCACAAACAAATTGGAGTAATTCAGCCTGGAATCAGAATCAAAATAACCCATCATGGAATCAAAACAACCCATATTTGAATCAGAATCATACTAATCCACATTGGATGCAAAATCAACCATAGTGGAATCAGCAATACCAGTCCTATCCAAGGCAACAAAGAAATCAAGTTCAAAATCAGCATTTACTGCCTGCACCTAATCAAAGTTTTCAATAAAAACAGAACCAACCATAGCAAACACAACAAGTGAAATAACCTCAAATTCCAGCTCAATCAGTCACTAATCCAAATAGCATGATACAGACATCCCATGTCTATGTGGCTAAAGCTGAGGAAAATGTTGAAATAAATGTTATTTATTGTAGTAACATCCAACTTCGTTTAAGAAAAGTTATACCTGAACCTGCTCCAATTAAAATCAAGGAAAATGAAGAGCAAGAACCTTTGGAACCAGTTAAACCAACAATAGAGATAGAAGAAAAAAAATAGAACCACAGGCAGAACAATTACCTTCATCAAAGATAATTCCATATCCTGAAAGATTCAATACCACAGCAGAAAATTTTGAGTCAGACCTGGTCAAGGAACTTAAAAAGTTAACAATATCATTGCCCTTATTGCAAGCCATTAAGGATATACCAGTGATTAAAAGTAATGTTCGATATTTGTGCATTAGAAGAGCAGGAAGAAAAAGAAATCATTTCCTAAGACTGTTCAGGTTGAAGAAAATATAGCTAATCTCTTGTCGGGAAAACTAGTACCTCCAAAGTATAGTGACCCAGGAAGTCCAGTTATCACAGTTACGATAGGTTCAATACCAATATCAAATGTCTTAGTAGATCTAAGAGCTGTAATAAATGTCATGACCAAGGATATAATGAAACAATTACAGCTCAAACATCTCAGCCCCACATTTATAGTTTTAGAAATGGCTGATAAGTCAGTTGCAAAACCTGAAGGTATCATTGAAGATGTTCCTATAGAAGTTTCTTCTTGGGAATTCCCTACATTTTTTTTTGTTTTACAGCCAAGAAATTTAGCTCATGGATATCCCATAATTTTTGGAAGACCTTGGCTTGCAACTACAGCAGCCTTCATAGACTACAGATCTGGAAAAATGACTATTTCAAATGGTATTGATCTAAAACAGATCTCTCTGTATCCTCCTGCAAGACCCTCCAACAATTTTTTAGGTTAGTTATGGTTTCCTAATTCAGATGAAGAATCAAAGGAGGTTATTTCCACACTAGCCACCTTGGTAGTAAGAGAACACACAGAAGACCTCCAAGACACAAAAAATTTAGAAAATGAAAATATTCTAATGAATGTTCTGCATGAACAAAGGTTAGAAGAGCAAGCAGTAAATATCTGTCAGTTGTTAAGGAATGAGGAGAACCAAAATTCTGAAGGTGAACCATCTGTACTATCATAAGAAAACTCTGTTTCACTACCACATGGGTGGCACCATCACCTGATTTTTCCTTCTTACTGTTCCATACAGGATATGCTTCCATCAGGAAGTAATAAAATAGAAACTTCTTATTTCCTCCCATATCAGCAGTGTCCTCTTAATTCCCTAATCACCAAGTATGAAGAAGTGAATTTAGTCCTTCCAAATACAAAACAAATAGAAGTCCAACTAGACAAATTTTTGAACATTTACAACTGGCTTACTAGGGAAGAGGAAGAGAAATTGATAGTTGTCTTGTAGAAGCATGTTCATGCTTTTGCTTGGGACTATAAAGATATGTCAAGAGTTCACCCCGATATATGCACCCACGAAATTTATACTTGAAGAAGTCAAGCCGTAAGACAACCCCGGAGAATACCGAATCTTGCCCTAAGGGATATTGTAAAGGAAGAAATTGAAAAACTTCTAGAGGTAGGATTCATTTACCCAATTTCTGATAGCCAGTGGGTCTCTCCATTGGTTATAGTTCCTAAGAAAAATAGAAAAATAAGAGTATGTGTAGACTATAGAGAGCTGAATAAAGTAACATACAAAGACCATTTTCCATTACCTTTCATAGATCAGGTGTTAGATACCCGTGCTGGAAAGAAATATTTTTGTTTTCTTGATGGATTTAGTGGATATAATCAAATCCAGATTCCACCTGAAGATCAATAGAAAACAACCTTTACCTGTCCATGGGAACATTTTCCTATAGGGTTTTACCTTTTGGTTTGTGTAATTCCCCAGCAACATTTCAGCGAGCGGTCTTAGCAATTTTTTTTTATCTGACTACCAACAGTGTTGAGATATACATGGATGATTTCACAATATGTGGACAAACTTTTGACTTTACATTAGAAAACCTTGACAAAGTTTTAACTCGTTGTGAAACATACCAGTTATCCTTGAATCCAGAAATTTTTTTTATGATGATGAAGGAAGGAATAGTTCTTGGTCATCACATCTCTCTTCAAGGGATCCAGGTTGATCCAAAGAAGGTGGAAATTATCAAGAATCTTCTTCCTCCTAAAACTCAAACTGATGTCAAAAGCTTCCTAGGACACATTGGTTTTTACCGTAGGTTTATTCCCAGCTTTAGCATAATAGCCAATCCCATGTTTGCCCTATTGACTAAAGATTCTAAATTTTCTTAGACTGCAAGGTGTCAGGAATCATTTGAAGCTCTGAAAGAGAAATTAGTAACTCCACCTATGTTAAGAGGACCTAATTGGACATTACCATTTCACATACAGGATGATGCTTCCAATACTACAATTGGAGTAGCATTAGTACAAATTGACAATGGTGAACACTATGCCATCTACTACATTAGCAAGAATTTGACAGGTGCTGAAAAAAATTATACCACAACTGAGAAAGAATTCTTGGCAGTAATTTATGCCATCAACAAATTCAGGCATTACATCACAGGTTATCAAATATTTATACACACAGATCACACAACCATTAAGTATTTGATGAATAAGCCTATGGTAAGTGCAAGAATTATTCGTTGGTTACTGTTGCTGCAAGAATTTTAGATCACTATAATCAAAAAACTAGGAAAAGCTAATGTTGTAGCAGATTTCTTGTCTAGATTACAGAACACAAATGAAGGGGAATTAGTTGAAGACACCTTTCCTGATGAAAAATTATTTTCTATATCAGTCCAATCACCTTGGTTTGCAGATATAGCCAATTACTTGGTCACAGGGAAAGTTCCTCCACATTTCACTTCAAAACAAAAAAAAACAATTGATCAAATAGAGTTCTTCTTTTGAATGGATTAAGGGTATAATTTTTAAGTGCAGTCCTGACCATGTGTTACATAGGTGCATCCAAAAGGATGAGGTGTATGATATCCTTAGGGCTTGTCATGATGAACCCTCAAGTGGACACTACTTTGTAAAAAGCACAATTAGGAAAATCTTAGGGACAGGATATTATTGGCCATCTCTTCACAAGGATGTGAAAAAGTACATTAGGCATTGTGATGCATGCCAAAGAATGGGGAAACCCACCCATACAAATGAAATGCCATTGCAGCCTCAATTGGTTTTAGAGCCTTTTGAGAGGTGGGGGCTTGATTTTGTAGGACCTATTGATCCACCTTCTCAAGGAAAGGTGCATATTCTAGTATGCACTGATTACTTGACAAAGTGGATAGAGGTGCATGATTTCAAACATGCTCATGAAGAGAAGGTCGCTGATTTCTTGTATACTCAAATTTTTTAGATATTTGGAGCTCCTCGATCTATCACCACAAACCAAGGACCCCAATTTGCATCTAAATTCATTGAGGCATTTATAGAATTATATGAAATCAAACATAGAAAATCATCACCTTATCACCCACAAGCAAATAGCCAACTTGAGAAAACAAACAGGGAACTAGAACGAATCTTAACAAAAATAGTAGCTTTTCATAGGAGAAATTGGCTAGATAAATTACCTGAAGCAGTATGGGCTTACAATACTACTTGGAAATCCACTACTGGATTCACACCTTATGAACTAGTCTTTGGTAAAAAGCTCCTCTTACCTATTGAATTTGAGCTACTAACACTGTGCACAACATTAGAAATTGGAATTGAATTGTCACAGGCACAGACAGACAGGATTTTGCAGCTGAATGCATTGGATGAACTTAGGTTGGATGCTCTATAGCAAACTGAAGTAATTCAGGAGCAGAGGAAGTTGTGGCATGACAGTCACATTCAGCAGAAGAAACTTCAACAAGGAGATTGGGCTTTACTGTTTGATTCTCGCTATGAGGACTTCCCTGGAAAGCTGAGAACTAGATGGCTTGGACCTTACCATATTGAAAAGGTATTTGACAATGGAGTAGCCCGTTTATCTCCTATTGATGGGTCACAAAGAAAGTTGGTAGTGAATAAACATCGCCTCAGGGTGTACCATACACATCTAACTAAAGAGGAATTATTGCAGTAGCTTGACAGTTTGGATACACAACAGGTGGAAGAAATTTCCTCTTCCACTTCAAAACAATCAACATGATCATGGATTTCAAGAAAAAATAGAAAAATACAAAAAAATCAAAAAAAGCAGAAAACAAAAAGATGAATAAAATTTGATTATGAATTTCTTCATGGGCATGATTTCAGGGAAATCATGAATTCCTTCATGGACATAGTTAAAATCAAGAAAAAAAATCAAGAAAAAAGAGAGAAAATGAGAGGTAAAATAATAAAAAATAAAAAAAAGAGAGAAAAATGAATAACTTAGCAGTGAAAACCTTTTCTAAGGCACTACTGGGTTGGTATGCATGAAAACCAGTTTTCTGACATGCATAACCTTGAAAATCTATGAACCATCATTGTACAAATTCACCAACTACACTTGTTTTGAAATATTGCAGAAAATTTCAGCAGAACATCAACAAAGGCAGTCATTCTTCAAAACTTGCATTAACTTGTTTTAATCAGGTATATATTTCTTACATTTCTTCATTGTAAATCATTGGTATATAGTATATAACAATTAACCATTAGCATAAAAGGTATCCATAAGAGTTAGCATACTTAAAACATGTTTTGAGCATGAGAATATTGATTTCTGCCTAATCTTTGGAACAAGAATGCCAAAAATAGTGCCTGATATCTTCTTCATATTAATTGTTGTATTGTCTTTGGATTGAAATTATCTTCGAAATGATAGCAGAATGAATGTTGCACTTTGTCTTCAAAATGAAGCTTTGTCTTCGAAATGATGATTTGTCTTCGGAATGAAGCTTTGTCTTCGGAATGACGATTTGCCTTCACAATGAAGCATCATCTTTGAAATGAAGCTTTATCTTCAGAATGAAGCAGGATTTGTCTTTGAAATGTAGCAGGATTTGTCTTTAGAATGAGGATTTATCTTTGGAAAGAGGATTTGTCTTCAAAATAAGGATTTATCTTCGAAAAGAAGATTTGTCTTCGGAATGAGGATTTATCTTTGGAATGAAGATTTATCTTCGGAATGAGGATTTGATTTCAAAAAAGCATGATCTTTGGAATGAAGACTTATCTTCGGAATGAGGTTTTGTTTTTGCAATAGATCATAATCTTTAGAAAGAGCATTCAATATAACATCTCCACGTGGCATCTAAGGGAAAAAAGAAATACGATCAAGTAAAAATTCTTTTGGCTGCATACGATAAATGAACACATGTCAGTTAGGATATGGTTTATTTTTGCACCCATTTAGAAAGTACCAGAATCACGGGGGACGTGACCAACAGTATGCCACCATTTTTTTTATACTAATAAACATGCACGTGAAAGTCCGCAGGAAAAACAGAAAAACTAAAAAATGAGTAAGGTGGATCTGACGGCAAGGACATCTGCGCAACCATTGATGGACATGTGTTCGGAGAAAAAATAGAAACACGTGCCACCCTTATTTTTGAAGACATATTTGCTAACGCAAAATGATTACGAGGTACAGTGCTTAGATTACGGTTCATTTCGAAGAACAAAAATAGGGCAATTGAAAACTTGGAACCAAACCCTGCAAATCTGCAAACACCAAAAACCAAATATCCAACAAAGGAATAGCAGCAAAAGTGAGCAGTTTGTAATGTACCAAGACAGGAAAATGGGGTGAAAAATGAAAATGGAACCAACGGATACCACCCACCTCCGGGAAAATCCAAAAGTGCTGCAGATTTATGAAGATGGAGGGCTTATGCTATTTTTAGATAAGTTTAATGGGTCCTCTGAAGATTTGGCCAGTATGTTCACCCACACATTCAGAAACAACCGGGCATACATTAAGGACATGACCATTGAGGTAACCCCTAAATTTTTGAGTCAAATTATTGAGCTGTCATTAGAAGGTCTTCCAATTTCTAGGTCTGGCAAAAATACATTGGTAAATATAGTTAATCAAATTCTGAAATAAAATGATAGGGAGCCAGAATATTTAACATATAATAACACATGCAAGGGGGTAAAAAGGGCCAGCCTGCAGGAAACCTGGGATGAAGTGGCCACATGGGTAATCAAATTTCTAACTTGTGAAGGGCAGTATGTACTGTTATCAGGGCATCATCTAAAAATTTTAAACCATCTCAGACATGGTAGGCAACAACCAAAAGTTAGGGTAAATCTTCCCCTATACCTGCACCAGGAATTGAAAAACATGGCAAAAAGATATTAGGAAGTAAAAGAGAGCCTTCGCCACCATGGTCTCATCAAACTAGTTTGCCAGCACCATTTTAGAGGAAACCCTAGGAGCTTTGATAGGTTTTACTCTACCCTAAATGATGTAATTTTTGGAGATGAGGATGAGGAGGAAGAAACAAATGTTGTTGATGCTATTACAGAAGAAGAAACAGCTACTATAGAGGCTGTTGTAGAAGAAGAAATAGTTGCTATAGAGACTGTTGTAGAAGAAGAAACAAAAACTATTGCAGAGGTTATTGCAGAGGAAGAAACACACCCAAAAACAGCAACAGAACACCTTGCTCCAGAACCTTCAACCTCACGAGCTAAGAAAAAAAAGAAAAGAAGGTCTGAAACTGGCAGTAAAACAAAAAAATAGAAGGTCCGTTTTTTTGAAGTTGTTACTGATTTGTCAAAACAAGGTAGTGAAGCACCTAGTCCAATAGGGGAAGAAACAACAAGGGAAACAGAAGCATCTAAAACTATCCCCACAACCCTTGTTGTCACCAGAAAACAAAGCAAAAAGAAGAAGTTTACATCTAGAACTAGGAGGTCTACAAGACTCCACTTGAGGGAAATGACAGAACAGGTCATAGAAGAAGAAGGTGGACAAAGCAGTCCAGATGTCACAAAAATACAACCAGCCCCTAAAAACTTTCCAAAATTTCCTGAATAGATAATTGAGGAAGAGGTTGGGTAGGATAGCTTGGAGGTGGCTACAGTTCAACAGGCCACAAAAATGGTAGATGCAATTATAGACAGTTTCATAGAGCCTCCTGAATAAAAGCAGACAGATGTTGCAGAGGAAGAGATAGCTGTTGAGCAGCCAACTGCGGGTGACTTGTCTGCATCTGATTTTGAAGCATAAATAGAGGAGGAAGACATCACAGAGTAGCTGAGAGTAGCAAGGAGTGTTGTCAAAACACAAACCATATGGATTGAAGAGAGAGAAAACATCATTGAGATGTAGGAAAGAAAAATTGTAGAGTTACAGTAGGAAGTGGCAGAATTGAGAAAAAGGTTATCACAGTTTGAAAAACAGCCAACTATATCTATTGATGAGGACGATTTGGCTCAATTGCTTGTGAATTTATCTAGGGCACATGACTTTATTAAGGCAAAAATAGGTGCTCATTCTGAAACAACACACTTTCATTCTGAAGAAGTGCCTTCTCTTTCTGAAGCATTACCTTCTCATTCTAAAAATGCTTTAGAATTGGCAAAGAGCATAGCAGAAAATATTGAAGATGAGTCACCAGCACAGGAATAGTCTAAGCAGCAGCATAAAACTATTCAAGTAAGTACTTCTATTAATTTCCCTGTATTTCAAACTATTACATCTTTAGTAGAAATAGCAGATAAGGGGGTGCAAGTATTACTGTCTGATGACAACCCAATAGAAATAGTAGATAAGGGGGTACAGATAGAATTATTGACAGATGATCAACCAGTAGAAGTGGCAGAAAAAAGGGGTTTAGGTAGATCTGCTACCTAGAGTTCCACCTATAGTTAGACCACCTAATACTGTGTCCCTAGAACAATACAATGCAGACATAGCCAGTTGGGTGATTAGATATGAGAAGCTTGCTACTAAGACTAAAAAAATCAAATTGGAAGGAAAACAACTAGAGGCAAAGGAAACAGAGATTCAAGCATTAAAAGAAAAAGTGTCTGATTTATGTCAAATTGTTGAATTTTTAGTCCAATTCAGACGGCCAGCCAGATTTTATAGTCTTATTCTAAAAGAGAAATACCTTAGATGGCAGGTCATGAGGATTAGCTCAGGTCTCCCATATAAATTGGACACAACTGTAGATTTCCTGGAAGCATATTTTGACAGCCCTATTGAGCAGAAAAATCTCCTATGTGAACTGTTTTTACACAACTTTATTCCAAAAGAAGTAGAATTTCATCCTCAAATCTACATTGGAGATGTTCAATTGAGGGCATTCATGTCCACCTTACAGAATCAATTTTATTGGGACCAGGAGAAAAGGCAAAATAAAAAAATTAAAACAAGAGTTGAATTGTTAGTCAGAGCAATTCAGCCAAATCACCTAATTATCACCAGACAACACTTCACAATGATGAATAGGGATGATGTAAAGAGAATGTACTTGACAAACTTGAGGGACTGTGTGACTAGATTCCAAAATTTATGTAATGACAATTTTGTGCCAGCATTATCAGCCTGTAGAAACAGATGGGCTGAACTTTCCATGTCTTTATAGAAAAGAGAACCCATCTTCCCCATCAACTTAGAATGGTCCAGAAGAATGGCAGAAGGAGTAATACAGTTGATTGAAATCATGCAACATCATTGGATAGGTCTCAAATTTAGGCCTCCAACCATCATCACTCCAGTTCCATTCTACTTTGAAGAAGATGCCCAACCTGATGAAAAGTTTGAAGAATGGCTTAGGAACCTTCAAGAGAACAGGGGATATTATATAGGCAAGAATTTGTTCTACAGGTCATGGAATTTGAACATGGACATATGTGATTCCATAGCCCAACAGAATGCATGAGGACATGCATTAGTATAAGTTGGGGGAAAATGATGAGGCCTGGAAATGCCTCAATCATAACATGTTTTGAACACTGAAATTGCCTACAAACTCTTATGTTTAATCTAATATGCTAGTTAAGTTAATTCAATATGCTATGTATTAACTATTTGCATGATAAATGTATCTGAAATACTATATTCTAATTTTTACAGCTTTTTGCATAAGTTTTATGTTGTTTTGTTATGACTTGCTAAATGAGATATGCTTAGGTTGATAACAACATTTCATTAATCATGTTTTGATATGTCTCAAGCATTTATTTTACCTAAATCTGGCAATAGTGCAAGTAAACTGTTACTGTGCAGCAAAAACTGGTTTTTCACATGTAAATTCCAACCAGCTGCCAATGAATGGCAAGGCATGGAATTCACATATGGAAAGAGATGAAGACCATTGGAATCTGATCCTGAGAAATAACCCACATGATAAATGTATATGAAATCATTTAAAGAGCACACATTTGTTCATTTTGAAGTCTCTTCGAAATAAACAGATATCTTCAGAATGAGAAAACACAATGTCTTCGAAATGAGCGGATCTTCGAAATGAGAATTGCAGTCTCTTCGAAATGAGCCACTTATCTCCGAAATGAAAACAGAATGTGATTTTTTACTTATTGATCAATTTTTGATGTTGTAAAAAGGGAAATAAAGATTGAAAAGGGTAAGGGAAAATATCTCCCATCTGACTTTGTCATCCTTTCCGACCAAAGCCACCATTTATGGAAAGATCGAGTTTGATCTTCTTCTAGAATAAAACCAGGAATTGTTGCAGTATAATAGGATTAGATCTTTTGAGATATTCTCAGTTGTCAGTAGATCTTAGGACATCTATAAATATGGCTCCCATTCAGGTTGAGCTGGTAGAGGATAGAGAAAGCAGAGAGTAGAGAAATATAAGAGAAAATAGGCAATAATAAGAAAAGTGACTATTACAGTCCTGTAACAGGTTTTCAGCAGAATTATTGTAATCATGTTCTTGAATCAATAAAGTGTACTATTTCTATTTCATATTTCTTGTAAATGAGTGTGAGTAATATCTAGAGAGAGAGAGACTCATACCTTCTTCTGGACAAGGAGGCTGGCCACTTCCAGACCTAGGAGGAGGACTAACAATAGGTTTTTATTCTGATTTTGTTGTAGCAGAATGAGTTGTAGAACTTGTCATTTCATTCCTTTGTAAACAACTAATGGTATTTGCAATCTTAGCTTATTTTATTATTAGATTAATCTTATGATTAATGGTTTGGTTGTAATCTCCACTTTCAACAAAGCTTTCAATTTATTGCAGACTGTCATTTCCAGAATTTACTATTTTCTATAATTTCTTGCATTTTATGTTTTGTTGTCAACCCCTGCACAGAAGATTGACAACCTTCTATTACAAAGCCTTGATAGGGTTTAATTTCTATGCTATAATTAGGCTTCCATTGCTGCAAAAGTAAATAGATTTTCTTTCTGCAATTATAATCAAACTTCTAATTCTACAACTATTATTTTTGCAACATAGTTAGGTCTCATTCTGCAATTGTAATTAGGATTTCATTTCTGTAGTTAATGATTAGTTTCCATTTTTGCAACTTATATTAAGGTTTAATTTATGCAATTTAGAGATAGGAATGTCCTAAATCCCCCACACAATCGGTTTCACCAATAAGACCTATTGCTCCAGATTGACCTAAGTTATAACCTTGTTCACCCCTTCTTTTGCAGATAGCCTTGGACACTGCCCTGGATTAACAAATTCATTGAGAATTAAAGATGTGCATAACAATTACACATCACTCATAATTTAAATTTAGAAGGTGATTTAAACTTATCTCTATCTAGGAGTGAAGTGTGGGGTATTACTGGTAGAACTGATCCACTGGTTGATTACTTCATCCAAAAGTTTGAAGCCAATGGGTTGGTAGACCTAGTGCTTATAGATTTGATCCCAACTTGGAGAAACATGAGGGCGTAGGTTGCTAAAATTTCTAAGATACTAGATAGATTCTTAGTAGTTGAGAGTTTGGTAAATAAAGATTATAGACTAGAGTCTTGGTTTAAAGTCAGAGGAGACTTTGATCACTCTCCCATCATGCTTCTTATAGAAAAAGAGGAGAAAAACCATATTGTCCTTTTAAATTCAATTTTGAGTGTCTAAAAGTGGACAACTTCGTAACTCTAGTCAAATTAGCATGGGTGAAGTTTGGTCCTAGTCTAAAAGAATTTACTAGTATTCAATTTGCAACAAATCTAAAAAGGGTTAAGGCAACAATAGTTCAATAGGTCTATAAAAAGAAACTAATAGATGAGAAAAAACTAAGGGAGATTGAGGAGGAGCTTGTAGTGTGATATCTAGTAGATGACTTTGAAAAAGAATTGGATGGGTAAATAAGGATTAAGTATAGATATTTGGAACAAGAGAAGAATATTGTTGGAAGTGTTGGAGAATATTACATTATTTGGTACATGCAAATGTACCCCCATTGTACATTTATGGTACAAATATATATATGTAATATATTAGGGTTTGAATATATAGTTTAGGTGAATGATTTATATTTCCCCTTTATGTAAGTTTCAATGTGCAATATATGCACAAGTTTCATGTAAGAGTGTAATGTGCAGCATATGCACAAGTGTCATGTAATAGTTCATGTAGGAGAGCAAGAGTTATGTAGAAGTGTGCAAGTGTCATAGAGTCAAGTATACATGTAAGAAGAGAATGAAGAGTCTAGTATACAAGTGGCAAGATGAGAAGCCATAGGTCAATAATAGGAAAGGTTGCAACTCTTGGATATGTGAGGAGTGCAATAGACAAGTATTAAAGAGTCATCTTCTATGTCTATATTATGGAGATAAATCTCCATACATTGTATTGGGAAAACGATCTGTAAGAGATCACCAACAAGCATTTATAATATTGAAGCTTGTATATAGATTTTGAGCAATTTTATTGTAAGTATTCTTCATGCTTGTACATGAATTATTTTGGCCATTTACATTCATATTTGATATTATAATGAATGTTATTTTATTTATATTGGCATGGATATATATTTTATTTCTCATATATTTAATTCTACTCTTGATTATTGATATTTCAACCTATAATATTATGGCTTAATTATATTGGGACCTGTGATATTTTGAGATAGTTTGGCTTAAAATCCAATAATGGTATCAGAGCTACCACTTAACTCTATCCATTTTTTATAGAGTTATATTTCAAATCCACCATAATATTGGAGTCTGTCCACTTTAAAAGTAGTGAAGACTTGGACTCTATTTTAAAGGTCTGATTCAGTAGATATTGAAGGGACAGATAAAAGTTACTTTGATTTGGATGCTAGGGTCTATCCAATTTGTTCAAAGAAAACTAGTGAAGACAAGGACTCAACTAAAATAGATTGAGGACCAACTTAGAAGAAAGTTAAATGTGAAGAGATATTCATAGTCACCCTAATATAGGTTTGACCTAAAACATCATAGAGTTGAGAAGCATCAAAGCTTCCATAGGATTGATATGTATCAAATATTCATAGAACAAAGAATCATCATAGCTTCCATAGCATTGAAAAGCAATATAATATTCTAAATATCAGAAGAATATAAGATAACTTGGATAAAATCCAGAGTATAGTAGAAAGAATAGAATTGTAACCTTCTACTAATATTGAAATATTATTTTGTAGCTAATTTTATTCAAAGCAGGAATAATGTTCTCCTAAATTTTAAAGCTACATTTAATTGAGATTAAAGTAAAGAAGAAAGGGCCCTAGTAGTGCCTAAGTATATCAGTGGTGCCCAAGCTTGATAGAATCCAAGTAGTGACCTAGCCTGATATTTCTCAAGTGTATAGCAGAAGTGCCTAAGCCTAATAGCTCTCAAGCATAGAGAAAAATCACTCAAGCTTGATAATGCTCAAGCATAGAGCAAAATCACCCGAGCCTGATAACACTCAAGCATAGAGAAAAATTGTTGAAACTTGATAATGCTCAAGCATAGAACAAATTTACCTAAGTTTAATAGCACTCAATAATAGAGAGGAAATACCCAAGTAAGGAAGAACCCAAGAAAATGGTGTGTAATGATAGTAGTAAGAAAGCACACGAGTAGTGCTTGAGCAAGAGATCACAGTGATAGTAGTAATAAAGCACACGAGTAGTGCTCGAGCAAGATATCACAGTGATAGTAGTAAGAAAGCACCCGATTAGCACTTAGGAAGTGCTCAAAGTAAGAGAAATCGGTTAAATCAATAAAGAAGCATTAGAGTGCATTGTAAGAGATCAAGTAGTGAGTTTTCAAACAAATGTGCCCAAGTAGTATTCTTATTATTCAAAAATGAAAATACTTTAATCTAGTGGAAGAGACACCTTGGTTATATACAAGTTGTTATGAGAGGACATAACATTCAAAAGCTAAGGACAAAGCAAAACAACTTGATCGAGAGAAGGCCATCATTTGGCCATTACAAAGAAGAACATCTATGAGAGATACCAACACAACATTGAGGTAATCACAAATATAACGCTAGCTAAATGGTCACTCAAAAAAGTAATCTAGAAAGCTAATAAGAGGTCAACATTCACCATCTAAATTTGAATGGTCTAGCATTCCATAGTAATGTGTAATCTAATTTTTATTCTAACACTTATCCAATTTTCTATTCTTACACTCATTTGAATGCCATTCTGATGTATTTCAATAGGAATTGAAGGTGATTAAAGGCATAAGAATAATCCTAATAGTTGTAGTAGTATACAAAGGCATTAATTACCTTAAAGCATTTCTTTAACAAGATATTTAAGTGGAGATTATGGTAAGTTATATTACCTTTAATAATTTCATGATTAAAGTCCTAAGCAAAAGATTATTAAAGTTACCCAGGTGTTGTAGGTGAGTTGGATAGGAGAGGGTAATCCTCCAAGGGAGGTCCCAGGTTTGAATCTCCACCCTACCAAAAAGTTGAATTGGGTACCCAAAATCCAATTGATAATGTTGGTGCGGGTAGGATCGGGCATGACTCTCGGGTGAATTTGATGGTGTAGAACCCCCTAGTTGTGGTATCTCAGACCAAGGCGACCCCGCAAGGGGTTTTTCGCTTTAAAAAAAATTATTAAAGTTTTTAATCTTAGGTACTTTAATTATTAATTTGGAGTTAAAAGGAATAATACTCTTTAATGATTTAGTTATTAGGTGGGAGTTATAAAGATTTCCACTATAATTTGAAATTAATTTTTTGAGTCTTATAATATTTATTAATGATAAGGTTTTCTTCTTAAAATAGCATTTAAGTTTTTGAATTTGAAATTTGGCTTTTAAGATTTAAGTATTTTGAAATTTGAAGATTTATGTTTTTTAGAAAATTTGAAGAGTTAGTATATTTTGAAATTTGATTTGAAGTTTATTGAAGATTTAAAATTTAGGGAAAATTTGAAGTTTAAAATTTATTAAATTTTTCCAAATTTAATTTAGTAGGAAGAAAAAGGTTTACTACTTCAAAGGATTTAAAATTTTTAAAAACTTGCAAAGTTATTATTTGAGTGATTAGTTGAAGTTTTTGAAATAAATTCAACTTCAAAAGAATCGAGATGGATAAATGGAAAAGGAAAATAGGAGCATTACAACATAGGAGAAATTATCAAAGTACATGACCATACTATATGAGAGGACGATTTCAAAATTAAAAGTTGTATAAAAATAATCTTTTGAGTTCAAATGGTAAAATCGTAGAAGAGTTTTTCGAAGTTATTATAAAAAATGTGAAATAATATCACTTGAATCTCATCAAATACTACAAAGAGAAAAAGATATTTGGTATATAGATTCAGGTTCTAGTATACATATGACTAGAAATTTACATTGGTTTGAATTCTTAGAAGTCAAAGATAATATTTTACTAAAAATTATGGATGATAAGATTTTTCATGTTCAAGGAACTAGAAAAGTAATACCTAGCTTATCATTTTTATATTTTATGCTAGAAGATGTTTTATATGTTCCTAGATTACCATTCAATTTTATATCAATTGCTCAATTAGTTGAAAATGAAAGAACAATGGAATTCAAATATTCAAATGAACATAGAAAATGTATTATAAAGAATCAAAACAAAACTGAAGCTACAAGTTCCATTAAGAATAAAATGTTTTCTTTAGACACAATGGGATTTTTTCAATAAATAATTGAGCATATTTTACCCCAAGATCATATTAAGGATGAATTACTTGATTTTTCATAAAGATAGGAAATAGGTAGATGAATCAAACATAGTCCAAAATTACCTTACAACCATGAGAAATGTATGAACCCAAGATTCATGATGATGAAGAATATTTCAAAATAGTAGAAGATCATGTACATGAAGATACAATATTGAAGATAAAGATGAATATTGAAGACTAAAGTCTTTAATAACAAAATAATGTAATACATGGGGGTGTTGGAGAGTATTACATTATTTGGTACATGCAAATGTACCCTATGATACCTTTACGGTATAAATGTAAATATATAATAGATTAGGGTTTGAGTCTATAGTTTAGGTGAGTAATTTATATTTGCTCTTTATGTAAGTGTCTATGTTCAGGATATGCACAAGTGTCATATAAGAGTGTAATATGCAAGATATGCACAAGTGTCATATAAGAGTGTAATATGCAAGATATGCACAAGTGTCATATAAGAGTGTAATATGCAAGATATGCATAAGTATCATGTAAGTAAGAGTGCAAGTATGTATTGAGAGAATGTGCATAAGTGTCATGTATGTAAGTGTACAAATATGTAATATGAGGATGTGCACAAGTGTCTTGTACTAGGAGTGCATGTAGGAGAGTAAGAGTCATGTAGAAATGTGCAAGTGTTATAAATATTAGTTGGCTAGTTGCCTTCTAAAATTTAAATTTCACCAAGATGAAGATCAACACAATGATTGGTTAAATTATCTACTACCCAATTTCCTCTATAAATATGCTTACATTTTCAAGAGATTACCTCTAATAATAGATGATAAACATCAGTAATAATATTATTTTTTATCAAATCCCCACATCCATTTTTGTTGATAGCATTAATGATAATTTTTAATCCCCCTCAATTGAAATATTATCCTTTTTCTATTACAAATTTAATCCCTTTAAGAAGTTCCCTAGCCTCTACATAGTTGTTAGTTGAAGTTCCATATCATTCTGAATAAGTGAGAAATGTTACCTTCATTATTTCAAAAAACACCACCTCCACCAGCTTTTCCTAAATTTCCTTTAGAAGAACCATCAAAATTAATTTTGATAAACCCAATTTCAAAAATTTCTATTTTACCCTAGGTCAAAGTAGATCCTTTGTTTTAATGTCATTATCGTAAATGACTCTTCCATGTATGTTCAAATCCCATAATTAATTATTACCACCTCTTTCTTTATACTTGAGACTTCTCATGATGAGCAACATATCTATAATCATTCTTCAAGAGAGGCAATAATATGGTTCTAAATTTGAACATAATTTTGAGATTTAATTTTTAAAAACCTATTATTCATTTCAAGCCATAAATTCTGACAAATAATGGCTAGGCCAATCCTCCATAGAATACATATTTCTTTAGCTTTGAAATAATTAATCCAACATTTTATCAACTCTTTAAATTTCTATGGAGCTATCCAATATACTTTTATATTTTTTAAAGTAAACCCAAATAGTGTGAGCAAAGGGAAAATGGAGAAGTAAATGGTTTGATATTTTTGAATCCTTCTTAGACAAGGCACATATAAAACATCCATGATATAGTCTTCTTTTTAGACTCTCTCCCATAAGAATCTTACTTTGAACTACTAACCAAAGAAATGTTGAGATCTTATGGAGAGCCTCTAGTACACAAACATTCTTCCAAGGAATTTTTTTGGGAGTAAGAAATTTTGATTGATCTAAATCCTCATATCCCAACTTGATAGAGTATCTACCATATTTTGATAGATTCTAAACAAATACATCCTTTCATTTAGAAATCAAAAAATAAAATTTCTAAAGTATCTTTTGAAATTCATCTATAATATTTTTGAGTTCCTCTCCTTTAACCAGGTTACTAATAGAAATCTATAATATGGAGTTATTACTTATATTAATATAGTCTTTGAAATTTGGACCTTTACAAGCTAAGGTTGCCCAATCCAATGGTTTCCATTTTGAGTTAGAGATAAGACAATAAGGTTTAAACCAAGCATCAAACAAAAAATTTGCATAATTCCCCTCATTGATTGACCATATAATATGTTTTTTTATCAATTGGAAACTATCTGCTATGAAGTTTCATGTTGACAATCCTATGGATAGGTTATTTTCCTAAATAATTTTATTGCATCAAGAGAACCTATATGTTTTTGTTGTATTTTTACCTAATTCTTGCCTTGACCTTTAATTAATCTACACCCAAGCTTTGCACCTTAGGCCAAACTCAGAAGTCTATAATTCTATAAGCATACACCTCTAATATTCATCCTTTTCAAACCCTATCCCACTTATTAAGAGGAAACCTAAATTTTTCCTTACATCCATTCCAAAGATAGTCTCTTTGAATTTTATCAATTTCATATGCTATACCTTCTGGCAATCTTGAAACTGACATCATATTAATAGGTATGTATTGCAATTTAGTCTTTATAAATTGTAGCCTTCTCATCATGGTTAATAACTTACCTTTCCAACCTACCAAATAAGCTTTCATTCTATCCAAATAAGAGACCTAAATCTCCTTTTTATCTCCTTTATAAGACAAAGGAATTTCCAAGTAGGTTGACAAAAAAAACAATTTAAAACCCTAAAGTATCCACAATAATTCATTGTAAATCTAGGGCACTATCGATGAAAGTATCCTAAATTTTTTAGTATTAACCAACTTTCCAATAGCATGATAATATTGATTTAAAATCCATGGACTCAGTGATCGAGGGGTGATCCAAAAGAAAGGTATCATCAACAAATTGGATATGAAATTCAAAGGGATCATTTTTCACACCTTGAATACCTTTAATTTTTCCTTCTATTTTATTCTTTGAGAAAGCTCTCCCTAGTACCTCCACAAAAATAATGAATAGATAAGGAGAGAATGGATCACCTTGGTAGAGTCCACAAGATGACTTGAATTAACTAGCAAGAGAATAATTAATATAAATAGAATACTTTACAATGTTTTAACAACATTTAATCCATTCAAACCAACTATAATCAAAACCAATTTTTTTGAGAATATCATGTAGAAAACTCTAGGAAACCCTGTCATATGCTTTGTTTATTTCTATTTTCATAAGAATAACTGATTTTTTTATTAAATGAAGAGAATGTATGACCTCTTATGCAATTATTATACCATCAAGAATTTGTTTACCATGAACAAAACCATCTTGTTCCTCTAAGATAACACAATCTAGAATACCTTTCAACCTATTTTGCATAATTTTTGAAATCATCTTATAAATCATATTATAATGGTTTATTGGATGAAAATGTCAAAATATTTGGTCTCAATTTTATTGGGAACCAATGTAATAAAAGTGGCATTGATCTGACTTATTATAGCCTTCCTTTTCTAGGATTCTTCAACCACAACTAACATATCACTCTTCAATAAATCCCAAAAAAATTGAAAGAAAATTGTACGAAATTCATCAAGGTCAAGTTCCTTGTTAGGATGGAAAGAGAAAAAAATTTCATGTAGCTCCTCCATAGATATATTATTCATCAAGATTTTATTTTATCCTTGTGTGATAATTGATGGAATATTTTATAAAAGCTTATCTTGTGCCTCCTTGTCTTGCCCAATATCTAACAACATATTTTTAAAATAATTATTGGTTTCCTTCCGTACATCTTCCTCGTCCTCAATATTTCTTCCATCTGGAGTTAAAATATTTTTTATTTAGCAAAAAAATAGTTTTTGTTGTAGAATTAAAATATTTTGTATTTCTAAATTTTTCTTTGATCCATTTTTACCTAGATTTTTGGAACCACTATGACTTCATTTTAAATACATTAAGATAATCATAAAGTAATTATTTTTCTTTCACATAAGAATCCTAAACCATTCCATTAGTTTATACTATATCTTATAAATTTTTGAGTTTGGATTCTATTTCTTTCTTTTATTTAAATATGTTAGCAAAATATTTGGCATTCCAAATATTTATTTGCTACTTTAAATGTTATTTTTTAACAAACCTGTATGTATATAATCCTTCGAAATTTGTTTCATCCCACCATAACATAACCATCTAGAAGAAATCAGGATCTTGGAGCCACATAGATGGAATAAAAATGGCTTTGGATGACCATTATTGAGTAAATCACAAGTTAGAAGAATAAGTTTGTGATCTGATCATGCTTGCAATAAAATATCTATAAAGATTTTATACTCTATTTGCAACCATTTATTGAGTAACAAGAATCTATCCAGTTTTTGTACTATATGACTTTACCTAATGCATCTACTATACCATGTATGTTGAAAACTTGAAAGACTAAAGGGAAAAATGAAGCAAATCCTTGCATTTATTAGACCATCCTAGGGTTTCATCATTTTTCTAAAGGAGATAGAATAGTGTTGAAATCACCCCCAACAATCCACAGATCACAATGAATCATCATTGTGTTTTGAAAAAAAATATACCAAGGTCCTTCCAACATCTTTCATGAGGAGTAACTTTAGTTGGATCATATATATTCATAACCCCAAATTTGATGATTTCTCTTTTCTGCAAAATAATCTAGCAAACCAATTACTTTTTACTCCTAACAATTACCCATCTTATTTGCATTTGTGTAACAACCCCAAATCGACCAACCTAAAAGAGATTTTTTTTCAAATTCTTACCCTTAAAATAACCCAAACAAGGTTCACAAGGAGTATCCATGGTTAATAAAATACTAGGCATAACCACATTTCGAGTCCATAACATTGTAAATGTCACTTGAGTGAACAAGAGAGGCCACACTCCCATAGTTACTGGGGTTTACCTTGTATACCTCCATGGCATAAAGGATGCTCCAAATGGTCACCCCATATTTCTTGCATGCTCCATGAATGCAAGATATCTTTAACATAGCATTGAGATTATTCCTTCTCAATATTTAGAGAAGGGGTAACGTTGTTTCCCCTATTAACATACATCATTCTATTCTATTTTCCTTGGGCATATTGCCTTTGTATTCGGTTAGTTGCACCTCCATAGTGAACTAATCTTCGATGCTTTACTACCCTATCTTTGTGATGGGTATTTCAAGCACCTACCACTCTATGTGATAGCTCTTCCATGGACACATAGGACCTAGGTGTTGCCTCCTCACAACTACCTCAGGCTTGGGTTAAGATAGAGAGTTCAATATGAGGTTCAAGAGCACCCCAAATCCAAAAGAGAACAACAAGAAGTAATCTAAGCATCAAACTATAGAACATGTTAAACCATCAAATAACAACAAAGGAACAAAACCTCTTCCATAACATTGAAGTAATGTAGATATAGAAGAACATGTTAAACCATCAAATAACAACAAAGTGAAGTAAAGCATGGTAAACATCAAAAGAGAGTCCAATGATTTCAGATCCAAGAACAATCGCATAATGCATCAATTGATTTACAATAAGTCCATGGTAATAGATTATTTACAAAATTCACAAATCTATCATTAGCATAAGAGAATATCATTACATAATCAAAACTTGCAAGGATCTATTTCACCCACAAGGGCTTTTTCTAACAATTTCCCAAGTACAAATTAAACTTCCACACATTAAATCCTCTTTCACCAAGAGGAATTTACATCTTGATCCTTCTACATGATCTTGAGAAGAATCTATCCTCCACTTCCTTTGGAATATAAGATAGGTAGTAGGTATCAAGACCGTTCTTTGTGCAAATATGAATACATCTCTTTATGAGTCTTTACATAATGCAAAACATACTAAGCAAACATGCATGAAAGAAGCCCATACTTCTTTCCCATTGTCCATTTCCATTATTTGATACAACCAATAATAAGAAAAGTAATTCTTGTATCCTTTCAGAAACAATAAGAAATTACATAGGAACCCCCATAAAATTCCTATACCATAATGTAATTTCAAAGGAACCCCATAATTCTTTCTATATAGTTTCCTATTTTCCTTAAGACCCAAAAACCAATAAATAAATTACAACAAAGTAATATTTCCCTAACCATTCTTTTCTTCCCAAAGCAAAGCCAAGATTAATTCATATTAATCAAACATATATTATAAGAAAATCTAAAGATTAATTATTTTTTAATCAAACATGGATAATAAGATAATCTAAGGATTAGTTCATTTCAATTAAACATAGATTATAAGATAATCTAAGGATTAATTTATTTTAATCAAACATAGATTATAAGATAATCTAAAGATTAATTCATTTTAATCAAACATAGATTATAAGATAATCTAAAGATTAATTCATTTTAATCAAACATAAAATAACCTAACAATTATTAAATCTGATCAAAAAATAAAAATAAAATAGTCTAAGGACATAACAATAGATATATCACAACAAACAAAACAAAGCACACATGGGGAAACAAGGTATCACAAATCTACAGTCCACTGCAGCTTTAGACCAGAGAGCACAAGCCTACACAGTAACTCAGGCAACCAAAAGCATGGAGACATGACTAAAAAAAAGAAAACTAGTTACATTTCTCAAGCATGGGAAACCAAATAGTGAATACTTGAGCTAGCCACATCAGTACGCACACTCAGCTCAATTGGGAATATAAACATGACACCGCTGGTCACACTCCCTAATAAGAAAAAACAAGCCACAAGCATAAAATAAATATATACGTAACCCAACGCAAGCATACAGAGATAGTGCTCAGTGGGTAATGTTGAGTAAACCAAAGACTTAATCTTCCAAAGCTCTACACTAAGGCATGGGCAAACATAAACCATAAAAAGCTCAAACAAGGAAGAATGAGGGTAAATTAAGCATGGTGCAAGCAACAACCAACCAACATTGAAGCAAATAAGCAAGCTAACATGAAGAAATATCATAGGAAAGAAAAATAACAATGAAGGTACCTAATCACAAAGGTAACCATAATATCCATGAAGAATATATGAATCAACACTAAACCACTACCAATGGTCTCAACCTGCATTTGTGTCCCTTTCCTCCTACTCTCATCTTTGGTTCCACTTGCTACTACTATGTAACTCCTTTTTTCTTTCAAGCATGCTTGTACACAATAAAATTCATCTCCCTTTTGTGCAAGGATCTAATGAGTGCCAATGCACATGGAGCGCTCACAAGGTAACACTCAATAAAATGCTTCCCAAGTGCCAATTCCAATACTCACTTCTCTGCCACCTTGACACAGAAAGGAGGAATAATTAATATGCACCACTTCCCATAATAAGGTAGCATTAAACATAACTAAAGCTAAGTTATTCATGCCATCATTTATTCAACATTAAAATCAAACTTTGCTTAATGGTTAAATATTACTCAAAATAATCTTCGATTAATTCAGAGATTAACAACTAAAAGGTAACTAATGCTTCAAGAATACAAGGAAAGAGTCAATTCAATCCTATCATGCCACAAGCAAAATAATGCACTCCCTCAATGTTCCACACCATTATTTTATCCTTAAGTGGATGACCATTTTTTTAAATATAGACTAAGTTATCATCGACCTACTTTAAGGAGACTCATTGCAAGCAACTTCCTAGTCCAATGGTGTGAACATGAGCATAAGTAAAATGCAATGCACCTACATGAAGGGTATTCATCCATGTTACCTTGAGTTACTGATGAACAAGTCATCATCATTATTTCCCTTTAATATGGTCTCTCATTCTTTGTGGCCAACTTCTTGTCCACCTACGAGAGTACCTAATCCTACAACCACATAGAGAATTAGCAGTACCATATCCTCATATAAAATAATAAAAACAATGAATGCATATATCCATCCAATTGCATCAAATCCAAGCATTAATCATCATTTATCAATACATAGTCCATCTTATAAAGGTCCTGCCAAGGTGGGTTGTGAAAATTTGTTCCATATTGTTGCAATACTCCCTAAAGCTCCTTTAGAAAATTGCTAGACAGTCGCCCCTCTTCCATATATTTTTAGAAGCACCATTATATTTATTACTATAAATTATATTTCTTGTATTAAAATAAACATGGGACTATAACAAACTATTAATTTTTTAATAACTCCTTCTTAAGGGATCTTATTCATACTGCTAATATTCCATGATATCATTTTCATCATCATCACTTTTATTTTTATTAAAGGGTTTAGTTCCACTTCTTGCTAACACTTATGATAGTTTTATTTGGATTCCCAAATCAATATTCCTTTCAATTTATTTTTCTCATTATTTATGCTTTGATTGCATCCCTTTCCTGTTTCATTCCCACCAACACTCTCATCTCCATCAATCTCTTCTATTTTTCATGTTGTTCATAATGAGAATTATATTCTAAATATTTATGTTTCCCTAAATAATATATAATACAAGGAATAGCCTCATAAATAATTTCTTATTTATATTACCCATAAAACCCTAGAGTGCATGGATGATCCTCCATAGTCATTTCTTTCTAATGTTTCCTTAGAAACCCTAAATTTCCTTATATATCCTTTGTATGCTTTTATGTATTGTGCTACTCTTAAAACTTTTGATTAACCTTGATCTCCTTTAACTCATTAGATTTCTTCTCTTTCTTTTATTTAAAATTTGCCTCCCCACCTTCCTTAAAATGTTTTACTCCTTTTATATGAACTTACAAATTGTAGTTCCTCATTACTTGTATCATTTTTTCTTCAAATGGTTAATTTGAGTGAACTGTGATGGCCTTTTCCATTTGATGATGTAGAAGGGTTATTTTTTCACTTTCTTAGGAGTGGAAAATTCTTTATTTGACCCAACTTCTCTAATGATATGATATCCTTATTTCATATTAAATTTTGCCTCATGTGCAACATTTTCCATCTCTTTCTCCATATTTTTCACTTTGCAATCTCTTGCCATGTGTATGATTTCAAGATATTTGTGATATCATAATGCAATGTTTTCAAAAATTACTTGTTGATCCCATTATATTAATTTAGATTTAATCCTAATAGACTGTGTTAAATGTTTTAAAATATCCATGGCAACACATATTCAAGTATAATAACATATCTTATGTCCTTAGTAGTTGGGCCCCTTCTAGATGAACTCACCTAGAGTATTTTCAATATTATTCAAAACCTCCTAATTGATGAGTTGATAAGGAAGTCCAAAAAGCCTAATCCATACCAAAATCCTTTTAATAGTCCTTGTCTCCACAATAAAAATATCAATGCAAGGTCTTAAATATAATGCATATTTACCCCTAAATGAAGGGACCCTATCCATTATTTTTATTCCTTATTTCCAAACTAGATAAGATAATGAGGAAAAATTATTTCAAAAGAAAATTCATGGAGTAATTTGACTTCAATCCATACTCAAATTTGATCCAATTTTGAATCTTATAAAAACCTAGCTAGTTTCCATGGAACTTACATATTAATCCTCTAATTTTAAGAACCATTTTATCATGTTTGGTCATTGCATCCTTGATAATCACTTTTAGTGTAGTATCTGCTACATGGATAGGGTTTTCCATAGATTCACTCTTCCTCTTACCACTGACTAGAGCATCCATACTTCCAACTATGGCATCCTTACTTCCAACTAAGGCATCCCTACTTCAAGTAAGGACTTTTAAAAATGACTTTGTTGTCATGTTGCCTGGATTTTCTTCACATGAATCCTTTAGTTTTTTGAGTTTCTCCTAAGATCTAGAATAAGAAGCGCATTTTACTCCTTGATTGCACTTTCCTTCCTATTTCATATTCATGCTTAGTACTTGCTCATGGCTTGCATTTGCTCCCACCTCACACTTACTCTTGGATGACTGGATTAAACTATCCACTATTGATTCTTGTTACTAGTTAACATATGTGGGATGGTGGTTTTAACTTAATTTTGGACCCATTTAGTTAATTAAATAGGTAGGATGGAGGGTTTACAAATTAATTTTCATTAATCGTGGGATGGAACATTAATAAATCTAAATTTTAATATTAATGTATGTTGGGGAGGCATGTGGGTAGAGGAGGGTGGTATTCACACTTTCCCAACATGTATTGGGAGTGGTCAGAAGGGATGCATGATAGGGAAAAATATATTTTTCATATGACCATACAATTTATGTAGCCATATAAATTGTAAAAATTCAAAAAAATAATTTTCACATGTGGAACCATCTTTCTGTAAATTTAGAGTCTTGTAATAAGGGTTTCAATTAATAATGTCCTCATGGGTATTCTTAGAAAATGTGAAGTTCCTTGTCTAGATTTGACTCATGTAAATTTTATAATATGTTTTTGTGTTCTAATATTTTTAGTATTTTTTATCTAGCTATGTATTTTGAAAAATGGAACCCCTTAACTTGAAAATTTATGGAAAATTATAACTTTTCATTATTTTTTAAATACATGTCATCTCACTCATCATGGTATGTTCTTTATTCTATTATTAAAAATATGTTAAAAAAAAAATCACATCTCAAATTTGTTTTAGCATAACTACTCATCCAAATTATGTAATAAATATATCCCATTAGTTATGTGGTTTATGAAAATAAATTACTATTATTAAATAGGTCTATCTTCATGAAAATATGGGCACAATGTAACCATTTAATTTTCTTACATTCAAATAATTGTCCTCTATTATGAAAATATCTATTGATAGTGAAAGCATTTTTTTTATTAAAATATATGCTCAAAATCTACATTCAAAATGCTTCAATTCATTAATTGACATATTTTTCATATTCTCAATATAATTACACTTAAAATAGGTTGAAGTGATAGAATTAGGTTTTATGACACAAAAAGCCCAAAAGTGTGACATAGCTTTGTGTGTTCACCTTCCAATTCCATTTCTTAGAAAATTTAAAATACTTAAGCCCATACAACTGGAAGGTAAGAATCCATGATGTAAAGTTGGTAACCCTTTTATTCCACGTGTGCATTTCAAAAATGTGTAGGATGTAGGTTATCTCTATGGAGTAAGTTTATATGTATAGTCTAGAGTGGAGCCATTCTTTAAGATTTAAAAGGATTGTTCTATTGCTTTTTTGTAATATTGAATAGAAAGGATTTGATAATTTTGCATTCCTATTAAGTCATTGAGGTTTTTTCCCTTGTGGTTTCCCCCTTAAAAATATGTCTCATATTATTTTTAAGATTGATATTTTAGTGTGTAATATCAAACAATTTTTTCCCTAGTGCCCTTCATGTTCCTAACATGTTATTAGATCCATGTTGTTTAAATATGTTATCATATTTGTTTTTCAATCCTTAAAATAAATTATTATTTGGGTCAAGTTTAAATTGGAAATTTTTTGTTAGCCTTCTAGGAATATGTTTTTGGTCGTATTTATGTTGATTTTTTTATCCTTGCTAAAACTATGTAGAAATTGCATTATTATTTTGACCAATGTTTATAGTTTTACCTAGGTTTTCATAGGCCTCAACATAAAGGAATCATCCTCATCTTAGTTTTCACTTTATTTATTTATTTTGATTGATTAAAGGAAGGGATTTTGGGAGGGTCCCTAAACATTTACAAAAGGAGATCTCCGAAGAGGATCTTACAAAACAAACTTCCAAAGGGGAGAAGAGTAGCATAAGAGGAAACCAAAAACAAATTCCCAAATGGAAGAAGAACAATATAAAAGAAAACCTAAAATAGAGGAAGACCCTAGGACAAATAAAACATATGGGTCTCTAGTACTTTATTTTTGTTTTATTTTTTCATTTATATTCAATTTTGGAAGAAAATTTGTTTTTTTCTTGATTTCTTCACCTGATATATAATGGAAAATTATTTAAGTTTGTAATAGGCAGAGACAACTCTCATATTTATAGATCAAGATTTATCATCTCATTGACTTTTATTATAATAAAATAGACCACAATATTATCATCTTCCATTCTATCTACTTTAACTTTTTATGCCTTAAGGTTAGGCATATCCTTGTTAGTCTTCTATAATTAGAAGAGGGTGGGTTATTGAGGTGTTTTATCCTCAATATGATGCTTCAAAAACTGGCATACCTTATTTATTTGTTAAGGTTCCTAAAACTAATATGGATTCCAATAAACCCCTTACTACAGCATTTTCTTTTTATGTCTAGACCATTATTCAACACAAAAGAATCTACTACTGCTTTTCTCATGCCCCATTTTCAATCTTTAGCTTGGCAAAAGGGGTTTCCTATAGAAGGAAGTTGTACCTAAATCTATGGGTTTTTTTTTTAACTTATTTTGAGAAAGGGTCAAATACAACAGTATTTTTTGTATAAGGTTTAGGGACCTTTCAAGATCCCTTCTTAAATATAATAAAAAAATACCTCTCATGTGGTAGTATGTAGAGATTAGAGGAGCTACAAGACATACATTATCATCTGCTATGTTGGCTAGAAATTCTTACTCATATGTGGAACATAGGGGAAGGACTGATATTATCCATGTTATTTATATATTTTATGTAATGCAAGTTTACTTTTAAAACTTTATCCCTATTAATATTTTTGGCTAGGCTACGAGCCAGAGCGATCGAAACCATTAGTGGTCAAGGCTCAAGTAGCCAAAGGATGGGGTGGTCGAATATTTTGAAGAACACAAGCTTATACTGAGAGGGGGGTGAACAATATAAGACCACTTTTTACTTTTCTTTCCCAATCAATATTATGCAATTTATAGATAGCAATATCAACAACAGTTTTCAAAACAATGCACAAAACACCATACACGATAGAGACACCACAATTTATGTGGTCCACCCAATGCGGGCTACTCCACGACAAATATTTTACTAAATTTTATCAATCAATATCTTGGTAATCCTTCCCTATTACAATATTTATGGACCTTTATCCAAAGGAGATATCAATCCCCTAAATCAAGTTCATGGATCTCTATCCACAGGAGAACTCCTTATCCTCTGCTCTAGCTGGTGATCCTCTAGAAGACTACTACCTCCACTATACTGGATTGTGGATCTCTCTCCACTAAATATTCTTATACCCACTCAGAAGACCTGTCCTCACTACCCTGGCTGATGGATCTCTATCCACTGGAGACTACTATTCTCTTTGCTTTGTCACCTCCAAAGCTCTATCTTAAATTTACACTAAACACAGTTCTTCGGTCTAGCACAAATATGCTCAACAAGTCCACTCAGAACTTGCTCAAATCTGCTCAACAAGTCCACTCAGAACTTGCTCAAATATGCTCAACAAGTCCACTCAGAACTTGCTCAAATATGCTCAACAAGTCCACTCGAACTTGCTCAAATATGCTCAACAAGTCCACTCAAAACTTGCTCAAATATGCTCAACAAGTCCACTCAGAACTTGCTCAAATATGCTCAACAAGTCCACTCAAAAATTTATCAAATCTACTGAATAAGTCCAATCAAAACTTGCTTAAATATGCTCAACAAGTCCACTCATAACTTGCTCAAATCTACTCAACAAGTCCACTCATAACTTGCTCAAATCTGCTCAACAAGTCCACTCAGAACTTGATAAAATTTGCTCAACAAGTCCACTCAGAACTTGCTCAAATTGCTCAACAATTCCACTTAGAAATTGCTCAAATCTACTCAAAAATTCCACTTAGAACTTGTCCAAATATGCTCAACAAGTCCACAGAGAACTTGTCCAAATCTACTCAATAAACTCACACAAACTTAACCAATCTTATAGAAACATAAAGTGAATTGTTAGAGACCCAATATGTTTCAACTCAATGCTCAAACACTTTCTCAACTCAAATCAAAATATAGGATAGTTTTTTTTATGGAACTTGAACAAACACTTCATACAACCACTTGACTAGGCTCAACCAACTCTACTCAACCAATCACTCAAGAAACAACATTGCTCACAAACCCTAGTCCAAGCATATAACCACCAACTCAAAATGTTTCCAACAATGCTCAACAAAAAATCTCACATAACAATGATACTCATGTTCTTTTCAAACCCTAGTTCAAGTTCTTTGCATAACAACTTACTTCAACAACAATTCTCATAAAACACTCTTTAAAAAACAATGACTTCAACAACAATGCTTATCAAACAAGATTTTAACAACTCTTTATTCCAGAAAACCTTGAAGCATTAACTCAAACACTCTTGAAAAGGAAACTCTAATCAAGTCCTTTTCACTCCAAACTTATTTCAGAAAACCATTCAATCAACTCAACTAAGGAAGAATTTGCCCATACCTTTTGCTTGACAAGGAGTAAACCACACAAATCTGCCACACTTACAATCACTTCTTTGCCAATATCAACAAGGGTTAGAAGATAATAATGTTCTCAATGATGTTAGTATCACAATGACACTGAGAGGGGGGGTGAATCAGTGTATCTCTTGTTACTTAAATCTTCAACTCTTAAAGCCGAAACAATGAAAACTTAAAACCAAATAAAGCAAATATAACAAGATAACATCACACAACATAAGATGTACCGAGGTTCACCGATTTGGCTACTCCTCAAAATGACTGTTTGGACTCCCATCCAAATCCAGCCTTTGCAAAGCACCAACTTTACAATCAATTTACCAGCACCCACTGGAAGGAGCATCAACCCCTGATTTACCAGCACCAACTGGAAGGAGCACCAACCCCTGATGCCAAGCACCAACTTGGACTTCAATTTTGAAACTAGAAGATTGACATAAAAATGCCTTCACTTTTACAAGACCCTGATTGGTCTATTGCTTACCCAACGTCTACCACAATTCACAAAACACACACACTTATCGCACACAAAAAATTCTCCAAGCAACACTCCTTTTATAACAATATTTTCTCTTTGTAACTCCTTCTTTTGTAACTTCCATATTCTCACATGCCACCTATCAATTGTAACTCCTTCTTTTGTAACTTCCATATTCTCATATGCCACTTGTCAATTGTAACTTCTTTATGTAACTCCTTTATGACACAATATTCTCCTATGCCACTTGTCAATTGTAACTCCCTTTTTATATTTTCAACCTAGTCCATATTTTCTACAGTCACTGCTGGTCACATCTTACTTTCAACTGTTCAAATCTGGAGAAGACATTTCGTCAAACACTTCACGGCCAACTACAGTGCACCTTACTCAAACTCATACTTCTGGACCTCGGATTGGCATGGTTCAAAAAGCGAAGTTGCTCATCTTGATGAGCTAAACATGAATCCATAATCAGACTTCAATATTTTTCACAAAATGACATGAATTTTATCAATTTACCGTTGTCACATAAAACTGTCCAAAACTGAAAAAAATTCTCTAAAATTTTTTTTCTCCTTCCATGACTGTTTGTTTTCTCCTTCCCTTGTGCATGCATGTGTTTTGGTTTCCAAAAAGGCTTTTCATTTCTATTTTGTGGCCCTTCGTTTCCTTTTCTCCACATGGGCATGCATCCGCTTCTTTCCATGTGTAACGACCATCTTAGATGATTTCAAATCATTAAAGATTCCTTATGTAACGTTTTGTCTTATTCATTGAATTTTGTCCTTATGTGACAAATTACCTTATTCAATCTTCGATTTATTCCTTATAGGTCCACGTCACTATGCGGTCTTCGGTTTCACTATCTTGGTGTTCATCACTAATATCGACGCACTCGTCAACTACTCTGTTCCTTTGGCAAAATGCAACATGTCGCGATATCGCGACACTTTTGTTTCTCTGCCTGCCTGCCTTTTGAGTCACAAAAATGCTACATGTCGCGATATCGCGACACTTTTGTTTCTTGCTCTTTCTCTTGCTTTGAGACATGAAAATGCTAACATGTCGCGATATCGCGACACTTTTTTCTCCTTGCTCTTTCTCTTTGCTTTGGACCACGAAAATGCAACATGTCGCGATATCGTGACACTTTTTCTCCTTGCTTTTTCTCTTTGCTTTGGACCACGAAAATGCAACATGTCGCGATATCACGACACTTTTTTCTCCTTGCATTTTCTCTTTGCTTTGGACCGCGAAAATGCAACATGTCATGATATCACGACACTTTTTCTCCTTGCATTTTCTCTTTGCTTTGGACCACGAAAATGCAACATGTCGCGATATCGTGACACTTTTTTCTCCTTGCATTTTCTCTTTGCTTTGGACCACGAAAATGCAACATGTCGCGATATCGCGACACTTTTTCTCCTTGCATTTTCTCTTTCTTTGACCGTGAAAATGCAACATGTCGCGATATCGCGAACTTTTTCTCCTTGCATTTTCTTTCTTTGCGATATCGCGCACTTTTTCTCCTTGCATTTTCTCTTTGCTTTGGCTGAAAATGCAACATGTCGCGATATCGTGACACTTTTTTTCTTTGCGGTGTTTTGCTTTTTCTTTGATCTTTAGCATATGGGCCACTTCGGTCTTCTTGGAAAATATGCAAAAAGGTGGGTCCCCAATTTTGGGGTACGTTGTGGAGCAGCCACAACATGACAATTTTTTCAACTTTGCACAAACAACCTGTAACAACTTCACCCAAACATCAAAAACATCCTCATAAGCATTTAACATCATTGTACATACTCTGAATAACCTCTGAACTCCTGTCCACTGCATCAACCGATCTATCTGACTGTGTTGACAACAATGACAATACTGTCGCTGCACCTTGCTCAACAATCTCCCCCTTTGGAATTGTTGGCAACACACGTGCAATTTCCTGTAACTCTTCTCCCCCTTTGACAACAATACCAAAGGGTTGCTGCAAACTCCCCCTGAGTCCATGCACAACATTCTCAAGCAAAAATTATTACACTTAGCAAAAATCACAAACATGAGCAAAAAGATAAACAAATACACAAATGCTCCCCCTGAGAATGTGGTCCCGATAGCTAGTCAATTCTTGGGAAGCGTGACCACTCCCAATTTATTGCGAAGGTACTCAAAGACTTCCTTGGGCAACGGTTTTGTGAAGATATCCGCTACTTGCTCTGTTGTTGGAACAAAATCCAACTTAACCTCACCTTCCGCAACTTTCTCCTTCAAAAAGTGATACCGGATAGCAATATGTTTTGTGCGAGAATGCATAACCGGATTCTTTGAGATGTTAATGGCATCGGTGTTATCACACTTAACTAAAATTGGCTCACTGAAGTTAATACCAAGATCTTTCAGGGTTTGTTTCATCCATAATACCTGCGTACAACACGTTGTCGCTGCAATATATTCTGCCTCTGTTGTGGATAAGGAGACTGACTCTTGTTTCTTACTGTGCCACCCGAACATTCAAACATGTAACGCCCGACTGCTTGGAGTCACTATATAAACTCATTGTCACATTCAAAAGGCAACATTTTGATTTGGCATTTTATCAACAGTTCAAGAAAACTGTCTACGAATTTGTACAGAGTAATTCACAAACTCGCAAACTGTATTGTATCTATTCCTCCTTGATTTATTTATTTATTTATTTTATTTTTATTTTTACAGTCATATATTGCTTACTAATGTGATCTTCAAAATTGCAGCGTTGATTCATCATGAGGTCACAAGGATGCTATAAAGCTTTGCTAACATTTTTGGATAGTTGGGATCCTCATGCATTTGACCACGCAATCGAGACACTCGGCATCAATGTTGTCTTCCATAGCTTGCAGAACCATGTGACCGAGGAACAGACTGACTATGAACCGGATGAACTTACTCCACAAGAAGTGACTGATAACGAAGGTGATAATGCATCTAACGGTCATAGTGACAGTGTAGTTGAGTACTTTCCTTCCTTTTTAGAGCCTGAACTTATCATCATTAGTGATGATGAAGAGGAGGTAGCTGAGAACAACTATGAACCTGAAGAACCTGCCTTCATTGTCATCAGTGATGATAGTGACAATGGCTATGAACCTGCTTCATACAAATCAGAAGAAATCGGATACCCGAAGATCGGTGACCCGATGGCGATTGAACAAAATATTGCACACGTAGTTGAGAAAATGTGTAACGATCAAATGTGGATCGATCTGAATTTGTCTCCCTGAATATTTGTACTCAATTTGTATTGATGTAACTTCCTACTCATGTAGCCGCTTTGAATGCAATAATAAAATGTGAGCTTTCTGATTTTGCACGCGAATTAAATATTTTCACCAAAGCGTCATAATAGATCTAACAATCTTCACATCAATGTGTAGTACAAATACACACTACTTTTATCGAAACACATATATGCAGCTAGGGCAACATTCTTTCACTAAACCAAATTATCTGAACTGTTATAATCCATAACTTTGAACAATGGCAGTAAGAACCATCAAAAGTACAACACTGACATATAGCAATACTACCAATGGTGACAACTCTCAATTTAATCACCACCCTTCATGGTACCTCCACAAACAACTACATGAACTGAAACACACTTTGACAACTATACGACAACTCCCCTTGACTACTTGCCTTTCATCCTCAGATAACCAAACAAATACATAGGAGCATTAAAATAAAACTTTAAGATTGCTCCCCCTGAGGATGTGCTACCTGGAGTTGCTTAGTGCAATAGAGGAGTAGTCTCCTTCAGTCCAAGGAGACACGATTTCCTTTCTTCTTTCTTTCTCCAAACTTTCTTGAACTTGGGCTTGAGTTTTTCAACTACATCCCTATTTTGAACCTTTTCGTGAACTTGAACATTTCTCTTGGGTGGTTGTCTCTTGTGCATCCTTGATGGATGATTATTTTCCTTTCTTTTATGCACATGATTTATTCCCTGTCTGTGTTGCATTCTTTGTGTCTGATGAAATCTATTGTCTTGCCTTAGATTAGATACAAAAGTGCTTGGACAAAACCTTGCTATGTGCCCATGACCATTACATTTAAAACATTGCACATGGTGTTCAATCAGAAAAGCAGATGTATTTCTACCATCATAACTCTTTGATCTATTATTCAATCCACAATAAATTGCCTTGTGACCATAATGGTTGCATCTAAAACAATAGCCATTAAAAGCATTATTATGAATAGAGTGAGAGTGATAGAACCTCTTTTGTTGTGGTTGCTTTGTTGTAGATCTCCTTTGATATTTTCTTCCTTTTGAAGATTCAACTTCAAACTTTTCTTGCTTCGATCCTTCAATAGTGAACTTCTTCTTCTCTGCATATTTGGAAGATGAAGGTTGTTCAGCTTCACATCCAAGACCAAGCTTAGCCATGGAGCTTCTTTGTTGCCTTATCATTTCATCTAGCAACTCTGTGCTCTTCTCAAATTTGAGATTTGTATTGGCCTCTTCTAGTTGTTTCTTCAAAAAAATAATCTCTTCTTCTTGTTTGCAGCAAACAATCTCTTTCTCATTGATCTGTGACTTGAGAGTTTCTTCAATCCTTTTGGACTCTTCTACTTGCAACTTTAGATCACTAATAACTTTGTTAGATTCCTCTTCACGTTTGCTACATACATCGACTTTATCATCCAGGTGTGACTTCAAGGCTTCTTCTATTTTCTTGGCTTTATGAATTTGTAAGAAGAGATCTTCAATCTTATCCCCATATTCTTCCAACTTCTTGGACAATCTTTTGTTCTTTTTCCTTTCTATATTCAACTCTTCAAGTGCAGTGATCAACTCACCTTCTAGATCTACTTCAACCTCAAGGTTTTCATCACATACTTCAGAATTCACTCCTTCAACCTTTTCTAGTTCAATTTTCTCTTCCACAGGAACTGAAACTGATTGAGATGCCTTATTGGAGGAGGATCTATTCTTCTTACCCATTGCATACTAATCCAAGATCAACCCTAACTGATTTAGCCTAAAAATGGAAACTGGCTCTGATACCAATTGTTAGTATCACAATGACACTGAGAGGGGGGGTGAATCAGTGTATCTCTTGTTACTTAAATCTTCAACTCTTAAAGCCAAAACAATGAAAACTTAAAACCAAATAAAGCAAATATAACAAGATAACATCACACAACATAAGATGTACCGAGGTTCACCGATTTGGCTACTCCTCAAAATGACTATTTGGACTCCCATCCAAATCCAGCCTTTGCAAAGCACCAACTTTACAATCAATTTACCAGCACCCACTGGAAGGAGCATCAACCCCTGATTTACCAGCACCAACTGGAAGGAGCACCAACCCCTGATGCCAAGCACCAACTTGGACTTCAATTTTGAAACTAGAAGATTGACATAAAAATGCCTTCACTTTTACAAGACCCTGACTGGTCTATTGCTTACCCAACGTCTACCACAATTCACAAAACACACACACTTATCGCACACATAAAATTCTCCAAGCAACACTCCTTTTATAACAATATTTTCTCTTTGTAACTCCTTCTTTTGTAACTTCCATATTCTCACATGCCACCTATCAATTGTAACTCCTTTTGTAACTTCCATATTCTCATATGCCACTTGTCAATTGTAACTTCTTTATGTAACTCCTTTATGACACAATATTCTCCTATGCCACTTGTCAATTGTAACTCCCTTTTTATATTTTCAACCTAGTCCATATTTTCTATAGTCACCGCTGGTCACATCTTACTTTCAACTATTCAAATCTGGAGAAGACATTTCGTCAAACACTTCACGGCCAACTACGGTGCACCTTACTCAAACTCATACTTCGGGACCTCGGATTGGCATGGTTCAAAAAGCAAAGTTGCTCATCTTGATGAGCTAAACATGAATCCATAATCAGACTTCAATATTTTTCACAAAATGACATGAATTTTATCAATTTACCGCTGTCACATAAAACTATCCAAAACTGAAAAAAATTTTTAAATTTTTTTGTTTCTCCTTCCATAAGATTTTTTTTTTTTTCCTTCCATGATTGTTATTCTTTCTCCTTCCCTTGTGCATGCATGTGTTTTGGTTTCCAAAAAGGCTTTTCATTTCTATTTTGTGGCCCTTCGTTTCCTTTTCTCCACATGGGCATGCGTCCGCTTCTTTCCATGTGTAACGACCATCTTAGATGATTTCAAATCATTAAAGATTCCTTATGTAACGTTTTGTCTTATTCATTGAATTTTGTCCTTATGTGACAAATTACCTTATTCAATCTTCGATTTATTCCTTATAGGTCCACGTCACTATGCGGTCTTCAGTTTCACTATCCTGGTGTTCATCACTAATATCGGACGCATTGTCAACTACTCTGTTCCTTTGGCGAAAATGCAACATGTCGCGATATCGTGACACTTTTGTTTCTCTGCCTGCTTGCCCTTTTTGATTCTCAAAAATGCTACATGTCGCGATATCGCGACACTTTTGTTTCTCTGCCTGCCTGCCCTTTTTGAGTCATGAAAATGCTACATGTCGCGATATCGCGACACTTTTTCCTTCTTGCTCTTTCTCTTTGCTTTGGATCGCGAAAATGCAACATGTCGCGATATCGCGACACTTTTTTCTCCTTGCTCTTTCTCTTTGCTTTGGACCACGAAAATGCAACATGTCGCGATATCGTGACACTTTTTCTCCTTGCATTTTCTCTTTGCTTTGGACCGTGAAAATGCAACATGTCGCGATATCGCGACACTTTTTCTCCTTGCTTTTTCTCTTTGCTTTGGACCACGAAAATGCAACATGTCACGATATCGCGACACTTTTTTCTCCTTGCATTTTCTCTTTGCTTTGGACCGTGAAAATGCAACATGTCGTGATATCGTGACACTTTTTTCCTTGCTTTTTTTTCTTTGGCGGAAATGCAACATGTGGATATGAATTTTTTCTTTGTTTTTTTTTTGGGAAAATGTAACATGTCGCGATATCGCGACACTTTTTTCTCCTTGCTTTTTCTCTTTCTTTGGACCGTGAAAATGCAACATGTCGTGATATCGCGACACTTTTTTCTCCTTGCTTTTTCTCTTTCTTTGGACCGTGAAATGCAACATGTCGTGATATCGTGACACTTTTTTTTTTTTTCTTTGCGGTGTTTTGCTTTTTCTTTGATCTTTAGCATATGGGCCACTTCGGTCTTCTTGGAAAATATGCAAAAAGGTGGGTCCCCAATTTTGGGGTACGTTGTGGAGCAGCCACAACATGACGATTTTTTCAACTTTGCACAAACAACTTGTAACAACTTCACCCAAACATCAAAAACATCCTCATAAGCATTTAACATCACTCGTACATACTTTGAATAACCTTTGAACTCCTGTCCACTACATCAAACTATCTATCTGACTATGTTGAAAACAATGACAATACTGTCGCTACACCTTGCTCAAAAAATGAATCACAATACAAAAAGATATCAAACAAAATACACCTTATCACTCCAACTTTAAAATAATATCCAACACTTGGCAAAAATCCCTTTAAAAATAAAATCAACACTCTTAAAGTCTTACTCCTCCAATATGCAAATATAACAATTTAAGACTTTATTTTAAAAATAAAATCAAACTCCTTATAACTCCAAAAACAATTTCCAACAAACACAAATTTCCAACTAGCAATCCTTTCAACTATTTCCAACTAGCAACCCTTTTAACTCCAAACTTTATTGAAAAATAAATTTCATTTAACAATTCCTTTCAATAGGTCCGAGGTGTAGACCAATTGGTTCATCCAAACCCCATAAGGGGGCGGAGGTCCAAGGTTCAAATCTCGGGCCTCGTCGGACTGAACGCTTGTCCCTTTCCTGGTGCTTTCAGCAGCGTAAAAGGTTTAAAATGATTGTGGCATGGTGGTTATAGGGGCGGACTGCGTGAAGATCTGTGTGGCGGCTTTCGGGGCAGACAGTGCGAGAATACTATGGCAGCCATAAAAGCTAGACAACCTGCCCGGATTCGTGGCGGCTATCGATTCCACCATGTAAATACAAAAAAAAAAAAACAATCCCTTTCAACAATATTTTAGCTCCAAAACTTAGGCAATATAAAAAATTAATTATCAAAAGTATTACCTTGCCTTGGAAGGGATTCGAACTCCCAACGCAGCCCACAACCAATGCCTTAGCCGCGGCTCCAACCGTCACATGAGCTAAGTGCTCGCTTGGGAAGGGGAGAGCACCACGTGCTCTATGAACCTTTCTTTCTCTGCCAAAGACAAAAGCGTGTGCCTTCCCTTGATGCTTCAACACAAAGCAAACACTATCGTCGCATTTTGAATGCAGGCCACTCGACGCCTCAATGTTTTAGCCAATGCCTCCTTGCCACTAGGCCACGCTGCCCAGTTGGCTCCAAACTTTCTGTTGCTTTCAAATTATTCCCACACGCTGCCACAAGAAAATATGAAATCACTATTTTCTCATAAGCTTTCTCTTTCACAATTCGCATGCAATCGCATTTCTAAGCAAGGATAATTTTGAATGTATTTTAAGGCTTGGTATATATAGCCTTTCCACCTTTATGCAAACACGTCGGCGCTCTTCAAACTTTATTCGATGTTGACACTCAAATTAATTTATAAATGATTTAAATTTATTTAAATTTAAAAATTATAAATTAATTTAATAAAACCTTTGGTTGTATTAGGGCCTTCTCTAATTGCACAACTTGGTATTAATGATATTTATTTATAAAATTTAAATTCCTTTTGAATTTAAATATTTTATAAAATAAATATTAGACCTCCTTTTAACTTTGCAATAGGCCTCCTTTGGTTTTTATTAAAAACCTTTTAACTCATGTTCCCATATAATATTAAAATATTATGGAGCTCTCTTACCTTTAACTTCTGCACTGTTGAAGCTTCTTCCTGGATATCAGTGACAACTTTGATGACTTTATTTCTTGTCGAATTCCTTGACATTAATGATGACTTCATCTGGTGACATCAATGACAACTTTGACTTAGGGACTCAAAATGTCCAACATATTCTAAAGAATTATGATAGAAAAACTTACCAAAATTCTTGTCCAGGCCTATGAGACTCAAGCAATGGGCTAAAGCCTTCATCAAATAAAAACAAAGACAAAAGACTTCTCAATATTTTTCTTACAGCAAAAATCATGCATGTCAAAAGTTAGGACCACCTGGTAATCCTCCAGTTGTCCAAATAAAATTCATGGGATAAGAAAGTGATATTCAATCTTAGGAACCTACAATGATGGTACTATCCCCTACTAATCATAAATGAAGGTGCCTACAAGTATGAAATTTGGGATAACAATGAAATATAGTGGAGAGAAGTTGAGCATGCTTAAGTGGCATAGGTCTACTAAAGGCACGTGGCTACAAAAGAGTGTGATTGTCCATAGAATTAAGACAACTAGCCAAGAAAGAGTAAGGAAAGGATGCTCACTCTTCTTAAATATGTTGATTATACCTAAAACATGGATTGTGCTAGACTATACATACATGTATCATGCCTAAGATAGGCCATTGATGATTCCATGGATTGTAAAAATTATAGATAGCTTAATTATCCTCAGTATGAGGGTTGATAATTTGAGTGTTTGCTTACTATATAATATGTATTTTTTTCTACAATTTTAATGAATCAACTTGACATTGTGTTGTGGAATTATTTTGCTTAGGTATGCTTTATAGGCCCTAGATTTTTTTGTAAAAGCTTTGTGGGCGGTCTATTTTGTTATGCCTAAGTTGTTGTTTGGATTATCACTCCAAGTTATTGGAATATTAGGGATGCTTAGCATTTTTCATGTGGTTCTGCTTTCTTTTGTAAAATATTTCTTAGGGTGCTAAGGGCTATTGAAGTAGTAGAGGGTATGACATGAGCTTAATTTACATTTTACAATGCTTTGCTTAGTAACTAGTCTGTTAGGCCCTATATGTAGTTTAGTTGTAGTGTATTTTGGATAGTATACAACAATGTTGTTAGCCAAATGTTATCCATATTTATCTCATTTTTTTCCTAACCCTTCATTTCTCACTTATTCTTACCCCATTTTTTTTATTTTTTGTTTTACAACGATGAACCGGTTGTCTCTAAAGGTTGGCTAGGGAGAAATTCTAAACCATTTAATCTTGGACCTTGTGGTCTAGGGTGCACTTTCATCCACTAGGAATATCATAGACCAAGAGTTTTTGGCACACCCAGTGGGATTAAACTAACATATTTTATCTCATAAGCAATCAATTATGGGAATAAATAAAATTTTCAATGAATAATTTGTCCATCCACCATGTTAAACTAAGATTTTTTGGCATAACCAGTGGGATCAAACTAACACAATTTATCTCACAAGCATCGATGATGAAACTAAATAAAATTTACAATGAATAATTTGTTCATCCATCATGCTAGATTAAGATTTTTTGTCATGCCTAATGGGATAAATCATTTAATATTTATCTCATTTGCCTAGAGGACCCAAGATTTTGATGAATATCTTAACCTCATAAGCAGAGAATATACATTCACCTAGAAACTCCACTATTGAAATAACTTGATATTGATGAATCCAAGGAATGAACTCTAGGGAAGAGCTCTAGAATCACATGATAATGAGATAAAAATCCAACAATCTCAAAATAACCTCATGTAGATCAATGATTTCTCAACCATCCTAGCACACTACATTTGAAGTCATGGCTAGTTGCATATATCCATCCTGGAACAATGTTAGACCCCTAAATCTTTCTACATGATATTCCTTAGGATATTGTAAAGTATTTTCCACCTATGATGGTAGCAAAAATATGGGTTACAAATATTGCTAGGATATCACCATTTTGGCTACTATCTATGGAATTTCTTATGAAGATGTAATGGTAAGACTTCTTACGCTCTCTTTCAAGGGAAAAATACTGGTATGGTACTGCTTATTGGAGGATAGTAGCATAGGAACTTGGGATGATCTCATTGAATATTTCATTCTAAAATTTAATGAGGTAGGGGAATCTTTCATACTATTCACTTAGTTCTTGTCCATTCAAAGGAATCCTTGAGAAATAATCATAGACTTTAATGCTAGGTTCAACAAAACTTTGGGAAGGATCCCTCAAGACATAAAATCTTCATATGTCCAAGCCTGCATATACCTCTCAGCTTTCTCCCCTAACTTAGGACTTTAGATTTGGAAATTCAATAAGATGAGATTCCTACAAGTTTTTCAAGTCACTAATAGTAGAAAATACACTCATCATAATTGGAATACTTCCCCCAAAAATTATTATGCCATATATGCCTCAAATCTATCAAACAAGCTCACAAGTTACCTCCTTGGTTTTATCTTCCCCTTCAGTAGCTATAATGATTGAGTCATACCCTCAATATTCTATTATATTGAGTCGTATACCTACTATGTCCACTCTAGAATCAAGGGAATTACAAGAGTTGAGAGTTACAAACCATAACATGACAAACAAGCTTGTCATATTAGAGCAGAACAATGTTGAGGAGATATTTGAAGAATATTAATAAGAACCTCATCACACTTTAGAGGATCAAGTCATACCACTTGGTGAATATAATGAAGAGACAATCATTGTCACTGGAGATTAAGAACTAGAAGCATACATTGCTCTAAATAAATTTTGATAATTGATATTTGATAGTCATCACAATAGGGATACCCACCAGGCTTACCAACATTAAATCTAGTTGGATACAATACAAGAAGTAGAGGAAGAATAAAAATATTGTATGGCTCTACTAATGGATCCAAAAAAAATCAAGTAGTTGAGGAGCCTTTGACAGTCAGTCTAACCAGTATATTCACTAGATCAAGGGGAGGTCTTTTATCAGTATATACTTAAGAACCAAAAGGTATTGAAATTATAAAGCAAAGGATGGAGTATCCTTAGGAATAAACTAATCTAGAAAATCTGAAAATAGTGCCATATACTTAAAGAGAGTGTTAAGTAGAGTGAAAACTAGAAGAATCTCAAATACAAGCCTCACAAGTAGCACTAGTAACCAACCACATCCAACCAGCTTACCAAAAGTTGGAAGTACCATAAATGAATTAGCAAAAGGATCAAGCCTTCATGAAGCTATGGTACCCTTCACTAAATAAGAAACAAAGATAAGAATTTATTGATTAATATCGAGGGAGGCTAGAGCAACCAACCAAGAAGGAAGAAAAGCTACCGGAGAAGACTAGGCACAACATTATGAAATAAATGAAGAGAATGAAGGACAATTTGCTCATTTTTATACAAGTTGATTTGGTATAACTATCTCTCAAAATCTCAATAGTTTGTGAAATCATCCTCCTAGACTTCAAAGTATCGCATAAGGAACCATCTCTAGGTTTGGGTGATATTAAGCCTCTTTCCTTCTATTTGTCTATATGTAAGGAAGGTTGGTTAGTTCAAAAATGCATGGTAGGATCTAAATATATCATATAAATCATACCTCAAGAAGTTTATAATGTTATAGGATTAGAATATACCTAGGCTAGTTCTAGAGTATTACACATAAATGGATTTCCAGTCTAGGTAATAGGGATTGTACAAAATATTCAAATATTGTTGTACAAGTTGCCAAATATTTTAGAAATCTAGGAGGTAATAGTGGTGGATATGTTGCCACTATTTTGGTTATGCTTGTCAAGAAATATTATGACCAAGCTAGGGGGGAATTTATCAAAATATTGGACTCACATGGTGATTCCTTACATAGGAAAGAATGTTTGGATCTACGATAAGAGGATTAGCCCTTATCACATTGGCAGGTATGAAGAAAAAAACTATAATATGATTGAGAATGTTTTGGAGCATCCCAAGGTGGAGATAGAAGATTGGTTAGAAGGATTGGTAGAACTAATAGAGAATGAGTTTTTCATGATTAGTCACAATGCAATGATTCATTCAAACATGGGATTTCAATATGATCTAGAGTTCAAATATAGTAAATTTTAAGGCTTAATGGGCTACAATTTTGGCAAGTGCATGCAAAGGATCTAGGGAAGCTAGCACAATAATTGAGGTCAACCAATAAAATTTCCAATGCCCTATTCCAAGCCAACAATTTTCATCAGCTTGGAAACTCATAATAAATAAGATGCCAATCTGGCACAAGGGTTGAAATACATGGTAAAATTAGCAAAGGAGTCACAAACCAAAGAAAAGTTACCTTCAATAAGTCTCAATGCTATATACCATTCATAATTTGGAACTCTCTCCTTCTCCAAGTTAACTCAATGATATATTTTCACCAAAACAAACCATAAGTTTCAAATAACTAACATGTGAGAAATATAGAAGTTCAATACTATATATTTAGATCATTGTAGATATTGATGAGGTGGCAATGACTGATATAGTTGGTATGGTAAAGTATGCCAAAATTTTATGTAAAGAAAACATATAAATAAAGTTGATTATAGCTAAATATAATAAAATCATTGGCTAAATAGGCAATATTATAATGTCCTCATGGAGCAAAATTTTAACAATTTGCACTAGGTTAGAAGTCCTAAGATAGGTAATCATGTTGGTTGTTGATTTAGTTACCTTAAAAATTATGTTCATATGAGATGGCCATAGAAGTAATGTTAAATTGGGTACATGGCTTCAACGAATTTCCAAGGTGGAAAAACCTATATAAGGACACCCTTTCTCTCACCATTTTATAACCTATAAATATAGTTTTTCACAAGTGCCTTATTGTTAATCAAAGCTGGAAAGAGGTTTCAAAGCTAAACCAATTCTTCAAGTTAATTGATGCTCTATCAAAGATGTTCACAAGGGGAGGCCTTACATAAAAATTGTAAGCAAACCTAAAAATTCCTATGCCACGAGGATCGTCCAACCCATCAGATTGGAAGCATGATGAATCTTAGACTTCTTGATGGTAGCTAAAGTAGACCTTGTTATAGGTAAGAACCCAATAGCAATATCAATGTTAGCTTAACGGGTTCCTCCATTGGTAATATTTGCATCCAACTTGCAACTGCAAATACACCTCTCAACTTGAGAGTTGGCCAATAGATTTAGCCACACTCTTTTGGCAATTGGGTTTGTGACTCACCATATATCTTGTTATTGTCCTAATATGGCAACAACAATAAGGCAAAAAATAAAATCCCAAGAACAAAAGAGAAAGATAAGAGGAAACATTTGAGAGGTTGATAAGCTTGTTGGAGCCTACTTGATCGTATAGAGGTTTCCCTTAATACTGTAGAAACTACAAGAATCACGTAGAGGATGTTAAGTCTATAGAAATACATGATTCCTAGGTGTTTCAAGTTGTCTTAAATTCTATAGATTGAATAGACCTCCTAGGCATAAAATATTTGTGCATATATAATTTCCTAACTTTTTTACCTAGAATAAAAGAGGACAAATATGTCAGTTGGTTAGGCAAAGGAAATAGTTCAGCATGAATGAAAAAACCTAGAAGCTTTCATATAAGAGCAATAATAAAACATCATAAACCAATCAAGGATAAAAGCATCAATAGAAAGGAAAATGGACTAAAAGATATTTCTTGATCAACAAAATTAAGCAAGGTTGAAGAAAGAGAATAGTTGCAAATTATTATCAAAAGGAATACAACTCTCAAAAAAGCATATTATTCAAGTATATTCATTTTCCTTGCCCCTTATTTATCTTCCAATCTACTTATCCTCCTTTTACCTCCATCTATTATTTTCTTCTCCTTTTATTTTATTTGAGGTATTCACTTTCCTCTAATCACATACTCCAATTCTTCCAAGTAGCTCAATTTTAGTGTTCCACTTCTAGGATAAATTCTAGTTTCTCTTTGCCAATTATAGTTCTTTCCCTCCTTTTTTATCGTAGAGAATTCCTCCTTTAGATTTCCTCTCATATATTCTAACTCCATTACCCAATGGATAAAGCTAGTTGAGTTCTCCTTTTTGTAAGCAAAAATCCGTAGGAGGGGCCAAAATGTGGGCCAATACTTGGTCCGCATCTACAAAACTATGTAGACATTGTTGAAGTACTACTATAGCCAAAACTTGTTGAGACCAAGTGCCAAACACATGGTTGGTCTTTGTATGTCACTAATAATTTCAAAATTTAACTAAGGCAAAGAGTTTTATCCTCTTTGAAGACTAGAATTAAGGTGGTTGGAGGAACTTCAAAGTTAGCATCAACCAAGGTGCTTTAGATTTCTAGTTGGGATAGGATTCAAAGTGGTTAAAACCATTAGTGACCAGGGCTCAAGTAGCTAAAGGATGGGGTGGCCTTATATTTCAATAGAACGATGCCAACAAAGCTTACCAAAAGTTCTAGCCAAGCCTATGAGACTTCAACAATTGAAAAAGGCCTTTAGGAGACAATGAAAATGATAAAAGACTTCCTAGTGACTCTCTTCTAGTAGAAATCATGTGTGTCATAAATCCAAGACCACCTAGTCACCATTTAGCTATCCAAATTAAATTCATTGGATAAGAAAGTGATAGTCAGTCTTAGGAACCTGCAACAATAGTGGAAACCCTTGCTGATCATGAATGAAGGTACCTGTAAGTATGATATTTGGAATAACAATGAAGTGTAGTGGAAAGAAGTTGAGCATGCTCGAATGGCATAGGCCTACTAAAGATATCTGGTTATTGAGGAGTGTGATTATCCATAGAATAAATACAGTTGGCCAAGACAGAGTAGAGAAAGGGTGTCCAATCTTCTTAAATATATTGATTATACCTTAAACCTGGACTATTCCAGAGTGTACATATATATCAGGCCTAGGAGAGATCATCTATGCAATGATTAATCTAAGATTCCATGGATTGTAAAAATTATAAATAGCTTGATTCTGCTAAGTATGTGGATTGACAATTTGAGTGTTTATCTGTTGTATAATATGTATTTTTGCTCTATAATTTTAATAAATTAGCTTATTTTTTGACCTTTGCTAGCATTGTGTTGTGGAATTCTTTCATTTATGGATGCTTTGTAGGCCCTAGATATTTTTGTAAAAGCTTTGTGGGTGGTCTATTTTGTTAGGCCTGAGTTGTTTTTTGGATTATCACTTTGGGCTATTGAAATATTAGGGATGCTTAGCATTCATCTTTTGGTTTTACCTTCTTCTATAAAATCTTGCTTGGGGCAATAAGGGCTATTGGAGTAGTAAAGGGCATGACATGAACTTAATTTACATTCTACAACACTTTGCTTAGTAATTGGTCTATTAGGCCCTATATGTAGTTTAGTTGTAGTGTATTTTGCATACTATGTAGTAATGTTATTAGCCAAATGTTGCTTGCATTCAAATCCATATTTCTCCCTTCTTTTTATAACCCTCCATTTCTCACTTTAGTCTTCCCCCATATCTTTTATTTTTTGTTTTACAAGGAATCAACTGTCTCTAGAGGTTGGCTAAATAGAAATCCTGAACCATCCAATCTTGGACCCTTTGATCTAGGGTGTACTTTCATCCACTAGGTAGATCATAGACCAAGAATAATATGTATTATTAATGATAAGTTTTAAGAATATTTATTTTTTAATTGGTTATATGGGATTGAAATAGCCCCACTTGTATTACATCATCACCATTTAGTGGCATTACAACTTGGATATTATTCATATATTGCTTGGCAAGATTTGAAGTTGGGCCTCCTCCTTGAATGCTGAGGAATCTAACCAGTTGAGCTAATGCCTTTTGATGTAAGTTTTAAATTTATTTAAATATATTTTGAATTGGATTTTTTCATATTTACACAGTTTTAAATATTATTACATATTTTATTCTAGTATTAAAATATTTAAATTCTCTATGTTTAAGTTTTATCATATTTTTATGGCTTTAGTTTTTAATTTGAGGTTTAAATTTTTTAAGTGTTATTTTTTAATTATGATTAAATTACGTTTTTCAATTAAATTTTATCATTATTATATAAATTATTTAACTATTTTTGTTCAATGAGTTTATATAGGTTTTTATGAGGGTTTTTGGTCCCCTAATAACGAGTGGAGTTTGAACCTTGGATCTTGCAAAGAGAGGCTAAATCCCTTACCACTATAGTAATCTTGCAACTTAAATTATCTAGCTAATTAATTATTATTATTATTTTGGTTTTTAAGGTGGTTATTTTATTGCCCTAAAATAATTTAATACATTATAATCATTTCCAATAGAAAATCCATACAAAATGTATTTTTATGACCAAAAACTTATTTAATATCATCACAAATACAAAGTCATAACTAATTTTTTTTCTTCACAAGATGAAAAAAGTCAAATGGAATATTAATGAAGAGGTTCTAGGTTTAATTGGATTGACTATGTCAACAAATCTTCATGTGGGAATAGTTAAATCCACCAAAACTAGAGAAGCTTGGTCAAACTTAAAGAATTCTATGATATTTCTAATGAATCTAGAAAAGTTTAATTGCATGATCAATTAAGTGACTTAAGGTATAATAATTCAAAATATGGATTTTTTTTTTTAAATTTAGATCTACTAATAGTCAAAGATAATCCTTAGGAATATCTATCATATATTTAAATTTAATTCAAGTGCTACTCTTAAGATGAATATTATTATATATTATAATTTTGATTGAAAGTTGATGTGTTCAATATATTAATAGATGTAGTATATTCAAATCAAATTAATATATTCTTATGCCATCAAGTCCTTGGTTCAATGGTTGGGACAAATAGTTATTGTAGCCCACACTAAGGTTCAAATCTCGACGACACCAAATAGCCAAATGTGACTAAATCAATGTAAAAGGGAAAGAGTAACCCTTTCAAATCCCTACTTTAAATGATAATAATATATTCTTATGATTGACAATGACTGATTATGGTATTTATTATTTTTAAATAAGAATTGTTGGTTTTATTATGTTTAAATTATAGATGAATTAGAAATATCTAGACTATTTCATGATTAGTGATTAAAGCTAATAAATTTAAAAAAAATAGTAGACTTTCTATATTTCTATAGGTACTAACCATACTTTGTATTAATTTTATTATGTTTAAATTGTAGATGAATTACAAATATCTAGACCATTTCATGATTAGTGATCAAAGCTAACAAATTAAAAAAATAGACTTTGTATATGTTTGTAGGTACTGACCAAACTTTGCATTCGTTTTATTATGTTTAAATTGTAGATGAGTTAGAAATATCTAGACTATTTAATGATTAGTGATCAAAGCTAACAAATTAAAAAAACAGATTTTGTATATGTTTGTAGGTACTAACCAAACTTTGTATTAATTTTATTATGTTTAAATTGTAGATGAATTAGAAATATCTAGGATTATTTCACGATTAGTGATCAAATATAACAAATTAAAAATGAAACCAGACTTTGTATATGTTTGTAGGTACTAACCAACCAAGGTGAAGGATGAGAAATCAAATTTACTTATATAAGAAACAAAATAACTTAGTCTTGTTGTGAGCGTATAGTATGTGTTGACAACCCCTCCACATGAAAATCTTATCGTGTTTTCTGCTTGATATGGGAAACAAGTTTATGTAAATTTAATATTTACCATGGTAAATAATTAAGGAATCTTTACATTAATAAATAATAATAAATATTAGAATAAAGAGGAAGTGGTGAGAGTGGCTCTTCCACTTATTCTAGTTTTTTTTCGAGCTCTGGCGATTTGGCGGGAAACCTTCTGTGCAGGCACCGGGCGAAGCTCCAGGGTTTCTGGTGGGAAGATTCTTCCAGGACCTCCGTGGATTGAATCTACACTACTTTGAAGGATCGTTCGTTGCCTCGGGAGGGCCCAATGGGGTCTCCTCCAGGATCTATCGATGGGAAGAAAAGCTCATATGCTGATATATTAAAAGAAAACCCTGCATCTTCCTCCGATGAAGCTCAGCGAAGTGCTTATCAAATGCTATTTAAGAATGTCGGAAAGGGTTTACCTGCAAACAGAGTTAACGGCTGCCTTCCACAATCTGCTTCTAGGCCTAAGATTGTCATAGAACCAAAACTGGTTGAGGATACGATTATATACCGTGCTACCCATGATCCGATCTCGCAAATTCATGGGTATCCGGCCCACTCGAACTTTCTACACACCCGGGTGAGACAGAATTGGGAGCCCATTGGTGAGTACTCTCTATGGCCTATAAGCAATGGGTATTTTATTATTAGTTTCTCTTCTTTAGCATATAGAAACAGAGCATTTGAATCAGAGAAGAGGAGCCACGGCCCGACAGGATTATTTGTCCAACCGTGGAGAGTGGGTTTTGATCCTCGCATTGAGCCCACGGCTGTCCCGGTTTGGATTCGGCTGTACGCTCTCCCGATGGAGTTTTGGGGTGAGCAGATTCTTGAGTTGATTGGTAATTCTCTAGGTAGATATTTGGGAGTTTCCAGAGATACCATTGAGGGAAATACTGCTGTCTTTGCTAGAATATGCGTAGAAATGGATATTAGCCAGCCACTTCCAACCGAGGTGGAATTGGAGTTGGCAGGACTAACCTGGATACAGCAACTAGACTATGAAGCCTTACCTTTTAGATGCAGAGTCTGCCATAAGCATGGCCATTTGGCTAGGTTCTGCCCAAATATCCTGACCACAAAAGCGAAAGCTCCGTCGGGAGCGCCAAATCGCCCTGCAGAGGGTAAGTTCACTCCGGTCAAAGAACCCCTCAATATCCCCCATGGTTCCGATGCCCGTAAAGATGGCTTTGAACAAGCAGTTGGAGGAAAAACAAAAAGAGAAATGGCAAAGAGCAGGCTCAAACCAAGCCAACCAATCGATATGAAATCTTCAAATCCCTTGTAGACCAAGAAGACCAAGTCATGGAAGGAGTGGATGGGAATGCTGAGGATAATAACACCCACTCTCATGCTCCTCTATCATCTACTCCTCGTCTTAGAACAGGTGATTGAAACCCCTGAGACTTTGCAGCCAGAGAACCTAGGGGCTATGGTAATCCATTCCCCTGCACAACCAGTTATTAAGGATGTCAACATGGGAAGTGCAGAAAAGAACAGAGAAAGACCAACGTTGGGGATTACCCAGGTGGAAAAGAGGTCTAAGAATAGTAATTCCCAAGGAGCTGGTAGAAAATCCAATAAGGATCTACTAGTAGCGCAAGGGGACAAGCTGATCAATGGAGGATCGGTGAGAACAATTGACTCTTATTGCTCCCAAGGTTTCCAATGATTATACAATCCTCGGAATGTAAGGGGTTTAAACAAAGAGAACCCATCAATCGTTGCTCAAAGACTTTTAGGAAGACACAAAACAGACTTTTTGCTCCTTCAGGAAACAAAAATGTCTTTAGATCTTATGTGTAAAACTGTTAGTAGAATATGGAGGGGCGCTGGATATATGGATGTGGCGGCCCAAGGAGCTTCGGGGGGATTGTTACTCTTTGGAACCCTCTGGTGTGGATAGCAATAGAACATACAACTTGGAGGGGTGTTCTCACATCTCTCTTTAAGAACATTGTTACAGCTGAACAGGTTTTAATCACAAACTTCTATGGGGCTCAAAGCATTGATGGCCAACGGCTTCAATGGAATGTTGTTCATTCAATGAGATCCTCCCCGGAAGATTGCGATTGGATTATTGCTGGGGATTTTAATGCCAAATTATCTCGCCAGGGATCGTGAAGGTGGTATCCCAGTTTTGGATCCAGGGGATAGGCTTCTGATTGCTCAAGTCCAGGCCTTTCACCTTGTTGATATCAAAGGTCCTGGCACTTATTTTACGTGGACTAATAAGAGAAGAGAGCCACACAGGAGGAAGGTAAAACTAGACCGTTTTCTGGTCTCTGGAGGAAGCATTTGTGAAATGGAATATTAAATTTCAGATTTTGGAAGGCCCAGCTTGCACCACTTTCCCATTTTGGTCGGAGGGAGGGGCTATGACAGGGCAGTACCATAAACCATTTAAATTTGAAAATTTTTGGTTGCAAAAAGAAGATCTCCGAAGAAAAATTCCTCAGTGGTGGGAAGATGGCCGCCCACCTTTTGGGATTGCAATGTTCAAATTTCACAAACAGACTTCAATTTGTCAAGTGTAAACCGAAACAAAGGAGGCAAACTAACAAATCGTACTTCCAAAGACCAACGGGCCCCCTTGTTGGCCAGATGGGATGAGGTGCAAAAACATTTCAGGGAAGGAAACATTTCCGAGCACCTTAAATCCGAGGATGATGCTTTGCGCAAAGCGGTTGAGGATATTGATAATCAAGAAGAGATTTACTGGAAACAGAGAGCAAGAAATACTTGGTTATTAGAAGGAGACAGAAATACAAAATTTTTTCAGCGCTCTGCCTGTGCTAGGAGACAAGCGAATAATATGGAATTCCTTCAAGATGAGAATGGATACTCTTTTGACACTCTTCCTGGTATGCACTCCCACTCAATGGAGTATTTCTCAAAACTCTTTAAGGAAAGTATGGAGCAAGATGGGGCAGCCCAAGATGAAGTTATTGTTGTCATTCCTTCTATAATCTCTCCTGAAGAGAACCAGGCCCTACTTAGACCCATAGATAGAGATGAACTTAAGAAGGTGGTCTTTGGGATGAGTACTGGCAAATCGCCCGGTCCTGATGGCTTCCCTATTGAGTTCTTCCAGGCCTTTTGGGATACCCTGGAGGAAGATGTTCTGGCCGTCACTGAGGAGTCCAGAACCAATAAAAGAATGCTCAAGGCTCTAAATCATACCTTCATTACTTTAATTCCAAAAGGAGCATGGGGGGTTCATTTATCTGATTTTAGACCTATTGCCTTATGCAATGTGATCTATAAAATAATCACTAAGATTATGGCTGAAAGGTTAAAACCTATCCTGCATAATATAATTTCCCCAGAGCAAGGGGGTTTTGTTGAAGGGAGGCAAATCTTGGATGGAGTGATTCTAGCACAGGAGGCTATCCATACAATGCACCAATCTGGGAACAAAGGAATGTTCATTAAACTGGATATGTCCAAGGCTTATGACAGGGTGGAGTGGGGCTTCTTGGCAAAGATGTTGACAGCCTTTGGTTTCTCTCAGATCGGACAGACTGGGTCATGAGCCGTATTTCTACGCCTTCATACTGCTCTTATCAAGGGACTTCCCTCGCCTCCTTTTGGTGCCTCTCGTGGCCTTCGGCAAGGAGACCCTTGCTCTCCTTATCTCTTCCTCATCTTGGCTGAAGGATTGGGTAGACTCTTTCTGAGAAGAAGACTTCAAGGTCAGATAATAGGTATTAAGGTCGGGGCTGAAGTTTTGACTCATTTACAGTTTGTAGATGATACTGGATTGGTGGGAGTGGCCAGCCTTAGGGAAGCAAGAAGAATCGGAGATACTCTAAATGTCTACCTCCGGGCCTCTAATCAAGTCATCAATGACAATAAATCCAAAGTGATCTTCTTCAATATTGATCAACGGTTACAGGACAAAGTTATTGAGATTTTAGGTTTCACTCGGACCTCTCTCCCAGTAGTTTACCTGGGGGTCCCTCTCCATTTCAAAAAACTAAAAATAGATGTTTGGAAGGACCTATTGGATGGCATCAAAGATAGAATGAACCATTGGTCTCATAGATGGTTAAGTTATGGGGGTCGTCTAACTTTTCTGCAGTCAGTTATTCAGGCCATGCCAATTTATAAATTCTCCATCCCGGTCGCTCCCCGCCTATTTGGAAAGAGCCGGATAAAATGGCTAGAAGATTTCTATGGGAAGGTGCCAAGGGAGAGAGGAAATGGGCCTTGGTTGGTTGGGACAAGGTTACCCAACCCAAGGAAAAAGGAGGGTTGGGACTAAGAAGCTCCAAGTTTAACAACAAGGCTTTGGCTGGCAAACTGTACTGGAGGTGGATTTCTCAGCCAACATCCCTCTTCAGCAGAATCCTCTCTAGCAAATACTTGGGTTCTGTCCATCCTAATGATGTGGGCCGCTTTCCTCTGGAAGGTTTTGGATCATCAGTGTGGCAGGCGCTCAAGCTTGGAGCTCAACTCATCAAAGATCAACTATTCTGGAAAGTGGGGAGAGGGGATAAGGCTCGGTTCTGGACTGATTCCTGGGACCATAATCCTCCCATTATTGTTGTGTTTCCTGAATTGCAACCGATAAAATCTGCTATAGAAGATAAGGGATGGATCCAAATTGAGAGCTACTTTAACACTAGTCAATTGGGGGACTACAAGATCATAAAGTTTAAGCGGCTGGATGAGTGGCCAATACCAATCCCTCCGGAGTTGGTACCTACTTTGGGAAAAATCTTGGCATAACGGTTTCTTACTGGGAGAGATGAGGAGGATGAACCGGCCTCGGGGCTATGGGAGCCTTGGGGTTTATACTCGTGAAAGAGGGATATGATGAGATCCTTCCGGAGCCCCCCCACACTTTTTTTTGGTTCATGATTGGAGAAAGATATGGCATCCCTGTGGCCGGCCGAAAGTGAACTTCTTCGCCCGGCAGCTTTTGCATAATGGAATTCTCACCTATGACAATCTCAGACTCGGAGGCATCATTGGCCCTTCTCAATGTGTGTTATGCCACAAGGAGGAGGAAACTGCGGATCATCTAATGTTTGAATGTTCTTTCACAAGACAGATCTGGAAACGCCGGTTCTCCCACTTTAAACTTCAAGCTAATGGGGTCTTGTCTCGAAACAATATATGGGAAAGTCGGAAGAAAGGTAGATTTAAATCCAAAGCTCTTCGAATTGGCTGGGAGCTTGGTTTATTTTTTATCTGGTGGCAGGTATGGTTGGAGAGAAATGCCCGTATTTTCCGTGAAACCTTCTCCTCTCTAGAAGGAATATGGCAAGTCATTTGGAGCAAAGTGGCGGAAACGGTTGCCATTCATGCCGAGGGGGAAATTCAGTCTGCTTCTGAGCCTTTGGAAGAGGGAGCTGTTATTCAACAAAGGCAGGTGAGTGGTAGTTGGAAACCTCCTCCTGAAGGATGGATCAAAATCAATACTGATGGAGCTGCTAAAGGCAATCCGGGAAGTGCTGGAATTGGAGTAGTGTGCCGCGATCATGCTGGGTCTTTGCTCTATTGGGAACCGCAGTGGTCCGGGATGTGCCACAAACAATGAAGCCGAGGCCTTTGCCATTAAATCTGCCTCCTTCTGGGCTGTCAAACAGGGACACAGGAAGATTATTATTGAGTCTGACTCCCAAATCTTGGTGGGTGCTCTTGACTGTATGAGAAACTTTGTCTCGAAAGCTTGGAGGTTGCGGATCTTAGTCTCCCAAATTAAAGAGCTTTGGAGGGAATTAGATGATGTGATACCTGTCTATGTGAATCGAGATCTCAATAAGGCGGCCGATTTCCTTGCTAAGATGGGTGCTGAAAGGGAGGTTGGGATGCAGCTGCACAGTGACATGCCTGTGGAGGATGCAGAGATTCGACAAGGCCTTGAACGATTTCTGAAATGATGTGCAGTGTTTTTTATGCTAAGGAAGATTTCTGTCGCGATATCGCGACATGTAGCGCCGTCGCAGCTTCAAGTTGGAAGCTGTCGCGATATCGCGACAGGTTGCGCCCTCACGGCCTTTGGCGGGTTTTTGTCGCGATATCGCGACATGTCGCGCCATCGCGGCCCTCGGGGAAGGCGCATGGTAAAATTGTCGCGATATCGCGATAGTTTTGGCAATTTGGGGCTAACTGGAAAACTTGTCGCGATATCGCGACACTTTTGCAGATGGAGAGCAAAGTGGAAAATTCGTCGCGATATCGCGACAGTTTTGAGAACTGGGCGCCGAAAGGAAAAACCGTCGCGATATCGCGACACTTTTGGCGATCTGGTGTCATAAGGAAAACCCGTCGCGAAATCGCGACCATTTTGCTGATGTGGTGCAAAGTGGATAATTTGTCGCGATATCGCGACATTTTTTGGCGATGGCTGCTGCAAGAAAATCTCGTCGCGATTTCGCGACAATTTTGGCTTACCAGCGGAATGGAGAAAACTGTCGCGATATCGCGACGCTTTTGCGATCTGGATGCCATAAGGATAATTCGTCGCGATTTCGTGACACTTTTGATGGTTGGATGATTCGGAGGCACTCTGTCGCGATTTCGCGACCTTTTTGGCGTTATGGAGCAAGTTGGTCTTCTAGTCGCGATTTCGCGACAATTTTGGCGAAGGGTCGCTGGAGGGAGATGTCGTCGCGATTTCGCGACATGTCGCGTTTTCGTGACTGTTGGCACCGCTGCGGAGGAGACGGGGTTGACTGTCGCGATCTCGCGACATGTCGCGATTTCGCGACATGTCGCTTTTTCGCCCAGTTGACTTCTTTGCTTTGTGTTGTGCTGGGTTGACTTTGTGCTCTACTCTTGTAGTGTTGTTTGTTGTTCTTGGTTGGGATGTGTTCTCTCCCGCTTGTAATTGCTCTTTGTATTAATACAAGTTTTTCATTTTTTCAAAAAAAAAAAAGAGGAAGTGGTGGTTGAGTTGGAATGGAGATAAGATAAAGGTGGCAAGTGAGTGGGAGTCAGTGTAGGAAAGAGGGGAAAATAGAAACTCACTAAAGAAAGAGGGAAGATAAATTTGATCATGGATATGGAATAGAAAAATGAGAAAGGAAGTAAGAAAGGATTTGTTACTACTCTAGGGAAGCAATGTAGCACAAACATCACTTAAATAAAGTACCAACTCCTTATTATTAAAATATGCATATATGAAATATGTTTGGTAAAATTAGCTTAATAAGAGATTTCTCATATAGTTAAATATTATCTATAAAGGGGTCTATATTAGTATGATATGCATAGTGTTCCTTAAGCCTATACCATGGTAATCCAAACACCCAATACTTCCTAAGTACTTGTAGTGATGTGATTATAAAGCTTGGGAACATATATATTATTAAAATGTTGTTTAAGTGTATCAATACCCTACCTTATATGTTGAAACTATTGAAATGTTATGAGATTATGAGTATAAGTATGGCAAGTGATGAAATTTTTTGAAATAGGATTATAAACATCCAAGGAATTTTATCTAAATTCAAGTGGTATCTTCCCTAAGATTAAATTAGGATTAAGCATGGAGGCTTTCCTATATGAAGGGTGATGGGAGGCCCTTCTTCAAAGCATGAGTAGGTATAACTCCACTTGTTGGTGTGCCCTAGGTCATTTACATTCACTTAATTGGGCTTAGAGTGTTCTCTCTAGTGCCAAAATTCTTCTTGAGTTGGACATTCTCTAAGGTCTAAAATGGAGTTGTAGGCCTTGTAAACTCTAATGGTGAAGTTGAACCTTTCCCTTGGTAGTATTATGAAGTTCAATCACTTATATTGATTAGTATTTAATATTTATTTGATAAAGACTAAAGCCTTTTAAATATGTGTTATATTAATTTTAATACTTGAAGTTTGGTCTAAAATTAAACTTTATAATTATATAATGGATAACCTTAAAGTTGAAAGTATTATCTAAAATGTTTGTAGAAAATTATTTGTTGTATTTTATCTGTGAGAGGACATAAACTTAGCATCAAGAAGTAATATTAAGTATTTTGAAAAAAAGGTAGATATCATTTAATATAATTAATAATGTAGTCCTTATCAAATTTAACAATATATTTAAGAATGAACTAAATCAACACATTATCCAAAAAATAAAAGGTAAATCTCATATAATCACAAAATAACATAAGAGGTTACCTTAAACACCAAATAATATCACTAAGAAAATAACATGTGTCATGAACCAATAACGAAATGGTTGGTCTCAAGAGGTATGAGTACCCAAATTACAAGTTCCTTTAATTCAAGGATAAAGAACTCGCCTTAAGGTTTATTACTATAATATTGCAATAAAACCACCTATAGAAGATTTATAATAACCCATGATAAAATAAACAAGTGAATATACTATAAGGTTAATCATGACCTCAAACAAAGATTAACACCATATATTTTAGGATCTCCCATTAAGCTAGATGGGGAATACAAATAGGAATCCTTGTCAATCATGTCCTTAAGGGACACTCCTCTAAGATGAACACATAATCATATAAACAACAACTCATACATGACCTTGGTTAGGATATCCATTCTTTAATTTGCTAATAGCATATATTCTATATTAAGCATCACATTAGCATGAACACACATTTAACATAGTTCTTCCATAACTCGTTGTGCTTTGTCCATTGAAGAAATATTGGGTTGCATACAAGCTTGGTGGAACTTTGATTGTGATAGTAGAGGGCTCTTAGAAACTACTAAGGAAGATACAATTTATCTAGAATCATGATAATTCATTGAAGATTTTATTGAAATATGTGTAATATGATCTTGTTTGGCCAAGGTTAAAAGTGTGAAAGAAGTGCTTATGAGAACTATTAATGTAGACTACTAGAAAGTGTATATATAAGCATGTGGGTATTCTTCATGCAAATCCTTTGTTCATTATTTATGTCAACACATAGGCATGTTATGTAAGCCTAAGAGTACCTTTCGTATTTTACACTCCATGATATTGGTTAATCCACCTTTATGGATAACCTTGATTAAAGGTTGAAATTTATTATTATTTTATTACTATAAGTTAACCTCAAAGTCAAATCAATGTTAGCTCAATTCTAACTACTCGTTAGGTTTTTAGGTATCACTATAAAACCCCTTAATGAGTGATCATTTGTATCATAAATATGAATAAAATGTGAAATATGTTGAGCAAGGTGCAGCAACAGTATTGTCATTGTTGTCAACACAGTCGGATAGATCTAGTGTTTCAATGGACAGGAAGTTCAAAAGTTATTCAGATGCAGAAGACAGGAGTTCAAAGGTTATTCAGAGTATGGACAGTGAGTTTCCAAGAAGACCGAAGTAGCCCATTTGCAAAAGATCAAAGAAAAAGACAAGTAAGAAAAGTTTCGCGATATCTCGACATATTCAGCAGAAAGAAAAACTGTCACGATTTCGTGACATGTTGGAAGAGAGAGAGAAAGAAAGAAAAAGTGTCACGATTTCGCGACATGTTGGAGGAGAGAGAAGAAGAAAGAAAAAGTGTCGCGATATCGCGACATGTCGGGTTTTCGCGACCCGAAGGCAATAAAAAGCGCTAAGGAGAAAAAGTGTCACGTTTTCGCGACCCGAAGGCAAGAGAAAGCGCTAAGGAGAAAAAGTGTCGCGATATCGCGACATGTCGCATTTTCGCGACTCGAAAGCGCAGGAAGGAAGAGAAAGAAAAAGTGTCACGATTTCGCGACATGTCGCATTTTCGCGACTCGAAAAGCACGGAAGGGAAGAGAAAGAAAAAGTGTCACGATTTCGTGACATGTCGCATTTTCGCGACTTGAAGAAAGCAGGAAGGCAGAGAAAGAAAAGTGTCGCGATATCGTGACATGTAGCATTTTCGCGACCAAAGCAAAGAGAAAGAGGAGAGAGAAAATAGTGTCACGATATCGTGACATGTTGTATTTTTGTGAGCCAAAGCAAAGAGAAAGAGGAGAGAGAAAATAGTGTCACGATATCGCGACATGTATTTTTGCGAGCCAAAGCAAAGAGAAAGAGGAGAGAGAAAATAGTGTCGCGATATCGTGACATGTATTTTCATGGGCCAAAGCAAAGAGAAAGAGGAGAGAGAAAATAGTGTCGCGATATCGCGACATGTTGTATTTTCATTGGTCAAAGCTAAGAGAAAGCGTACGGAGGAAAAAGTGTCGCGATATCGCTACATGTTGTATTCTCGTGGGCCAAAGCTAAGAGTAAGCGTACGAAGGCGAAAGTGTCACGATATCGTGACATGTTGTGTTTTCGTGGCAATAACAACAGAAGAGTTACAGGGGCAGTTGAAGCCGACGAAGACCGATGTAAGTCGACAAATATTAGGGTTTGCAGTCGACGAAGACTAGGGTTTGCAGCCGACTAAGAGTAGGGTTTACAACCGACTGAGATTAGAGTTTTCATCATGAAAATACTGTTATAAAAGGAGGGTTGTTTGGAGTAGGGGTGTGCATTCGGTTAGAGCAGAGTGCAAGTCGTATCGAATCGTGCTAAGTGCGAAATTCACAAAGGAAGTAGAGTACGCAAAAGGGAGAAGATGATCGTTCGACTGTGATGCAGTAGATTGTGCGAAGTAATTTTGTAGAGAGAGCAGAGTGCGTAGAGATCGCTAAGGTGAAGCAGTCTTGCCGAGATCTTGTAAAAGTGAGGTATCATTATGTTAATCTTCTAGATTCATAATTCAAGTCTAGGTTGCAGCTTGGCATCAGGGGTTGGTGCTCCTTCCAGTAGGTGTTGGTAAATCAAGGGTTGGTGCTCCTTTCTGTTGGTGTAGATAAATAAGGGGTTGGTGCTCCTTCCAGTGGGTGTTGGTAAAGTGATTGTAAAGTTGTTGCTTTGCAAAGGCTGGATTTGGATGGTAGTCCAAGCAGTCATTCTTGAGGAGTAGCCACATTGGTGAACCTCGTTAAATCTTGTGTTGTGTGATGCTCTTCTATTATTCTTGTTGTATCTTGTTATAAGTTTTAATTGCTTCTATTTTAAGAGCTGTAAATTCAAGCTTAAAAGAGCTACACTGATTCACCCCCCCTCTCAGTGTCATTGTAAGACTAACAATTGGTATCAGAGCTAAGTTCCTGTACAAGCTTAACCGGCTAGGGTGATCTTGGAAGTAACACAATGGTAGGAGGTGAAGCTCTCTTCATGGCATTTGAAGAAGAAAAGGAAGAAGGAGTGAACTCTGAAGTATGTGGTGAAAACCCTGAGGCTGAAGTAGATCTAGAAGGTGAGTTGATCTCTGCACTTGAAGAGTGGAAAATAGAGAGGAAAAAGAATAAGAAACTTTCAAAAAGGCTTGAGGATGCAAATGAAATCATATCCAGTTTGAAAGTATAGATAGAAGAATCCAATAAAATCTCCGAAGATCTGGAAGTGCAAATAACCATGAAAATAGATCATTGCAGCAAGCTAGAAGAAGAGATTGTTGGGTTAAGAATGCAGCTAGAAGAGAGGAATAAGAAAATCAGTTGCTATCACAAACGTGAAGAAAGTTCTATGAAGTTGGATAAGATCATAAATGACCAAAGGCCTACAGGCATCAAATTTGGTCTGGGTTTCATCGAAGGAGAATCATCTAATGGATCAAAGGCCAAAAATGTAGAATCCATAAAGAATGAAGATAAGAAACAGGTTGATCAAGGAAAAACATCTCATGCAACAGAAAGCAATAATGCCAAGCACGAAAGGAAAATTGACAATGATGGATTCACCAATGTCACTCATCAAAGAAGAAGAAGACCTAGGGCTCCTACGACAACATGGCAAAGACCATCACCCAGGTTCAATTATCCTTTTTTTGGTTTTTGTTTTAAATGCAATGGCTATGGACATAAAATCTCAGATCGCAAATATATTGTAAGACCAAGGAATTTCACCAGTAGAAATGCTTTCTCTCCTTTGATGAATTATACAGTAGAATGTTATAACTGTCACAATTTTGGGCACATTGCAAGAAACTGTAGAAGTACATTTGCTTCAAATCAATTTCAGGGAAGAAAAATTCAACCAAACAGGATGAGACAAAATAGAAAACTTCTAGAAAAACAAGCACAAGCTATTGATAAGGGAAAGGCTAAACAAGAGCTCAATTCTACTATCAAAATAGAGTGGAAAGAAAAGGAGCGACTTAAGGAAGAAAAGGAATCCTTAATAGTACAAACAACATTTAGAGCATAGAATAAATATGTACCATGGATACTTGATAGTGGATGCTCCAGTCATATGACAGGTGACAAACAAAAGTTTGAGAAGTTGCAAAAATATGAAGGTGGTTCAGTAAAGTTTGGAAACAATGATGGAGCTAAGATAGTTGGCAAAGGCTCTATCAAAATTAGTGACAAAAAAATTAAGTCAGAAGAAGTCCTGTTTGTAGATGGGTTGAAACATAACTTATTAAGCGTAAGTCAGATTTGTGATAAAGGTCATGAAGTAGTTTTTATGAAGCAGGGTTGTGAAGTCGAAAAACAAACAAGTGGAAAATTGATAGCAACTGGATTAAGGACATCGGGCAACCTGTACACGCTCTCAGAGACTTCAAAAGGAGCTTGTTTTATTGGACAGGAAGAAGAAAATTGGTTGTGGCACAAGAGACTTGGTCATATCAGTTTTGATAATCTAGTAAAAATCACCTCAAAAAGGGTTGTAAGAGATATTCCCACCATCAAGCAAACCTGCAAACAACATTTGTGCTTCATGCCAAAAGGGGAAGCAAACTAGAGTCACATTCAAAACTAAAGAATACTACACAAGCAAACCTTCGGAACTAATACACACTGATTTATGTGGACCCATGAGAACACAAAGCATAAATGGTGACAAATATTTTATGTTGTGCATTGATGACTATTCCAGAATGACATGGATATTTTTCTTAAAGCATAAATCGAAGCTTTTGGTATGTTCAAGATTTTCAAAAACCAGGTTGAGAATGAAACAGGTAAGAGGATCAAATGTTTAAGATCAGATAGAGGAGGAGAATTCATTTCAGAGGAGTTTACAGAATACTATGAAAAATACGGTATTAGGAGACAGTTTTCAGCAGCCAGGACACCTCAACAGAATGGAGTGGTAGAAAGAAAGAACAAGACAATGTAGGAAATGGCACGGACTATGCTGGCTGAAAGTAGTCTAGCAGACAGGTTTTGGAAAGAAGCAGTCCATACTGCGGTGTATATCCAAAACAGGTACATGCTGAGAACACATGAAAGCAAAACTCCTTATGAGTTATGGTTCGGAAAAAGGGCAACAACAAAATACCTCAAAGTGTTTGGCAGCAAGTGCTACATCAAAAGAACTAAAGATAATCTTGGTAAGTTTGAAGATAGAGTGGATGAAGGTATTTTTGTTGGTTATTCATCAAAAAGCAAAGCTTACAAATGCTACAATAAGAAGCTAAAGAAAATTGTGGACAGTGTCGATGTTAAATTTGATGAAGGTAGAGAACGAGCAATTAGCTATGAAACGAACTACCCAATTTATGAAGAGGTTATTGAAAGAGATGAGGAAAACAAAATTGAAAAGATACAAAAAATTGACTCAGATGATGATTCAGAAGTGGAAGAAAATAAGAAATTCAAAACAGGCAGCTGGCAGAAAAATCATCCTAGAGAGCAAATAATTGGAGATCCTAAAGTTGGTGTTCAGACAAGAAGAAGAGTAGTAAGTAACTACTCTCTGCTATCCAGCATTGAGCCCAAAAATGTTGTTGATGCAAGCAAATATGAGAGTTGGATGAAGGCAATAAATGAAGAATTAGATCAGATTGAGAAAAACAAAACTTGGGAGTTAGTACCTAGACCTACAAACAAAAATATAATCGGGACCAAATGGATTTTTTGAAACAAATTGAATGAAGATGGACAGGTAGTCAGAAACAAAGCAAGATTGGTATGCAAGGGTTATGCTCAAGTTGAAGGCATTGACTTTGAGGAAACGTTTGCACCAATAGCTAGACTAGAGGCAATTAGAATGTTTCTGGCTTTAGCAGTCTACAAGAATTTCAAGGTTTATCAAATGGATGTAAAATCAGCGTTTTTGAATGGGAAACTTGAAGAAGAGGTTTATATTGAACAACCAGATGGTTTCCAACTTGGTGATGATCCCAACTTGGTGTGCAAATTGAAGAAAGCATTATATGGTTTAAAACAAGCACCCCGAGCATGGTATGCAAGGCTAGACAACTATCTCACTCAACAAAGGTTTAAGAAAGGTATGGTGGATAGTAATTTGTATGTCAAAATAGAAAATGGGCATCTTATTGTTCTTGTTGTATACGTAGATGATATCATATTTGGCAGACAGAAAGATGAGTCGTGTAAAGATTTGGCAAATAAGATGCAAAAAGAATTTGAAATGTCAATGATTGGTGAACTTTCGTATTTCCTCGGGTTGCAAGTTAATCAAAATAAGAAGGGCATATTTATTTCTCAAGTTAAATATGTGAAAGAGATGTTAAAGAAGTTCACAATGGAGGATTGTAAGCCAGTTAGCACTCCCATGACAACAGGTTGCAAGTTGAGCAAGGATGACAAATCTCCAACTGTTGATCAAACCATGTATAGATCTATGATTGGAAGCTTACTATATCTGATAGCCACCAGACCAGATATTTTGCAGGCAGTATGCATGGTAGCACGATTTTAGGCTAATCCCAAGGAGACTCATGTGACAGCAGTGAAGAGGATTCTTCGATACCTCAAAGGTACTATGGAGTATGGGTTATGGTATCCGAAAGGTAAAGACTTCACCCTTATTTCGTATTCAGATGCAGATTGGGCAGGATGTGTAGATGACAGAAAGAGTACCAGTGGAGGTGCATTCTATCTTGGAGACAGATTGGTCGCATGGCACAATAAGAAACAAGAGTCAGTTTCTCTATCGACAATAGAGGCAGAATATATTGCAGCAACAACATGTTGTACGCAGGTATTGTGGATGAAACAAACCCTGAAAGATCTTGGTATTAGCTTCAGTGAGCCAATATCAGTTAAGTGTGATAACACCAGTGCCATTAACATCTCCAAGAATCCGGTGATGCATTCACGCACAAAACACATTGCTATCAGGTATCATTTTTTGAAGGACAAAGTTGCGAAAGGTGAGGTTAAGTTGGATTTTGTTCCAACTACAGAGCAAGTAGCAGATATCTTCACAAAACCATTGCCCAAGGAAGTTTTTGAGTACCTTCACAATAAATTGGGAGTGGTCACACTTCCCAAGAATTGACTAGCTACAGGGATCACATTCTCAGGGGGAGCATTTAAGTATTTGATTATCTTTTTGCTCATGTTCATGATTTTTGCTAAGTGTAATAAATTGTGCCTGAGAATGTTGTGCATGGACTCAGGGGGAGTCTGCAGTAGCCCTTTGGTATTATTGTCAAAGGGGGAGAAGAGTTACAGGAAATTGCACATGTGTTGCCAACAATTCCAAAGGGGGAGATTGTTGAGCAAGGTACAACAATAGTATTGTCATTGTTGTCAACACAGTCAGATAGATCTGTTGATGCAGTGGACAGGAAGTTCAAAAGCTAGTCAGATGTAGAAGACAGGAGTTCAAAGGTTACTCAGAGTATGTACAGTGATTTTCCAAGAAGACCGAAGTGGACCACTTGCAAAAGATCAAAGAAAAAGACAAGTAAGAAAAGTGTCGCGATATCACGACATATTCAGCAGGCAAGAAAAACTATCACGATTTCGTGACATGTTGGAAGAGAGAGAAAAAGAAAGAAAAACTGTCACGATTTCGTGACATGTTGGAGGAGAGAGAAGAAGAAAGAAAAACTATCACGATATCGCGACATGTTGAGAAGAAAGAAAAACTATCACGATTTCGTGACATGTTGGAAGAGAGAGAAGAAGAAAGAAAAACTGTCGCGATATCGCGACATGTTGGAAGAGAGAGAAGAAGAAAGAAAAACTGTCGCGATATCGCGACATGTTGAGAAGAAAGAAAAACTATCGCGATAGGTTGAGAAGAAAGAAAAACTGTCGCGATTTCGTGACATGTTCGAAGAGAAAGCGCAAGCAAGAAAAAGTGTCACGATTTCGTGACATGTTGAAAGAGAAAAAGGCAAGTAGAAAAAGTGTCATGATTTCGTGACATGTTGGAAGAGAAAAAGGCAAGTAGAAAAAGTGTCACGATTTCGCGACATATTGCAAGGAAGGTGTAGGAAAAGTGTCGCGATTTCGCGACATATTGAAGGAAAAAGGGGGAAAAAGTGTCACGATTTCAGACATATTGCAAGAGAAGGATGTGACGGACAGAAAAAGTGTCGCGATTTCGCGACATATTGCAAGGAAGGTTGTACGAAGAAAAAGTGTCACGATTTCGCGACATATTGCAAGAGAGATTGTACGAGAAAAAGTGTCACGATTTCGTGACATATTGCAGGAGAGAGAGTCCGAAAGAAAAAGTGTCGCGATATCGCGACATGTCGGGTTTTCACGACCCGAAGGCAAGAAAAAGCGCTAAGGAGAAAAAGTGTCACGATATCGTGACATGTCGCATTTTCGCGACCCGAAGGCAAGAGAAAGCGCTAAGGAGAAAAAGTGTCATGATATCGCGACATGTCGCATTTTCGTGACTCGAAAGTGCAGGAAGGAAGAGAAAGAAAAAGTGTCACGATTTCACGACATGTCGCATTTTTGCGACTCGAAAAGGCAGGAAGGAAGAGAAAGAAAAAGTGTCACGATTTCGTGACATGTCGCATTTTCGACTTGAAGAAAGCAAGAAGGCAGAGAAAGAAAAGTGTCACGATTTCGCGACATGTCGCATTTCGAAAGCAAAGAAGCGAAGGCGGAGAGAGAAAGTGTCGCGATATCACGACATGTTGCATATTCACAGGCCAAAGAAAGGAGAAAGAGGAGAGAGAAAATAGTGTCGCGATATCGCGACATGTATTTTCATGGGCCAAAGCAAAGAGAAAGAGGAGAGAGAAAATAGTGTCGCGATATCGCGACATGTTGTATTTTTGTGGGCCAAAGCAAAGAGAAAGAGGAGAGAGAAAATAGTGTCGCGATATCGCGACATGTTGTATTTTCGTGGGCCAAAGCAAAGAGAAAGAGGAGAGAGAAAATAGTGTCACGATATCACGACATGTTGTATTCTCGCTGGTCAAAGCTAAGAGAAAGCGTACGGAGGAAAAAGTGTCACGATATCGCTACATGTTGTATTCTCGCGGGCCAAAGCTAAGAGTAAGCGTACGAAGGTGAAAGTGTCGCGATATCGTGACATGTTGTGTTTTCATGGCAACAACAATAGAAGAGTTACAAGGGCAGTTGAAGCCGACGAAGACCGATGTAAGCCGACGAAGATTAGGGTTTGCAGCCGACGAAGACTAGGGTTTGTAGCCGACTAAGAGTAAGATTTTGTTGGTCACGAATCTGCCATAGGAAAGGATTTTATACGAAATGTGCCCTAGACCCGGCCAACATTGAAAGGCCGAGAGAAATAAATGTCTCCCGGACCAATCTCCAGAGAGGGCTGGTTCCCTTACTAAATTCTATGTTGTTGAAGACTAGAGTTGCAAGAAAGAAATAGGAAATATGCAGAAAGAAACGAGAAATATAGCCACAGGCAAAATTTTTCAGATCGGGAAAGATTAGCAGTAGATAACCTAAAGCACATGAACAGCATATAACAAAATATAGCAACGTAATCTGCTTACAACCTTGCATAGATAACCTCCAGAATCGTATTCTAGAACTCACTTCCCCACTAGCAATATTTAAACTCAGACGTAGAATTCAAATTTAGCAGCAGATAAGAAACATGAGCGTAAAGGAGGAATGCATAAGATAGAAGGATAAACACACAGAAAGTTGTTTGCAAAACCAGAGGCCAAATATCTTTTATTCATGCAAAGAACTTGAAAAGTTTTTTAGCAAAAGTCTCTCTCTCAATCCTCTTTCTGAGATATACATTGATATTTATAGAGGTCTTGCCTCTTTATAGCATTTAAAACATGAAACGGAATTCCTCGAGATCCACAAAATATACAATAGAAATAAGGAAATGATCCCCTTAAACCAGCCTCGGAGAAATCAAAAATTGAATGAAACAAGGAACCGGTCGTCTTCATTAAATGGTCGTTCTCGGAGCATGCTTGGACTGTTAGAAAATCATGAACAGAAGATTGAATAATGGAGGCATATTCAATTCTGGTGGCTTCAAAAACTATAGGCCTAAGCACGTTCTTCTATCTTGCACACATTGGAAAGTAGCAAAACATTAAATTTTGGAGAGCTTTTAATCCTTGTAAATCGCAATACTTCATCGGGTCGTTGAACTGCTTTCTGGCGCGAAACCATGACGGGTCGTGAAAACGTGACATGTTGCAAAATCGTGACATTTTCCTTCTTCATACGCTTTTGCCACTTTGGTTCACGAAAACCAAACATGTCACGAAATCGCGACGTATTTGGCTCTTTGTGCTCCTTCGTCACCTTAGGTCGCAAAAATGCGACGTGTCACGAAATCGCGACATTCCATACTATTCTGCTCCTTCCTTGCTCTATTCTCGCGAAACTATGACCTATCGCGATTTCACGACGTTCTTTCCCCATGTTGTCCTTTTGCTGTTTTGAATCGCGAAAATGCAACAAGTCACGATTTCGCTATGTCTTTCTCTCACTTGATTTTCTCACTGCTTCTCATCACGAAAATGCGACATGTCATGAAATCGCGACATCTTCTACTTTCTATGCCCTTCTCTTCTGTATACCCACAAAACTGCAACACGTCGCGAAATCATGATAGTTTTCTCTTTCTTAGCCTTCATCCTCTTGCAAGTAGCAAAAATGAAACATGTCGTGAAATCGCGACATTTCGTACCATTTTGTTCTTTTCGCGCTTTCACATCATGAAAACAAGACATGTCACGAAATCGTGACATCCTTCTCTATTTAGCCTTTTCTCCACAATATGTTGCAAAATCGTGACGTTTCCTTGCTTTCTCTAGTGTTGCCGCTTTCTGTCGCGATATCGCGACGTCTTCCTCTTGCTTGGCCTCATCTTCAAAAATGTCGCGAAATCGCGACGTCTTTCATGCCTTATGCTTTTCTATCAAATTTACCGTGATAACGTGACATGTCGCGATATCGCGACGTTTCTACATTTTGCTCCTTGTTCAGTCTTCTGTCATGAAATTGCAATGAGGTTCATTGACATTGCCCTTTGCTCAATTATGTCACGATATCATGACCTTTTCTATCACTCTGCTCCATGGCCATCACAAGTCACGAAAACGTGACATGTCGTGATATCACGACATCTTTCACTGCTTTGCTTTTGTTGACCACTTTGACCATGATTTTGGAACACGTCGCGATATCGCGACAGTCTCTGACTTTGGCTTCTCTCTCCTCTATTAACCCGTGATAGCGCGACATGTCACGATATTGCGACAGTTTTGAACCCGTGCTCTCCATGCTGCTTTTGGTCGCGATATCGCGACAGTCTTCGAACTTAGCTGTTTTGGCACCAAAACTCATGAAAAAACACAGAGGAGTGAAATTTCAATAATTTATGCATGAATCAACAACAATCAAAACAATGTGGCAAAAATGCCAACAGGTTTACAGTCGACTGAGATTACAATTTTCATCATGAAAATACTGTTATAAAAGGAGGGTTATTTGGAGATTTCAAGTGTAGTCGATGTGCATGAATTTCGGTCGCAGAGCACAGAGTGCAAGTCGTATCGAATCGTGCTAAGTGCAAAATTCGCAAAGGAAGCAGAGTGCGCAAAAGGGAGAAGATGATCGTTCGACTATGACGCAGCAGATTATGCGAAGTAATTTCGTAGAGAGAGCAGAGTGCGCAAAGATTGCTAAGGTGAAGCAGTCTTGCCGGGATCTTGTAAAAGTGAGGTATCATTCTGTTAATATTCTAGATTCATAATTCAATTCTAGGTTACAGCCTGGCATCAAGGGTTGGTGCTCCTTTCATTAGGTGCTGGTAAATCAGGGGTTGGTGCTCCTTTCTGTTGGTGCAGATAAATAAGGGGTTGGTGTTCCTTCCAGTGGGAGCTGGTAAAGTGATTGTAAAGTTGTTACTTTGCAAAGGCTGGATTTGGATGGTAGTCCAAGCAGTCATTCTTGAGGAATAGCCACTTTGGTGAACCTCGTTAAATCTTGTGTTGTGTGATGCTCTTCTGTTATTCTTGTTGTATCTTGTTATAAGTTTTAATTGCTTCTATTTTAAGAGCTGTAAATGCAAGCTTAAAAGAGCTACACTGATTCACCCCCCCTCTCAGTGTCATTGTAAGACTAACAATTGGTAAGAAGTGCTTATGAGAACTATTAATGTAGACTACTAGAAAGTGCATATATAAGCATGTGGGTATTCTTCATGCAAATCCTTTGTTCATTATTTATGTCAACACATAGGCATGTTCATGTAAGCCTAAGAGTACCTTTCGTATTTTACACTCCATGATATTGGTTAATCCACCTTTATGGATAACCTTGATTAAAGGTTGAAATTTATTATTATTTTATTACTATAAGTTAACCTCAAAGTCAAATCAATGTCAGCTCAATTCTAACTACTCGTTAGGTTTTTAGGTATCACTATAAAACCCCTTAATGAGTGATCATTTGTATCATAAATATGAATAAAATGTGAAATATTATGGTGCCCATGAGCAACCACCATCTATTTTATCTTATTGTTTGTCTCATTTATTTACAATTGCTATTGTTTAATCCACTTACTTTTATACATATGATTGTGGTGCATGCATGTTTTGGAATATTTCTAAAAAATATTGTGGATTAAAAATATGATATCAAATAAAGGACAGGACCTATACTACTCATCAATGGAAAAGAACTCCTCTTTAGCAATTGAAGATATCTCTTCCAAATCAGATCAACTTCCATGATTCAGGTTGTAAATTTTTAATTTTTAATTTTTAATTTTTAAATTATCCTTATTGTTATTACTTTCCACTAATGGTTGAAAACCTTTCACATCAATTTTGCATGCATCATATGTTGGTTCTATTGTGTGCCTCACTAAATTTAGGCACATCATATGTGAAAGCATCTATAGGGACAACACAATTATAGAAGCACTTGTAGTCTCTTGGAATTTCATGGTTTAAAATGCTACCTATATTAGATTTTTTCTCTTTAGATCATTTTTGTATTCCATTTTGAGGTGTTTTTTCCAACCCCCATCCACACTATAGAGAGTGACATGATGATATGATTGTTTTTTTATGAGGTAAATATCACAAGTTTGAAACTATAGAATTAGGATATTACATAGAAATACTTTTAATGAAGTTGACATACATTGCTAAAACATGGATCTTGTATCTTCCCTCTAGCCCGATGGTGTGGTGTAGTGGTTGGATCTCTTCCTTGTTGGCTTGAGATCATCAATTTAAATTTTGACAAAAAAATTTTGTGTGGTCTATCCTCAAGATATATCAAGAGAGGAATATTCTCTCTTCACACTCACCCAAACTCTACGGTTTAGTAGTTGGATGGCTTCCTTGTTGCAGCTAGGCTAGCGGTTTGATTCCCATGAGAATATTTTGTTGAATAAATTATTTTACCATGTAAAATGGTGTATGTATAAATATATGGTAGAAGGCCCATATTCCATTCCTAGTAGTACTCTTAGTGTATTTTTTGGTAGAGATTCTTGTGACGGACTGGTCCCAAGGTCAAAGCTTAGTACTAGCTCTCTTTTTCTTTGTTTCAAGGTATGTTGCTTTCAAAATTATTTTTTACTATATTTCTTATCTTTGTTCTCCAAAGGTGCATAGGGTGCACTAGTCCATTTATTGGTTCGAATGAGGATGGTTATGGGTTCGAGCCTTAATGTATCTGAACTAATAAAAAATGTATATATAAGGATCTACAACCAACCATATCAGTCAACTTATCAATTTGTGATTCATTAATTGAAATTGGTAGTATCTAGTCTAATTTTTCCAAGTGGCCAAATTTGGTTTGGTGGATTTTTTCTAAGGTTTGACAGTTTGATTTTTTTCAATGAGTTACATAGGGTTTTTATGAGGGGTCTCAGTCCTCTCATAGTTTGATTTATTTTTTAATTTAAGTGTTAATATGCCAAATATTTTTAAGGTCATAATGTTTGCATATGAAGGTGTTTGGAGACCATTGTTTCTATATTACATGGTTGTTTGAGCTCTACATGGTGGAGATATTAGTTTATGGATATGTTATAGTTTTGTATAGGATATATTTGCATAATAGTTTTCTTAGGGTTTGTTACTTGTCTCAATGGGCTAAATTATAACACTTGGTCAATTCAAATTGTAGAATTACTAAGAAACAATAACCTCTAGTTCATTGTCAATAATGAATAAGAAGAAGTTATTAATGATCATAAATTCAATAAAAAGGAGAAATATTTTGGACTCTTTAATGTTAGTTAAACCAAATGCAGCTTTTCCACATCAAAGAGAAAACTAATTCTATTGAGGTATGGATTACTTTGAAATATCTCTATGGAAAAGTAAGTGCTAGTGAAGTTAATAGAATAGAGATAGAGCTTTTCAATCTCAAAATTTTATATTTTAATAGTTTTGAAGACTATATATCATACTTCAAATCCTCAAAATTTGACTTAGCTATGATAGGATGTAAGCTAAAGGGTGATGAGAGTATGCCAAATCTATTACTTTTGATATTTCTTCTTCTTTTCATATATTTGACTTGGTTCTTTATGTGAATGCTATGATCATAAAGGATCCATAACCTATCTCTATTGAAGGACTTTTCAAGCTTCTTATTCATTATGAAGTTGTAATGAAAAATTATGAATCTCTTTATCATACATAAGCTCATCCAAATAACTCCATGTCAATGGAATGAAATGCTCAGTTGCCTAAGGGAAAAATATAAGGTTTCAAAGAGGTCGACAAAGTCAAATATAAAAGTAAAGGATACTCCAAAAACTTGCATAACAAGGTTGAATAATATTGAGATATAATTCTTGATGGATGGATATAAGCTTTTTAATGATGAAAATTAGGATTAATATGGTGTTACCACCTTCTACCCACTATAAAAAATATATATATATATAATATGCTCCACCTTGTATTTATTTTTTTTTTAATTTTATTGTGATCCCATAATTTTTATTTATGTTGCAATGAAAGGCCCCAAGTCATTCCCAAAGTTTGTAAAATGTAGTTTGCACATACAAAGGTAAAAAAAGCTAAGGACTATTTTGTTTGTCCTAAGATTTCAAGTCACCCGCCTTCCACATTTGTTGAACCTGCAACTTTTCCCTTAAGTTTATCATCTTTCATTCATGTGGAGGAGGAAAGAATGAAAATTTTCAAATGACTTGATCTTTGATTATATTTTTCTTACCTCATAAATAAATAGGAAATCGTGATTGATCTAAGTCATTCAATTGTACATCTCAAAGATGTGTCATTAACCCATCTTAATTATTTTAGTAACTACTTTACTCTACACTAAATGGCCATAGGGTGACAAGATATAGTGTAGAGATTATACATTATCTCTTACCATGGCTAATCCATCTTTTTAATAAATTAAAGTTACTTCAAACCATATGAATTCAAGTTGGCATGACCATACATTTAATTTAGTAGCCATAAAATTATTTATATAGTGGCTTTAATATTTTATTTTGAATTCATTGAATGTTGAAATCACTTTCCTAGTATCTTATGCTCTAAGTATTCCCAACTAGTGCATTCTACTCATAACCATAAAAATGGGTAGAAGCTAAACTGCCAATGTCATCCTTGTTATCAATGATATAATAGTTATAGACCTAAGTGATGACATTAAATATTTCTTTGATATCTACTAGCAATACAAGAATTATTCTCAATATGGAGAAGTTACTAAAATAACCCAGACTACCTGGACTCCATGGAGAATACCATGGAGTCAAGACTACCAAATATTGGTGCTCAACCCTTGCTATCGAAGTGGACGCATGTAGTGTAGTGAATACTTTATAGATAGATTTATCCAATAGAGAGATAAAAGATTAAAACAATAGAATGGTAGCTCATTTCAATAATGAATTTTTGTGCACCATCTATAAGATTTTTCCTAATAAATCTATCACTTATGACAATGAGTATAGCTATGCATTTACAAAGAAATATGTTAGTATCAATGAAATCTTAAAAGGCTAGTGAGTGAACAAGAACAAGACCCTCCATATTAAAAACAAAAGTTATATTATCTCAAATTTCATACTTTAAGTAAGATATGTCATGGTCATGCTTTGTAGACTATTAGGAAAACCTGATACATCTCATTTTTCTATACATTATATCCCAATACTAATTTTCATTGTCCTTGATGGAGTCGAATTTTATTGGGCTTCTTTCCTTGTTGATAATCTAGTTAGAAGGATCAAAGAGTTTAGAAATACATAATTTTTTAAAATGCCTAGATTTCATATAATTGCCCTCTTGATAGACATTATGTATGCAATCTCAACACTCAAATTAGGGAAGTCTCCCTTGGGATTTTTGGAGAGGTTGTCTTGATATTAATCTTTAAAGCTACATTTGTTGTTTACTCCTTTTCAATGCATGTTTAGCTAAGCAACACTGTGAAACTATGGCTAGGCAAATTTTGCATATCCATTTTTAGCATTTTATATAAAGAACCATTGTTGTTACATAGGATTATCTTGGGCAACCATAATTATTGTTCTACAAGGTGATTCTTAGTTTTGGTCTACAACATTTCAATGTAGTCTCAACTTGCTCAGGCCGAAAAATGTAAAACAAAACTATCACATGTATATTGAATCCCATGCCTAAAATCTATATATTTCAACAAGTTCCTTTTACAAGATGCACTATCAAGAACCTTCTTAATACATGAGAAGTTAATATTAGTTCAGTAACATACTTTACCCTTTTAGTCATCCTTTTAACATGACATGATAGGCCAAACAAATCTTAAGGGAAACGTATCTTCTTTGGAAGGAAAAATTCCATTGAAATAAGTTATTTAAATAAGGGATAGTCTTCTAACAAAGGAAGCCTCCCAAAGGAGGCCTTGGCAAAACTTGAGAAAGAATACATCAAAAGAGTTAATATTGAAGCCATGGGGATAATACCAAAACAATAAATAGTCAAGGAATCTATGGATTTAACACCGATAAGCATGACAAAGCATGATGGAGAAAGTATCAAGGAGCAAGAAGTAGATGTCCATAGAAAGGAATATTTTGGACTTTGAAATTGAGAATATTTTGATTAAATATTTTTATGATAAAATATCTAAGTCCTTAAAAGGAAAATACTTTGGGAAGAGAAAGAGGTTCTAGTATGATGTTGTGGTTGAAAGAGTATAATAAATAACCATTTCCTCAATAGATCATATTCAAGGGTAAGACATCAGTTAGATACATATAGAAGTGGCCAAATTAGAAAGACAAATTTTAGGAATTAGAGAAGAGAATCACTAACTAGTTCTAGCATATTCAAATCTTAGAATCCAATAAAATTTGTGAGAAGGCTTGTGTTGGAATACTAGAGGAGAGGGTCTCATAATTAGAGAAAATTATGGTAGATAAAGAAATACAATGCCTCTCCACTATGCAATAAATCACATCCCAAGTCGATACCTTAAAAGAACAAGTCTCTATTATAGGATCTTATGAGGAGGTCCATGAAAATCCTAGAAAATTTGAAAGGGCTAAAATACTCATAGAGGCCCTCACCTTAAAGGTGGTTTGGTTTATGTGTTGTATGTTGAAGGGTTCACTAGGAGTATTTTATGGATTCACTCCAAATCCTAAAGTTTGATGTGTATTTTGGAAAACACCTAATTTTTTGATTTCTAAAAGATAAGCTAATAATTGTAAAATACTATTTAACTAAGATGCAACATACAAAATATGCATGCAAAAAACAACTAGCCTAAGTGACATTTTGCTTTTAAATAATAGTTGTTCCTATGTTTGCAAGATAGTAAACTTTTTACTTTTGATCAAGGGTTCAATAGAGTGCACGTGCAAATTAGATTAGATGCAACTCTACATGCACTTTTGATTTTATTGTCTAAGTGAAAAGGGGATATAAAGGAAATAAAGATAAACTAAACTAAGAGTTCCTTGACTTTTTTCCTTTTAAATGTCATAAAACAAAAATAACAAGAAACATACAAGCACATGAAAGAAATAGAATAAAAATTACAAGGGAAGGTTACCTAATATGATGATTGAAACAATATTGCACTCTGTATTTTCAACCCATGAATTTGTTATATTGTACCCATGGGACCCAACCACATTTTTGTGATACCTATAAACAAGATAGAAACTTAAAAAAATGATTAGTTTTTAAAGGGTTTGCTATGTCCATGGGATAGTAGTACTATCTAGTTAAGTAGTCAAACCCCCAAGGTCCCTTATATGACCAAAATGCATGGAAGACAATATCATGACCCAAAATTATAAGGTGCAATTTCATTTTGTGAACAAAATATAGGAATCCAAATGTAAAATATCAAGGGGTGTGATATAATTTAGGTTGGAGGCACCTTATACATGGATAAAAAGGTTAAGAATGTGATAAAATACACTAAGAGTGTGATGAAAGTATGCTTAAAGATTAATGTAAATAAGTGGTATGGTGATGTGCAAACTATAAAAATAGAAAATGCTTAAGGTAATAGAAAGGTGAAAGTAACTAGACAAGATTAGATGTGAAATAATTAAGGTTAAAAGAAACTAACTATGAAATGAAGAGGTCTAGTAACATCTAAAATAATTGTTAATAAGCAAAAGGAATGATAAGAAAAAAATAATATGAGAGGAGAGGGTGAAAGAGCACAACCCTTAAAGATAAATTACCCCCCTCTTAGTTGGATTTTGATGGTGGTCTCCTCCCTATGCTTGGATGCTTGAATATTAGTGATGATTCCCCCTTGAAACCTTTGCTTGAATGCTTGATGGCTTTCCAAGTGCTTGAGAAAGGAGCTTGTAGAAAATCCTTTAGAGTTTTGATGCTTGAGAATGCTTGATGAAGAGGCTATCCCAAGGGTCCTATTTATAGATTTTTCATGGCCTTGGGAGAGAGGGAAAAGAGTTTGAATTTGAAAATGAGGGGGAAATGCATAGATCTTGGTGAGATTTCTTAGGGATTGAAAATATTGCATGGGGATTTGATGGAGGATTTTGAATCTTTGTCTTGGTGAAATAGACGTTGTAAGGGTGCAAGCTTGAAATGCCATTAATGACACAAGGCTCAAGAAATAAGGATAAATTTGAGAAATGAAGATTCTAACTTGACAAGACAATATTATGGTTAGGCTTTGGGCACCATGATATCATTGATTTGACCATTAGGGTCAACTAGGTGGGAGAAATAAAATTTAAAAATTTATGATATTACACCTTGCTTGAACAAGGCACGATAATAAAATCACACCCCTGCTTGATCAAGGTACAATATCATGGAAGTTTGACCCATGTGTATTTTTTCTATATAAGTGTTTAAAATAATTGCAAATGTAAAATAGACATAAAATAAGTTAAGAAATCACAAAATAGTAGTAATTTAATGATTGTAAATGCATAAACAATAAGGATAACAAATATTTAGTAAGAAAATAGGGTAAATAAACCTACATAAAATGATTAGAAACTCAAAATAGTTATAAAATACTCTAAACATAATCAAAAGAGGTACAATATACTATTATAGAGCTATAAATAAGTATTATAAATGCAAAATATAAATAAAGAAGAATATTAGCAACAATAGGATGAAAAAAAAAGTGTTAACAAGGCTTGACAAGAGGGAAATGCACTAAATAATAACAAAGGAGATAAAAGGGAAGGGAGTTAGGAATGTTACAACCTATTAGGACCTCCTCCTTACACCAAGATGGTATCCTCATTTAAATCACACTTATCCTTACTTCACTTGCACAAAATCTTGATTAAAATGCCCCAAATGCAAGAATGAGAGAGTAAGAGAGAATGAGAACAAAATTTGGAAGAGTAAAGTTATCTTAGAATTTCTTATTGAATGCCCCATGTGATCTATTTATATATAATAGGAGGTTTTATCCTTAGAGGTAAATAGATATAAATATTCCATTAGGATAGATACCAAATTCAAATATCATAGGCCTAAGGAGAGGATGGAGCATGCGTGATCAAACTAGGGAGTGGGAAGAAGGAATTTGCATGCTTTTAGCTTATGTCATAGAGTTTCAACTCATATTGGAAAAAGCATTAGTGTAGTGATTTTTCACCCTAGTAGAAACTTTTTTCACATTCTTATTGATTGGTAAAAATGTTGAAACAAACCTATTCTACAAAAGCTCTAAAGTCAAGCAAAAGTGTTGGCAGTGCTTTCGCAAAAAGTGATACTTCTATAAAAATTTCCAATTTGCTATCAGATTTGGCTAGGTTAAGGTCTTTGAATTATGACATGATATTTGGTGCTTTGCTAGAAAACATAGATTACTAAGCATGTCGAAATTGGGTGTATATATTTTACCTCATTTTGATATGTTTATTGTATTATAAATTCATTAAAAGCATGTCATGAGACTCCAATTTTAACACCCACATGTTTGTTGATATTGAAATATGCTATACTTAAAAAATGATTGAAAAATAAGTTAATTTGGAATATTTTATGATTAATCAGTGTCATTACTACATCTATACCTCATAATTTATACCCCATGGGTGTTCCCTCAAGTTTTGGCTCAAAATGATAGTTTTGAGAGAAAACTCGATAAGATGGGGCATCCAAAGAAAGGAAAAAAAAAATGTGAGAAATAAATGTATTGGAAAGGTGTGTGGGTAAAAAGGAGAGGGGGTAATAATGATTTCATTTTTACTATTTGAGATTCATTATTGAGATTATTTAGATTATTTCTCTAAATTTGATGGTAAATTTCAAGAGACCAGTTTATCATGTAGAGCTAGTTTGAGGGTCAACTTTGGTACTGATAGAGCTATTATGGGTATGCTTCAAAACCTCATTTTAAATTTTTTTATTTTGGTATCTTTTTGCACATAGTTTCCAAAGGGTGTCACTTTTACACTTTGTAGCACTTCTTCCAATAGCATTTTCACTACAAGTAATTTTTTTGCAATTGTTGGCACTTTTGGAAAGCAACACTTGTGAAAACATTAGAACTTTTTATTATTACAGGTTAAAAGGTTGGGGAATATGATGACTTGTGATAATTTCATCTCTTGTCATGGTTTATAGGGGTTAGGGGTGCTAGATTGTTGATAGTGGTAGCCTAGGGCCCTAGGGGTGACGTTGGATCTAATGGATGATACAAACATTGGAGTATTGGTTGTGACTAATTTGTACTATATGGTGGTTATGCCTTAGGTGGATTTTGATTATGTAACAACCCAGGTCTGACCCACCTAACTGTATGACCCATTTTAGCTTACTAGTTTTGCAAAGTGATAAATTTGAATAGATTTTAGACTAGATAAGGCTCAAGGTGGAAATTCTTGATGTAATTTAGTTTTGAAGTACACCCAAAATTTTATTAGTACAAGGCATAGAGTTCCACTTTTGTGAATTAGGATCACTGTAGATGATCTCCCAAGTGGACAAGACTGGCCAAGTCTTGGAGAAAGGTACCTTTTTGTGGATCTATCTCCTCATCCTCCCATGAGGGCATATATCCACGATTGGGGTTATCCTCTGGGGCCCATAACACATAGAGGGTGGATGCATACTCTCCCCATCCCTTAACATGAGGAATTTGGGCTTATTTTAGCCTTTTTTTCTTTATAATATTAACATGCAAGGGGTTAGTGTATATTCCTAGTGCCTAATTGATTGTTATCTACACTAGAGTTAGCTAGAGCCTTTCCATTCCCTAGCTTAGGACTTGGTATATATTGTCAAAACATTTTTAACGATGAGATATCCCATACCATCTATCGTAGAGTATTCTAGCTCTCAACATCTGCTATAATCCTCCTAATCGTATCTTGAGCAAGGATCCATCATCGTACTACTTGTACAGTGATCTAGAGGAGATATCCCATACTATCCCTCGTTACCTCCTATCCTGACCCTCCCATCAAGAGTGCAGTCGCTCCCGAATCATAGTGATTGCCCATCTGTAATCATCGATATTAGGTGTTTTAGGTTTATCCTTCTCCATGATGAAATGGTTTGAGTCTAATTATTCATCCTCCTGATTAATTTTATGGTTTGAGTTTAATTATTCATCCTCTCGATGAATTTTAATTTTAAATATTCTTTGAAACCTAAATTTTGAATTATTTTCATCTTAATATAATTGTAAAATAAAGAGTGTATCCACTATATAAAGAACAAACTTTTAGAAACAATGATTCATCTACTTTTACAAATAAAACTATAACATTTCCCTAAATTAAGTAATAAAATGGGTCAATTTCATTCATTTATGATAAGTAGCTTATCCTTTAAGTAAGCTAAATAAACAAATTTCACAAGTTACTTAGAATTCATAAAAGAATCATTTTTACTTTATAAACTCTATATAATTTTCTAAAGCTTTTAAAATAAATAAAGCTATAAAATCATTCAATTTTTAAATCATAAAATCTATACGTAGATATCTACTATTGTAGACACCTAAAATTTGCACATATTCATGTGTAGTCACACGTATCTGCATGTAGTCACACATAGTCACATGTAGTTATGCATAGTCACACGTAGTCGCATGTAGTAACCTATAGTCATATGTAGTCATGTGTAGTCACACATAGTCATGTGTAGTCGCACGTAGTCGCAAACCTTACAAAATTATATTAATCACATGCCAAAAACACCATCTATTCATAAAAGGGCTATCTATAAGCCCCTTTAGGTCATCTAAGCCCTTTCATACACCTAATCATGGTCCCCATGCGACCATCTCCTCCAAAAACCCTAATCATGGTAATCCTAATTCTATTTTGAAAGTCACTTTATCATTAAAGTGCACTTTATGGCTTAAACATGCTTAATTAGGGATAAATCAAGATTAACCCTAATTTTATCCTCACACATGTGTGCACCCATCACTTGGTTAGGATATTTCTAAATATGCTTAACCTAATCACAACCTAACCTAGGATCTATCTAATCAGGGTTAACCTTAACCCTTGCTCACACATGTGTGCACCTAGGATGTTTCTAGATTCCTCTTCAGGGCATATGAAGGAATAACTCACCTTCCACTTTATCATATTAACCTCACCATGGGTAAAATCTAACCTAGAGTTCATGCCACCTCACAAAGGACACCTCACCCCCTAGCCTTGTCCCACTTTATAAATAGATGGTCATTTTCACCATGAAATTGTCTCTTACTCTCTTGGTGTACTTAAACTCTACAAAAATAACTCTAGAACATCTTTTGTCACTTCAGCATCTATCATATATCAAGAAACAATGTTGGGAGTTCATCCAAATAGAAATCCATAGAAACGGTCAACTACAACAAGGTTCGCACACTGTCGTGTGAACCCGACATAAAGGTTCGCACACTTCCATACAAACTTGGTTTGTAGCAACTTTGCAACTACAAAATAGGTAAATATCACTTGTTTATAGTTTCTACAACTTCATTTCCAATTTTCATCATGTTTTCTTTCATTTCAATGTCATTTTTATCTTCATAAATATGGGATTTGATCAATGATAGGTCCCCAAACGTACTAATCCATTTTTGCAGGCCCAAACAGGTACAAAAGATATTTTCAAGCATCCAAGCGATGGCACACATGCAAAGAATCCCATCTACATTGAGGGCACCGAAAGACATCAACAAATGCACCATATTCATATTGAGAAAAGAGGAAAACCTTTCTTAAGAGAAAGTTTATTTTGTAATCTCCTTTTAAATCAATAAAAAGAGCATTTAGCATATTATTCCATTAGTTTTGGAATTATTGAATTTCATGTGTTACATTCTGGCACGCCTGGTGGGACCCCCATTAAAGGTTTTAGATTAGCTCCATTGCTATCTAATTCTCATTTTGATCTAATTTTCTATATTGCAAGCACTCTAAATCTAGAATAGAGTCCATAACAGCCTTGAGACACACCTCAAACCTTTTGCTAATAAGTTACATATTTCTACCCTCAGTTTGCACACCATCATGTGAACCCCTATATAGGTTCACACACTGCCATGCAAACCCTGCAAAATTACTTTAGAATAATCCAAAACTGCAAACCTTTACAACACAAACACAAGAAGGATCGTCCAGTATACTAGGCGACAAGTATTTTTCTCAAAGTAACTATTTTTACTTGTTTCTTGCAATAATTGTTCTCGTCTTTGGTTCTCTTTCACAAGCATTAAGTTAGGTTTTCAATTTCTTTCAGAAGCATCAAATCACTTTCAAATTTCTTACAAAAGCATTAGATTAGATTTCAAATTTCTTTCAAAGCACCTAGATCAAATTTTTAATCTCTTTCAAATCACTAGTCTAATTTTTCAATCTCTTTTCAAAGCACATAGATTAGACTTTAAAATATCTTTCGAATCATTAGGTTAAATGTCAAACTCCTTTCAAATCACTAGGTTAAATTTTTAATTTCTTTTCAAATCATTAGATTATATTTTCAAGTTTCTTTCAAAGCACCTAGATTAACTTTTCAAATTTCTTTCAAATCTCTAGGTTAAATTTTCAATCTCTTTGCAAATCACTAGAGTAGATTTCATTTTTTTTTCAAAGCACCTATACTAAATTTTCAATCTCTTTTCAAAGCACATAGATTAGATTTTCAATTCTCTTTCAAATTATCAGGTTAAATGTCAAATTACTTTCAAATTACTAGGTTAAATTTTCAATTAGTTTTCAAATCACTAGATTAGATTTTCAAATTTCTTTTAAAGCACCTAGATTAACTTTTCAAATTCCTTTCAAATCACTAGATTAAATTTTCAATCTCTTTTCAAATCACTAGAGTAGATTTCAAATTTCTTTCAAAGCACCTAGATTAAATTTTCAATCTCTTTTCAAATCACTAGAGTAAATTTCAAATCTCTTTCAAATGCACTAGATTAAATTTTTAATTTCTTTCAAAAGCATCAAATAATTTTCCAATATCTTTCCAAATCACTAGATTAGATTTTCAAATCTCTTTACTTTGCATTTTATCTTGATTTCTTTCAAGCTTTCTAGAATAGATTTTAGTTTCAAAAGGAACCTAGGTTTAGTTCCTTTTTGAAAAGGCATTTAGCTAGATTTGCTTTCATATCATCGATAGTTAACACACCACCACACACTCATGTTTCATATACAATGGCAATATTGGACTTCATCCCCAATCCCCACTTGAGATTGGTGATATTGGAATTCATCTTCTTCCACCAGCTCGCTCCCTAGACACAATAGTAGCCCCCAGGAGTGTTTTTTTAGACTTCATCACCGAAATATCCCATACTCTTAAGATTGGTTTTCCAAAATTTAACATTAGAAGGGACCTTCAGAGTAGGATAGGATTAGACGTCTTTGTTCACAAGGCTTACATAATTCGTGAATAGGTAATTGTCGTTCTTGACTAAGCCCACCCGAGGGTGAAGTGACCATTCGGTTGGGCCAGTAGCAAGTCTTAGATAGTGCCACCTCTTCTTGTGAGAGGATTTTGACTCACTAGAGCATTTTGAGTTCCCTCCTTTTTGGATATATTTTTACTATACTTTCCATTTAGTCACAAAGTATATCTTTTTGGATATATTTTTAATATACTCACCTTTTAAGACAAATTTCTATTATGTGCACCCTTGGATGTTGCAGGAGATTCTATGTCGATGATATTCCTTTTTAGTTTTTAGTTAATTTTGCATGTACTATCATCAAAACACACAAGACAACAAAACATTTACTTTTATTTACTTAGCACTGATTCTAGTTGTGTTCTTGTATTACACTCTTACAAAAATTGGTTTCATCACATTCACTTGCTAGCAACCCACTTGTTGACTATTCACAGTCTATCACTATCATTTTTATGTCAGATTTACTTTCTATTTTAGGTTCGCATAGCAGTGTGTGAACCATGTTTTCATAGTACAGGTTCGCATAGCAGTGTGTGAACTTTATTGTAGTGCACAGAAACACACAAAAACACTCAAAATTACACAAAATTTTGCATAGGATACACACCTTCAACTTTCCATTTTTGAACAGTTTTGAGCACCTAATCGTAGTACACATCACCATGCATGTTTTTACTCATAGCCAAGCACAAGAGAAATCATGTCTTATTGAGGAGTATTCTTGTGCCACCTCCAACCAGTCTAGTATTCTCCCTTAGTTCACAAGAGAACTTTCCACTCTCACACCTAATCTCTTCACTAGCTTCGAGTCATCTTGCATGCACCCCATGACCCAAGGTGAGACTTACATTTACAATAATATGCTTACCACATCTTTTGATGAGGATCATCCTCTTCTCCCTCATTCACCTCCACCTAATCCACTTTCCACCTTTTGAAATCGTGTTATCTATACAGCTCCAGGAGATCCATCTTCATTCTTCACTATTTATGAAGAGACTCCACCTAGCTCACCCACATCTGCTCATACATTTCTTCAAGATCCATCTCATTCTCTTTTTAGGGATGATTAGTCTTTGCTTAATCGTCCTCACCCCGAGACTACATCATCTACCCCCATAATAGAGATGAGTTTAGATCCCTAGTGCTCCACTCTTAGCACTCAAGCACCTTTATCATAATCAACCCTACAATAATCATCATCACAACAACAATTCCCTTCACTTGCAATATCTTATTAATACACCTCACATGCACCACCACAACCACCTTCACAGCAATCATATTTTCCATCTTCTGCTCCAATAGTATAACCATCATCCCAATCACAATAATTCATTACCCAACAACATCAACAAGTCCCATCTTTATAAATATTTGTGGATACGTTCACCACTCCTTCTTCATAGGCTTCTACCTTTGAATCCTATAATCCTTCACCACTTCCACCACCTATATTTCCCTCTTCCAGGATGTACGGTATACCATCTTCCACTCCACCTCCACCTTGATGTGAGTGACTGAGAGGATGTGATATCCTAAGAATACCCAATATACTTAAATATTAATGGTGTGAGTGATTGGGAGGATATGATATCCTAAGAATCTCCAATATAATTGATGAATGAGTTGGTAACAATGTCTTGATCATATGGGTTGAACGAAACATTTGTGGAAAAGACTTTCATATCAATAAGATCTTGAACAATATCTCTAAATGTATAGCAATTATTGATGTCATGGACTGCTTGTTGATGATAGGGACAATACAAGTGCTTCTTAAAACATTTTCCATGTGGATTTTTAGGATATTTTGATTTGATTTCTGGAAGTGAAATCTCTTGTTCTTCATAAATCCTTTGAAAAATGGTTGCATAAGATTCTAAAAGCATCGTGTAGTTGCAAGGGGCTTTGCAAGATGCTTGGTGCATTTGTCTAATTGTGTTGGATGTTGAATTTGTAGTACAAGTATCATAACGCGAGATGTGGATTATGGAACTAGATGTTGCAACTATTGTGGTTGCTGACATGGATGATGATGATGAAATTTATGACTCAACTATAACTCAATGTTAGTGAGTCGAGTTAAAATTTGTTGCAAAATTAAAGTATGTTGATAATATGATTGTAATACTTGGTTTGTTTATTGAGTGTATTGAAGTAGGGTGGATGGATTGATGAATGGATGACATTGAGTGTGTTATTGGTGGTGTGATGAATTGAGGGTCACGAGGATGGTGACTTGGGTAATTTTGAAAATATATTGTATGGAAGTGGAAGGAGGTGGAGGTGAATTATGGATGTTAACAATGTGGGTTGAATTTGGTGGAGGATAGGTTGTGAAAGGTATCACAACTGAATGTGAAATGGTGGATGAAATGGTAGATGGAATCTATAAAGCAAGATTTTTTTGCTAGAAAGAAGAATCTTGCATGGATGGAATATGAAGTGGTTTGGAGATTAGTGGGGTTAGGAGTGGAGCACTCCATGGATGTGGTGGGTGCTTGACTCATGTTGTTGATATGATTTTTGGTCAAGACTCTAAACTATGAATAGGTAAGAATTGGTGAATGTGGGTGATGTGTGTGGTGTGCAAAATGGAAATGAAAATGAAAACACTCAAAACAAACAAACAAAATATACCTTAATTTTTTATCTCTTATATATATATATATATATATATATATATATATATATATATATATATATATATATATATATATATGTATATTGTGTTTTTGTGAAGTTTGTGTGTTGTGAATATTCTAATATGAATTATGCAAGGTAAAATATATGGTTGGCTGGCAAATGAGATTCTTCCTGATGATGAAATCCAAATTTTTTTCTCATGGTGTTTATGGTTGCTAAGGGCAAATATTGACGAATGGAGATGAAGCCCACCATCACCAAATCTCAAACAATGGTTAGTAATGAAATCCAACTCACTATTGTTTATGAAACGTGTAGTGTGTGATTTATTTTAATGTTTGTGTTATCTATTGTGTTCACTCAATGTTAAAAATAAACCTATTTCATAGGTCTAAATCAGAAGCCAAAAACAATAATACCAAGTTTCTCAAAAGAACTTAGGGTACACCACTTAAGTCCCACTCCGAATCATCACGTGATTCCAACAGTGGAGGGTTCATCTAATTCTTCTACCTTGAATCACCAAATGCGGGAGTATACTTATGTATTCTGATCTTGTTCCAACTTAGACAAGTACAAATGGAAATTGTTAACCCTATTATGTAATTATTTTATGCTTTTGTAATTTCACATGAAAACAGTATGTAGAAATAATGAATGAATACATCAAAACAACAAAAAATTTAAATCTAAAAATGTGAACTATGGTGAATATGAATGCAAGTCTACTCTAAATTCCTAAAATGCAAATGAAATGTGACTGCTTTTAATAGAAATTGAATGATGTTCTTTTTGTCAATTTAACTATAAAAAATTAAAAAAATAAAACAGAAATGGGTTATGGTTTGAAACAGGCTTACCAGGAAATCTATGGATTTCTTTCCCACTCTGTTAAATGCATCCCAGAGCCACTGGAACATACCAGGGCATCTCCTAAACACACCAGGGCATCCCTTGAGCAATGCAGGGCATCTGTGCCACCTTTGATCAACTTTTACAATCTCTAGAAACCCTAGTTTTAAAATCATGCAATCAAATTTTTGGAACCTGCAGAATGAAAATAGAAACAAAAAGTTACTGGCAAAGTAAATTAACATATAGAACCCTTTGGGGGTCCCACCATGATCACCATTTTGTAAACCGAAATCAAGAACACCAATACAAAAGATAAAATAACAAAAACACAATAATAACACAAGATTGCACAATATAGATAAGCTTTTATTAATGTGGGTAGATCTCAAAATGATACAATCAATGTGTCGTAATATGGGGTTTTACAATGTTTTTGTGATACAATTTTTATAGTTACTAGGGTTCTTCGAAACCTTAGTTTAAAATAATAGTTGGTGTCTTCGCGCTTGTCTTCCATCCAAATGAGAATGTAGGTGGACTTGTGTATCCTAAAAGGCCCACCCTACCTTCAACAACTTCCAAATATATGATCTTGTACCTGCAGACAAAAAACAACAAAAGAGATTAGAAGCACTTGTGAGGGCTCCATAGTGTGAGACCCTTAGAAAGATAAATCAACTAAACCCTAGATGTTGAATGTAATACTAAAAATAGAAGTGCATGAACATGAAATAAATACAAATAAATTTATAACATTGTGAACATAGTGATTTCTATTTCTACTTCAATCAGTGATGGTCACAAGGACTCCCAAACGATGCTTGAGGGTTAGGGGACTGCAGATCTACTATGGGAAATACCCAAAGGTGTTTTGTGATGATGATAGATGCACTAGGGCGTTCTATGATGGTAGCAGATGCACCAAGGCGTTATGTGATGACAGTAGATGCACCAGAGTGTTTGGGGGCTAAGGAGAATGTCGCAGAACCAGACTTGGTTCTACACGGGTTATGTAGCAATGGAAATGGTTTAGACCTTCTAAGAATTCTTTGCAAATATTTATCGATGGAATTCAAAGTCAAAAAAATCAGGGACCAAGGGCTAATGAGAGCTTAGGGTTTCCAAGGGTTTGATTCGTCAAAATGACTCCTCTTTTATAATATTCCCTTGCACATGTTAGGGTTTCAATGACACAAAATGTGTGGCCAAGATTAAAACATGAGGAAGGGTGGAGATTAAATTTGGGCAAGTGGCATGGATTAAGGTGGATGAATGGCTGAGATTAAAACGTGGCAGAGGGCTAGGATTAATTTATATAAATACATATATATTTATTAAATATATATAAATATAATATATAAAATATTAATATTTAAATGTATATATATATATATATATAATGGGTGGCTTATGATTGGAGATACGGATGGATGACAAGTGGCTATATTTGGTGTCTACAATTATAGCCCTAAGTTTATTTTAATACAAGAAATAAAATTAAGCAGTGAGGAATGTAAGGATGCTTTTAAGAAGATTTGGAAGATAGGTGATTATTTAGCAATTTCTTCTATAGGAGCTTCAGGTGATATTGCAATAATATGAGACAAATGTAAATAAGATGGACAACTATTAGAAGAAAAAAGTAATTGAGTTGCTGGATTATTTTACAAGAAAGAGGAAAACATCAAATTTGGGATTATAAATGTATATGCTCCAACTATAGTTATTCCTCGTGAAAGATGTTGGAAGGACCTTAGCATATTTTTATCAAATACAATGATGATTTATAATGATCTATGGATTCTTGGGGGTGATTTTAATATTGTTCTATCTCCTTTGGAAAAGAAGGATGGTATTCCAGGAGGGTCTAAATCAATACAATATTTTGATTCATTTTTCAATTCAAATGACCTTTGGGATGTTAGTCCCTCAAGCTTTCAATATACATGGTATAATAGACGCATTGGGAAAATCATATAAGATAAATACTGGATAGATTCTTGTTATCCAATAAATGGTTGCAAAAAAATTATACAATCTCTTTAGATATTTTATTGCAAGCAAGATAAGATCACAAACCCATTTTTTTGACTTATGAGTTACCTAATAATGGTCATCCAAAGCCATTTCACTTCCAATCTATGTGGCTCCAAGATCCTGATTTTTTCCAAATGGTTATGTTATGGTGGGATGAATCAAAATTTGAAGGATCATGTATGTAGAGGTTTGTTAAAAATTTGAAATATTTAAAGGAGCAAATGAAGATATGGAATGCCAAATCCTTTGGTAACATTTAAAAAAAAAATAAAGAAATTGAATCCAAACTCAAAAAATTCCAAGAGGGTAGAAATTAATGGAATGGATAAAGATTCTTATATGAAAGAAAAATAATTACTTTCTAATTATCATAATGCATTGAAAAAGGAGTCATATTGGTTCAAAAAATCTAGAGAGAAATGGCTCAAGGAAGGAGATAGAAATATTAAAAAATAAAATTATGCTACAACAAAAACAAATTTTTCCATTCATCATATCAAAAATATTATAACTCCATATGGAAGAAGTTTTGAGGATGAATAATATATAAGGAAGGAAGCAATTAATTATTTCAAAAATATTTTATCCAATTCTAGGCAAAATAAGGAGGCACAAGAAAATATTCCATCAATTATCACTCAAGGACAAAATGAAAGCTTGATGAAGAAGATATTTATGGAGGAGCTCCATGAAGTAGTTTTCTCTTTCCATCCTAACAAGGCACCTAGCCCCAATAATTTTTCTACAATTTTCTTTCAATTTCTTTGGGATTTTATTGAAGAGTGATATGATAGATGCAATTGAAGAGGTCTGAAAAAGGAAGGCTATAATAAGTGAGATCAATGCTACTTTTATTTACCTTGGTTCCCAAGTAAGGAAACACTAAATATTTTGATAATTTTCATCCAATAAGCCTTTTTAATGTGATTTATAAGATCATTTCAAAAATTATGGAAAATAGATTAAAAGCCATTCTAAGGTGTATTATCTTAGAGGAACAAGGTGGCTTTGTTCATGGTAAACAAATTCTTGATGGTATAATTATTGCACAAGAGGCCATACATTCTCTTCATTCCATAAAAAAACCAGGTATGCTTTTGAAATTAGACATGAACAAAGCATATGATAGGGTTTCTTGGAATTTTCTACATGTTATTCTTAGAAAGTTTGGCTTTGATTATAATTGGTGTGAGTGGAATGAATGTTGCTATAACACTACCAAATTATTTGTTTTGATCAATGGTTCTCCTATTGGGTACTTCAAGTCATCTTGTGGACTTCGTCAAGGTGATCCACTTTCTCCTTATCTATTCATTATTCTAGCAAAAACATTAGGGAGACCTTTTTCAAAGGCAAAAATGGAAGGAAAAATCAAGGGTATTCAAGTTGCAAAAAATGGTCCCTTTGAATCTCATATCCAATTTGTTGATGATATTTTTCTTTTGGGCCATATCTCAGATAGTGAGGCCATGGAGTTTATATCAATATTAGAAGGCTATTGGACAGTTAAAAATACTACAAAATCTAGTATTTTTCATTAATACCATCCTAGATTTACAATAAATTATTGTTAATATTTTAGGGTTTAAAATTGAAAACTTTCCATCAACCTACTTGGGTATTCCTTTGTTTGATAAAGGAAATAAAAAGGAGATCTGGCTATATTTTTTGGATAGAATGAAAGCTTGCTTGGCAGGTTGGATAGGTAAGTTATTAACCATGGCAGAAAGGCTACAACTCATATAGACTACATTGCAATCCATTCCTATTTATATGATGTCACTTTCAAGACTGCCAATAGGTATTGTATCAAAAATTGATAAAATTCAAAGAGACTTTCTATGGAAAGGTTGTGAGGAAAAAAAATAGGTTTCCTCTTTGTAAGTGGGATAGGGTTTGCAAAGGAAAGAATATTGGAGGAGTAGGTTTACGAAATTGTAGACTTATGAATTTGGCATTAGGAGCAAAGCTTGGGTGGATATTATTGAGAGATCAAGGAAAGAATTGGGTAAAAATATTACTTAAAAAATATATAAGTTCTCTTGATGCAATGAAATTATTTAGGAAAATAACTCTACCCAAAGGATCATCAACATGGAACTTCATATCAGAGAGTTTACAATTGATAAAGAAACATATTATATGGTTAGGCAATAAGGGGAGTTATGCAAATTATTGGTCTAAGGCTTGGTTGAAGCTTTATTCTATTATATCTTACTCAAAATGGAAACCATTTGCTCAAGTGTTCCTAGCATGTAAAGGTCCAAAGGTCAAATAATATATTATTATGAGAAAAAACTCCAAATCATGGATTTCTTTTAGTAACCTAGTTGAAGGAGAGGAACTCAAACAAATTGCAAACGAACTTCAAAAGATGATTCGAGAGTTTTATTTGCTAATTTTTACATGAAAGAATAAGTTGATTTGGAATTTATCAAAGGATGGTGCATACTTGGTCAAGTTGAGATATGAGGATTTAGAACAATCAAAATTTTCTTCCCCCAAAGTTTTTCCTTGGAAAAAGGTTTGGTCATTAGAGGCTCTCTCTAAGGCCTCAACATTTCTTTGGTTAGCAGTTCAAAGTAATATTCTTATGGGAGAGTCTATAAAAAAGGATATTATGGATCCTTTAGATGTGCCTTGAGTGAGAAGGATTTAGAAACATGAGACCATTTACTTCTTTTTTGTTTATTTGCTCACACCATTTGGGGTTAGTTTTTGAAAAATATGAAATTATATTGGGTAGCTCCATCAACATTGAAAGATTTGATAAAATGTTGGATAAATTATTTCAAAGCTAAAGCATTATGTATTCTTTGGAGAACTGGCCCTACCATTATTTTTTAGAATTTATGGCTTTTTTTTTAAGCGAAAAATCCCTTGTGGGGCTGCCTTGGTCTGAGAGACCATGAACTGGGGTTCTACACCGTAAAAGTCACCCGGGAGTCACACCCGACCCTACCCGTACCAACATTATCAATTGGATTTTGGATACCCAATTCAGATTTTTGGTAGGGTGGAGATTTGAACTTGGGACCTCCCTTTGAGGATTGTCCTCTCCTCTCCAACTCACCTACAACACTTAGGTGGAATTTATGGCTTGAAATGAATAACAAAATTATAAAAAATAAATCTCAAAAGCATGCCCAAGTTTGAAATTGTATTATTACCTCTCTTGTAGAATGTCTGCAAATATGATGCCCATCATGGGAAGTTTAAATTACAAAATAAGAGGTACTAATAACTTGCCTACATGATTTAAAATAAAGGATCTACTTCGATCTATGGTAATATAGAAATGTCTAGAAATTGGGTTTATCAAAATTAATTTGTATGGTGTTTCTAAAGGAAATCTAGGAAAAACTAGTGGAGGTGGTGTTTTTAGAAATAGTGAAGGCAAAATTCTCCTCACTTATTCAAAATCATGTGGAACTTCAACTAACAACTATGTAGAGGCTAGGGCACTTCTTACAGGGATTAAAATTATAGTAGAAAAATGATGGAAATATAATTTAATTGAGGGGGACTCACAAATTATCATCAATGCTATTATCAAAAATGGATGTGGAGACTAGATAATATCCTGGTAGTGTGAGCATATTTATAGAGAAGGAAATCGAGTAGCATATAAATTAGCAAATTATGGTGTTGATCTTCATCCTAGTGAAATTTAAATTTTAGAAGTCAACTGCCCAAGTGACATTTTATGTCTCAATAAAAACGATATCAAGAAGTTGATTATGAAAGCATAACAATTCGAGGAAGTTAAAGAATATATTTAAGAGAAAAAAGAAATAAAAAAATTGTGATAAAAAGGTATGTTGCAACAAATGTAATATTTTGGTATTTTGATGGGAATGGCCCCCAATAGAAGCCACATATAACCTATTAAAAAAACATAAATAAACATCTTACATATAAAACATAAAAACATCATATCATCATGAACATAATTGACATAACAAGAAAATCATCATCGTAGATACCAATCTAGTCATATATTTATTATAATCATACATATTTCTATACACATGCAAAAAATCATGATCAAAATTAGGATTAATGGTCTCATCAATGTCATGTATTTGCTCTACCTCTACCATCCCCTTACGATGATGGCATCCTCATGGTTATAACTACAAGTAGGTCCAAGCTCTAGATCTTATCCATGTAGATTGTTCCAGTATTAGAGGTGGAGATACCCTTTGAGCCTCAAGCATGACCATGAAGTAGGGCATATTGTAGTGCATCGTAGCATCTCTAGCCATTTCTAGATCATATTACGTTTATGTAAGCTTATCATTAAGTGCATTTATCACTAACTGATAAGTTGTCTTGTGTGCTTATGTTTAAGTAATTGTAAGTTGGTTCTACAACCAATTTACTAATTGCATAGGATCCCCTGATCTTCTAGCCTCATCTCACTTAGTAGTGAGCATTGTCACAACTCCCCATAGGCCTATGACCTCTAAAATCAATTGGTGCCTCTTGGTCAGCACATTGTCTTATTGGTTAATTAATAACTCTCTTATATTATAGCATCACACTCTATTGTACTGTGATCATGCTCAACCATGAACTAAGTCGATAGCATCCAACCCTTGTAGGCTTTGAGCCCCATGTAACAAAACCCTATCACTACCTAACTTATTAGATCAAATAGATTCAAATTCCTCCTCATTTTACAATAAAGGGAAAGTGACCCAGTGGATGCATAATGGTATTATGTACTAACTCATGTGCAACCACACCCATCATCATCCTCTACTTTGTCACCATCCCTATATGTAGAAAATAATTTCACATCAGTACATACTTGTGCATACTATAAACCTAATATATAAACAACATTATTATCATCAAATCAATTAATCATACATGGATCACCTACTTGTTAAATCATGCACACTACCCTCGGGGAAAGAGTAGTAGTAACTTGTTGAGTCTCCACCCTTGGACCTTCAACCTCCATTATGTCTGCTTTGTCCATCCCTTCTCCAAGACTTGTCTTACCCATAATTAGTAGTGTAGGCTAAACCATAGATCCCTTAACTCTACCTCCCCCTACTCATATCCTTCATTGCAAGTGTCCTTCTTGAGCATGCTTAAACACTTGGGTCCAAATGGAAATAATAACCCATCTCGACTGAAATCTAGTGTGTTAGGTACTTTACATGGTTGCACATCTTGTATCATCCACCCTAGGATCCTATAGGAATGGTTTATTAGTTTTTAGATCCATAATTAAATTAGGGTTTGGCCTCCTATAAAATCCCCTCTCCCAATATACCCATTAATATTAAGCTATCTATGATTGTACATCGTAAATTAGATTGAATTATATCACTACATGCTCATAGTGAAATAACTCATAGTCTCCTCAATGGCTCATAAACCATCAATGCCATTGTACATTTTCTAACTAACAAGCATCATCCCACTATCTTAGGTGATTCTTATAGAGCTACCATATAATATCACACCTAGTAAGCTTATCCATCCATCAACACACCCATCCTAGGTCCCCCTTATGGGGATGCCTATACCCAACCTTGAATGAATGCCCTTAGTAGTGTGAACAAGGGGTCTCTTTATCATGAATGAACCTGACAATCATGGAGGTATCACCATAACTGTATGCTCCCAAGCACACACCTAGATTAGGGTGTAATAGGAAATCCTCTTCTTTACCTTGTATACTACTTGATACAACTCAAGATACAAGATTGACAAAATGGAAGGCCCCAAGAAAACATCATCAAGTGTTTAACAATATCTTCCACTACATCTTGAAGTTCTCATGGTAGCACCCTCCCACTCTTATCTAGAAATTCCATACCAAGTATCGATGCAATAAAAATAGCTCCTACCTTGCATGTGACTAGACTAAAAAAATACATCCATATTGATTCCTAATTGAACAAGAAATATATGATTTATGAGTTAATTTTCCTCAATAGGGCAATTATGAATTCATACTCATTATATTAAAAACACATCCTCTAGAGTGATGGTCATCTTTCCAGTTAGAGATCAAAATGTGTTAGACTTTGAATATCATCCCTTGACCAACACTATCACCAAAGAATGATCAAACTCTATCTTGGACATGATGGTCATATAGTAGAGTCTCGTTGTCACTAATTATCCATAATCCTCCTTGCTCAAGCATAGAAGTGATTCAAATACGTGAGATCATCTATTTGGCATCTCTAGCATATTTAGATGCATCTACACACACAATTAATCAAACTACTTTCTTTGTAATTATCCAATTCCTTTCTCAAAATTTATTTCATTTTGTTTAGCCCAATCAATCATATCACATTAGTTTAGTCATCCAAAAAATATTTAATTTTTTTATTTTTATTTTTTTAATGAGTTATATGGGATTGAAACGAGCCCCACCCATATTACATCATCACTACATGGTGGTATTACATCAAAGTTTTGATATTGTCCTTATATTATTTGGCAATATTTGGACTTTGGTCTCCTCCTTGAAATATTGAGGAATCTAACTAGCTGAGCTAATGCCGCTTGATTCCAAACACATTTAAGTTAACCTTCATCTCATCAATATTTAGCTAAAATAATAGAAAACTTGAAAACTTCTCTCAACAAGGTGATAACACCACCCATATTCAAAACCATCAATGCTTTTGATAGATGATATTTTTTATAATAATGCAAGGCAATAGTATTAGGCATTAAAAATGTAAGAAGTTAGCCTATCTATGTGCAAAAGCATTGGTATTTTCCTTTAAAAAACCAATAATAGTAAAAATGATATTTTTTAAATATTTTTGACATTCATACCCATCTAGCGGTAATGACTCTTAATGTTGGAGGTTGCATGATGTCGTCAAGATGCTCATGGTACTGATATCATCCATTAAATATCATTTCTCACAAGGGTGTGATGGCTTTAAATTCATCATCCCATGATAAAATTTAATACCCTCCCATTTTATTTTACCCCTGCATTTTTCATCCCTTGTACCATAATAAGCTTTTAAAAATATGAGTTGATAAGAATGAGAAAACTTGACAACTTACACATGAAGAATAATAACATCCATGCATACTAATAATAACATCGTTAACAATCTTTGTTTTTTACCCACACTAGATCAAAATCAACCTTAATGTAATTAAATCAAACAAACATAAGCAAATAACAATAATCAAAAGCTAAACCATAATTGAACTACTCTTCCAAAATAGTGTCAAGTCATTTAGTGAGCTTTTTTTGGTACATTCATCTTTCAATAAACATACCAAAAAGTGTCAAAATGTAGAAATCCAAATTAGAACCAAGGAAATCTCACTAAAAGCATGGTAATTTATGGATCACTCAGACGTGATCAAATTATACTAAATCCAATGGATATTTGAAGTAAAATCTTAGGCATATGTTGCTTAAAACAAGTCATATAACAACATTAAAGCATCTTCAAACATTAAAAAATATTAAATTATCAACAAAATCCTACAGTCCTTGTCTTATTAATCATATCTCGAATCAACTCTAATAAAAACATTATTTATCTCCATTTTCATTAGCACTAGTGATGTTATTGAGAGTCATTAGCATCAGAAATGCTATTGACTATAATTCAAAAATACTATAGAAACAGACAATTAATTACTTCTTCAACCACATGCATCCAATGATGAGCTATTCTTTAATAGATGAAATAAAATATGCCCATTTGAGGACACGTTTATAGAAGCTTATTGGCACTTCAACTACCACACTTACTACAAACATATCACATAAAATAAGCTACATAATATCAACATTCAATTTGGAGTTAAGTATGACAAGAATTGTTGAGATAAGAATATCACATGGATTAGTTTTAAGTTGGAAGTTTTGGATTTGGTGTCTTCTATATTTCCTATTTTGGTTGCGACCTATACGGTGATCATGAAGTTTGCGAGAGAATCTATCTTGAGTTTAATATTAGGAATATTGCATTTTAAGAAAACCATGCACAAGAACATACTCAATAACTATATAAATTATCCTATAGCCTCAATCTACTATTATACATCTAAGACTTTTATTTTACATTCATGGGGAATTTAGCTATAGTTTATATTATCCATTCTTGGGCTTTCACTATATATTTTTGAACTTCCATCTTACAATAGTAACTTCATGTCTATTCATGAATTTATTTCAAAATCTTTGTAGGGACCTAATAGGCTACAAAAAATGGTCTAATCATCAGACTTAGTTATCTACATTCACACTTGATAGTGTGACCAAGTCTCATGCTTTGGACATTAGCACCAATGATGCTAACACACCTAGTCTAGTGCTTTTGACAAACAACTACTAGGAGCCAAAAAATTGTAACTTCTATCTTTTGTCCTTGTCATGTTTGCTAAGCTCTTATCATTTAACTCTAAAATTTCATTATGTAGTAATTTGTTTTTTGTACTTTGATCTATTATTTGCATGAGGTTTTAATATAACATTTAGATCTTAGAGCTTTTAGTTTCTAATATGCATCTCATACCATCTTTTTATTAGATATTTGCTATTTTGAATGTTGGATTTAGGTCCCAAATATTACAATTTTTAGCATTAATAGGATGGTTTGTTTTTGTCATTAGTTATCCAATATAGCATTTATGTGATAGTTTGGTTAGGCATTTTTCAACATTCTTCTTGTATCTTTGTATTATCATCTTTCATCTATTGGGCATTTGTCTTCATGTAGTTATAACTTTTGTCTCATGTGCTTTATCTTATGTATCAAAGAGGGGTTAAAAACCCATTTACATTGCATTAGCATAGAAGACCAAACCAAAGACACACATATCCTATTTGCAAAAGGAAAATCCTCTCCGTAAGAAACTCTTGAGAGATCTACCTTAGTATATTTCCTATATTTTTATTTTATTAACCTCCATACTAGTTTAGGTTATGTTCTATACTTGTAGTGGATGTTATAGGGTTACATAAGACAACATGATCATTAGATTTTGTTGTTTACATTCAATATTGATAGCATGACCAAACCTTACACTTTTGATGTTAGCATCAACAATGAGTCATCATCAATAACGAGTCATGCTTTTAACAAATAACTGGTAGAAACAACATAGGCATAAACCTTTGATTTATTTACTTACTAATATTTTTTCCGTTGCAAAATCTTGAATGAAGTAGGGGCTTGAATGAGGTAAGCCTCGGATCCTTCATTAATATTTTATCTTGGTTACTCGTATGAAGATTTGCAGGTCCAAACCAAGATTAGAATCATATTCAAAAACCAGGTACACACTTCCTATTTCCCTCTTTCACCTTAAGCAATTTCTTCTTTTTTTAAAGGAAATTAAGGAACCTAAATGTAGGGTTAGCTATTTAGTTGGCAAATTAATATTATATTTTTAATAGCTTAGGATCATAAACATATTTGGCATATAAAAATAAAAATTTGAGGATCAATACAAAAAATAAAAGTTTGCATTATCTCACTCTCTTCTTTAGAAACTTGAAAAGACAATTTCTTGTTTATAATGGGAAAAATCAAAGAACTTAATGGTAAGGAAAACATTCACACTTGATTAGTTTTTGTTCTTTATAGACCAGGATAAAAATAGAGTTTTTTTTTTTTTTTTTTTTTTGTATTTACATGGTGGAATCGGTAACCGCCACGAATCCGGGTAGGCTGTCCAGCTTTTATGGCCGCCACAGTATTCTGTGTTGTCCGCCCCGAAAGCCGCCACACAGAATAAAAATAGAGTTACAAACATCATTAATTTAAGAAAAAAACAATCTTAAAAAATGAAAAACATACATGAAACTTCATAAATAGTTTCATTAGAGAAAATTATAGTTCATTGATTACTTTGTTAAGTGATTAAGAAGTTAGACTTAGCTTCAACTTTATTGAAGATAAACCTAAATTACTCACTTTATTGCATCTTGATCTTCTTTAATATTTCAAATGTAAAAATATTTTCTTACATCTCACTTTTTTTTTGGTAATTAAAAGAGGGTTTTGAAATGCATCCCACAACCTTGTACAATAGCTCCAGCAGGAGCGCAACTTCGGACAGCGAAACGAGGGTTTTGAAAGGCATCCCTCAACCTTATACAACCACTCCAACATGAGTAAAGAAGCAACCCAATCGACGTACTTAAAGATTTAACATTCCCTCGTACTAGTAAAACTAACAACCAAACAAACAAGAGTAGCAAAGATTTTCAAAGATATTCAAATAGACAATCCTGCTCAGACCAAACAACAAATTGGAACCAACTCTCGTAGCGCAAACCGAAAGCCAAAACCTTGCAGTTAAACCACTTCAAATAATAGAAGGTCACTGTAACTCTTTCGAGAACCACCTAGAATATCAAACTGCAAGCCCACACGTTGATAACTCCATGTAAGCAAGATCTGGAGAAAGATGCTCAACATCCAAAAACACCACCAAACTGATTGAGCACCTGAAACCCTGACTCGATGTTAGCCAAGGGAAGCAGCCAACAACTACTGCAACAACAACATCCCAAAAATCACCCCCAACGGGTTTGGGTCAACATTTGGCTCTATTCCCCTTAAGAACCTTGACCAGATATATAATGGCAAACCGAAGCCAAAAAATATGTAGAGCTGACTGACCAAGACCCTAACTGACAACCAACCCAAGCGGATTCGACACTCACCAAACCAAAACACATGTCCAAAGCCAAATAGGGGACCACCAACTAGAACACTTCGTACCACAACAAAAGCTCCAAATCACCCCTGCAAGTTGGACTGGCATATAGCTCTATCCCCCTGAGGGACCTCAACCAGATCTACAATGGCTTATCGAGCACTCAATAAATCTAGAACGAACTAGAAATACCCCATGGCCAAAAAAGACACCGCCCACCACCGAAATACAACATACAAATAAAAAGGAACAACTAGATCTAAACAGGGGAAGACAAGGGACCTCTCTTTCAGAAGGATCAGAGCGACAGGGCTGGAGCGGGAGCCCCCTACATCTCACTTTTTTAATCTCTTAAACTTAATATATATATTTTCTTTAAAATTTTGAAAATATAAAAACATTAGTGTGATTTTATTCTCTTTATTCTTAAAAGTAAAATTCCTTAACCCCAAAAAATAATTTATTCTATTTTTTTTTTTTTTTGAAAAGCAAAATAAAAAAAAGGTATCTCTTTAGTTACGTTAAAAAACTTTATTTATTCTACTTGTATTATATTTTTTTGGTGATTTAACTTAGAAAAAAAAAATCTCTTTAGTTATGTTAAAACAATTTATTTATTCTATTTATATTATTATTATTATTTTCGATTTAATTTAGATATAGAGAGGCACAAAGCTTTAATGTTTTTTTTTTCAAATGGTTATATGGGATTGAAACAATCCCACTTGTATTACATCATCACTATCGGATAATATTACAACAATTTGGTAAACAATCCCACTTGTCCGCGAGGGCTAGGTGGATTGGTAAGACGTTGGGCACTTACTAGGAGGAGACCTAGGTTCAAACCTCGTGGGCATGCCCACTCTAGGGCAAAGGTAGTAGTCTGACTAGAATCTGCTGAGTGTGCGCCAACTTGATGATGGCGGTACCAACCCCGAGCCATCGGGGGTCTCCCTCACTTTGGGTCATGTTTACCGAGGCAAGGTAGGGGTTATAGTGGTAGCTCCATGATTTGACGCTACGATCGGAGGCAATGTGATTTGACCCTATGACCAGTTGTTCAAAAAGGAAAGGCAGTTGCCAATTTCCCTATGTATAAAAAAACAAAAAAAAATATTACAACAATTTGAATATTATCCCATGTATCATTTGATAAGATTAGAACCTTGGTCTCTTTAAATGTTAAAATATCTAATTAGTTAAACTAATGCCATTTAATCACAAAGCCTTAATACTAATAATAACTAAAACATAAATTAAAACCCCATATTTGACTAGATCTCTCATCTCCATCCTTTAAAGTAATCTCTATGCAGTTAAAAATTATGTGTCAAACCTCTAGTAATCCTTATGGTAGTAAAATATTTTTTTAATATTGTGATGCTATAGATCATAGAGATAATCCTAATGGAAGATGAATGTTCTTTACCCAAAATAACCATACTCTTATTACGAGTGTTCTTAATATTGTGATGTTATAAATCATAAAGACAATCCTAATAAAGAATGGATGTTCTTTACCCAATATAACCATACTCTTATTTCAAAATGTAGTATACAACCATACAACTTGTTACCAAATAATGTTGCAAGGGAATTCCTTGGGAAGTCCTTCTCCTCTTCCCTGCAGCCCATCCTTGGCCCTATCCCAGATCCCTGGCCCTGTCCTGGATCTCTAGCACATCCTTTGTCCTTCCTCCTTGGTTGGCAGGTGCCGCAGATGATCTCCTTGGGGTGGGAGGTCACTATTCTTTTTGTTTGCCCCTTTATTTGTTGTTTGGTGGGGTTTTCTTCTAGTGCCTATGATCTGGGATGTCCCTAGGTCTTGTTCCAGTTTCCTGAAACTCCTTGTGCCCTCCTCCTTGGTTGGATGGTGTTGTAGATGATCTCCTTGGGTTGGGAGATCCCTTATTCTCTTATCTGCCCCTTTCCATACCTTCTAGTAGGGTTTTCTTTGTGGTGCCTGTGAACTGGGATGTCCCTAGGTTTTTTTGGATGTCCCTAGTTTTTCCTGGGTCCTCCTTTGGGTTTTTTGAGTTCTTTCAAAAACCCTTTCTCTTTTTTCTTATAGGGTCCTATTTGGTGCTAAGGATCAAAGGTTCTTCTGGTGTAGTGCATTGTGGCTAGGGTTTTTTGGCTTCATGAGCAACTCTTCACAGTATATTTTGGCTTGGATGGGGCCTTGTGCTTATTCCTGTGGTGTTTCTCTTTGGGTTTCCAATTGCATGTTTGATGGTGGGTTCTCAACTTTTCATGGCTTGGGGGAGGCCTCTATGCTGATTGTTGTTGTGTTCCTATGGGTCATCCTCTTCTAGATCCCTAAAGCTGCTTGTTGGTGGCGTTGGTGGTTGTTGTGGAGCTCTTGCTACTTTTTTTCCTAGCCTTTGGCGGGGCCCTACGCTTTTAGGTGGTAGCTCATGCTTCATAGCTCCTCTATTGAGGTTTCCTAGGGTCTCCCCACCTTTTCCCTTGGCTCACATTTCTACATTATTGTTTCCTCTATCTCCCTTGGTTGTTGAGTAGTTTTCCTTACTACAACGGAATTTCATGGCCTCTGGAGTCCCCTGGTTGTTGTTCCACTTGCAGGCCTCTTCAGAATGTTGATCCCTACTGTTGCATCCTTCCAATGCATCCCTATGCATCCTCAAGCGAGATTTTTTTGCATTTCTTGCTCTAGTTTCAAATTTGAATTTTCAAATTATTGTATTGGGCAGGATTGTTCTGTTTCAAATATTTTTGGGTAGGTTTGCCCTTTTTCATTTCTTCCTTGCACGTGTTGTTTGGGTGGTCTTTCTGCAAGTGTTTTTTGGGTGTTATGGGTGGGGTGGCGATGTCCCAGACTTCATTGTAAAATTTTAAAAAAATTAAAATTAAAATTTTTCCTTTAAGGCTATCCTTTAGCCTATCCTGAAAGGATGTCCTTAAGCCTATCCTGAAAGGCTTTCCTTATGTATTTCCTCTAGATTTTGGTGTCCTTTCCTTTGGCCTTCCTCTGGCCTTTTTTTAGTCTTATGACTTGTTGTAATCAGGTTTTGGGATCCTTGATAAAAACCCATTTTAATTTAATTTAACTTATCAAAAAAAAATATAAACCTCTTTCTCATTTGCCTGAAAATGTACATTTATGCTATCTACTACGTTTTGGGAGTTTGCTTCAAATAAACAGATAATTCATCTTCTTCTTTTTTTATTATTATTATTTTAATATAGGAAATTGGTGATGAGTGGATCAGCTGAGTTGGGGAATGTGGAATAATAACCTACACAACCACAAACAGCGATCCAGGTTTCAATCACTAAAAAAGCGAAGGTTCAAGGTTCAAATCTCGGGTCTTGTTGGATTGAACGCTTGTCTCTTTTTTGGTGCTTTTAGCGGTGTAAAAGGTTAAAAATTATCATGACACAGTGATTATAGGGGTGGACTGCTTGAATGAATGCCCTTAGTAGTGTGAACAAGAGGTCTCTTGATCATGAATGAACCTGACAATCATGGAGACATCACCATAATTGTATGCTCCCAAGCACACACCTAGAGTAGGGTGTAATAGGAAATCCTCTTCCTTACCTTGTATACTACTTGATACAACTCATGATACAAGATTGACAAAATGGAAGGCCCCAAGAAAACATCATCAAGTGTTTAACAATATCTTCCACTACATCTTTAAGTGCTCATGGTAGCACCCTCCCACTCTTATCTAGAAACACCATACCAAGTATCGATGCAATAAAAAATAGCTCCTACCTTGCATATGACTAGACTCTAATCGAACAAGAAATATATGATTTGTGAGTTAATTTTTCTCAATAGGGAAATTATGAATTCATACTCATTATATTCAAAACACATCCTCTAGAGTGATGGTCATCTTGCCAGTTAGAGATCAAAATGTGTTAGACTTTGAATATCGTCCCTTGACCAACACTATCACCAAAGAATGATCAAACTCTATCTTGGACATGATGGTCATATAGTAGAGTCTCGTTGTCACTAATTATCCATAATCCTCCTTGCTCAAGCATAGGAGAAGTGATTCAAATACGCGAGATCATCTATTTTACATCTCTAGCATATTTATATGCATCTACACACACAATTAATCAAACTACTTTCTTTGTAATTATCCAATCCCTTTCTCAAATTTTGTTTCATTTTGTTTAGCCTAATCAATCATATCACATTAGTTTAGTCATCCAAAAATATTTAATTTATTTTTATTTTTATTTTTTTAATGAGTTATATGGGATTGAAATGAGCCCCACCCATAATACATCATAATACATGGTGGTATTACATCAAATTTTGGATATTGTCCTTATATTGTTTGGCAAGATTTGAACTTTGGTCTCCTCCTTGAAATATTGAGGAATCTAACCAGTTGAGCTAATACCGCTTGATTCCAAAAACATTTAAGCTAACCTTCATCTCATCAATATTTAGCTAAAATAATCAAAAACTTGAAAACTTCTCTCAACAAGGTGATAACACCGCCCATATTCAAAACCATCAATGCTTTTGATAAATAATATTTTTTATAATAATGCAAGGCAACAATATTAGGCATTAAAAATGTAAGAAGTTAGCCTATCTATGTGCAAAAGCATTGGTCTTTTCCTTAAAAAATCCAATAATAGTAAAAACGATATTTCTTAAATGTTTTTGACATTCTTACCCATCTAGCGCTAATGACTCTTAATGTTGGAGGTTGCATGATGTCGTCAAAATGCTCATCGTATTGATATCATCCATTAAATATCATTTCTCACAAGGATGTTATGGCTTTAAATTCACCATCCCATGATAAAATTTAATATCCTCCCCTTTTATTTTACCCTTGCATTTTTCATCCCTTGTACCCTAATCAAATATTTTTAAATTATTTTCTTCATGTGTAAGTTGTCAAGTTTTGTCATTCTTATCAACTCATATTTTCAAAAACTTGAGGGGCCACACATCCATGCATACTAACAATAACATCATTAACGATATTTGTTTTTGACCACACTAGATCAAAATCAACCTTAATGTAATTAAATCAAGCAAACATAAGCAAATAACAATAATCAAAAGCTAAACCATAATTGAACTACTCTTCCAAAATAGTGTCAAGTCATTTAGTGAGCTTTTTTTTGGTACATTCATATTTCAATGAACATACCAAAAAGTGTCAAAATGTAGAAATCCAAATTAGAACCAAGGAAATCTCACTAAAAGCATGGCAATTTATGGATCACTCATACATGATCAAATTATACCAAATCCAATGGATATTTGAAGCAAAAACTTATGTATATGTTGCTTAAAACATGTTATACAACAACATTAAAGCATCTTCAAACGTTAAAAAATATCAACAAAATCCTACAGTCCTTGTCTTATTAATTATATCTCGAAAAATTATTTATCTCCATTGTCATTAGCACTAGTGATGCTATTGAGAGTCATTAGCATCGGAAATGCTATTGACTAGAATTCAAAAATACTATAGAAACAGACAATTAATTACTTCTTCAACCACATGCATCCAATGATGAGCTATTCTTTAATGGATAAAATAAAATATACCCATTTGAGGACACATTTATAGAAGCTTATTGACACTTCAACTACCACACTTATCACAAATATATCACATAAAATAAGCTACATCATATCAAAATTCAATTTGGAGTTAAGTATGACAAGAATTGTTGAGATAATAATATCACATGGCTTAATTTTAAGTTGGAAGTTTTGGCTTTGGTGTCTTCTATATTTCCTATTTTGGTTGCGACCTATACCTATACGGTGATCATGAAGTTTGCGAGAGAATCTAAATTGAGTTTAATATTAGGAATATTGCTTTTTAAGAAAACCATGCACAAGAACATACTCAATAACTATATAAATTATCCTATAGCCTCTATCTACTATCATAAATCTAAGACTTTTATTTTACATTCATGGGGAATTTAGCTATAGTTTATATTATCCATTCTTGGGCTTTCACTATATATTTTGAACTTTCATCTTACAATAGTAACTTCATGTCTATTCATGAATTTATTTCAAAATATTTGTAGGGACCTAATAGGCTACAAAAAATGGTCTAATCATCAGACTCATTTATCTACATTCGCACTTGATAGTGTGACCAAGTCCCATGCTTTGGACATTAGCACCAATGATGCTAACACACCGAGTCTAGTGCTTTTGACAAACAACTACTAGGAGCCAAAAAATTGTAACTTCTATCTTTTGTCCTTGTCATGTTTGCTAAGCTCTTATCATTTAACTCTAAACTTTCATTATGTAGTAATTTGTTTTTTGAACTTTGATCTATTATTTGCATGAGGTTTTAATATAACATTTAGATCTTAGAGCTTTTAGTTTCTAATATGCATCTCATACCATATTTTTATTAGATATTTGCTATTTTGAATGTTGGATTTAGATCCCAAATATTACAATTTTTAGCATTAATAGGATGGTTTGTTTTTGTCATTAGTTATTCAATCTAGCATTTATGTGATATTTTGGTTAGGCATCTTTCAACATTCTTCTTGCATCTTTGTATTATCATCTTTCATATATTGGGCATTTGTCTTCATGTAGTTATAACTTTGGCTCATGTACTTTATCTTATGTATCAAAGAGGGGTTAAAAATCCATTTACATACAATACCAAACCAAAGACACACATATCCTTTTTGCAAAATGAAAATCCTCTTCGTAAGAAACTCTTGAGAGATCTACCTTAGTATATTTCCTATGTTTTTATTTTACTAACCTCTATACTATTTTAGGTTATGTTCTATACTTGTAGTGGATGTTATAGGGTTACATAAGACAAAATCTGATCATTAGATTTTTTTTTTTACATTCAATATTGATAGCATGACAAACCCTTATACTTTTGATGTTAGCATCAACAATGAGTCAACATCAATAATGATTCAAGCTTTTAACAAATAACTGGTAGAAACAACATAGGCATAAACCTTTGATTTATGCACTTACTAATATTTTTCCCATTGCAAAATCTTGAATGAAGTAGGGGCTTGAATGAGGTAAGCCTCAGATCCTTCATTAATATTTTATCTTGGTTACTTGTATGAAGGTTTACAGGTTCGAACCAATATTAGAATCATTTTCAAAAACCAGGTACACACTTCCTATTTCCCTCTTTCAACCTTAAGCAATTTCTTCTTTGTTTAAAGGAAATTAAGGAACCTAAATGTAGGGTTAGCAATTTAGTTGGCAAATTAACATTATATTTTTAATAGCTTAGGATCATAAACATCTTTGGCATATACAAATAAACAATTGAGAATCAATACAAAAAATAAAAGTTTGCATTATCTCACTCTCTTCTTTAGAAACTTGAAAAGACAATTTCTTGTTTACAATGGACAAAATCAATGAACTTAACGATAAGGAAAACATTCACACTTGATTAGCTTTTGTTCTTTATAGACCAGGATAAAAATAGAGTTACAAACATCATTAATTTAAGAAAAAAACAATCTTAAAAAATGGAAAACAAACATGAAACTTCATAAATAGTTTCATTAGAGAAAATTATAGCTCATTGGTTACTTTGTTAAGTGATTAAGAAGTTAGACTTAGCTTCAACTTTATTGAAGATAAACCTAAATTACTCACTTCATTGCATCTTGATCTTCTTTAATATTTTAAATGTTAAAATATTTTCTTACATCTAACTTTTTTTGGCAATTTAAAGAGGGTTTTGAGAGGCATCCCACATCCTTGTACAATAGCTCCAACAGGAACGCAACTTAGGACAACAAAACGAGGGTTTTGAAAGGCATCCCTCAAACTTATACAACCACTCCAACAGGAGTAAAGAAGCAACCCGATCGCCGTACTTAAAGATTTAACAATTCCTTGTACCAGTAAAACTAACAACCAAACAAACAAGAGCAACAAATATTTTCAAAGAAATTCAAATAAACAATCTTGCTCAAACCAAACAACAAATTGGAACCAACTCCCGCAACGCAAACCGAAATCTAGCTAAACCACTTCAAAGCATAGAAGGTCACTGTAACTCTTTCGAGAACCACCCAGAATGTCAAACTATAAGCCCACACACCGACAACTCCACCCAAGCAAGATCTGGAGAAAGATGCTCAACATCCATAAACACCACCAAACTAGCCGAGCACCCGAAACCTTGACTCGATGCCAGCCAAGGAAAGTAGCCAGCAACTACTACAACAAAAACATCCCGGAATCACCCTCAACAGGTTTAGGTCAACATTTGACTCTATCCCCCTTAAGAACCCCGACTAGATATACAGTGGCAAACCGTAGCCAAAAGAGATGTAGAGTCGACTGACCAAGACCCTAACTGACAACCAACCCAAGCGGATTCGACACTTACCAAACCAAAATGCATGTCCAAAGCCAAACAAGGGACCACCAACCAGAACACTTCACACCACAACAAAAGCTCCAAATCACCCCTACAAGCTGGACCGACATATAGCTCTATCCCCCTCAAGGACATCAACCAGATCTACAATGGCTTACCGAGCACTCAACAAACTAGAAATACCCCTTGGCCAACAAAAGACACCGTCCATCATCGAAATAGAGCATACAAACCAAAAGGAACAACCATATCTAAACAAGGGAAGACAAGGGACCTCTCGCTCAGAAGGATCAGAATGGCAGGGCCAGAACGCCGAAATAGAGCATACAAACCAAAAGGAACAACCATATCCAAACAGGGGAAGACAAGGGACCTCTTGCTCAGAAGGATCAGAATGACAGGGCCGGAGCGGGAGCCCCCTACATCTCACTTTTTTAATCTCTTGAACATAAAGGATATATTTCCTTTAAACTTTTAAAAATATAAAAACATTTGTGTGATTTTATTCTCTTTAGCTTCTTAAAAGTAAAATTCCTTTAACCCAAAAAATAATTTATTCTATTTTATTTTTTGTTTGAAAAGCAAAATAAAATAAGTATCTTCTTTAGTTAGGTTAAAAAACTTTATTTATTCTATTTGCATTATATTTTTTTTCCCGATTTAACTTAGATATAGAGCAAAATAAAAAAATATCTCTTTAGTGATTAAAACAATTTATTTATTCTATTTATATTATAATAATAATTATTTTCGATTCAATTTAGATATAGAGAGGCACAAAGCTTTAGTGCTTTTTTTTCAGATGGTTATATGGGATTGAAACAATCCCACTTGTATTACATCATCACTACCGGATAATATTACAACAATTTGAATATTATCCCATGTATCATTTAATAAGATTAAAACCTTGGTCTCCTTAAATGTTGAAAGATCTAATCAGTTAAACTAATGTCATTTAATCACAAAGCCTTAATACTAATAATAACTAAAACATAAATTAAAACCTCATCTTTGACTAAATCTCTCATCTCCATCCTTTAAAGTAATCTCTATGCATTTAAAAATTATGTGTCAAATCTTATGGTAGTAAAATATTTTTTTAATATTGTGATGCTATAGATCATAGAGATAATCCTAATGGAAGATGAATGTTCTTTACCCAAAATAACCATACTCTTATTACGAGTGTTCTTAATATTGTGATGCTATAAATCATAAAGACAATACTAATAAAGAATGGATGTTCTTTACCCAATATAACCATACTCTTATGGGGACTTCCCTAGGAAGTTCTTCTCCTCTTCCCTACGGCCCATATTTGGCCCTATCCCAGATCCCTGGCCCTATCTTCGATCTTTGGCACATCTTTTGCCCTTCTTCCTTGACTAGTAGGTGTTGCAGACGATCTCCTTGGGGTGGGAGGTCACTATTCTTTTTGTCTGCCCCTTTCCTTGCTATTTGGTGGGTTTTATTTTGATGCCTGTGATCTAGGATGTCCCTAGGTCTTATTCCATTTCCCTAGCACTCCTTTTGCCCTCCTCCTTGGCTGGATGGTGTTGCAGATGATCTCCTTGGGTTGGGAGATCTCTTATTCTCTTATTTACCACTTTTCCATGCATTCTGGTAGGGCTTTCCTTGTGGTGCCTGTGAACTGGTATGTCCTTGGCTTTTTCTAGAATGTTCTTGGTTTTTCCTGGGTCCTCCTTTGGGTTTTCTGAGTTCTTTCAGAAACCCTTTCTCTTTTTCTTGCAAGGTCCTATTTGGTGCTAAGGATCAAAGGTTCTTCTGGTGTAGTGCATTGTGGCTGGGGTTTTTTGGCTTCATGAGCAACTCTTCACAGTATCTTTTGGCTTGGATGGGACCTTGTGCTTATTCTTGTGGTGTTGCTCTTTGGGTTTCTAGTTGCAGGTTTCATGGTGGGTTCTCAACTTTTCGTGGCTTGGGGGAGGCCTCTGTGCTGATTGCTACTGTGTTCCTATGGGTCATCCTCTTCTAGATCCCTAAAGTTGCTCGTAGGTGGCGTTGGTGGTTGTTGTGGAGCTCTTCCTATTTTTTTCCTAGCCTTTGGTGGGGCCCTGCGCTTTTAGGTGGTAGCTCATGCTTCACAACTCCTCTATTGAGGTTTCCTAGGGCCTCCCCACATTTTCCCTTGGCTCATGTTTTTGCATTGTTGTTTCCTCTGTCTCCCTTGGCTGCTGAGTAGTTTTCTTTGCTGCAACGAGATTTCATGGCCTCTGGAGTCCCTTGGTTGTTGTTCCACTTGCAGGCCTGTTTGGGATGCTGATCCTTGTTGTTGCATTCTTCGAACGCGTCCCAATGCATCCTCAGACGGGAATTTTTTGTGTTTCCTACTCTAGTTTCAAATTTGAATTTTCAAATTATTGTATTGGGCGAAATTGCCCTGTTTCAAATATTTTTGGGCAGGTTTGCCCTTTTTCATTTCTTCCTTGCATGTGTTGTTTGGGCAGTCTTTCTGCACATGTTTTTTGAGTGTTCTAGGCAGGGTGGCGCTGTCCCAGACTTCATTGTAAAATTAAAAAATAAAAAATAAATTTAAATCTATCCTTTAAGGCTATCCTTTAGCCTATCTTGAAAGGATGTCCTTAAGCCTATCCTGAAAGGCTTTCCTTATGTATTTCCTCTGGATTTTGGTGTCCTTTCCTTTGGCCTTCCTTTGGCATTTTTTTAGTCTTATGACTTGTTGTAATCAGGTTTTGGGATCCTTGATAAAAACCTATTTTAATTTAATTTAACTTATCAAAAAATATATATAAACATCTTTCTTATTTTCCCAAAAAATGTACATTTATGCTATCTACTATGTTTTGGGAGTTTGCTTCAAATAAACAAACAATTCATCTTCTTCTTTTATTTTTATTATTATTATTTTAATATAGGAAATTGGTGATAAGTGGATGAGCTGAGTTGGTTAATGTGGAATAATAACCTACACAACCACAAACAATGATCCAGGTTTCAATCACTAAAAAAGCGAAGGTTCAAGGTTCAAATCTCGTTCCAATTACTAAAAAAGTGAAGGTTCAAGGTTCTAATCTTGGGTCTTGTTGGATTCAACGCTTATCTCTTTTTTGGTGTTTTCAGTGGTGTAAAAGATTTAAAATGATCGTAACACGGTGATTATAAGAGCGAACTGCGATAAAATCTGTGTGGCCGCTTCCAAGGCCAATAACTCAAAATCTGTAATGACCATAAAAAGCCGAACAACCTACTCGAATTTGTAGCCGAACAACCTACCCAAATTCGTGGCCACTACCGATTCCACCATGTAAAATAAAAAATATATATACAAAATGGATAATGTATCTTAGTTTTTTTTATTATTTTTAATATAAGGAATTACTAATGTTTCTTCATTTTCTATTAGCAAATAGAGTTCAACTCCTTGGAACTGCTATTATAATCCCTACCTCTTCTTAGTAAAGGGAAATGAGAAGATCCTTGATGGTTTGGGATTAAAACCCCTGTCATCCGGTTGGCAAGAATTCAGTGGAGTTAAAACGAACACGACTTGAGATTGGAACCATCGTTATCGTCATCAGGCTAACGAACATTCAGCGAACTGCCGTCGTAGGACTCATAAGCACTCAAAAAAAATAGAAACGATTTACTACCTTTGCCTCTGAGCACTCAAAAAAATAGGAACGGTCTACTACTTTGACTCATAAGCAAGACTAACACTCAAAATTTAATTAGGGTATCTTTTTGGTGAACGTCCCGAACATACCATCCACCCACCTTAAGTTAAAATTTTATTCACCGTTTGGAGTTTGCATGTTTAGTTTGCACTTTAAATTCTATTTTTAGAATAATTTTCTGTTACTGAGAAGTTTAAAAAATTTTCTTCGCGTCGCCATACGACGATGCGACGAAGGCAGTGTCGGTAAAACCCCTCTCCCTGAGATGAAATTCTGTGGACTAAAAGGCCTGTGAATTCTTCTGAAACTGTTCATGAGAATCTTGCAGAGAAATTCAATTTCCCATTCCAAACTCCTCCCTTGAGAAGCAAATATCTGTGATCACTTGCACAATGTCACCGTAACACGAAAGCTTTTCTTTTCCTTTTAATTTGAATCGCAGAGCAATGTCTTCAATCATTCGTCGGGCTTCTAAAATTACATGTCTGTATATAAAAACCAGTGGAATATCCCTCAACACCAGCTTGACTCTCAGAGGATTCCATGTCAGTGAATATTTGAAAAACACAGCTCTTGCAGACAGCAAGTTTTATGGCTCCAGTGGAGCATTGGCAGGGGGAATAGGCGGCACAATGTTTAGCAGCAGCAGCAGGAGCAGTTTTGTTACGTTTTCGACCACCAGCACGGCCGTGGACAGCGTGGATTGGAACAAAAAGTGGGGCGTGGATAGCTGCGAAGATTCGAGTGTGGAGGCAGAGTATAGGGAGCGGGGAACTTATATTAGCGTGAAGGCCTACTTGCTGGGCACGAGGTTTGCCCTTGTCTTCCATCTTCTGACATTGTTTTGAGGAAATTTATTTTAGGGTTTTCTCTGCTAATTCTTTTACATTTGCAGCGTGGATTTGAAAGGTTTGCAAACGGAGCCTTTGTTCGACGTGGTTCCTCCCAATTCTCGGAGTGCTAATAATGTCATACTGAGATGCACGTCCAATGTGCCCGACTACGCTACTTCGACCATGACAAAAATCGTAAGTGGACGGTTTTCGACAGGTGCATCTCATGAATATGTCAATATTATATCATCAATAAATCTTGAATTGATAGAATAGCAATGATGTTGGGTTAATTCCTATTTCCCTCTTTCAACCTTAAGCAATTTCTTCTTTGTTTAAAGGAAATTAAGGAACCTAAATGTAGGGTTAGCTATTTAGTTGGCAAATTAACATTATATTTTTAATAGCTTAGGATCATAAACATCGTTGGCATATACAAATAAACAATTGAGAATCAATACAAAAAATAAAAGTTTACATTATCTCACTTTCTTCTTTAGAAATTTGAAAAGACAATTTCTTGTTTACAATGGAAAAAATCAATGAACTAAACGATGATTAGTTTTTGTTCTTTAGAGACCAGGATAAAACTAGAGTTACAAACATCATTAATTTAAGAAAAAAATAATCTTAAAAAATAGAAAACAGACATGAAACTTCATAAACAATTTCATTAGAGAAAATTATAGTTCATTGATTACTTTGTTAAGTGATTAAGAAGTTAGACTTAGCTTAACTTTATTGAAGATAAACCTAAATTACTCACTTTATTGCATCTTGATCTTCTTTAATCTTTCAAATGTAAAAATATTTTCTTACATCTCACTTTTTTTTGGTAATTTAAAGAGGGTTTTGAGAGGCATCCCACATCCTTGTACAACAACTCCAGCAGAAACGCAACTTAGGACAACGAAACGAGGGTTTTGAAAGGCATCCCTCAACCTTATACAACCACTCCAATAGGAGTAAAGAAGCAACACGATCGTCGTACTTAAAAATTTAACAATTCCTTATACCAGTAAAACTAACAACCAAACAAACAAGAGCAACAAATATTTTCAAAGAAATTCAAATAAATAATCCTGCTCAGACCAAACAACAAATTGGAACCAACTCCCGCAACGCAAACCGAAATCTAGCTAAACCACTTCAAAGCATAGAAGGTCACTGTAACTCTTCCAAGAACCACCCAAAATGTCAAACTACAAGCCCACACATCGACAACTCCACCCAAGCAAGATCTGGAGAAAGATGCTCAACATCCACAAACACCACCAAACTGCTCGAGCACCCGAAACCTTGACTCGGTGTCAGCCAAGGAAAGCAACCAACAACTACTGCAACAACAACACCCCGAAATCACCCCCAACGGGTTTGGGTCAACATTTGGCTCTATCCCCTTTAAGAACCCCGACCAGATATACAGTGGCAAACCGTAGCCAAAAGAGATGTAGAGTCGACTGACCAAGACCCCAACTGACAACCAACCCAAGCGGATTCGACACTCACCAAACCAAAATGCATGTCCAAAGCCAAACAGGGGACCACCAACTAGAACACTCCACACCACAACAAAAGCTCCAAATCACCCCTGCAAGCTGGACCGACATATAACTCTATCCCCCTCAGGGACCTCAACCGGATCTACAATGGCTTACCGAGCACTCAATAAATCTGGAACGAACTAGAAATACCCCTTGGCCAACAAAAAACATCGTCCATCGCCGAAATAGAGCATACAAACCAAAAGGAACAACCATATCTAAACAGGGGAAGACAAGGGACCTCCCGCTTAGAAGGATCAAAGCAACAGGGCCGGAGCGGGAGCCCCCTACATCTCACTTTTTTAATCTCTTGAACATAAAAGATATATTTTCTTTAAACTTTTGAAAATATAGAAACATTGGTGTGATTTTATTCTCTTTAGCTTCTTAAAAGTAAAATTCCTTTAACCCAAAAAATAATTTATTCTATTTTATTTTTTGTTTGAAAAGCAAAATAAAAAAAATATCTCTTTAGTTAGGTTAAAAAACTTTATTTATTCTATTTGTATTATTTTTTTTTTCCGATTTAACTTAGATATAGAGCAAAATAAAAAAAATATCTTTTTAGTGATTAAAACAATTTATTTATTCTATTTATATTATAATTATTATTATTTTCGATTCAATTTAGATATAGAGAGGCACAAAGCTTTAGTGTTTTTTTTTCAAATGGTTATATGGGATTGAAACAATCCCATTTGTATTACATCATCACTACCGAATAATATTACAACAATTTGAATATTATCCCATGTATCATTTAATAAGATTAAAACCTTGGTCTCCTTAAATGTTGAAAGATCTAATCAGTTAAACTAATGCCATTTAATCACAAAGCCTTAATATTAATAATAACTAAAACATAAATTAAAACCTCATCTTTGAGTAAATCTCTCATCTTCGTCCTTTAAAGTAATCTCTATGCATTTAAAAATTATGTGTCAAATATTATGGTAGTAAAATATTTTTTTAATATCGTGATGCTATAGATCATAGAGATAATCCTAATGGAATATGAATGTTCTTTACCCAAAATAACCATACTCTTATTACGAGTGTTCTTAATATTGTGATGCTATAAATCATAAAGACAATCCTAATAAAAAATGGATGTTATTTACCCAATATAACCATACTCTTATTTGAAACTGTAGTATACAACCATACAACTTGTTACCAAATCATATATAAACCTCTTTCAGGTATGGGCTACAGGGGACTTCCCTGGGAAGTTCTTCTCCTCTTCCCTGCAACCCATATTTGGTCCTATCCTGGATCTTTGGCACATCTTTTGCCCTTTTTCCTTGACTAGTAGGTGTTGTAGACGATCTCCTTGGGGTGGGAGGTCACTATTCTTTTTGTCTGCCCCTTTCCTTGCTGTTTGGTGGGTTTTATTTTGATGCCTGTGATCTGGGATGTTCCTGGGTCTTGTTCCAGTTCCCTGGCACTCCTTTTGCCTTCCTCCTTGGCTGGATGGTGTTGCAGATGATCTCCTTGGGTTGGGAGATCCCTTATTCTCTTATTTACCCCTTTCTATGCCTTCTGGTAGGGCTTTCCTTGTGGTGCCTGTGAACTGGTATGTCCCTGGATTTTTCTAAGATGTTCCTGGTTTTTCCTAGGTCCTCCTTTGGGTTTTCTGAGTTCTTTCAGAAACCCTTTCCCTTTTTTCTTGCAAGGTCCTATTTGGTGCTAAGGATCAAAGGTTCTTCTGGTGTAGTGCATTGTGGTTGGGGTTTTTGGCTTCATGAGCAACTCTTCACAGTATCTTTTGGCTTGGATGGGACCTTATGCTTATTCCTGTGGTGTTGCTCTTTGGGTTTCTAGTTGTAGGTTTGATGGTGGGTTCTCAACTTTTCGTGGCTTGGGAGAGGCCTCTGTGCTGATTGCTACTGTGTTCCTATGGGTCATCCTCTTCTAGATCCCTAAAGTTGCTCGTTGGTGGAGTTGGTGGTTGTTGTGGAGCTCTTGCTATTTTTTTTCTTGACCTTTGGTGGGGCCTTGCGCTTTTAGGTGGTAGCTCATGCTTCACAACTCCTCTATTGAGGTTTCCTTGGGCCTCCCTATATTTTCCCTTGGCCCATGTTTTTGCATTGTTGTTTCCTTTGTCTCCCTTGGTTGCTGAGTAGTTTTCCTTGCTGCAATGAGATTTCATGGCCTTTGGAGTCCCTTGGTTGTTGTTCCACTTGCAAGCCTGTTCGAGATGCTGATCCTTGTTGTTGCATCCTTCAAACGCGTCCCTATGCATCCTTAGGCGGGAATTTTTTGTGTTTCCCGCTCTAGTTTCAAATTTGAATTTTCAAATTATTGTATTGGGCGGGATTGCCCTGTTTCAAATATTTTTGGGCGGGTTTGCCCTTTTTCATTTCTTCCTTGCACGTGTTGTTTGAGCGGTCTTTCTGCACGTGTTTTTTGGGTGTTCTGGGCAGGGTGGCGTTGTCCCAGACTTCATTGTAAAATTAAAAAAAAAAAAAAATTTAAATCTATCCTTTAAAGCTATCCTTTAGCCTATCTTGAAAGGATGTCCTTAAGCCTATCCTGAAAGGCTTTCCTTATGTATTTCCTTTGGATTTTAGTGTCCTTTCCTTTGGCCTTTCTCTGATCTTTTTTTTTTTTTTTTGAAAAAAATGAAAAAACTTGTATTAACACAAAAGACAGTTACAAGAGGGAGAGAGGGCATCCCAACCAAGCGCAAAGAGACCAGAAGTACAAAGGGCGCGAAAACGCGACATGTCGCGAAATCGCGACACAAAACCAAACAACCGCCGCGCCACAACACCCAGTCGCGATAACGCGACAAGTCGCGAAATCGCGACATGTCGCGATATCGCGACAAAAAGCGCCGGAACCACAACACCCGAAAAAGGTCGCGAAATCGCTACAGCACAGCACCAAATCACCCAAACGCCAAAAGTGTCACGAAATCGCGATGAGAAAGCCTTAAAGCATCTGCTCCCCGAAGCGTTGCGAAATCGCGACGAGGACCCCTTTGATCGACAACTTTGAGAAAGTGTCGCGACATCGCGACGACTTTTCCTTGGAGCCCCACTTGGCCGGAAGTGTAGCGAAATCGCGACAAGAAAACCAATGGGCGCCCCATCCAGTAAAAGTGTCGCGAAATCGCGACATGTTCAGTCCCGAGGTGCCCATTACCAAAACAAGTCGCGATATCGCGATGTTTTTCCTGCAAGTAGTTTTTCTCCAAAACTGTAGCGAAATCGCTACAGGTTTGCCCCTGTGCTTCCTTTCCATAAACATGTCGCGAAATCGCGACAGGTTATCCATTGGGAGGCTTTTCTCAAAAAGGTCGCGATAACGCGTCGGTTTTTCCCCCTTAACTAAATTTTGCTCAACACATCTCAAAATCGCAACAAGGATGCCCCTATGAGTCCCTTCCTCAAAAAAGGCACGAAATCGCGACGGATTTTCCTTAGAGTAGCTTTTCACACGATTGTCGCGATATCGCGACGGTTTTTCCCTTTCATGCGGTTTTCCTCAAAGCGTCGCGATATCGCAACACTTTTCCTCCAACGAAGAAACCTACCAAAAGGTCGCGACAGCGCGACACCTTCTCATCAACGACCACGACGACGCAACATGTTGCGAAATCGCTACAATAATCCTCCCAAGGCCACAGCAACCCGAAGGGTAGCGAAATCGCTACAGTTTTCCAGGATAGGTCGCGACAGAGCAACAAGTCGCGACAGAGCAACATGTCGCGACAGAGCGACATGTCGCGACAGAGCAACATGTCGCGACAGAGCAACATGTCGCGAAATCGCGACAGAAAACCAAACAGGGTCACGACGACGCAATATGTCGCGATATCGCGACAGAAACAAACCTTAGTCATTTTTGAGCTCATGGATGTAGAGATCGTTCCAGGCCACTCCGAATCTCTTCATCTATCATAGGCATATCACTGTGCAGCTGGACACCTACCTCTTTCTCAGCACCCATCTTCGCAAGGAAGTCAGCTACCGTGTTCAGATTTCTACTCACATACACAGGGATGACATCATCTAACTCCCTCCATAACTCCTTGATTTGAGATATCAACATCCGCAGTCTCCAGGCTTTTAAAGAGAAATTCCGCAAGCAATCTAGAGCGCCGATCAGGACTTGAGAATCAGATTCAAGAATTATCCTCCGGTGACCCTGCTTAACAGCCCAGATAGACGCGGACTTAATGGCCAAGGCTTCGGCTTCATTGTTCGTGGCTCTGCCCAATCCCTGCAATTCCCGAGTAAAGAACCGCACTCGAGTGATCCCGACAAACAACACCAATTCCTGCGTTGCCCGGGTTGCCTTTTGCAGCCCCATCAGTATTGATCTTGATCCAACCTTCGGGGGAGGTTTCCAAGCATGATCTATCTTGCCTCTCAAGACCCTCAACCCCCTCTTCAGGATGCCCAAGAGTAGCCTGATTCTTTTCATTGGCAAAAGTAGCAACAGTTTCTGTGACTTTGCTCCAGATGACCTGCCAAACACCGTCAATCGAGGAGAAAGTGTTTCTAAAGATCCGGGCGTTTCTCTCCAACCAAACTTGCCACCAAATGAAGAGAAAGCCTAACTGCCAGCCAGTTCGGAGAGCTATGGAATTGAACTCGCCCCTTTTCCATTTTTCCCAAATATTGGTACGATTGAAAACACCATTAGCCTCGGAGTTTAAATTGCAAGAACCAGCGTTCCCAAATCGATGAGTAAAAGGACACTCAAAAAACAAATGGTCTGCAGGTTTCCTCATGATGGAGGCATAAAGCACATTGAGAGGGGCCATTGAAACCCCTACGTCTGAGATTGTCAAAGGTGAGAAGACCATTATGCATAAGTTGCCAAGCGAAGAAGTTCACTTTCGGCCAACCCTTTGAATGCCAAATCCTTTTCCAATGCTGAACCGGAAAAGAGTGTGGGGGAGGCTCAGGGAGGATCTCTTCATATCCAGCCTTAACTGAGTAGACCCCAAGGCTTCCATAGCCCCAGGCTAATTCATCATCCTCATCCTTCCCCGTGAGGAACCTTTCTGACAATATTTTTTGCAGGATAGGCACCAACTCCGGAGAGACAGTAGTTGGCCACTCCTCCCATCGCTTAAACTTTTTAAAAGTATACCCCCCAAATGATCGGTAAGAAGATACTTATCAATAAGGATCCAACCCCTGGGCTTCTAAGGCGGTCATGATAGGTTGTAGCTCGGGGAACATAACAATAATGGGCGGATGCTGGTCCCAAGAGTCTGTCCAGAAGCGAGCCTTGTCTCCTTTCCCCACTTTCCAGAATAATTGATCTTTGATAATCTGGGACCCAAGCTTGAGAGTCTGCCACACTAAAGAACCAGGACCTTCCAAGGGAAAGCGACCCACCTCATTGGGATGGACATGCCCCAAATATTTACTGGAAAGAATTCTGGTCGAAGAGAGAGGATGGTCGAGAAACCCACCGCCAATACAGTTTTCTAGCCAAAGCCCTGTTATTAAGCATAGAGCATCTCAAGCCCAGCCCTCCTTTATCCTTAGGCTGGGTAACTTTGTCCCACCCAACCAAGGCCCATTTTTTCTTCCCTTTTGCGCCTTCCCATAAAAATCTTCTAGCCATTTTGTCCAACTCTTTCCAGATGGTATGAGGGGCAGTCAGTATTGAGAATTTATAGATCGGCAAAGCCTGAATAACTGATTTCAAAAAGGTTAATCTACCCCCGTAGCTTAGCCATTTATGGGCCCAATGATTCATTCTGTCTTTGATGCCTGCTAACAGGTTCTTCCAAATATCAACATTTAACTTTTTGAAATGAAGGGGAACCCCCAGGTAAACAATTGGAAGAGAGGTCCTTGTGAAGCCCAGGATGTCAATAACACGCTCCTGAAGCCGTTGGTCGAGATTGAAAAAGACCACTTTGGACTTCCTGTCATTAAGAACCTGGTTTGAAGCCCTTAGGTAGACATTCAAAGTATCTCTGATTCCTCTAGCTTCCCGAAGAGTGGCCGCACCAACCAAACCCGTATCATCCACAAATTGCAAGTGAGTCAGAGTTTCCTCCCCAACCTTGATACCAGAAAGCCGACCTTGTTGCCTTCTCCGCAAAAACAGTCTTCCCAAACCTTCAGCCAAGAGAAGGAAGAGATAGGGAGAACAAGGGTCTCCCTGGCGGAGCCCACGGGAGGCACCGAAAGGAAGCGAGGGAAGGCCCTTAATGAGAACAGAAAAAGAGGGAGAAGAAACACAACTCATAACCCATGCAATCCATTCTTGAGAAAAGCCAAAGGCAGCCAGCATTTTCGACAAGAAGCACCACTCCACCCGGTCATAAGCCTTGGACATATCCAGTTTAATGAACATGCCTTTGTTGCCCGAAGTTTGCATTGAATGGATGGCCTCCCGGGCCAAAATCACCCCATCCAATATTTGTCTTCCCTCAACAAAGCCCCCTGCTCGGGAGAAATGATGCTATGAAGAAGGGGTTTAAGCCTCTCAGCCATTATCTTAGAGATGATTTTGTAAATCACATTGCATAAAGCAATAGGCCTGAAATCAGAGATATGAGTCCCCGCTTCCCCTTTCGGAATTAAAGCAATGAAGGTGTGATTGATCGCCCTGAGCATTCTTCGATTGGATCCGGATTCCTCGATGAATGACCGTAACATCCTCCTCCAAGGTATCCCGAAAGCCTCGAAAAAATTCAATAGGAAAGCCATCCGGACCAGGAGATTTTCCAAGTACTCATACCAAAGACCACATTTCTCAGTTCATCCCTTTCAATGGGTCTAAGCAGGGGTCTGATTGTCCTCTTCAGAGATAATAGGAGGAATAACATTAAGAACTTCGTTCTGAGCCTCAATATCTTGCTGCATACTTTCCTTAAAAAGTTTAGAAAAGTAATCGATAGCATGGGAGTGCATACCAGGAATAGTATCGAAGACATTTCCCTGTTCATCTTTGAGAACTTCCATATTGTTCATCTGTCTCCTAGCACAAGCCGACCGATGAAAAAATTTGGTATTTCGTCCCCTTCTAATAACCAAGTATTTCTAGCCCTCTGTTTCCAGTATAACTCCTCTTGGTTGTCAATGTCCTCAACCGCTTTACGCAGTTCGTCATCTTCGATTTGAGTTGCTCGATAATTGACCCTTCCCTAAAAAGTTTCTGAACCTCCTCCCATCTAGCCACCAAGGGAGCCCTTTGGGACTGGAAATCCGACTTATTACCTTTCCTCCACTGTTTCAATTGAAATTTGACAAATTGAAGCTGTTTATGAAATTTGAACATTGCTGTCCCAAAAGGTGGACGGCCTTCTATCCACCATTGAGAAATTTTTTGTCGAAGGTCCTCCTTTTGTAACCAAAAATTCTCAAATTTAAAAGGCCTATAGTTCTGTCCTCTCGAAGTCCCTCCCTCAAGCAAGATGGGAAAATGATCCGAAATAGGGCCCTCCAAAATCTGGAACTTAAAAGTCCATTTAACAAAAGCCTCCTCCGAGACCAAAAAGCGATCTAACTTGACCTTCCTCGCTATGTGGCTCCTTTCTCTTGTTTGTCCAAGTGAAAAAAACACTAGGGCCTTGAACGTCCACTAGATTAAAGGCTCGAATTTGGGCAATCAGAAGCCGATCCCCTGGGTCCAAAGTAGGGGAGCCACCTTCCTGGTCCCGGACAGATAATTTTGCATTAAAATCCCCTGCAATAATCCAGTCATAACACTCCCTGTTTGCTCTCATATTGTGAACAACGTCCCATTGGAGCCTCTGGCCTGCAAAATCTTGGGCCCCATAAAAGTTGGTTATAAGGATCAGCTCAGAATTGAAGTTATTTTTGAAAAGAGAAGAGAGAACACCCCTACAAGCTACATGTTCTAAAGCAGTCCAGACCAGAGGGTTCCAAAGGGTAACAATTCCCCCTGAAGCTCCTTGGGCAGCCACGTCCATATACCCAGCTCCCCGCCAGATTTTAGTAGCGGTTTTACTCATAATATCTAAAGACATTTTGGTCTCCTGAAGAAGCAAAAAATCTGTTTTTCGGTTTTCTAAGAGTCTTTGAACAGCAGATTGATGGGTTCTACTGTTTAAACCCCTAATATTCCAAGATTGAATAATCATTGAAAACCTTGTGAGCAGTAAGAATCAATGGACCTCACCAATCCTTCATTGATTAACTTATCTCCTTGGGCTATTAGTAATTCCTTATTGGATTTTCTTCCCGCTCCTTGAGAGTTATTGTTTCTTGATCTCTTTTCCACCTGGGAAATCCCTAAAGCAGGCCTCTCTCTGTTTTTCTCTGCATTTCCCATGGTAACATCTTTTATAGCCGACTGAGTTGGGGAGTGTATAACCAAGGCCCCTGGATTCTCTGACTGCAGGTACTCAGCTGGCACAGTCACCTGTTCTACTACGGGAGTGAAGGAGGGAGAAACAAGAGGTGGAGTGTTGACATTCTCACCATTCCCAACCACTCCTTCCATAGATTGGTCCTCCAGATCCACTAATGACTTGAAAATTTCATACCGATTGTTTGGCTTGAGTTGTACCTGCTCCTTGCCATTTTTCTTTTTGTTTCTCTTTCGTTTCACCTGTTCAAAGCCATCCTGTTGAGCATCAGGACCTGGAGAATTGCTAGAGGGTTCATTGACCGGGCTAGGCTTACCCTCTCTAGGGCGGTTTGCCATTCCACTCGGAGCCTCCGTTTTTGTGCTCACTACGTTTGGGCAGAACCTTGCCAAATGTCCATGCTTATGGCATACTCGGCACCTGAAAGGTAGGGCCTCATAGTCTAACTGCTGGATCCAGGGTACTCCTGCTAGCTCAAGTTCCACCTCAGCTGGTAGAGGCTGACTAATGTCCATTTCTACACATATTCTAGCAAAGACAACAGAATTGCCCTCTATGGTATCTTTGGAGACTCCCCGAAATCTGCCTAGGGAATTACCTATTAATTCCAAAACCCGCTCACCCCAAAACTCCATCGGGAGAGCGTACGCACGGATCCGGACCGGGACAGCCGTGGGTTCGATGCGGGGTCGAAACCCACTCTCCAGGGTTGGACAAATAACCCTGCTGGTCCATGGTTTCTCTTCTCTGATTCAAATGCTCTGTTTCTATCTGCTAAAGAAGAGAAACTTATGATGAAATACCCATTGCTTATAGGCCATAGAGAGTACTCACCGTGTGGCTCCCAGTTCTGACGAACCCAGGTGTGCAGAAAATTCAATGTGGGCCGGATGCCCATGAATTTGCAGATCAAGTCGTGATTAGCTCGGTAGACGATTGTATCTTCGACCAACATTGGTTCTATTACAATCTTAGGCCTGGAGGAAGATTGTGGGAGACAACCATTAACGCGGTGAGCATGTGGGCCATTGGCAACAGTCTTGAGTATCGATTGAAAAGCATTCCGCTGAGCTCCGTCCGTGGAAGGCGAGGGAAAATCTTTCAGTTTCTCAGCATATGAGGTCTTTCTCCCAGCAAGAGAAACAGGAGGAGACCCCATCGGGCCCTCCCGGAACCACTACAGAACCTTCAGGCGAAAGCAGAAACAACCCCCCAAAGCCCTAGGCAAGATCTTCGGGCCAGAGTCCCTCGAGCAGCACCAGGCGCCGTCACAGAAAATTTCCCGCCAAAAGCCAAATCGCCAGAGCCCACCCGCAGCAAAAAATATGATCTTCTCTGATCTTTTTTTAGTCTTATGACTTGTTGTAATTAGGTTTTGGGATCCTTGTTAAAAACCCATTTTAATTTAATTTAACTTATAAAAAAAAATATATAAACATCTTTCTCATTTGCCCAAAAAATGTACATTTATGCTATCTACTATGTTTTGGAAGTTTGCTTCAAATAAACAAACAATTCATCTTCTTCTTTTATTTTTATTATTATTATTTTAATATAGGAAATTGGTGATGAGTGGATCAACTGAGTTGGTTAATGTGGAATAATAACCTACACAACCACAAACAGCGATCCAGGTTTCAATCACTAAAAAAGCGAAGGTTCAAGGTTCAAATCTCGTTCCAATCACTAAAAAAACGAAGGTTCAAAGTTCAAATCTTGGGTCTTATTGGATTGAACGCTTGTCTCTTTTTTGGTGTTTTCAACGGTGTAAAAGGTTTAAAATGATAGTGACACGGTGATTATAAGGACGGACTGCGAGATGATCTGCGGCTTCCAAGGCCATAACTCAAAATACTGTAATGACCATAAAAAACCGAACAACCTACCCGAATTTGTAGCCGAACAACCTACCCAAATTCGTGGCCACTACCGATTCCACCATGTAAAATAAAAAAAATATATACAAAATGGATAATGTATCTTATTTTTATTTTTTTTAATATAAGGAATTACTAATGTTTCTTCATTTTCTATTAGCAAATAGAGTTCAACTCCTTGAAATGCTATTATAATCCCTACCTCTTCTTAGTAAAGGGAAATGAATCCTTGATGGTTTGGGATTGGAACCCTTATCATCCTATCGACGAGAATTCAGTGGAGTTAAAACGAACATGGTTTGAGATTGGAATCGTTGTTATCATCATCAAGTTGACGGACATTCAACGAACTGCCGTCATCGGACTCATAAGCACTCAAAAAGTAGGAACGGTCTACTACCTTTACCTATAAGCACTCAAAAAAAAAATAGGAACCGTCCACTACCTTTGACTCATAAGCAAGACTAACACTCAAATTTTAATTAGGGTATCATTTGGTGAACGTCCCGAACTTACCATCCGCCCACCTTAAGTTAAAATATTATTCACCGTTTGGAGTTTGCACTTCAAATTATATTTTTAGAATAATTTTCTGGTATTGAGAAGTTTAAAATTTTTTCTTCGCGTCGCCATACGACGATGCGACGAAAGCAGTGTCGGTAAAACCCCTTTTCCCTGAGATGAAATTCTGTGGACTAAAAGGCCTGTGAATTCTTCTGAAACTGTTCATGAGAATCTTGCAGAGAAATTCAATTTCCAATTCCAAACTCCTCCCTTAAGAAGCAAATATCTGTGATCACTTGCGCAATGTCACCGTAACATGAAAGCTTTTCTTTTCCTTTTAATTTGAATCGCAGAGCAATGTCTTCAATCATTCGTCGGGCTTCTAAAATTACATGTCTGTATATAAAAACCAGTGGAATATCCCTCAACACCAGCTTGACTCTCAGAGGATTCCATGTCAGTGAATATTTGAAAAACACAGCTCTTGCAGACAGCAAGTTTATGGCTCCAGTGGAGCATTGGCAGGGGGAATAGGCGGCACAATGTTTAGCAGCAGCAGCAGGAGCAGTTTTGTTACGTTTTTTGACCACCAACACGGCCGTGGACAGCGTGGATTGGAACAAAAAATGGGGCGTGGATAGCTGCGAAGAGTCGAGCGTGGAGGCAGAGTATAGGGAGCAGGGAACTTATATTAGCGTGAAGGCCTACTTGCTGGGCACGAGGTTTGCCCTTGTCCTCCATCTTCTGACATTGTTTTGAGGAAATTTATTTTAGGGTTTTCTCTGCTAATTCTTTTACATTTGCAGCGTGGATTTGAAAGGTTTGCAAACGGAGCCTTTGTTCGACGTGGTTCCTCCCAATTCTCGGAGTGCTAATAATGTCATACTGAGATGCACGTCCAATGTGCCCGACTACGCTACTTCGACCATGACAAAAATCGTAAGTGGACGGTTTTCGACAGGTGCATATCATGAATATGTCAATATTATATCATCAATAAATCTTGAATTGATAGAATAGCAATGATGTTGGGTTATAACTATTTTCAGTCGGGTAAATTACTAATTTGGTAATACTTACCCCAGAGTCTTTGAATGCTTCAGAGGATGCATTAATATGCACGAGCTTATGCTATTGAGTTTAGCTCAATCTTATAAGCTAGGTTTCGGCCATACGAGCACGGTCTTTTAACAAGGGATGCATAAGGCCAACATGGCAAACGGAGGTTGAATCCAGGACATTGTCATGGCGATGGCTTACCTTGCTACCAGGCCCTCGCCTACAGACATTGTTGGCTTAGAGCAAATAGATACAAGTAAACAAAACTATGGTTCATATGAAACCTCAACTATAGTACTTCCTTCCCCCACCCCCTTAAGAATTTAAATTGCATCGGAACCCTTCACCATCTAAATGCTATTTGCACCTGAAATGGTCAAACAGATATTGGGGTAGGCGATCATCTATACTGTCTAGGAACTACATAATTTATTTTGCTGCTGCATGCTAGCATTTGGTCCATATAACTGTAGACTGTATAGGGTTGCTTGTGGTATTTTGCAAGTTGTTTTGGAATTATGACAAGAAGCAAACATCAATTTAGAGTTTTATGCTAGCATATTGTTCCTCAGAGAATAATTTTGTATATTTTCTCCGTGTTGTACTTGTACATTTTTTGGTTTTACATGCAATGATGTTTTCAAAAGAGTCGCTGATAGACAGGGACTTAGCTCCTAAAATTACTATGATTCATTCTTAACCTTGGGATTTGGGCCCCTTACATTTCTATTAACTCAGCATGATTGCCCAGGGCCAGGCCCCCTTTGTTCATTGTCTATAAAGAAAATACAAATATGTTACTTTGATGTAGGACTAACAATGGTATCTTTGGGAGATCCCACTTGTTCACTGAAGGTGGGTTTGACCAATGTAGTCCAAATAGAACCCCAGAATCCAATCCTTCGTCGATGGTTATCCATCTATTTTCTTTACACGACTTCCTCATCACATCCAAGATGAGTAGCACGCAAGCATTCAACATGCTGCCATACTCATTGAACATGTCTGGTGGCCCTCATCTTCTTCAGATTCGACTTTACCTTGGCCTCCAGGTGATCCAGTGCAGGGCCTCCAGAATGGGCAATCCAGAAGAGTTCGTTCCTTTCGGAGATGACAAACTACTTGAACGGCTACACTAGTGCCTTTTCAATGTGTTTTTAGATGAGTTATTGCACATCCTTCAAAATATGGAAAGGAAGCCCCACCCTTCTAAGATGTCCATCAATGGTGCCATTGGTGTCAAGCAGAATATTCTGGGGTTTCCAAAAGAGAGTTTCTCCATCTCAGGAATCGGTTCTGCTAGCACAATCATGGTGGGGGCACAGTCACCGATCAGGGCTTGCTCAACAAGATTGTTGAGGTGACTGTCCAAGGGCCTGCGGTGCAAAAATGAGAAACATCTATTCCCCACATTGTGAAAGCTGAAGATACATTGGGCAAGATATTTTCTTCTCTTCGGAGAGGTGAGTGCAAAGATGACTTGATAAGTAAGCTATCCCCCTTTCAGCTCTCTTTAGGAAGACTAACTTTCCTTGTTCAATGTCCACATTTGGCTAACTTGTTACATCATTGAACAATTCTGCTCAAGTTTTCAACCCCCTGTTAGCCGGCTTTCATGATAAATTCTATTGTTCTCTAGCATCTGGCACCTTGATCTCATTTAAGGGTCAAACGTCTGTCACTGGCAAGACCTTGGGCCCAACAAATCCCCATTTGTATTCCCATTCTTCATAGCCCCTCATTCCAATCTATTCCTTTTGGACTGAGAACTAGTAAGTAGCATGATTCGGGAACCAGGGCGAGGTCCTTTGCTCAGATAGATGGCATTAGGGGGAGTGGCAGTGACAATGGCAAGGACAGAGTGTAACAAACCCCAACTTAGGGTTTCCAAAAATAGTTTGAATTTATTTCATTTTATTTACTATTAATAGCAACTTCATTCATATTGCTAACTTAAGCATTCTGGATGGAATAGATTCACCCATGCAACTATTTGACAGCAATAATCATTATTCATACAATTGTTGAAAGCGCCTATCAACGCCTATATATATGCCACCATGCAGTCATATGCTCTGCTAAAACTATCATCAATGCTTAAGACCTAGGTTTATCCAACCATTAATGTATGTACCCAAATGATCCAAACCGTTAAGGAATCATCATGCAAGCTGAATAATATCTTTCATAACAATCTATGGGATATCCATGACAGTTTACTTCATGCTTTTAGTTCCACATACTAAGAATTACTTCCTTAAATGGCTGGATACAAGTATTCTCTTAGTTCCACATACTAAGAATTATTTCCTTAAATAGCTATTTACAAGTATTCTCATGATAATGTACCTTTCAGTAAATCCCCACTTTTATAGGTGCACCCATTGATTCAGGCACTCATCTCGTCAAGTACAAGGAAGATTCATGCATTCTATTCCCTCAAAAATAATAATCATGCTGAAGCAATAACCCAAGTGTTTTATGTGCAGCTGAATTAAAGCATACTATACATTTCATATACCAATGTGATAACAGGGCTTAAGCAAAACATTATATACAATCCATACCACTCCATTTTCAATGTACAACTATGATGCAGGAGCATCCATATGGGCACTCCATGCAAAAAAAAAAATTGGGGAACTTCATGCGAAGAGAAAAGCTTAACGTGTAGCTAGAAAAAGGATGGATAATAATGCTTAGCTGGCACTGACAATTTAACCATCATGCATAGCTAGCAAGTTATTGCTTTTTATGAGAAGCTAATATATAGTTGTCACTGACAGTTTAACCATTATGCATAGCTAGCAAGTCATTGTTTTTTATGCATATAAATAAGAAGTTAATGCAGAGCTTGAGGGAGCAGAGGAGAGCAGAGGAGCTCTGAAGAAATTGGCACTCCGTGCAGTGCTTGTAGGAGGTTTTCTATGTAAAACCTCAGAGGAAGAAATTGGCACACTGTGCAGTGCTTGCAGGAGGTTTGCTATGTAAAACCTCAGAGGAAGAAATTGACACTCTTGTAGTGCTTGCAGGAGGTTTGCCATGTAAAACCTCGAAGGAAGAAATTGATACTCTGTGTAGTGCTTGTAGGAGGTTTGCTATGTAAAACCTCAGAAGGAGATTGGTACTCTGAGGAGTGCTTGCAAATGTGTGGTGCTCTATGGAGAGCATTTGTGTAATGCTTGATGTGGCAGTTGAAATATAATAAAAACAGAATTTTGTGTTATGTTGCTATGTAATTTGTCCTTGCAGTTCATCTATTTGCAGATTAAAGTGGGTTCTTTATTTACTGTTTTTCTATGTGGTGGCATGAAGATGTTTGAGCAGCTAGGAGAGGCTGTTGTTTAATTGACCCGCTCTTGGCCGCTGCATCAAACTACATGCTTTCCAAGTATTCATTCTTAATGATATACTTTAACTAACCATTTTGGAACAGCAATAATGAATACTACATTTTATAACATAAGTACATCAATTGAATTTATGTACAGATTTCATCAAGTATGAGAAATATCCATCCATTCTATCTTCATTTTGGAAGGACAATCTGGTAAAGCAATAGATTGCAAACACAGCTTTATCGAATTACATAATATTTCATTGGTGAATTCGCAATTAGAATTCTATTCTTTCCTGAAAAAGATATACATCATTTGGAATACATCAACTGGTTTACATCAATAAGAATAAATACTGCATATAGTTTTCACATAGGTCATTTACTCCGTCTGGGTATCAATGATTGCAAGCACAACAATGCTAGTCAAACTGCTGCAGCTGCAAGGAGAGGGAGAGTATCATCGGAGCATTTAACTGCCAACCATAGAACCATAAGGTTCCCCCATCACAGCTCCCCTGTTTGGTATTGCCCGATCTTCCAAAGAAGGTGTAGATACATAACATCAACAGGGTTAAAGAGAGTACGTTGTGAAAATGCTATCCTATCTACTTGCAATCACATAAAACATGCAACATCTGATGATACACTATCTATATGAACATAATGATTACTGTAAATCATAGCTTTGGCCAAAACATTTTATGTACAGTCAACTTTTTTTGTACCCAGGGGTATATGCAATCACATCTATAATTGCTGGAAGCACCCCTCAGCGCCTATATATAAGCCAACATGCAATCATTCATACAATTGTTGAAAGCACCATCAATGGCTATATATACGCCAACATGCCTATCCCTTATGTTCACTCATGTAAAAGCCTGCAATGCATTCATATATGCATCCATCTTTGCCTACTCATCTCTTGGGTGGTAAATTCTGCCCCTCTATCCATGCATACAACATGAAAGAATTTGTTTCACTTGAATAAGACAGCATTGAATCAGACTTTAAGTGTGTATTACCTAGCCTCGTAAGAATGGTCTATGAGTTTGTCTTCATTTCCATTCAGTATACTACTCTTATATGTGTATAGTTTCTAAGTCACCTAAGCACCTTTAGGTTGAAATCATGTTTTCTCAGATCTTTTATGCAATATATGCCACATATGCAGAAGAGAACAGTTCATCATTAAGACAACAATCACACATTAACCCTGTTCTATGTGTATGCAAAGAAAGTGACAGGTCTTGATAGATAATGCATAAAATTCATCACTATGTTGCGTTCTTACAGCTTAGGACTGTTAGGACAGTTTCCCTTATACATGCTGCAGGTTTCCAGAATATGACAAATATACATCATGCTACCTTAAGGTCAAAGGAGACAACTGATGTTCCCATGTTGTATTTATGAGATGAAATAAACCTTTAGAACCGTGAGAATAGAGACAGCAGCATCTACAGGCCTTGTGGGCACTTTATGATTAAGTGAAGCATTCACTTTTATGTCAATGCATTAATGGAACTCATTTACGTTAGAGAACATTCAATGACAGCATCCTATGATTAAGTGAAGCATTCACTTTTATGTCAATGCATTAATGTAACTCATTTACATCAGAGAACATTCAATGACAGCATCCTATTCCAACAACAGTGCCTTGAGACCCTTTACAAGTATAATATATTAATGCAAGCTACATGTCTGGATTTCACACCATATAGTTCAATCAACTAATCTTGACCAATCTCAGAGATAGGTTTGCTTGATACTAGATGAATACAGCAAGGGAGATTCATGCTACGGCAGAAATCCATGCGCTACAGATTATGATAGGCAATAGTTGTGTTAGGTCATCTCTATGAGACATGGTGGTATTCAATCATGTTTGGAACAACAATCTCATCTATGCAAGTAGAACAATGATGCGTCAACTAATTGTTTGGGTGGACTGTAGAATCTATTACTACATTTCCTATGCACAATAAGATAGTCAAGACTGAACATCTTCACCCACTACCTTCAGCGATAAATACCAAAGCCATTGGCAACACAGATTAGATGATATATGGGTTCTACATACAAGGCCTATCATTCCCCTTCTTATTGATCAATATACTAGTGCACCGAACATGAATGAAAAGAGGTATCCCTTAAGTCCAAGGCAGAAGGCAACTTAATCAAGTTCAACATCACAGGACTGCCAAATTACAACAGAGTTGGATTCAGCTTCCAAAGGGCCTAAAACAGGGATGAGGTGTCTGATAACTTGGATTTGGGCCAATACAAACCATACACCCTTCTTCAAGATAGAAGCAAACAGTTTTTAAATTTAATTTTCTATAACCAACAAATGTAGCAAAAAGGGCTTTAAATCACTCATATATCCTGAAATATGCATTTGAAGGTTGTCGTCTATACAAGTAGAACAATGATGCTTCAACTAATTGTTTGGGTGGACTGTAGAATCTATTACTACATTTGCTATGCAAGATAAAATATTCAAGACTGAACAACATCTTCAACCACTACCTTCAGCAATTAATACCACAGCTATGGACAACACAGATTAGATGATATATGAGTTCTACATACAAGGCCTATCATTCCCCTTCCTGTTGATCATTATGCTAGTTCATCAAACATAATGAAAAGAGATATCCCTTAAGTCCAAGACAGAAGGTAATTTAACCAATCTCAACATCACAGGTCTGCCTAATTAGAACAGAGTTGGATTCAGCTTCCAAAAAGCCTAAAACAGGGATGAGGTGTCTTATAACTTGGATTTTGGTCACTACAAACAATACAACCTTCTTCAAGATAAAAGCAAATAGGATTTAAGCTAAATTTTCTATGCCCAACGAATGTCGTAAAAAGGGTTTTAACTTTTAAATCACTCATATATCCCAAAATATGCATTTTGAGGTTTTTTATCTCGTTTTCAAGCCCGACACACACAAGGGTTTTGATATTGATTTCCATTTCAACTGAAACGTTGAACAAGGGTTTATGCTTCTTGGTTCAAACAGGAAATGCAGTAAAGGATTTCATTCATAATGTCACAGGGGGTTTAACCCAGTAAAAGCACAACAAGAATTCCAATCAAAAAGCACTTCTATAATTAATCACAGCAAATGGGTTTCAAGCCAAATGCAACAAAACACTTCTATAATTCATTTTTAATAACTTCCGTCAATTTGGTTCTTTCCCTCCTTACAGTTCAATGAAATACAGAGGAAGTAACATGCATTATTCACTTTTCTTGGAACAAAATGCAGCAAACAAAAATACAATTTCATCCTCATTTTTGGCAACAAATTTCAAAATACAGTATCACATTCAAATGTACAAAAGAAGACTTTGAAATATAACCTGGTTACAGGTGGTCGGGTAAACCCTAAATGGCTCAGATGATTCCCATGGTTTTCTCCTTTGCTTGTCGTTATATTCTCCTTTCCCTCTCTGCACAATATATGTCTCACCAAAGGTTCCGGAATAATTATATACAACTCTAGGTGGCATGTTTCGAGACCCCCTTGGCCTCCCCATTTCCTCGAAAAGGGATGTGCAAGTGGTACGTTGTAGAAGGTCCCCAACAAGAACAATTTTGGGCTTGACATGTTGCCACTTGGTGGCGCCATTTGCATTCTCTCCCATCTCCATCTTTTCTCTCTTCCCCATTCTCCTCTAACCCTAAGTCAAGAAAGGAAAAAATGAGCATGCACAAAAGAAAAGGGGGTTTCTATATGTGTGGGGTAGGCCTTGGCTTCTAAGCCTTAATTTTGGCGCTTGCTCAAACAACTCTCATTTCCCCCCTTAGGCTAAAGTTTGTCACGTACTTGATTAAACATGGAGTGCACCCTTATTCAAAGGCTTAGGAAATGATTTTAAATCAAGACAAGTTATGCCACCTTCCCTTAAAGGTGAGGTTCAAATGAAGCCAAGATTAAGGTTTTTTGAGTTCTTTATTTCAGCAAGGGGGACTCTTTCCCTCTTCACACAAGGTTCTAAGTTAAGGATCCATTAAATCCATACAAACCATGCAATAAACATGTCCTCTATACAAGATTTTAAGCAAGACCAAGACATTGTGCAAGCATTAATTTTAAAAGGAACAACATTATCAATTTACCAAGTCTAATGCAGCCAATCAAGTATGTGCCTAATGCAAATGCAATATTCAGCGAAGTGGTGTGTGCATAATTTCCCATCATTGTTGTGCAGCTTTTCAACATCAACAACCTTCTCCCTAATGATACCCTCCCTCGCACGGTCAGGTTAAGGGTGACCCTGTCAAGCACTCAGACCACAAAAAAGGTAGTTGGTCAATTTACAACAATCATATAATAATGATAACATTAATTATTAATGCATAATCATCATATCAATATTGTTGTCCTACTAGCATCAAATGAACATTCATAATCATCATATCAATAATGCCATCATACTGAGCAACAAATGAATATTCATTGTAAATTTCAATTGTCATATCAGAAATACTATCCCACTAAGCATCAAAATAATTTGTCATTATTGTCATGCCATCCAATAATCCATCATATGCAGAAAATTAAATGCTATAAATAGTTCCAATAAGTTGGATTGTGACACCGAGGTAGGTCTGTCAGCCCTTAGAACCTTCTTGAACATGAATCATGGGTTCAAGTGGTCAAGGGTAAGAAGACTCCTCCCATTGTGAAGTTACCAGCCAAGCCAAATTTGATGACGAAAGGGCATGTCAAGCTAAAGAACTCAATCTTTGACTTTGAGGTCTTCCAAAGCTTGTCGCTCCCTTAAAGCAAGGGCATGATTTTTTGCATATCACATTGGATATCAAGGATACTATCCTTGATTGGGTTTGGGTAGCCCCTGAGGACTCTCTTCTCATTTGATTCCACTTACCTAAGGAATGTATGAGGGCTTTAATAGCCAAGAAGAAACTCTGTACTTTATACACAAAAATTTACTTGGATGAGGACCTCATGCGTCTTCAGATGGAGGAATTGCGGAAAGCACGTGTACAAGTGATAGCTGCTCAAACAGACAAGTGGGCAATTATTCATGACCGAACAATTGTGATTAATGACTCTCCTTGTCTAGGGTGTTCTCATCCTTGGCCTTAAAATGAAGGTGTTTTTAGGTCCCAAGAGGTAAGCCTCTTTGTCGCCTATTGGAACTATAATGGGGCTATATTGTCTTCCTCAAGTACATTCTAGAATGTTATTTCATCATGGGATCTTGTTTTTATCATTGAGACCCATGAGAACTTGGAATGAGCTGTCCCACTTGTTAGTTGTTATTTTTGTGTTTTTGCTTTCAGGCATGAGACATGTCGTCAGGTGGTGTTTGTAGTTTAGGGGGTGTGGCTTGCCACATTTGGGACTGCCTTTGTCAACAAGTGTCATTGGTCATGTTAGATGAGTACTTCAGATGTATGCGGTTTCAGATCAAGAGCAACCCTACCCCCTCTTTGAGACATCTTCATAGTAGTATGCTATTTCCCTCCAGCATCCTCATCTTTTGTCATCCACTTTAATGGTGACCTATTACATGGATCTTTCCCTAGAGATTCTACTTATTCATCATCAATGTGACTTAAATGGCCACAGTGGGACCCAACAGGCACCTTTTCATGATCTCACGGAGGACGAGTTCTCTATTCAAACTCAACCCCATGGATCTTACATTCAACAAGACCTCAGTATATGCAAAGCATCTTGTTATCTGTCATAGAAAACACGGTTCAGTAATATGAGTCACATGGCCTCTTGGTTCTCAATGGGATTTCTTTGTCTCCTAAATCCTTTAGGTTCACTTGTTTTCTGCATGCGAGAGGTGCAAGTGTGGTTGACTATGCCATCACAAACAAGACCTTGCTCTTTGATATGCATATCTTTCAGGTTTTTAGCTAGCTTTAGTTGGCTGATCATGCAATGTTGAGTTTCTCCTTGGTGTCTTTCTCTTACCTTTTTGTTTTCTCCTCCTACATTGCGTAGTCCTATCAACCATCCTGTGATTCGTCTTGATCCTTGTTTTGCTAATGATTATGCTTCTTGTCTCTTCCAGTTGATGTCCCAATACTACTCTCTTAATTCCACCATAGGGACAACCAAATATGATTTTTTTTTTCTTGCATGTTATGGGATGCAGCCCTTGACTCCTTTTCCCACACTTTTCCTTTGTCAAAGCCTATCTTTCATATTGGTGCTGCCCCATGAATTTTTCGTATGATGAACATAAGTTCATGAATCGAAAGCTTCATTTTGCTATTAAGTATTATCCATCAGCCTACGACTATATCTTCCACCTTTAGGAAATATAAATGCCTCATTCAATGTAAGGAATGAGAGTTTCTTGCTGCTTGTGTTTTGAGCTTCTAGATGCTCTTCATCACTCTCCCAAAGCCTTTCGGTGCACTCCTCTTCCTCTGAAGCCTTTTCTCATGTGCGTTGATAAGAAGTCCTGGATCTCGCATGCTAATTCTTTACATGATATCCTAGGGAAGCCCACCATTCATATCTCTTCCCCCTTTACATCATGTCATCTCTTCTTTTCAGGGGACATCAGAATAACTATACATAAATTATGCACTAGCAAGGCTGCCAATTTTGAGGGATATCAGTCTGAATTCCTGAAATATGGGGCTGAAGCTATTGCATCCCATTGCAGAACTATTCAATGAGGTTGTTTGTTCTGGCTCCCTTTCCTGCTGGTCATGACATATTATCACCTCATCCACAAATATGGGGACAATTCAAATTCGAATAACCACAGAACTATCATGATTGGGCACACATTTGCTAAGCTTTGTGCAACAATTTTGAATATGAATCTCTCATAACTACTCAATCAGGGCAAGCTTAGAATGAGAGGGCAAACTGGTTTTAGAAGTGATTGTCATATTATTAAGATTTAACTATCAAGAATATTATTAAGGAGGCTTGTCAACGGTCTTCTAAGTATCATGATTGGGCACACATTTGCTAAGCTTTGTGCAACAATTTTGAATATGAATCTCTCATAACTACTCAATCAGGGCAAGCTTAGAATGAGAGGGCAAACTGGTTTTAGAAGTGATTGTCATATTATTAAGATTTAACTATCAAGAATATTATTAAGGAGGCTTGTCAACTGTCTTCTAAGTATTATGTTGTTTTGTGGACTTTAGAAAGGCCTTTGACACTGTTTTGACGCATCTTTTATTTAAATACTACATAACATTGTCATCTTGGATCCCTTTTTCATTGCAATTAAGATACTATATGATGGAGTCGTTGGTCGTTTTTGGATAGCTTATGGCTTCTCACAAGATGTCTAAAGCACCATTGGTGTCAAAGAAGGATGCCCTCGTCCTTCTTCGTCTTTGGGATCTACATTGATGAGCTTGAAGAATTTATTTGTTCAGAAGACATAGGTTGATGTTGGTTGCCTTCTCATCATGTCTTGATAGCTATATTTTTTTAAACAAATGATGTAGTTCTTCTTAAAACACGCATGTTGATGATGGTTGCCTTCTACATCATGTCTTGATCGCTATATTCTTTTTAACAAATGATGTTGTCCTTCTTGCTCATACTCTTAAGGACTTGCAAATACAGTTGGATGCTTTTGCTTGCTTTTATGACTTAATTCAATTGGCATTCAACCTTAGCAAGACTAAGGTGATGATCTTCAACACACCTAAGAGTACCCTATATAAGTTTTAGTTCTTCTATAAGGGTATGTCATTTAGTACACCGCAACTTACACCTACTTAGAGGTTCGATTTACAGGTCCTTGCCTTAATCTTTGTCCATTTTCATAGAAACAACTTTCTAAGACATAAGCATTTTCTTATTCTTGGAATGCTAATGTTTTCAGTAGCACTTCCAAGCCATACCTACAAAGATGCTCCTCTTTGATTGTATCATCAAACATATAGTCATTTATGGATCTGAGATTTGGGGTCCAAGTTCAGGGTGTGTTGGTTGGGCTCGTATTGAGAGGGTCCAAGCTACTTTGCTTTGGCGATTTTTCTAATGTAAAAGAACAATTCCTCGCTGTGTTGTTTAGGCTGAATTTGGCATTCATCCTCTTCGCCTTGAGAGCATCTTGAAAATTATTTTTCATCTTCATCTCCTTAGATCTATGGATGATTGCACCCTCAACCAAGAGAGATACCCATATTTGGCACTCTGCTTCTTAGGATTGATTATCACCAGGAGCACTTTTGGTCATCATTGTGGGTGGTACGTAGAAGTTACTTCTCTTCTTTAGTTATTTGGCATCTCCATAAATCGATTTCGTTGATTCAAATACTCTTTAGATGCTTCACCTTGCCTTCGTCTTGATAAGAGGGTGATAAATCAAGTAGTTAGACGTGATTTTTATTGGCAATATATTTTGATCACTGTGGTTGCTCTATTCAGCCTCTTAGTCCCAAGTTGGCCTTCTACACTAAACATTTCATGAGGATTGAGAATGACATTATTACTCATTTTGATTATATCCAATGCACACAACCTTAGGATTCCTCTTGGTCAGCTTAGAGTTTGTCAGCATCAGTTGTGAGTGGAGACACACCACTATATTCCTTAAGAGGATAGGGTGTCCTCTTTATTATGAGATTCTAAGGAGATACTAGTGCTTGTATAGAGACTAGGGTGGATCGCTAGCCACTTTCTTCAACTATCCAAATGACAACTGCTTGGCTTTGTACCTTGGAGAGGCTTATAACTTTTTGACATTAGTTATTGAGGGGGAGATTGACTACTACTTGACTAATCATCTCATTCTTTCGCTCTATCTCTATTGTTGAGAGTAACAAGCATTTATGTGAAGCTACAACACTCCAATATGTTAATGACATATATGTGCGCCATTGTCTGCATACAAAAGTGGCTATTAGGGCTGTGGTTCATGGTATTTCTTGCATGTGACGAGACAAGATTGCTGTTCTTCGTTGTTGGGTCTCAACCATCCTTTGCGCATCAAGGAGTTGCATATAAACACAACTTACCGGTTTCTTATATTTTTCCATTGGTTCCATGACCATGGATGCTAGTAGAATCTTTAGGGATCAAACTTCATGTTCTCCCAGGATTATTTAACCAAGCTTCCTTAGTCCTCGCCATTCTCATTGGAGCATCATTATATCATGTGTTGGCCCATTTTTATATGGTTGGTGATAATGATGACTGCACTTCTATTTTACATCCCACTACAAATTAGTGTTGGCATTTGGATCCATTGGAGCTTCTCTCTCTCTCTCTCTCTTTCTCATTGACTATTGGCTCTATGATCATCATTACTTTCAGCATGTTAGGGTTTATCCATTTTGAGTAATCCTTGAGGCTGTAGTTTAATGCCATATAATTGTTCCACTTTAGTGTAGTTTACGCTAGTTTCTTTACTCTACTTGAGCTTATTTTCATAGTACTTTTTGGTTACTATAGTGCATTGTGACACCTTTCAACTAGTCATGTTGGCATGCTTTGGCCATCCGTGGACATTATTAATATTATCTCATCTAAGATTGAATTAGTAAAAGTGATAGGAAGGGATCCTTGATAGTGACTGCATTCAAACTCCAAAGGTCTATGTAGATTTGCATATGTTCACTTTCCTTCTAAATCTGATGATGATTGATGACGCCTAATCATTGACAATCACTTTTAATATGATGCTTGCATCTACAATCTGTTTGGTTTTCACATTTACCAATGCCACATATTTGTGATTTATGTTGTGTGGCCTCCTTAGTGGCTGCATTCTAGGAACCCATGGTATTCGATGGACACACATCGTAGATGGAATCCCGTTTAGGTCCTTATAGGTCCATGCAAAATCCCTTGTATATTTCATGAACATTTTGAATGTTGTTGCCTTCATAATTGGATCCCAGTCATCCCCATAGTTGATAATCTTTTCTTCGTCTGTCTCTCCATGACATACTTGCATCATACACAATCCATTGTACTTGATGGTTTCATGTTCCTAAGTCACCTTACCTATGTTGGATAGATGCGTTGGCTTCTCGTCTATTTGGATATCGCCAATGTTATATTCTGCAAAGTTCAAGGGGAAAGGCTACTTCTTTCTCGTTGCTGGACACACGTATATTGTCATTGCCTTGACAGATCTAGCACTTTTTGTCTTACCCACTTTAAAGGTTTCAAGCACATTTGCCTCCCCCTTTCATTTTTGCATCCTTTTTCTCAATGACCAAGCATAGGCATGCAGGATGGAATACTTCGTAGTCCTCCATTTGCCAATGAAGGATACCACTTTTAGAGTTTACTTTGTCCTTCATGTGCTCTTCTAGATCAAGGATACCGTCTTCATTTGGTTTCATGGACATTAAAATGTTTGATTCATCTGAGGATAATGGTCCACACTCATCGATTGGTTCCTCATATTTGTGGTGTTCATTTTTAAACGGTATGTCACTTTTTCTCCCAATTATGGTCTATCTTTGCCATTCTTAGCCATCCTTGACCCAACATTGTGTTTATATGGCTTTCTATGTTGTGGTTTCTACGAAGTTAGGTATGAAGGTCTGCTCAACTATAGTGACTATCGAGGCTATTGACATGCCCTTCATTTTGAGGCCATATTGATTTGCTCCTAACAATAAAAAATTTGGTTGCCACAAAGTTGACACACCCAACTCTCTCCATGTCTGTTTTGGAAGCACATTTACACTTTAACCATCATCCATATGACATTTGTCACCGTGTAGCCTAGTATATCCATATAACAATGGTTGCTTTCGCACAATTATCATCAACAAGGTTGGGTTGATAAACTGCTCCATTGATGCTGTCCTTGGTGCCGATGTCATGCAATTCCTTTCCTCTTTTCTCAGCCCATATACCAATTTTATCACAATTGCGTTCAAGTCTTGCATCGTCGTCAATCAATTCACCACCTTATTTGGTATGTTTGATTGCAGTAGTTGTGTAGCTAAGCTATGCGAGGTTGATGGTTTGTTGGATGTGGTTACAGTCATCATTCTTCTTTGTTTGCTTGATTCTTTCTTCCTTCAGCTCAAGCTTCTTGCTACCTCTTTGTGCGACGGATGGTTTAGAACACTCTATCCTCTTCTTCGCTTGTACCCTACTAATAACAAGAACATGTGTTGTTCCCAAGTTTGTTTCCTCAATGTCAATCAAGTTGACATTCTAGTTGCCTCCTACTTTCTTGGGGCTCTTATTTTTTACATGGTTGTTTGGTTTGCATCATTTGCACATCATCTGTGTCGGTGCTCGGGGCATTGGTGTAGATTTTTGCAAAGTGGCCCTGCACATGACACTTGCGACCCTAGACAATAGACTTCTCGACCATGTCACGTTGACTGTGGTTACACTTGTTGTGTTGCCTCCACCTCTTGAAGTTTTGTGCTTTTTGTTAGCTTCCCTTTGAAGTGCTAACTTCAAATACTTTTTACTTTGATATTGAATAGACACTTTGACAACGTATGGCCGTTCTTCTTAGATATTCCAATAGCTTTGCTTTAGACAATTGGTGGATCAATGTCCCTATGGGTGACACTTCGTGCACCATACATCGCGTCTATCTTTTTACTTTGTTTCTTCTCTCATCTTGCACATCATATTTGTTTTTCGGGAGCACCAATTGAAGCTTTTGCGTTCTCATCATCGCTATTGCTATTGGAGTCACCTCCCATTTGGCTCCAACTTCACTTATCATCTTCTTCATCTTGTTCTCTATGTCCAATGCCTTGCTGAAGGCTTCTTGGTAATATGTGGGTGGTACCACTTTCATCTTTTTTCGAAACTTCAGAAGAAGTCCATCCATTAACCATAATTTTTTTTTATCCATTGATAGGCTGATTTTCCATCTTATTGATCGACTCCTTATAAAACAATTATAGGACTTGACCTCCAATCATTGTGCTTCTTATGTAAATCTTTCCAATGATCTTAGTATCATCATGCAAAAGACAAAATTCCATCTAGAAGGCTTTCCTCAATTCTTTTTATGTCGAATGGAGTCGTCAATAATAAATTCCAATCCATTGCTATGCCTCTAATCTTTGTAGGGGACATTTGCATCCATGTCGCTTTGTCATTTCCTTCATTTGCTTTCCGTCTAGTGACACATGCACTAATATGATGAATAGGGTCTTTGTTTCCATCTCCGAGAAATTTTGGTCACTTTTGCTTGCTTGGTCCGCTATGCTGGTCTTGTGTTCACTTTTGGTGCAACCCATGCACTAGTTGTTGGCTACTTTGACTCGTCTTGACTACTTTGACTCACGAGCTTTTTGTGTTGAACTTTCCTTTAAACTTAGGGCCCAATCATGTTCATTCATCAAATGCTTGTCCAAATTTGCAGTTCAAATACCTTCCGCCGTTTCAGCTTAGGTTGTATGATCTTCGTTGCGAATAGATTATAGTTGATTGCTAAAACTTCATCCACTTCCAAACACTTTACAATTGTCTTCTTGTTGGACTTATGTCCAATACACCATTACACTCCTTCCTGCACTTGTGTCAATATTGAAGGCACTTGTTGATCGCCTTCTTCATCTTCATGAATAGCTTCATCACTGCGTTCATCGACCTTCGTCGTTGCCTTGGCTTTCTTCGCATTGAAGATTATTGTCGTTTGCATGACTGTCATTGGCATGACCTTCTCCATTTGCATGAACTTCACCGTCGACATGATCGTCATCGTCTGCACGACCATCTTCATCGGTACGACAGTCGTTGTCTACATGACCGTTGTTTTAGATGATTCTATTGACCTCATCACATCTTGTGTTGACATGTTCTAACTAAGATTACCCTTCTCATTGTAAATAGATGAATTGACATGTTTGCATGAGGGCCATGCATGAGCATATGAATGTATGCGGGTGTGGATGCATGCACTCGAATTGATAATGTGTAAATTGTTAGAGTTAATAGTAACCATTATATTACCTCATTTGGTTAGGGTAGGTTAGTTTTCGTTATTTTGTTTGCCATCCTTTTATATTGCCGTCATTTTGTCGGCCAATATTGTTTACGATTTGCGCATATTAGGGGGATATTTTATTTTATTGTTTTAGGCTATCTTTAGCCTTAGATACTTGTATTTAATAGTTGATTTATCAATACAATTCATTGCTTCCGACTACCGTCCAATATGGTATCAGAGCTATAGAGCTTCGGGCTCATTAGTAGCCTGAGAGCAGATTTCGGGCATCACATGCACGATTCCCGAGACGGAGGCTCTTGACTGGAACTATGCGATCTTGACGCCATCGGGGAGGGAGACTGGACGCTAGGCACGACCCCTGAGGACAGACTGTGGGTGAACAACCCACGAGGACAGAATGCAACCAACGGACATGAGATCCTAGATGGACTCTTGGAGAGCCGACTGACACCTATACGTGACCTCGGTGACCTGAGACCTTTGGCTGACGTGGATCGTAGAACCTGAGGTGGAAGGTAACAGCAGATCGGATCGGTGACGTGGATAAGTGGGTCAACAAGCTAGACGGGCAAGGAAACTAGGTGGACTTGGAACCATAGAGCGAACCTGACATGCAAACAATTACCGAGAACGCTACCTAATAGAAGGACGAAAGTTCGGGGGATCAACAGTTCACGCGGGAGACAAAAGGATTCGGGGTTCAACCTGACTACCCGAAGGTAGTCATTTACATTAGTGACGTCCTTTTGTTTTTATACCCCCTCATCTCTGCTGTGTCCTTGGTGTGGGACTAAAAACATGGAATTTTTTTTCCCTTGCCTGATTGCTGTTTTTGGTGATAAGCGATTCGACAACACCTGATTTCAAGTTTCACGACGTTCAGAAGGATCTGCCGACCAACTCGACGTTCATCTGCAGCGTTCGGAGGGCTTTCTTGTCGGATCCTGTGGCCGTTTGTACTGTGGTGTTGAGCTGTGTTCGATTTGACGTCCAACAGAAGCAGGGATTTGCAGACGCGACGGACCATTTGGCAAATGCGGCGGACCATTTGGCAGTCCAAGCAGAAGCAAGGAACGATCGTCAAATGATTTGATCCTGCGTGCGAGTTTTTTTTTTATTTGCAGTAGATCTGTGAAACGCCCACGCATCTGTTTTTTTGCCCTAGCTCGGATTTTTCTGTGGATCTATCCCACATATTGCTGTTCGTTACAGATGAATTGTCGTGATTCTCCGACAGCTCTGGAGCCCCTATGTCTCCATAAAAGCATAGTCTTTTTGACCGCGATGAAGGTTGTTTTGAAGACGTCGACACGGTAACAAGCCATTGCTGGCTATTTTTTTTGCACCCTGTCTGCCAAGTAGGAATGTGCAGATGTAGGCATAACTCCGATTTGCATAGGGTTAAATTGCTAAATGCGATCGCAGAACCCTGATTTGCAAAGGTTGTGACCCCATAAGGTTATTAGCAGGCGGAGTTTCCTCGCAGACGACCTTAGCAGGAATCGCGTGAAATTTAGACGACCTGCACTACGCCGGGGAGGAGCACCGGTGTGGCGAACGTCATCATCAGCGCAAAAACGCCCTTGATATGCACGATCCACAGTGAGTTCTACATTTACCATCGGCCAAGGTTGCCACGAGCGATGATTGCAGAGGATCACTCTCTCTTGCAGCGTTGAGCAGACGACATCCACCCTTTGGTGAGGAGATTGCAACAAGTCATAGACTGCGTGAGATCGCAGAAGTTCCATAGCGGCCTTGTTGATAGAGACACAGGCACTGGACGATTTTTCAAAAGCAGCCGAAAAAGTATTCGCAGCCGTCGGAGGAGGGAAAAGCAGGCAGGTCTTGGCCTTCGTGTATTTGTGCCGCCGCTGAGAGGAAGGGTAGACAGTGGAAGGGCAGCTAGTGAAGGACGAAAGGCTAGGGAGCAACTCAACCGGCGCTCGGCAGGGATGAAATATTGTTTTTTGCCCTTCTAGTCTCGCCGAGCTACGCAGAGCAGCCGGTACATGGCTACTGTCGCAACCCGCAGGTCACAGATTCAAACCCGTCGAGGCTGAAAGCCTCAATTGTTTTGTTGCTAGGTCCCATGTACAAAAAACAAAGGTTAAGTTTTTTTTAGAATGTGCAATTAATTAAAGTTTTTTTTCTAATGTTTTTTTAATAATTTAATATTTTTTTCTTTTATTTAAAAAAAAGCATTTATGATTTTTTAATAATAAAAGTTAAAATTATTAAATTATTAATTAAATTATTGTGATTAAAACTTTATTTTACATTTTTGCAACTAAAGGCCAAAGTCTCCAAAACACCTTCTCATTAGGCTTCATAAATAGCAATTTATTATTGTTTGAGGTCCTTATACTTCAGGGGGGATTTTTTTTTGGTGATATTGCCTTCAAGGCACCTTTTGTAAACACCTTTTGAGGCTTTATTGTTGCATTTATTTGCACTAAGGGGGAAACTCTAGAGCTACAACCTGAGAGGCAAAATTTGTGAAACCAGGAGGGATATTTTTGCAAAAAGGGGGGAATCATTTGTAAAGGTGCATTTTCGGCAGCGACCGACACCTTAGCCAATATTTTGCAAAATTCCCTTGTAAAAGGTGCATTTTTGGCAGAGACCGACACCTTCAAAAATGGGCAGATCAAAGAAAAAGCAAGCCCCTAAACAAACTGATGATGTTGTTACATCAGTTAAAAATCCTTACTTTCCACCAGAAATAGATGGGCTAGATTTTTATGAAGAGGGCACATTTCTCACACTAAACAATGGTTTAGTAGCCCTCCTTGATGATTCTGAGTCTTGTAAAGACCTTCAGGCAAATGGTGCTCGACTCACTATTGGCGTTATAAGGGGCATATACCTGTTATTTGTTGCACTTGACCGTGCCCAACGTAAAGTGAAATTGGAAATAAATGAGGAAACAGAGGTCAAACCCCTAATGGTCGATGCTTGTAGTGACACAAGTGACCTTCAACCCATGGTGGCGAATGCTTGTTGTGACACATGTGACATTGAGCCCATGATGGCCAATGCGTGTTGTGATACAAGCGACCTCCTACCTTCAATGGTAGATATCAGTTGTAGCACAGGTGATCTCATCTCAAAAGAAAACTTTGCTTGTGACACTAGTGACTTAAAAACTGAAACTCCTCAAAAAGAGCTCCATAATCTCATCAATAATGACAAATGCCATATTGTTAAAAACATTGATGAAGATGACAAAATTGGGTGTTTTGAACAACACACCAAAGGATTTGGTTCCAAACTGATGAAGAAAATGGGATTCAATGGTGAGAGATTAGGTAAACAGGAACAAGGCATTAAAACTCCAATAATGCTAAATGTCAGGGCAAAGAATGAAGGCCTTGGCTTTACTGGACATGCAAGTACCAATAATACCATGTTTGTAAAACCTAAATCTCCTCCAACTCCTAAAAAACATTGTTGCAGTCATTGTGGAAAAACAGGACATGTTGCAACTAGATGTTGGAAATTACATCCTTGTGATTCATGTGGATGTACAAATCATTCTTCTTCCAATTGTTGGTACAAAGTGAAAATGGCCAACAAGGTTCATATCGATTGTGGATGGACAAATCACACACAATGGACCATAATGAAAGAAATGTTGTATGGCTTCTACCAAAAAGGTAAAACCTATGGTAGACCCCGAGGCAAATCCAGTGACAGACCGAGTGGCAGTCCCAAAGATAATGACCTAGAGACAGACCTAAAGACAGACCCAAAGACAAAGTTCTAGAGGCATATCTATAGGCAGATCCAAAGGCAATGATCCAGAGGCAGATCACAGGAAGATCCCAAGATAGACCCAGAGGTCCATATCCAGAGGTACGCTTAGAGCCAGAGCCAGAGCCATGAGCCAGAGCCAGAGACAAAGTAAGAGCCAACATTCTTTCATTTCTCTTCTTCTTCTTCACTGTATTGGGGCAGTTAGATACTTTACCCAAATGTTGTTGTATAGGGGGAGTTTTATTATTATCCAAATAATGTAATAAGGGGGGATGTTAGAGTTACTATTTCATAGTAACTGTTATATTACCTCATTTGGTTAGGGTAAGTTAGTTTTCATTATTTTGTTTGTTGTCCTTTTATATTGTCGTTATTTGTCGGCCAATATTGTTTAGGATTTGCGCATATTAGGGGGATATTTTATTTTATTGTTTTAGGCTATCTTTAGCCTTAGATACTTGTATTTAATAGTTGATTTATCAATACAATTCATTGCTTCCGACTACCGCCCAATAAGAGGTGTTGTCATGTAGTGTTGTGTGTATGTGGTAGTATATGTGTTTGTAATTATATAATGTAATGATATGGATTATTTTAATTTTGAATGTACACAGGTAGTTCGGTGGTAGTTATGTTGTTGCTAACTGACTACCAATCCCATATTACCTATATGTTTGCATGGTGGAGAGTTGCAAAAAAATGAAAAAAAGTCAAAGTGCTAGACAAGAAGCAAAGGGCATCGTCAACTTGATTTCAATTGAGGATGTTGGGATTGTGTAGGTGGTTGAGATTGCGTAGGTCGTTGGAATTGCATAGGAGGTGGAGATTATGTAGGTAGTTGAAATTGCATAGGAGGTGGATGAGGCTATGGTGATTGTGCAACCCAATTCGACCGAAGACGAAGGATGAGGATGTTGCACACAAGGCAAAGGCAAAGACGAATGGGTCCAAGGAGAAATTGCATGGGGTGGTCATGAATTGGGCCATCCAAGCCAAGGTGAAAGTTGTTTGGGCTAGGAAGGAAGTCGTCTAGGCGAAGGTGAAGGCTTTCTGGTATTGGGTAGTCGCTGTTTGGAAAGCAAGAGCGGAAAGATTCACATCCATCTAGACAAATTTTTCCTAGAAGAATGCGGTGGAAGGATCTACAGTCATTTGAGACATTGTTAAGAGTTTGAGCAATCGTGTGGAAGAATTCATCGTGTAGTTAGAGGAATTAGGGCATGACTCGTTTGTATGCCCCATTTCAAAAAATTAGTACAACCTCTATGGCACAGAGCCTATGGGAGGGAGGTGGGAGGTTGGGATGGCTAAGGCATGCTATCATCTACTCTTTTCCTACTGTTTGTGCAAGGAGGGAGGTTGTCTAAGTAAAAAAGGATGTCATCTGGAGAGAGAACATCACTTGAGAAGAGGGTGGTCGTTTAGGTTGTCCAAAAAGAAATGAAAAAATGTCTGTACCTAGCATGGCTCATTTGTATGCCCCATTTCAAAAAATTAGTACAACCTCTATGCCACAGAGCCGATGGGAGGGAGGTGTGAGGTTGGGATGGCTAGGGCATGCCATCGTCTACTCTTTTGCTACTGTTTGTGCAAGGAGGGAGGTTGTCTAAGTAAAAAAGGATGCCATTCGGAGAGAGAACATCACTCGAGAAGAGGGTGGTCGTCTAGGTTGTCCAAAAAGAAATGAAAAAATGCCTGTGTACCTAGAACAATCCTGAGCTTTGTTGTTCGAAGCTATGCTATCAACCTCTTGCATTGTGACGAAGCCATTCTATGTTACGTTGCAATGAAGGTTTGCAAACTACCGACTAAAGTTTCTTTGGAATCTAACAAGGTGGTCATCTAGGAGAATTTAACCTACTGACTGTTGGTTGTCTAGGAGAGAACTATTGTCTAACTACTAGCTGTTTGGAAGAAACTAGCCGTCTGGGAGAGTTGCATGGTTGTCTAGAGGTAGGTTGTTTGATCTACAATCGTCTAAATACTCGTCATCAAGAGAGGAGCCATTAGGTGAGAGGTTTTTGGGGGAGTAACTATTTGGTGGAGTGTTGTCCACTAGTAGGTCATTTGAGAAATTGTCATATGAGACGTTGTTTGGCAAGCTACCGTTTGGGACTGTGTTGTTTGAGGGAATGCCGCATGATGCTAGGGTCATCTAGCCAACAAAGACAATCGTCTAGGACTTTGGGGTCGGCTGTTTGGGTCAACTATCTAAGACTGGCGGGTTCGGCTGTTTGGGTCAACTATCTAAGACTGGCCGACGACGATCGCCATTCGGGGACAGTCGTCTAGCCTAGCTGTTCAAGATTGGCCAATGGGGATCATGATTTGGGGTTGGTCATGTGAGACTGGTCAATGATGACCAATGTCCAATGTTCAATTGTATGGGACTAGCCAACGATGACAACCATTCAAGGCTCGCTATTTGGACTTGTCGTTCAAAGCATGTAGTTTGAGGCAACCATTTAGGGGGTGCCATTGGGGCCTATTAACTTTTTATTCCAAGGAAAATCTTCAAGGAAGTATTGAGAAGATTGTCATTGGTAGTTCTTCTCCATCTGATCTATTATAAGTATGCAATTGGCTCGACAATTTATTTTGCTTCCTTCTAGTGCTGTCTCTTAGATTATTCCAAGTGGAATCTATACATATTGCTTAAAGAGTCATTTCGCTCATCTCATGTGGAAATCAGTTTGTTCCCACCTTGCAAAAAATGAAAATACAGTGAGTTTCTTAATGTCCATCTCAGAATTTACATTGCATCATTTACCAAAACGTGTAGCATTTTGCTCTTTTTTCTCTTGCTGCTCTTGAGCTTTCTGGGTTTGCCTTGTAACAACGAGCATGAGATGTATATGCAGCGAAACTACCTTTGTTTATTTCTAAGGATTTTAGGTCAGAAAAGTTTGTGATTTAAGGGTCTTTTAACATTTCAGTGCCATTTTTTATCATCAAGAATGGCAAGGATTAATTTCACAATTAATTCTTATACAATTGCAAGGAATGCATGTTCATTTTTTGCTTTGTTCTGTTATTGATGGCGTGTATACTGAATTTGTTATTTATAGTAGAGGCAAATAGTACTCTATGGTCTAAGTTAGTGCATTGCTTTTTGATGTGTAGTAAGAGTATAGATGTTCGGCAAGGTTTAATTTTTAAAATTCCTGATTTTGAACTTGGAAGGTTCCTTTTGAGTATTTGTTTGTGTTGAAGGACTTAGCTTACCCATTTCTTATTTACTCTTTCTTTTAAGAAAAAGACTTCTGTTATAGTTCACTTGGTATTTACTTGTTGCTTCCTTTTGTCCCATATCTCTGTTAGTACAGTTAGTCCCTAAGCATAACATCAATATCATATTTGATGAAGCCCTCTCAAAGGATTTAGTGAATAAAACAATATATTTTAATGAAACGTGTTTGAATTTATCAAAATGAGTTTCATTGTAAATATGTTAATATTTATCTTGTCCACATCTTTTTTCGTGATTATCAATCATTCCTTTGTAAAAACTGGAATTCATCAGGGCACGGAAGCTAGGAATGAGTCTTGGAGCAACCATCGCCACATGGTAGTCTTCCAGTATGGTTCTGTTGTATTATTCAATTTTTCAGAGCAGGAAGAAGAAGGATATTTACAAGTTGTGAGAAAATATGCTTCTGAATTGCTTACCGAGACAAGAAAAGATGGTATGCATCAACTTTTTCATACTTCTGCATAATATGTCTAAATGCCTTTGTCTTTTGCTTACTGTTTGGTTTGTTATCTATCTGACATTACATATATTCTTTCAATACATATAAGTGGATGATAAGTTTTAAAGTTGGCTAATGTTTTGTACTGCCTATAGATAGAGACATAGGCAAAGGTATTTTCCTGCTACTTATATGACTTTGCTATACTTTTGATGTTCTTTTTGGTTTTGTTTTGCTATTCAAGTGGGTGGAATTGTGTAAAGGTTTATGATAACACTTTCTAAGAGCTTTAAAAAGGCATGAAAGTTCTAATATGCCATGGGAGTCTTTAATTTAAGATTAATTTTTTTTCACTGAGAAGTAGTGTTTCTTCACACAAATTTGTTGTATGTTACAGCTCATTATTTTTGTAATATCATTTTAGAGCGTTACCTTAATGCTTTGGTTTTAAATTTATAGTTTTAATTTTAAAAAGTGTTAGGCCATTGATACATGGTGGACTTTTACATAAAGTGGAATTCTCCAGAAGTCATAGCTAGGTAATGTTAAGTGAAAACGATCCTTAATGTGATACAGTGGGTAGATTACCACAATGGTTTTGGGTTTCAAATCTGGCCATATGTAAGGGATCTGTCCTCCATTTGTAAAAACTTGTTTGGCATAAACAATGAGCTTTCTCTCTTTTTCTCTGAATTAATTTTTTTTGTTGGGAAGTCTGTTTTCTCCATTTTCTTTGGATTTGCAAATGCAACCTGTACTGGGTGTTTAGGTTCCCCTCCACTTGTTATGCTTTTGTGCAGATGTGCCTGTTGTGGATGGAGATGTGTCTGAGAAGTTCATGAACTTTGTAATTCCTAGAATCATTTAATTATTATCAACTTATAGTGAATGCACTATAAGATATAAATTTGTAGGTGATATTAATAGCACCAAGTTTCAAGTGTTATTTATTTGTTGCGATTGTACACTATATAACACACAAGTTTTCTCCTTTGCTGGCTTGTTGTGCTTGTAATAATTTAAAACTTTGTAAATCCTTAGTAGAGCCTATATCAATTTTTTTCCCTTGAAACATGAAATGTTCTTCATGGCTGTGGTTGAGAGAGTACTTTTCATAACATATCCTTTCTGAACAGAATCCACATTTGTACCTGTTTATTTTAAGTCACTTAGTTAAAATCCATAAGGATTGCTTGGACTCAGATTTAGCATTTAAGGTTATAAAATAACTCAGATGGTTGTTTAATCATCTAGACATTATTTCTGATCAATAGCATCATGGAAACCCTCAGCCAAAAGTGTCTCTAATTGAACAAAAATATTTCTCCAGCTCCAGCGGAAATATCTTGCAATTCCTTTTATATGAGCTCCGTCAGAAAACATCTTGTAGATCTATTTATGGTAGTTTTTGCATATTGTTTATTATTATATTTATATTTTTGATCCCATGGATATCAAATACATGAAATTTCATTGTTGCAATCAAACCTCCTTGTTTCATTTGCAAGTATATAATTTTCTCACATTTTGTTGGATGTCATGTATGTGGTTAATTTTTGCACGAGATTGATGCTAATTGTTGTAGAATATATAGGAAAGTATTAATAATTATTTTAAAAATTTGCTAAACTTTACACAACTTTTAATTTGCATCTTGTGTTTTTGCTCTTTTGCTGTCAAATCTGAGTCCAATCGAAAATGCCGAACCCATCTGTTAACACTATGGTGAGAAGCATAGATAGACGAGAACATATAAGATGTGTTGCAGGATATATGTGGTTAGTGCATGGCTATAGTAACTGTTGCCACATTTTGCTAGGGGTATAAAATTTCAAATTTCATCAGGTTGTTGCCACCCTCCTTCCTCATTGTTCTTTCCTCATTGCTGTTTTAGTTTTCTTGGTTCATCTTCAGTTTGTTCAGATTTCAGTTCCCAGCTTTTCTCAGATTTGAATGCCAGCACTTGCATGAAAAAATTGTAAAATTTTGCTAAGTATTTGTCTCTTCCCAAGATCGCTGTCGCTGCCTTGCGATTTTTGGCAAAAACATGTTGTCTGAGCGCCCGCGGGCAGCGCATAAAATTGTAAAATTTTGCCTAAGTGTTGTGGAGCTCGCGATCGCCGTCGCTTTTTGGCGACGCCCGGTGTCGCAGTGTTTTTCAGCGACTAAGAGAGCGGCGTTTAAAACTTGAAAATTTTCTAAGTGTCGCCGAGCCAGCGATCGCCGTCGCTGACCGACGACGCTCGTCGCTACAGCGCTTTCGGGCGCACGAGGAAAAGAAAGGAGCGCTTGTGCTCAAGATCGTTGTCGCGATTCCAAAATGCCCGAAATCGCTCGATTTTTCAGCGACATCCAGCAAAAAGGCAAAAGGCAGAAAATTGGCTAACTCCTCCCCCACTCCCGCGATCGCTGTCGCAACTCACCTTTTCCAGCAGCGCTACAGGATCGCAGCGATTTGCAGAACATTCCCAAGATCGCCGTCGCCGAGCATAATTTCCCAAAGTCGCTCAATTTTTGAGCGCTTCCCAGCTTGATCCGAAGGTCGTCCTGAGCCCCAATTCCGAAGATCGCCATCGCTTTTCAGCGACCTTGGGCGTTTCTTCTCCATTTCAGCGATCTCCGGCGGCAGTCAGTGGGGTGTTTAAAAGATGATTCTTCCCTCCATTTTCAAAGCAAGTTTCGGGATTCGAGCCAGCTTCACGAAGGATAAAATGTACCTCACCTACCAAAATTAACTGATAATTCCCTTTCCAACTACCAAATTTGTCAGAAATTGTACGAAGTTCAGGAGAAGCATACTGCAAGTACAAGGATGGCCGACAAGGATCAAATCTGGCCGCTTTTTGCAGCTTTTACAGCTTTTGGCAGGTTTGGGGATCTGTGCTCAAAATGTAATCGGGGGGAAAATCTGCTATAAATAGCAAAAGCATTTCATTGTAAAAGGGTGGAAGGGGGGTATATTGCTAAGAAACTTCTGTATCTGTGCACTTGCTTTTAATTCAAAGTATATTTGGCTCCAATAGTTGCATCTGTCTTTTATGCTGCCTTCCTCAATTATTTTTGTTTCATGTTGCTTATTTTTTTGATTGCTGTCATTCTGCATATCTGGATCTCAGCATTGGCGATTAAGTATATCTGGAATAATATAGGGAGGATACATAGGATAGAATAATGCTAATGGTTTCTGTTGCATACATTGTTTTGATTGTTGTTGGTAAAGTGATATGTTAGTAGCTGTGTTGCTTACCTTCCCCCACCCGAAACAAATCATGCTTATGTTTCTTCTTGTTCCTTTTATATCTCTTTCCTGCACTTTAAACTAAAACCCCAAATTGAAAAAATATAGGAAGCCGGCCTTCTCCGGAGATTGGCACGGAAGGCATCCCTTCCTTCCGGCCTTTCAATCTGTTGGGCGAATCTAGGGCGCAAAGACCTAAAACCTTTCCTAGTGGCAGATTCGTAACCAACAGTTTCTCTGGCACGCCCGGTGGGACCCGAGTGTTTCACCCCAAAACAGAATCGAAGTGTCGGTGTTCGCTTCATTGCTGTCAAATCTGAACACCTGGCGACTCTGCTAAACCCGAATATTCTCTGAGTCCAGTAGACCGGTCCAAAATCAAATTCCTTCATGCAGACGAGGAGATGGAGAGCTAGAAACGCGGGACGAGAGCCTGATTTTTACGAGCTCGACATCAACGCTGTTGGAGAACGCCCGAGGTTGGTTGATTACCAAGCTGACCAGGACGAGGTGCTCGATACGGAAACTGAACAAGATACCACTTCGGAAAGCACTGAAGATTACCAAGACGCAGACATGGCAGCTCAGAATCAGCAAAATGCCGCTGAGTTGTTCCCGGCCGTTGACTCCACCGGACCTCTCAATCTAGCGGGGCAAGAAGTTGTTCCGCCTGCCGCCCTGAAGGCTATTCCTACCTATGACGGGACCCGGAAGACGGCGTATGAGCACATTCAAGACATTCTGGCCTTGGTTGCGCTTCATTCCATTACTAATGAAAGTGTCAAGACTCGCCTTTTGGCGCTCTCTTTGCGGGGCAAGTTGTTGTACTGGTACAGATCCCTGCCCGAAGGTGTCATCACTGGATGGGCCTCGCTCGCCGGTCGGCTATGTAAAGGATTCAATGAGTCCGCAGACCCATCCTCGCTGTTGCACCAATTTCAAACTATCCAACGACATCCACAGGAGGAAATCTCAGATTTTAATGTGAGATTCGCGCGGTCATGGAAAAGAGTTCCTCCTGAACTTCGTCCTTCTGATGGACAAGCTGCTCATTACTATGTCAGAGCATTTGGCCCAGATATCAGTCTGGTCATCAAGTTGGCCCGTGTAAACACTTTCCCTGATTTGTATGAGGCAGCTCAGAGAGCAGAACTGGATATGATAAGCATTGGTAGACTCCCGCACAAGATGCAACCGCCCATTTACCCAGACTTTCCGCAATCACAGTATCCGCCGGCGTCCGCCTCATCATCTCCATATCCCGATTCATCATGGAATCCTGCACCAGTGGTCACTCAATACCCTCCTCAGGTGCATTTCCCCGCTCAGTCTGTTCCTCCGCTCTCATCTCAGCCGCCATATTCTCCACTTCATGCTCCTCCACAATACCCAGCGCTACCCCCAACACCGCCATTAGCTCCGTTACCCACGCCAGCTCAGCCGGTACAAGCCGTGGATGTACAGTCTAAAATCCTGCAGCAAATGGAGTCACTGACTACCGTTTGTCAGACACTGTCTAACGACATGGCCGTGATGAAGAAGAAGCAGGCCCAGCAGGAATTCGTTCCTAGGAGGCCATACCCTCCTCCAGCGCTGACGAGAGAGCAAGCTGCCCAAAACCAGAGGCCTCCGGCAAGAAATGCAGCCACCAATGCTGGACCAAGCACTTCAGATCGAGTGAACTGGTGCTCTACCTGCAATGATCCTCACGGGGAAGAAAGTTGCATGCTGCATCAGCATTACGTCCAGACTCTTGCCGGTAGCAGCATGGAAGAAGATCAAGTAAATATGATCCGAGAAGAGGAACGCAACTTTGCTGTGTCCGAGGAAGATCCCGTTTCTATTTTAACCAAAGAGGGTAAAAGGCCTATTGAGGTTGATACAGCCCAAATGAAGCCATTAAAGGTATACACCCGAAGGGAAAGGACACAGCCTGCTGCAGATGCTACTGCAAATGCTCCCAACAAAGCACCTCCGCCGCCGCCAACTAAGGAAAAACTACCCCTCGCTAAGGCTCCAGTGACTCAGCCGCCAGCCGAAACCAAAGAGCAAGCCCGAGAAAAGCTTAGGTACCCGTCGCTGACGAAGCGGCAAAGGGTCGAGGCGACGCAACAGTTTTGCACTAAGTACGAGTCAACGAAGGAGGTTGAGGGACCGTCCACTTCCGGGTATAATATTGTCGACGAGCTCAAGAGGACCCCGACGAAGATTAGCATGTACGATGCCCTTCAGCTCCCAGGACAAGTGGACCTGCTGCAAGAATCTCTAAAGACCGTGAAAGGAGGAAAACTGCCACAGCCTGTGCTAGCTCAACCCCTGACAACATCAATCACTGGAAAGAACAGACCGCCTCCTTTCTATTTGTCTTTACGAATGGAAGGGCACGTGGTGCACAACTGCATGGTTGACTCCGACGCATCAACCACCGTCATGCCGAGAGCAGTTTGCGAAGAAATTGGCATGGAATACACCCGAAGTAGTCAGGGCGTCTTGCAATTAGACGACACTCCTGTGAAGACGGTAGGTGTCATCAAGGACATTCCCATTCAGTTACATAAGGCGCCAGATATCACGGTGATCCAGGAGGTTGTAGTTGTCGACTTGGAGCCCTACTTTGGCATGTGCCTCTCAAGGGAGTTTACTGCCAAGCTCGGGGGGTATCTCTCATTGGATTACTCGCACATGGAAGTCCCCTTCAAAGGGAGGAAAGTCAAAATATACAATGAAAAACCTTCTACTTTCCTAGTCGGGAGTATTCCCGAAGAAGAGCTTCAGAGTGAAATGGTTCATCTGATGACCGAGGAGCTTGAAGAAGTGGACCTAGTAGAAGAAGCCATAGAACAACTGCAAGCCGAAGATGAATTCTCCCTGATGGATTTCAATGCCATGATCGAGACTGACATAGGCTGCTATTCTGTTACCCAGCCCGAGAAGCCGAAGGAGACGATGAAAGAAGACATAGGCCCTGCCCCCAATGAGCTATGGAAGCTGTATTTTGATGGCGCCAGATGCAAGAATGGCGCCGGAGCAGGGGTTCTCCTAGTCTCACCATCCGGCATACAAAAGGACTACTGCTACAGACTGGCCTGGAGTTGCACCAACAATGCAGCAGAATATGAAGCCCTATGCTTAGGTTTGAAGAAAGCAGAAAGGCTCGGGATCAAACAACTGCAGATCTTCGGAGACTCAGAGCTGGTGTGCAATCAGATCACTAACAAGTGCGCCTCCAAAAAACATTACCTCAAGGCGTACCGCAATCGTGTTTGGGACCTGATGGAATCATTTGACTCCTTGAATGTCAAAGCCATCTCCAGAGAAAAGAACAAACATGCTGACATTCTGGCATCTGTTGGAGCCAGATACGTCCCGACTGATGACACTATGCAGAAGCCGAAGCCGGTTCGTACCATTTATAGGCCTTCTGTGCCTGATAAGGACACCCACTGGCAGGTGTTCGATTGTGACGAGGATATCGTCACCTTTATGATACATGAAGCTAGTTCAATCGAAGGTAGAGACCCTGATGACGAGCAGTATGAGGGGTTGATACAGTTAAAGAATAATCACGTCCCAAAAGGACTGATAACCCTTGAGAGCTTGTTTGACCAAAATGACAGAGCTATATCTCACAGAATCAAGGTCGACGCCAAGCAGTATAGAGAGTTGGAACTGGAACCAGGGAAGACAATCAAAGTAGGAACGGACTGTACTCCAGAAGAGCTGGAACAGATTCGGGCCTTGTGCAAGAAGTATCCAGACATCGTAGCTTGGTGTTATCAAGATCTCAAGGGGTATGACAGAGAAATAATACAACATACCATAGAGTTGGAGGAAGGGGTTAAGCCCTTTAGACAGAAGCAGAGAGCGGTCAACCCAAAGATCGAAGCTATGATGAAAGCAAAACTATTGAAGATGCTGGAAGCCAAGATCATATACCCTATCAAGCATTCTTCCTGGGTCGCCAATTTGGTCCCAATTAGAAAGAAGAACGGGGATATCCGCCTCTGCGTTGACTTCCGCAATCTGAACAAGGCCTCTCTCAAAGATCATTACCCGCTCCCGCAGATTGACCAGATTCTCCATGTGGTCACAGGAGCTCAGCGATTTTCTCTCCTAGACGGATTTTCTGGCTATAACCAGGTCTGGGTGAAAGACGAGGATCAACACAAGACAACGTTCACCACCAAATGGGGAACGTTTGCATATCAACGCATGCCTTTCGGCCTATCCAATGCTGGGGCCACATTTCAGAGGGCCATGGACCTTGCTTTTCGGGAGCTGCTAAATAAGATTATTGTCATTTATTTAGATGACATGACTGTGTTTTCCCACAAACGGGAAGAGCACACCTCTCACCTGGAGCAAGTGTTCGAAAGATGCCGGGAATTCGGCATATCCATCAACCCCAAGAAGTCTGTCTTTGCAGTCAAAGAAGGGAAATTGTTAGGCCATGTCATTTCTGAAAAAGGCCTAGCAGTTGATCCTGATAGAGCGGAAGCTCTCCTGAAACTTCCTCTCCCGGTCGACAAGAAAGGGCTCCAATCCTTTTTCGGTCAAATCAACTTTGTAAGGAAGTTCGTGCCTGATTTCGCTCAAGTTATCAAACCTATGGCCGAACTATTGAAGAAGGATGTTGATTTGTCGCCGGGAAAGGAAAAAAAAATTGATGAGAGAAAAAAAAGCTAGAATCTCTCGCCCCCTGTGCTGGAACCCCCGCCTTTCAAAGATTTTATTTTGTATATAGGGGGGGGGGAACCGAGAGCTATGTTGCGGTTCTACCCGTAAGGGGGGGGACGACGGCGAAGAGAGCCAAAGCCCTTCCTTAAGCCAAGTGATACAACCGCATGAGGAAAGGTATAATTTCATCGAGCGACAAGTGCATGCGGTCATGAGATCTTTGAGGAAGTTTAAACACTTTGTCTCCCAGAGCCGGATCACAGTCTTTGTGATACACCCAGACGTCAGAAATTTTATCATTCAGGGTGAACCAGGTCACAAGAGGGCAGGATGGATTGCTAAAATCCAGGAGTTCGACATAGAGGTGCGACCCACCAAGCTGATCCGAGGTCGGGCACTATGCCAGGAACTAGCCAAAAGCGCCGCCGCTGAGGTGTCCGCTTGTCAGTGGGAAGACCCGGTGATGGAAGTTAACCTTGCCAACTCCTTATCAGAGGAGAGCGACTGGACCGACGACATAGTGTGGTATTTCAGTACAGGGAGGTGTCCAGACCAGCTCACTGCCTCGCAAAGAAGGAGGTTTCGGCTCAATGCCCTAAAGTACGTTCTGCGCCCTGAGGGGCTATTTTATAAAAATATTGATGGTATTCTCCTACGTTGCGTCAAGGAAGCGGAAAAGCAGAAAATCCTCGACGAATTCCATTCTGGAATGTCGGGAGGACATCTTTCGGGAAGGCCTACGGCCTTAAAGATAATAAAAGCTGGCTATTATTGGCCCGCCATATTCACGGACACGCAGAAGGTTTGCCAGAAGTGCGAGAAGTGTCAGAGGTTTGCTGGTCGGAACAAAAATGCTCCAATGCCTTTACAGCCAATTCAGGTAGAGTTCCCCTTCCAGCAGTGGGGCTTGGACTTTGTGGGCAAAATCTCCCCAGAATCCTCAGCAGGGCACAAATTCATTTTGACTGCCACAGACTACTTCACTCGCTGGGCCGAAGCTATACCCACGAAGCATGCTGACCAGGAAACAGTCGTTGCCTTCCTGGAAAGTTTGATAACTCGCTTCGGAATTCCAGAGGCGATTGTAACAGACAATGGTCCAGGGTTCAAAGGGGCTCAACTAACAGAATTCACTTGCAAGTATGGCATTTATCACAAAGCTTCCTCCAATTACTACCCGCAGGGAAATGGCCTCGCAGAGTCTACAAATAAAAATCTGATGAATATTATAAAGAAGACTCTGGAGAGGAATAAGAGATCATGGCACTTGCACCTGGACCGAGCTCTGTGGGCAGACCGCATATCCATAAAGAAATCCATCAGAACATCGCCATACGCGCTAGTCTATGGGAAAGAGGCGGTTTTGCCTACTCACATTGAGATGCCTGCACTTTGGCTGCTGGACGATGAAAAGGACAACTTGGATCCCCTTGATTCCAGGTTAGCTCAGTTGTTGCAGCTTGAGGAGCAGAGAGAGAAAGCTCACGAAGCTTTCATGAAGCACTCTGACACCACACGAAATTGGTTCTCGAAAGGAACTACAGCCAGAGTCTTCAAAATCGGTGATCTAGTGCTTAAATGGGATGCATTGAAGGCAAAACCGGGCAATCACGATAAATTTGATGCCTTCTGGGAAGGCCCCTTCCAGATTGCCAGGGTCAATCAATTCAATTCATTTGTCCTGAGAGACATGGAGGGTCATATCCTCCCAATTCCCGTCAACGACTTTCATCTGAAAGCCTATCGCCACTGAAAAGCTCCGTCAAGAGGTTCCCCCTGTATATATTTTCTTTTCTGCTCTTTCAATTTATCTGCTTGTAAATATGTTTTTCAGTTGTTTTTATTTTTAGGCTGTTGAGCCAAATTGTTCGCCAGATCCTTGGGTCTGTAAAGTTTTTGATTCTAAGTGATGCAGAAGCAATCCCCTTTGAAAGAAGAAGTTATGGAGATAGCCGAGGGAAAGACAAAAGTTTGCCCGCCTTCGCTCGCTAAATTGTCAAGTCCTGAGATCGCTTCGCTTTTTGGGCGATAGCGAGAGTTCATTCCAAGCAACGGCCGAGTCAAAGAGAACAAAAGGATGCTTGCTAAGGGAAAATGCCCGAGATCGCCCAATTTTTGAGCGATCCCGAGAGCGCTGCCAAGTTTTGAGCGATTCCAAGCAAGAAGAAGGACGCCTTGATTGTTTTGAGTATCCGAGGAATCCCTAAAGCGCTCAAATTCTGAACGATTCCAGGAATCGCCCAATATTTTCGGCGACAGCAGCCAAAAGAGTGAGGAGGAAGCGCAAGTAAAAGAAGTCCAAAATTCTTCTAAGTGTGGAAAATCCCTCTGTCGCTCGCTAGATGCACAAATTCTCAAAGGCGCACCATGTTTTCGGCGACGGCGGGGACAGCAGAAGCGAGGCGTTCTAAAATGCAAATCTTTCCGTCGCTCGCATTTGGCAAAAATGCCCGAGATCGCCCAATTTTTGAGCGATCCCGGGAGCGCTCACAAGTTTTGGGCGAACTCGAGGAAAAATGCCTCAAGTGTTCCGAGTGCAAAATCTCCCCGTCGCTCGCTTTTCCGAAAGAGACAATTGTCGCTCCTATTTTTTAGCGACGGCGGTGGTTAAGTTAAAGGCAAGCGCTGCCAAGTAAGGGGGATGTTTTAAAAGTTTAAAATTTTTCTAAGTGTGAGTTCGCTCGCCTAACGCTCCTTCTCCCGAGCGCGCCCCTCAGTTTAGCGACAAAGAGCATAAAGGAGAAGTAAGTGATTGCTTCAAGGAGGAAAATCCCTCCGTCGCTCGCAAAGCAGGCCCGCGCCCAAAAGCGCTCAAGTTTTGAGCGATTTCAAGGAAAAGCATGAAATTAAAAGTGGGACCCCCCTTCCTTTCCAGCTAACGGCGTAGAAAAGTGTGCCAAAGGATGTCTTGGGCCCGTCTTTCAAGGAGCGTGCCAACAGAAAAAGGAGAGTTTGCACGTGTTCCACAAGTGATTATATAAAGGGATGTGCTCTAAAGGGACAAAGGTTTAAACATTTGCGCTCCCAAGAAAGATTTCATGCATGGCCACCCTAGAGCAAGATCGACGTCCACCAACTTCATGCGCCTCGCATTAAATTCAAGTACCCTGCTGCGCCCTCCATTAAAGACCCTTCCTCAATTCTCTGTTATAAAAGAACATCCTCTCGAAAGCGCTTTACCAAGTGAATTCTAGCGCACTTCGAGCTGCAACTAGACTGAAATCTTCCTTCGCCATGGGAAAGAAAGAAGGCAAGCAGAAGAGCGCAGCGCAGGATCAAGCGGCTTCAAGTGCACCTGTAAGTGGGCAGAAGAAGGAGAAAAAGGACAAGGGAAAGGCATCTGAAGCAGAAAAGAGAAGAAGCCCCGAGTCGCGCAACCGAAGCCAGTCCCCTCTCCTCCCATTGACTACTGGATTAAGCTAAGGGATGGAATTTACTCGCAGGGCACTAGTCAACTGCGGCAAACAATTGAGAACTGGCGAGAGAAATTTTCTCCTTCGAATCCTTACGCCGCGGCATACCTGTCCAACCTTTACTGGTTTCTATGCCCGCAGGTGCATCATTGCCCTGAGCTAGTGGCAGCGATTGTTGAATACTATAAGCCGAACACCAGGCAGGTCTGTGACCACAAGGGCAATGTTTTATTCTCAATCTACTCCGAAACCGTGGGAGCGGCCTTTGCGCCAGGCGTAAAGTTGAACGACGAAGATTATATTGTCAAAAGCGTCAATCTGGGGGAACAGGCAAACAGGTATTCAGACAACCAGAGAATGCGGAATTTTGTGGACTCTCAACTCCATGAACCCCTTCCGCCACGGCAATGGCCAAAGCAAGGAAGACCTTTGAGCGATTTTAAGAGCACTAGCATATACACTATGTTGGCTTGGGTCTTGGGCCTTGGCACAGACGCGACAGTCCTTCCCTACCAAATCACCCTCGCCGAGTGCATTATGAGGGGAGAATTTTATGACCCCAAGGAAATGACTGATAAGACCAAGCCGGTCTTCTTTGATTGGGCGGACTGCGTAACTCGGGGAATTCACCAGCAGCTGCGAGAATTGAAAAGCGGCGCAAGAGAGAGTTTCAGGTACTGTTCGGCCTTGGCATGGTTGTTCTTGTTTCACATGCATAGCCACATACGGTCGCTTCCGGTGCAACGCAAGGATAGCAAAGGGGCGCCTCTCCTAGTCTATGAATGGACCAGAGTGTTGTTGAGGGAGGAGTCCTACTACAAATTTAATATATCCTTCTTGGGCCCAGCTCTAGCCCTTCTTCATGGTTCGTGCCCACGCGTCCCGCGCGCGATGAGGAATCAAGTCAGCGACCAGAATTTCGGCGATACTTTTCGCCTAACGCAGGGGTTTGTGATAAGGATTTTCGGGTTCACAGGCAAACCTTTCTTACTGCCCTATTATACCCCGGAATACCAGTTCGCCTTAGAGGCGGCACGACAGATGGACTATACGGATGAGAAGTATGGTCAGGGAAGAAAAAAGGGCCATCTGTTTGAGTACCCCATCACCTGGGCCGGAATTGAAGTTGGTATAAATGGGCAGCATCAATACCTACACGCCACGCTCTCGAGCTTCGGTTTAGTGGAGCTGCCGCAGAAATGGAAGTATGACCCCCTCGACATAATAAAGGATTTCACATCATTCCAAGAGTTCCATGCCTGTCCCCACGAGGGAATTATGGACGAGCGCAATAACCAGGACAGAGATCTGGAGTGGTACATTGAAGATATGCAGTCTTTTCCACCATGGCATGACTTCTACTGTGTAGAGGTTGAATTTGATCCTGCCCGAAAGAAAGAACACAGGCCGAGTACAGATGTATACAGGAGGTTGGAGGCTAGATTGCAGAAGAAAGGTTGGAGACTTGAGAAAATATCAGAATGGTGGATAATGCGTGTCAGAACCAGAAAGGACAAATCTCTAAAGGACATAGCTAATGATGACACGTTTTCCGACCTCTATGACAAGCATCACGCCACGTGGCAGCCTGTTGTGTTTCGTCACATCGTACCCCCAGGCTCTCGCCTACAAAAGGGGCAGGACCCACCCAAGCAGTTGCAAGCAAGTGGTGAGGGCTCCAGCAAGGAAATGCAAGCAGGGCAAATTGTGGAGCCCAGGATGCAGCAGTCAGCTGAAAAGCAGCAAGCTAAGGCCGCGTCACCCGAGAAGGAGATATCCACACACGTGACTCAAGCGAAGCAGACTTCCTCGGCAATAGCGTCCCCTGCGCTCCAAAAGAAAAAGGCGGTCAAAGTAACAGTAAAGCCCCTCAAAGCCTCGAAGAGCTCCATTAGCTTGACGCCTATCACCCAAGAGGAGGAGCTTGCCCCTCTTAAGAGGAAAAGAACAGAGAGGTCTAAGGAGCAAGGGCCTGCACCTGAGAAGAGGCCTCGCCACAATCTGATATAACGCCGCCACAAAAAAGGGGTAAAATCTTGGAGACTGCTGCAGAAAAGGAAGATATATCCACATTCGCGGGGAATCTGTGGATAGACCAAGTCTTCGACTCACCGGCTCGGGCGGAGCCCGCAGGTACGCATTCTTTCCTCTCACAAACCGCTGAGTTAGTGTCTGCGGCGTCCTTGTCTCCTGCTGCCGCATCCATTCCCGCCGCCATTCCATTAGACTGCAGTGCAGCGACCACCCTCTCTCTCGCCGAGCCCCACACCGTCGTTGAGGAAGTTCCACCCTTCATCTCTGAACAGTCCCAACCTGGCCTATCTCCCACAGAGCCTGACACCCTTCAAGCCCTAACTAAAACCCAGTCAGGCGCCGCTGTCCTAGGTCCACCTCATTCTCCTCGCATTTCACCCGAGCATCCCGAAGACCTGTCTGTCGCACCCACCCAGGCTGAACCATCCCCCAGAGTAGAAGGGCATCAGGCTGCAGATTCTACACGCCTGTTCAAGGAGGAAAGTATGTCGCAGCAAAGTTTGCCCCTGGCCAGGTCTCTCTTTGGAAATACAGATTTGATCCAGGTAATGGAAAGCCAGCCCGTGGCAACTCGGCCAAAGCGCTCCTCTAACAGATGGTTGCAAAATGTGATGAAGCGAAGAGGTGAGGAGATCGCCACGGTCGAGAAACGCACCAGGTTCGACTCTGAGAATATGCTGCTGTATAAGGAGAAGAAGATCCCAAAAGTAAAGAAGCCTATAAAAGACATGGCTCCTGAAGATTATGAATACAGAAGCGTGACCAAAGATTTGAATGAGGTCAGCTTCGAAAACGAGGCGCTAGCCCTTCATGATGGGACTGATACACTGCGCCTAAAGCACCTCCAGTTGCAGGAGCAATATTACGAGATGGAAAATGAGAAAATGAAATTAGAAGAAGGCATGGCCAAGATGCAGGCTCAGTTGGAAAACTCTGAAAAAGAATGCCTGCAGCTGAAGGAACAACTGGCAGACCTACAGAAGGAGGCCTCGGAACAGAAAGAAGTTGCTGAGCGTCAGATAGAAGAGCTGCAGGATCAGCTTCAGCAAGCGAAGCAGCAGCTGGAGGACAGAGTTGTGGAGACATTCTCCAGGGACAACGTTAAGAGGATCCGAGCCAGACTATTGAAGAACTTCAGGCCACGGGCTTCTAAGTCCCTCAAAGTGTTCGCATTTCTCACTCAGGTCAAAGAAGCATCCGCGCAGGGTAAGCCTGTGTTGGAGGAGGCAGAGCGTGAAGCGGATCGCTGGCTCGATCTGGCCGTCAAGGCAGGGAACCTTGAGCGCCAGAACCTCCAAGTTCCTTCCACCGATTCTATTGCCTTTGATTGGGCAGCTGCAAGGGCCACCTTGCATTCTTTCTTTGAGAGATTCCAGAAAATTCAGAGAGCCAAGGCATTGCTAGATTTGCTGGACCAAGAAAAGGATATATGCACATCCCTCTTCCTGTCTCTCTCTTCATACAGATTCCCAAGTTTCACAGACAGTGAAGGCAATTGCTTGCCAAAAGAGACTCTGCGTCAGTCATGGGACGCCTTCGCTAATGACACTTCGGATATTGATGCATGGGAAGATCCGATCCAGCAAGAGCAAGTGACAGAGCTCACTTCAAGATTCTGCCTGATTCGTTCCTGCTTGCTGGATTTGAGCCAGAAGGCTGAGCAGATTGGTTTAGTTCAGATGGAAACCTTCAGGCACCTAACCAGCGACATTCGCAGTATGGAGCCCTTCTCGGAGAATGCCTGGGCTCAAGTTCAAGAAACATATGAGCGCATCAAGGCTCGCCTTGCCTCCGGGGAGTTCAACCCGGACGAAGATCCAGAGGAGGGGGAAGAGCCATCAGAAGAGGGGTCCGAAGAGGAAGACAATGGAAATGAGTCTGAGGAAGAAGATCCCACGAAGGAGGAGCAACAAGATTCAGAGCAGCAGGACCAGGGCCTACAGGAAAAGGAAGCAGAGACCGGGGGTGACTCCGGGCCCAAAGGATAAAGGCGTGGATTCTTGCATCGAGGCGAGCTCGATACCCCGCGAGCCGCCAAGAATGTTGCCACATTTTGCTAGGGGTATAAAATTTCAAATTTCATCAGGTTGTTGTCACCCTCCTTCCTCATTGTTCTTTCCTCATTGTTGTTTTAGTTTTCTTGGTTCATCTTCAGTTTGTTCAGATTTCAGTTCCCAGCTTTTCTCAGATTTGATGCCAGCACTTGCATGAAAAAATTGTAAAATTTTGCTAAGTATTTGTCTCTTCCCGAGATCGCCGTCGCTGCCTTGCGATTTCTGGCAAAAACATGTTGTTTGAGCGACCGCGGGCAGCGCATAAAATTGTAGAATTTTGCCTAAGTGTTGAGAAGCTCGCGATCGCCGTCGCTTTTTGGCGACGCCCGGTGTCGCAGTGTTTTTCAGCGATTAAGAGAGCGGCGTTTAAAACTTGAAAATTTTCTAAGTGTCGCCGAGCCAGCGATCGCCGTCGCTGACCGACGACGCTCGTCGCTGCAGCGCTTTCGAGCGCACGAGGAAAAGAAAGGAGCGCTTGTGCTCAAGATCGCTGTCGCGATTCCAAAATGCCCGAAATCGCTCGATTTTTCAGCGACATCCAAGCAAAAGGAAAAAGGCAGAAAATTGGCTAACTCCTCCCCCACTCCCGCGATCGCTGTCGCAACTCACCTTTTCCAGCAGCGCTTCAGGATCTCAGCGATTTGCAGAACATTCCCAAGATCGCCGTCGCCGAGCGTAATTTCCCAAAGTCGTTCAATTTTTGAGCGCTTTCCAGCTTGATCCGAAGGTCGTCCTGAGCCCCAATTCCGAAGATCGCCATCGCTTTTCAGCGACCTTGGGCGTTTCTTCTCCATTTCAGCGATCTCCGGCGGCAATCAGTGGGGTGTTTAAAAGTGGTTCTTCCCTCAATTTCAAAGCAAGTTTCGGGATTCGGGCCAGCTTCACAAAGAATGAAATTGTACTTCAAAGAAAGGGTAGGTGGATATTGAAGGATAAAATGTACCTCACCTACCAAAATTAACTGATAATTCCCTTTCCAACTACCAAATTTGTCAGAAGTTGTACGAAGTTCAGGAGAAGCATACTGCAAGTACAAGGATGGCCGACAAGGATCAAATCTGGCCGCTTTTTGCAGCTTTTACAGCTTTTGGCAGGTTTGGGGATCTGTGCTCAAAATGTAATCGGGGGAAAATCTGCTATAAATAGCAAAGGCATTTCATTGTAAAAGGGTGGAAGGGGGGTATATTGCTAGGAAACTTTTGTATCTGTGCACTTGCTTTTAATTCAGAGTATATTTGGCTCCAATAGTTGCATCTGTCTTTTATGCTGCCTTCCTCAATTATTTCTGTTTCATGTTGCTTATTTTTCTGATTGCTGTCATTCTGCATATCTGGATCTCAGCATTGGCGATTAAGTATATCTGGAATAATATAGGGAGGATACATAGGATAGAATAATGCTAATGGTTTCTGTTGCATACATTGTTTTGATTGTTGTTGGTAAAGTGATATGTTAGTAACTGTGCTGCTTACCTTCCCCACCCGAAACAAATCATGCTTATGTTTCTTCTTGTTCCTTTTATATCTCTTTCCTGCACTTTAAACTAAAACCCCCAAACTAAAAAATATAGGAAGCCGGCCTCCTCCGGAGATTGGCACGGAAGGCATCCCTTCCTTCCGGCCTTTCAATCTGCTGGGCGAATCTAGGGCGCAAAGACCTAAAACCTTTCCTAGTGGCAGATTCGTAACCAACAGTAACTTGCCATTTTTACTCAAATCTCAAACAATTACATATGAGTTTTGTTTGAATGCAGGTTATCTAATTGACACATATATGGTTGATGTGTATTTGGATCCTTTTCTTTATGGGGTTCCTTCTTTTGATAAATTAATATGGAAGATGGAGAAAATTATAATGTTGCATGTGAGTGAAAATGATTTAAGAGTTGTAAAATTCTAGAATTCAATTATTTTCCTCTTGTTTATCATGCAGTGCTTCCAATTTTGAAGGTGTATTTGCATGCAAGCGATTATTTTGATATATAGGTCAAGTTCTTATGAGGATGAGACACTAGCTTGAAAATATTGCTAGATGTTGGGTGTTGATCATCTTCATGGCACATAAGGAGGCTACGATTCGCTTGTTTTTGGAGTCCTAAGTGAAATGGATAGAGTTAGGAAGAATTGCATTTAGAAATGTGAAATGGTCTGGGCAGTACCTATATTGTGACAAACAACGAAATCTTAAATCAAATATACTAGCATTGCCGGTGAGTTGAATGGTACAAGTCTGTCACACTTGTTTTACTGGCAATGTATGGATTTCTATCTTTCCTCAAGGTTATATCGATAGGATTAAATTTAAAAGTTGTGTCCACTGGGAGAGAATAATAATCCAACTGGGAGAGAATAATAATCCAAAGAAATATATAAGGAGAGGAGAAGCCCCCAGTTTAAGGCTGCAAACTCTTATGAGGGACACAAAATAGGCATCTATCCTCCCTAGAGATTGTGTCTGCCTTGCAAGATATTCTCTATGGTGGGGATGTAAATTAAAAGTGGTCTTAATGAAGAGGACATGCCTCCAGTTTTAAATGAATACGACATCCATGGATCACATACTTTCTAGTAATGTATCCATAAAATATAATTTTTATTTTGAAACGTGGATTAAATCCTTTTAGAATACTTACATCATTGTAAGATACATTTATGCTGTTTTTTCCCCCTAAGTTCCATGGATTCTTCTTTTGGAAGGAACGGGGAAGCACAAGGACACAAAAGGGGGATGACTAGAAGACACCCGCAAATTTTGCCAAAAAGAGGACGACAAAGGAGATGGACACTTCAAAAAATAAAAAAAAATAAAGTTACAAATTAAAAACATTTAAAGATATTTTCTGAGTTTTTATGATAATTTAGTCGAAACAAAAAAAAAGTTTAGTAATGGTTTTATGCTTTTAGTTTTATAAAGAACATACATAAAAATCTAAAACTAGTCTCTATATTAAAACTACAAGTGATGACATTGTAATGCTCATTGTTTGTGTTGACGTTGTTGCCATCACTGGTAGTGGAGCCAATATGATCCAAATGGTAAAATCTGGTCTGTGTTCTGTTTTTGACATGACAAACTTAGGGCTTCTACACTGTTGCCTACGTGTGGAAGTTTGGCACTCAATCAAGCTATTTTTTTATCATAAAGCATGTGTCAACACTTTTAGAAATTCCTAGGTGCCCTGCTCTTTCTTCTTTTTTCTGCTCATTTTTCTTCACTCAATCTTCATAAGTTTGAAACATTTGTTGTTGTCACTCTTTCTTGTCTCTTCAAGTCAAGTTAGCAACATGCTAAATGTGTTGGTAAATAAACCAGCATATGCTAGACATTCTTGTACAAGATTCTTGATTAGATGGTCGGTGAGAGTCTAATGTCTATGTATGCCCGGACTCTTTGAGAATGAAGTCCTTTTGAAGTCTAGTTAGCAACATGCTGAGTATGTTTAGTAAATAACTAGTATACACTAGACATTCTCACTTCGTACAAGATTCTCGTTGATTACATGGTTGGTGAGAGTCTATGCATGCTCAGACTCTTCGAGGATGAAAGTCTTTATGACAAGATTTCAGACGAGGCTAAAGGTCTGTTGCCAACTTCTCTTCTTTTTAATAAGCTCCCTCAATTATTCTTGTTTTTATTCATTTTTCTTTTAGCTTATTCGTTTGTTTGACAACCCAACACTTAGACAAATGACAATAACAATAGGCGATCACAAGGACAAAATGGGATTCAAAATGACAACTATGACATCACTGTAGACTTATGGTGTATATAACAGGAATATAAGACACAATGCAGTCAACGACAATAAACATACAAGTAGAAGAACGTACATTGTGATGTACGAAGTAAGAATATAGTATGATAAATTAAATATCTTGACATATGGTGTATGCCTTTGAGACGAGGCTTGTTTCTCACATAGTCAACTACAAATGAACACTGGGTGGGTATCCCTTAGCCATCACAAGCAGCTCATATATATACTACTTTTGGGGCAAATTATGACATTTGACCCAAACAGTCCCACTTGTAACTACCCTAGACTTATAAGATAAACAACTCACAGGACATAATATAAGATAAACCTACTCTTTTTCATTCTTTTCAAATAGGTTATGGCTATGCACAATGATAATCATAAGTACATTTATGGCATCAATTGACAACTAGGGTGTTGCATTGTTTCTTTAAACATGTTCCAGTGCATATTTATTTGTTACTCCTTTTTTCTTTGGGGTGGACTTTTTCCAACCTCTCTTCCTTGACATGAGTTATGACATGCCACCTTTCATTAAGGCTGACTTTGTTTGTCATCCACTCTTAGATTTTTTGGCCTTTCTTAGTGTGACTTTATTTGATGATATAGGAAGTGTGACTTTTTTCATACACTTGGTATGCATCCACTCCTGATTTCATTTATAACATGAAAGGCTTCCTACTTCTTTGATGCCTCTCCTTGTGAGAGTGCTTGCAGGGCATCTTTTTTTTCTTTTTCTGTTAGGTTCTTCTGTGGTATGTTGGCAGTTGTCTTTTCACTTCCTTCTCAGCATTGTTCCTTGTTTTCTTGTCCCTGGATCCCAGCAACCTGGCCAATTTGGTGGATTTCTTGCCTGCCTCAGTGTACAATGCTTCTTGGCATGCATTTTCCTGAGTTTTGACATGAAAAATGCCAACTCATCCTCGACTTAAAAATATATGCTGCCAGTGTACTTTACTTGTATGTCCTTATCCACTGACATCAACCCCAACAAGATTGCTTCTTGCAGAACTCTGACATGTACTCCTGCTCTATCCTTAATTTTCTTGAGACAACTATTTGGATGAGTTGCATGTAGTCATAAACAGACTGCTTAGCTCAGTTTTTGGTTGTCCATCATAGTTGAATTACTGATGAACTATCTGGATTTGAATATGAATATTTATTCTTTCTGAGGAGGTTTTTAGGCATGGCCTTTGAAGCTTTGTCAAAACTTTTTTTTTCTGGAATAATGTATTTCATTCCTCAGCATGGTGGGAATTAACCTGGTGAACATGTTTGTTAGGGTATATATATTGCTCTCCAGCTGAGTAAAAGTTTCCTTGAGCTCCTCTTGCTGTGTGGTCACATTGTGTGCAACTCTTTGTCATCTGAAGTTACGCCATCTTTCTTAGTCATTGATTACATTCCAACAACCCATGTGATGTCACCTTCTTCTGTGATTTGCTTTCTCATTTGTGTCAGATGTGGCCTTTGAACTTCAATATCAATTGATTGTCATGGATTCTAGACAAATACACAACATAGCTTTGGTACAAGTTAATCTGATCATATGGACTGAGTTGGTTTGCACTTGTATCGACATGGATACACAGTCCAAGTGTCTTATGTTTATTATTATACATACTGTTGTTATCTGAGAGTCAACCATATTATATAAACATAGAACATTATAAAAGGTATTTTTGAACATGACTAATTCCGCTAAGAAATATTTGCTTGTTCTCAAGTACGATTCTTCATAATATGAACTTGACAGGACGAGAATGGCTTCTGCACATACCTGCTGCAATTTGTTATGGCTTTAAGTGCTCTCTTTCTCTTTGTCTCTATCTATCTATCTATCTATTTATCTATCTATCTATCTTCTTTCCTATATCTATATGGTTTTATCTCAAACTTCTCCTTTTGGTCATGGCAGAATTAGTGTTGAGTGCTGACATGGACTTGCATCACTCTTGTCTCCCATTGGCAGAGGACGTTAGTGTGAGACTTGCCTCACTAATTAATGCTGGATTGGATGCTGCCAGTTTGACATAGATTTTTGGCATAAGTCCAACAATTCAGATTTTGTCTCTGCATGGGATAGCCTTTTTTCTCCATTTCCTCTCTTGCTACTGAGATTTCACACTTCTAATTTTCTCAAGCCCTGATCCTGAAATTTGAGTAAGTATTGATCTCACAGATCCAAATGAAAGCAAACAACCAATTAGAGCTAAGGAGGCAATAAAATAATTGATGTAAGTATTGCTGTACTTTGCAACATCCAAAAAGATTCAAACCCACTGAACTATTCTTCATGGAAGGAAAAATCAATAGCATGAACTAAACATCCTACTGATTAACTTCTAATAGCTAAAACTAGATGTTCTCCTGTATCAGTGTTATTAATTTTCAATTTTCCACTGACTTACCATTCATTGAAAGTACTGATTGGTCAAAGTAATACATCCTACAGAAGTGTTTTCCTTTGTGCCAAACGTTTTAACCACATTTTTCTCTTAGCTAAACCTCAGAAGGAAGCACAAATAACTGTTGCTTCTGACACTCTTAGCTTTATTTCTTGTAAAGCCTGTGGAGATTTTGTGTTATAACTTCTTAGGTTTGGAAATAATTCATTATCTCAAGTGATTTATTATCTTTGTCTCTGTAAGACAAGGACTTATTTTTTGGTCATCAAGAAAAGGACTTCAGGGGGAGGTTGGGGATTAAGCTATTTTGTAGGTAGAATTTGTAATTATGATTGATTTTAAGATAATTTAATATTGATAATTTAATGCTGTATATTGATTTTAAGATAATTTAATATTGATTAAGCTATTTTGTAGGTAGAATTTGTAATTTAATGCTGTATAAGAATAAATATTCCCTATGTTAAATCATGTTAAATACTAAATGTAGATTGTCTATTAATTTTGAAATTCTCTAGTTTAAAATCAAACATTCATGTACTAAATATATGGGAAGAAGATGCTCTATCATATCGCATGAACCTCATGTGTTTGCAGATTATGCTATAGTGGAGAAACCGTCATTAGACACCTGGATGCAAGATGGTCATGATTATATAGTACTGAAAAGATTTGATATTGACTGCATTCGTACCATTGGAAGTGTACTTGGGCAGAGTATTGCCCTTGACCACTTTGTGAGACAGGTAATATTTCTGCTGTGTTAGTAATGTTTTTTCTGAGAACTTGCCAATATAGATGATAAGGCATGAATATAGAAAGCCAAAATTTTAAGACCTCAACTGGTTTTGTTTTTTCAGGTAGATGGTATGGTGGCAGAATTTACTGACTTGAATAGAGGAATGGAGAAGACAGGGACATTTACTATGAAGCGAAAGAAACTTTTTCAACTTGTTGGAAAGGCGAATTCCAATCTGGCGGATGTAATTCTTAAACTTGGCCTTTTTGAAAGGTGAATTCTCCAGTCAAACTTTATGATTGTATGGTGATTGTGCAGAAGAGATACATGAGATGGCTTATGTTAGATAATAGCAAAGTTAATACTAACACAGGGAGATAGATGTAACATTTAGCTGATCTTGAATAACCTTAGGATCAAAATCCTATCTAATCCTTGGTGCACTTGTTCCAATAACAGGACAAGGACATAGATTACATTACTAAAAGCCATCAAAGCTACAGTTTAAATATTTCATATTCAATAAAATATTTGTAAAACACCATTCAGTTGGAATTTGGAACCATTTTGCTCTGAATAGCACAAGTTTAATGCAATATTTAGGTAGATCACCATTACCAGCAATTGGGTCCATCATGGATCAAGCTAATATTGCTCTCTTTGGTATGTAACCTCCATTTTTTCTGGCATTTTCAGAACTCTTGCAACACCAGAATCCATGAGAGAGAATATTTGCAGGGTGGAGATTAATGCCTTGAATGTCTAATCTGCTGCTGTGCTGGCTATTTACTTCCATACTGACCTGCCTATATTCACATTTCTTAATAGATTATATTTTATTACCTATATTGCCTACTGTATATATTTTATGGATTTTCTGTTGCAATCCCAACACATCCTCGGAATCTATGTTACTTAACATATTTGATTCCATTGATCCTATCCTGGCAAATGTTGTTTGATAAAAATGGGAGAATTTTGAGGCCACAAGGAAAGATATGTACCCTCCCTTATTATGGGAATGCTGCTTAACCAAATGTTTCTTGTACAGCAATTGGATGTAAACTATTTGTCATCTAATGCACATGAAATTTCCATTGTGTACTTCTAACAGCCTAGAATTTCCTTGTTGACATTTATTTTCGGGTTACATCAACCTTGTATGCTACCATGTTAGCAATCTTCAAAGCTTAATTTGGATCATGCCTCGAATCCATTTTTCTGTAATGTCATCGATAATAGTCAAGGTTAGTTCTATATTTGCTAGGAATTCAAGATCCAGTCTAACACTAACAACTTTGCAAAAATAGAGGTTGTGCTAAAAGGAATGTGTATACTTGTTTGGCTGGGTTACACTCTTGTAATCATGAAAGTGGATTGTAAATGAGTAATTACTAATTAATTTGTGGTTTGCAAAATTTCTTGATTTTCTTCATTTGACCTATTTCCACTTAATTTAAGAAACATCACCTCATAGAGTCTTTTTCTAAAGCCACCTTATTTCATGTTAGTTCTGGCAAAGACTGGTAGATGTTTAGCCAATACAAGTTCTTGTATTTTACAGAGTAAAATATTGATCAATGGGATGCCAGATTTTCTTAGCTTTCTATCATCATGCTCAAATTGTAAGGGTGTTAACAAAGATTTTCCTCATTAATCACTTACCTGCTGGATTAATTTTTCCAACTATGTTCTTAAGACATAATTGGGAATAATTATGTTTCATGTCCCTTATCTGTTACTATGATTCAAGTACCTTATGATTGATAACATTTGTCAAACAGTACAGGAAAGTAAAAATTGTGTGTGTGCATGCACAAGTGTGTCTATGTGCATAAAAGTTTTGTATTGTCATGTACCAACAAGGAATATACTGTAACATGGCAAGATCATCTGGATAAGAGAGAGGGTACATGTGGAAACACTGCTTTAGCACACTGATGAATGTGTGCATATGCATAAAAACAATTTCTTCAAAGTCTAAATAGATATGTGACTTAAAAGTCTCAACTCCAGTGTCTCGACTAATCATGCAAATAGGGCCAGCCTTCTAACTTTTCGTCTGATTCTCTTTTCACCCAAGAGATTAAAGGGACATTGAAATTTGTATCGAGTAGCCAATGCATCACACACTGGGGTATTTGAACTTCTCTCAATTGATGGTCAATGTATCACATATTTATAGATATGTATGTATGCATGAAAGTGATGTGATATTAAGATGAGTATTTTAGCAGGTAGATAAACATGATAGTTCAAGTGCAACAGAAACTCATGACTGATTTGAAAAAATATTTTTAGCTAAACTGGGGGCTATATATATAACCATAGTCACCTGGAGACTTGTTTTCCCCACCTAGTACTTCTCTCGGGGATGTCTCCTGATACCTAGAGGCAGCCCAAGACTCTTGGACCTCTTCTGTCTGTCTCCACTTAAAATAACCACGTACCTTGTCCATTCAAAACCCTAAAGTGCCAATTTGATGGATTAAGCTGGATAAAATCGATTGCATTCGGCATATGACGTTTGCGTTCCTCTCTTTCATCCAAAGAAAATCAAGAAGGTTTTTATGGGCAGCCCTAAATGGTGTCATTGCAAATGGATCTCTAAGAGGTTCTAAACAATGGCACTGGCAGTAAACAGAAACCCTCAAGAAAAGGACATAGGTGCTTAACAAAACCTATTTTATGACTTTCAGAGAGGCCCTAAATTTATGAAATAAATAAACATGATACCTTAACATGTGCTTGACAATTTCTTGGTTACTTCTAAATCTTATTTATGGTCTAAAAGGTCAGTGGGAGGGTTATGATTGTCTAATAACCTATTTTGGGAGTTTAATTTATCAGTATATTTCTACTCCTGTAGGCTCCTTTAATTTTATGCAGTTTGTATCTTGATTTTTTCTAAATTTTATTTATCGCCTTTGTATTTGTTATATTTTTATTTTAAAAAATTACAAATATTTTTTATATATTTTGGTGTCTTCAAGTACATGCTTATAATTGTCTGAAAATTGATGTACCCATTCCTGTCTCCTGGTGACCATTTATATAACTTTTGTATTGCTATCTACCAAGGATTATCAGTAAAATGGCAAGACAATCTCATATATCTGAAACAATTCCTAGAGTCAAGGTCTTAACAGAGTTTTATAGCATGTGAACAGTGTCTGCAACCTAAAAGTCTAATTCCAGTGTCTTGACAATAGTCCTCCAAGTCTGGCTAGCCTTCAAACTCTTCAGCTGATATTTCCTGTCTCACTTCAAGATTTTGAAGGGACATTGAAAGTCATATCAAGTTGCCAGTGTGTTACATATTGGAGTATTTGAACTTCTGTCTACTTGTGGTCAACATCACAGAGTTTTGTAGAATGCAAATAGTGTCTGTGACTTAAAAGTTTAATTCCAGTGTTTTGAGTCTTGACAGCAGTCCCACAACTATGGCTAGCCTTCAAACTCTTCAGCTGATTTCCCGTATTTCCTCAAGATTTTGAAAAGACATTAAAATTCATATCAAGTTGCCAGTGCATGACACACTGGGGCATTTGAACTTCTGTCAACTTGTGGTCAATATATATACATTGAGAAAAGTATGTTGGTACGTTTGATAGTTTGAGTGTAAAGGGAAGTAGTGACTTATTTTAAAGAATATTGTTATCTCAAGTGGTGGTTATAGATGTGCTGTTCTCTGCCTTTATGTCACTTGTCCCTAAGAAATAAGACAAATTGTTTGCGCTGCTTACCATGCCCCCATGATACAAGAAATACAGGGGATGAATGTTAACACAGATGATTAATAGCTAAACCATAAAAATGTTTTTTGCACATTATTAAGGTCAACATTCATAAGCACTTTACAGCTCTTGCTGGATTTGGATGCTCGTGCACCATATACTTTTACAGTTAGTACAATTAGGAATACAACCTACAATTTGAGCAAGGCACTTAACTGTTTGAGCCTACAACTATTAGAGCTCACATCCTTGCTATTAGTCATAAGTTTGTTGTCAGGGCCCAAGTGCTTGCATTTGAGTCGGGTTTGGAAGAGGTTGTTGAGGGTAAGGTGATTGTCGTCTAAGCTTGTGTCAACAATCCAAGCCCTTGCATATGTCATCAAAGACTAGGTGGGTGTTGTCAAGGATGGAGTACCTTCCATCTAGGGTTGAGTAGAGGCCATTTGGAGACAAGTAACAACTGTCTAAGGAGGCATCTTGTTGATCACAAGCGCATTGCAGTTTGAAGAAAAGGAATTGCCATTTGTTGCATAAGTGCTTCCATTTAGGTTTGAGTGGATGTCACTTGGCACTGGATGAATGCTGTCTAGGGGGTAAGGTATTGCGGGCATGGGAAGGACCATTGGTGTTGGGGACAACAGGAATGCTTTTAGAGGCAAGTGAGACATTGTCCAATGCATGAAGGTCGTTTTACACAAGGGGAGTCTTTGTTGCACATGCCTCTACCATTACTAGAGTCTTTATTGATTGTACATACATCTATGCAACACCTCTTGCTGCTTGCAAGCTATCCCACACATCCTCCTCAGCTATGTGCATAGGTGCTGAATCGCGGATGACTCCAATCTCTCCTCTTGGGGACATGAAGGTGCAATGAACTTCACATAGCCTTTATGCCACCGTAAAGAGTACTTTGGACTGCTCAGGCCCTTATCATCACTCTCCTTTTCTTCCTTGTCAAGTGCAGATTCCTTTGAAAATTCCATGCTAAGCTTCTTTGTCTTATGACATAAGGCACTACCTTTAGCTACACCTCCCCCTATATGCTGTTGTGGGTGCTATTGCAACACGCGTGCAACATCCAACCAGTGGTACTTGGTAGGTGTTCTGTTGGTGATGCTGAGTGGATGGTCCTAGTCTTGGACGTTCACATTCTGATTCCTCAGATTGATGATGTACTTATGGTGTCCTTTCTTGTAAGATAGATGATATTTCTCCCAGTTGTGCTGTATCTTTGCCATCCTCAACCATCTTGTCCTAAGAATGCTTTGTTTGTTGCTTTTTGCAAAGTGATAACTACGAAGTCTAGGACAATGGTTTGTTTTGCAATGATGATAAAGGCCGCATCAGCACGCCTTTCATTTTAATCCTGTCCTGATTTGCTCCTAGGAGTATGATGTTAGGTGACTGCAAAGTTGGAGCACCTAATTTTTTTCAAGTCTTCTCAGGGAGAAAATTCACACTAGATTCCCCATCCACTATGACATATGTCAGTGTTTGACCCAATATGTCCATGTGTAGCGATGATGGTCATTTCCTTATATCTATCATGACAATGGCTAGGTTGATATATTTGTCTTTCTCTGCAAGCATCTTCTTTAATGGTGAACTCAAATGCTTTTTCTCTCCCCTTCCTAAAACTTGCACCATCCTTTCCATGATGTCATGCAATTTTGGGATTGCTAGAAAAAAAATTGCCCTTTTCATTGACACATATGTCTATAGGATTTGAGTCGCTATAATGCTATGTGACATTGACGACTCATTAGTGTTGGATGTTGACATGCACCTCTCTTGTTTCTTCCATTCATTGCATTCTTTAGTCTTCTCTGTTTCTATACTTGCATGCTGCTGCCATCTTTTCTTCCTGCTTTCGTATTTGAGCTAGTATCATGGTAAGAACTTGCTTATCTCCCAAGGTAGTTCTTATATTTTAAATTAAATTGTCATTTTGGCAATCTTCTTCCTTCGTGGAACAATTTGCCTCCATGTGGTTGCTCTGGTCCACACCATTGACATATCATCTGAGTACTTGGACTGGTAGCATTAGTGCAATTGGGTGTGAGGTGCCCCCATTCTTGACACTTGCAACATTATACAATAGGTCACCAGGCTGTATTGTACTGTATCCATGTATTGTTTTGGATCTCCATATTCTTGTTGCCTTTGATTATCATTCCTCACTCATCTATATTTTGGTAACCCCTATTTATTGCACCTCCCATTGATGTGATCGACTTCTCTTTGGCCTCCTTTTGAAGTGCCATAGTCTGGTGCTTCTTGCTTTTTACAATTGGGCACTCCAACAATGAGTGACTATGTACCTCGTAGATATGACCGAAGCTGCGTTTTAAACAATTCTTGCTGGAGTGTCCTTTCGTTCAACACTTTATACACACAAATGTCATGTTTCTCCTTCTCTTTCTTTTCTTCTCTAAGTTCAAGCTTCATACACACTATATATTTCTTGAGGACCTCGATAAATGCTCCCCTTTCTCATTATTGCTATCACTATAGGAGTTGCTTCTTGCTCAACTCGAACTCTCTCCACCCATCATGGTCTTAATCTCACTTTCTAAATTTAGAGGCTTGTCAAAGGGTTCCTTGTATGATGTTGGAGGAACAACTTTCATCTTCTTCTGAAACTTTGTAAGAAGCTCGTCCATGAATCATCATTTTGGCAATCCATCAACAAGTTGCTTCTTTACATAATAGTTATAAGATTTGATGTCCTCATCTTTCTTCTGCTTGGTGATGTATATCTCTTTGATGTATCATCATGCAATATCTAGAACTCTTTCACAAAATATTTCTTGAGGTCATCTCAATTATTGATTGGATGTACCAACAATAGGTTCTAGTCCATTCCTACCCCTCTAATTGTAGTACGGAACAACTTTATCCATGTTGCTTTGTTTGTCACTTCATTTGCCTTCCATATCATAACATAGGTTTTGATATGATGTTCGATGTTTTCCTTTCCGTCATTGTGAAACTAGGGCATTTTAGCTTACTTGCTTCTACTGTAGCCATTGTTGGTTGTATTGATTCCATGTTTGCCCTTCTATAGCCTCTTCATTGCTTCTCGACTGACTTTTCTTGTCTATTGATTGTCTCTTTGATATGGAATCAGAAACTTGATTGATTTCTTTGTTCCATATTACACCATATATAACATGCTTTTCATGAGATCCACCCATGAGAGACAAAACGAAACAATTGCAACAAATGCAACAAAAAACTACTAAGCCAAATCAGCACAACAAACATAAAAACATGTTAGCAAGACAAACATAACTACGCTTTATTTCTCATCATCCCTCCCAACAATAGAAGCATATTGGACTCTAGTGCTTGCAAAAGAAAGGGGAATAGCTGAGACAAAGACAACCAATAAATTTTGATGCCAAAGGTAAAGAGTCGGCTTATTGGAAACTTGAGCAATCAGGAGCAAAAGCAATGAAGCAAAACGTATCACTGAAGTAACATAACAAGATCTCAATAAGGAGTTTGTGGAAAAAGTGGAATATGTTGAAGGAATAGGAAGAGACCAAAACCGACATCCAAGGAGCGGAAAGAGATCAAAGCTGACAAAAGAGAAAAAATAGGAAGAGACCAAAACCTAAATCCAAGAAGGACTGGAAAGAGATCAAATCTTACAAAAGAGAAGGAATAGGAAGAGACCAAGACCCAAATCCAAGAAGGATCGGAAAGAGCTTTGCAAACCCAAATCCAAGAAGGATCAGAAAGAGCTTTGCAAACCCAAATCCAAGAAGGATCGGAAAGAGCTTTGCAAACCCAAATCCAAGAAGGATCGGAAAGAGCTTTGCAAACCCAAATCTCAAAATGGATTAGAACTACTATAGACCCAAATCTTGACATGGATCGGAACTGCTCCAAAAACAGAAAATGTTGGAGAATCAACTACAACTTCAGATGAGGGAATATCCAAAAGCATACAAACACCAAAAAGATTCCAATGGATTGGTGTGAAAGTAGTCACATTGAAATTAAATAAAAACAATAATTACAAGGCTTATATAGTTTGGAAAGCCAAATAAATCGCTAACCACTAAGCCTATAAATGATCAACCTTACAATAGCCAAAAATAGAAGATGCTTATCAAAACCAAATGAAACTCCTCCTCCTAACTATAGAACAAAATAAATATCTACGTAGAGGATTTGATTCTAACATTCTCCCCCTTAAAGTTGAGAGAGCTAACAAGACAGTCTCTCAGATTTATATATTGAGCTTTAGCAACCCCTTTGGTGAAGATATCCGCCATGTTATCCAAAGTGCTGCAATGTTGAAGCTCAACTACCTGTTTCTCCACCATGTCTCGAATGAAGTGATACTTCATATCAAAGTGTTTTGACCTGCTATGGTGGATGGGATTATGTGCCAATTGGATGGCACTCATATTGTCACAGTACAATCTTGTAGGACCACTTTGTTGCTCTCCAATTTCTTCAAGGACTTTTCTCAACCATAGAGCTTGAGTACTAGCATGTGTGATTGCTATATACTCAGCTTCAGTAGATGACAATGCTACAACAGTCTGCTTTTTGGAACTCCATGTAATTAGTCCTGACCCAAGACTAAAACAATTCCCTGAAGTAGATTTTCTATCATCTATATTGCTGCCCCAATCACTATCACTAAAGCCAACTAATTTTACAGAATTACATTTGTGGTAATGGATCCCAAAATCCAATGTACCTTTTACATATCTCAGAATTCTCTTAGTTGCTTGAAAATGAAGTTCTGATGGATCAGCCATATACCTTGAAACAAGAGAAACAACATACTGAATATCAGGCCTTGTGTTGGTGAGGAACATTAGACTCCCAACCATGCTCCTGTAAGTGGTCATGTCAACTTTTGGTGCTCCATCATCTTTGCTCAATTGGATCCCATGACCCGTGGGAGTTGCAACAGGCTTGCATTGCTCCATAGCAAATTTCTTAATCATATCTTGAGCATATTTGTGTTGACATATGAAGATCCCTTTATCTGTTTGATGAACTTCCATGCCTAGGAAGTAATGCATTAAGCCTAGATCTTTCATTTCAAATTCTTTCATCATGGAGTGTTTGAACTCCTTATTCATCTTGGTACTACTACCCATGAATATTAAATCATCCACATATAAACATACAATGAGAATGTCTTTACCTTGCTTCAGGTAGTAGAGAGTAGGTTCACTTTTGCTCCGAGTGAATCCATACTCTTGAAAGTAGCCATCAATGCGTGAGTACCATGCCCTTGGTGCTTGCTTGAGGCCATATAGTGCTTTCTTTAGTTTGTAGACAAGGTTCTCCTTACCTTGTTCTTTAAAACCTTGAGGTTGTTGCACAAAAACCTCTTCATTTAAGTACCCATTGAGAAAGGCACTCTTTACATCCATGTGCTGAATTTTCCACCCTTTGTGGGCAGCCAAGGAAAGTACTGATCTGATAGTTTCCTGTCTAGCAACAGGAGCAAAGGTCTCCTCATAGTCAATCCCATACTTCTGAGTGAAGCCTTTTGCTACAAGTCTTGCCTTGTGTCTTTCAATGCTTCCATCAACATTGAATTTGGTCTTGTAGACCCATTTGCATCCAACACATTTTTTACCCTTAGGAAGCTTTACTAGCTCCCAAGTATCATTCTTTTTTATAGAGGTTATTTCCTCTTTCATGGCTTGCTGCCATACATCATGAGTGCATGCTTTCTCATAGCTAGATGGCTCTAGCTCTACATTAGTCATTAAAGCATAATTGACTACATCTCCCTTAGGTTCTTGGGAGTCATCATCACCATACATATGCAGATTTTCAAGTCTTTTTAAAACTGCATTCATTTCACTAGCTTGACTTCTAGTGTATCTTTTCTGGAAATTCTTATCCAACATTTGAAAAGATGGATGGTGCTGAAGTGTTCTTTTACCTCTTGATGGAGAATCAATATCCATTGGTGAAGAACTTACTGATCTTTGTGGAGAAGGACTTGGAGTAGCATCTGGTGTACTTGAAGTAGTACTCATACTTGGGCTTGGAGGACTTCCTTTGCTGTTTTTGGGCTGCACTTGCTGCACTTGAGAGGAACTTGCATCATGAGATCCATCATCAACAAAAAGTTTTTGATGACCCCATTCTCCCCCTTCATCAAAAATTACATCCCTAGAAAGTACAATTTTATGTGTTTTGGGATTGTAGAGCCTATATGCTTTGGAAGACTCACAATATCCAACAAAAATACATGCTTGACTTTTGGGGTCAAGTTTCTTTCTTTGCTCATCAGGAATGTGGGCATATGCAAGACAACCAAAAACCTTAAAGTGTTTTACATTTGGCTTCTTGCCATACCATCCTTCATAAGGAGTAATCCCATCTAAACTAGAAGTAGGACTCCTATTCAAAATGTAAACACTAGTTCTTACAGCATCAGCCCAATACATGTTACTTAGATGCTTAGTTTGCAGCATTGATCTAGCCATTTCTACTATAGTGCGGTTCTTTCTTTCAGCCACACCATTTTGTTGTGGGGTGTAGGCAGTTGTGAATTGCCTTTTTATTCCACAATCTTTACAATATTTTAGAAATGCATTTGAAGAATACTCTCCTCCTCTATCAGTCCTTAGACTCTTTACAACAAACTCACTTTGTTTCTCTACATTATTTTTGAAATCTATGAAACAATCAAAAGCTTCATCTTTAGTTTTCAAAAAATAGATCCAACACATCCTAGAGAAATCATCAATGAAAGTGAGAAAGTAAGAATTGTTACCAATGTTTTTGGTTTGCATTGGACCACAAATGTCCGAATGCACCAATTGGAGTGGATGGCTAGCTCTCCACGCTTGTCCTCTTGGAAACTTGGATCTTGAGTGCTTTCCCAAAGCACACCCTTCACATACTTCCTTGTGTTCATCAACTTTTGGAAGTCCACACACCATAGCTTGAGAAGTCAACAATTTCAAGCTTACAAAATTTAGATGACCATATCTCAAGTGCCAAAGTACACTTGGATTTGCTATAGCAATACTAGCAAGTTGAGCACCACCTTGTTCCCCAAACTTAAGAGGAAACAACCTATTCTTGTGTCATAGGTACTTGGGTAACAACTCTATTACAATTGTTCTTATCAAAAATTACACATTTGCCTTCATAAAAAACAAGCCTATAATTTTTCTCCATCATTTGTCCAACACTAAGCAAGTTATGTTGGAGTTTGGGGGTGTAATAGATGTCATTTACCTTTTTGGTGCCTTCTTTTGTTGGAACCTCCATGGCTCCAATACCTTCAACTTGTAGAGCTTTGTCATCTCCCAACTTGATTCTTGATTTGTAGGTGGAATCCATTGTAGCAAAGAGCTCCTCTTTGCCACTCATGTGATTGGAACAACCAGTATCCAAAATCCAAGATTCATTTAGATTTTGATCTGATTTTCCATAAGTAAGAAACAAATTTGAAGTTCCTTCTTCTTCACCATAGTTGCCATATTGACCTCTTCCACCTTGAGAAGTCTTGGACCAACAATCTTTAGCAAAGTGACCAAGCTTGCCACAATTGAAACAAGCTTTCTTTGTTTTGTCACCTCCTCTTCCTTGATTGCCACCTCTTCCTTGATTGCCACCTCGTGCTTGATTTCCACCTCTTGCTTGATTTCCACCTCTTGAGCTGCTTCTTCCTCTGCCTCTCCTTTGTCCTCTTCCTTGGCCTCTTCCTCTCCCTTCTTGGGGGGGAAAAGTTTTGCCTTCCCCCCCTTGGTTTGTGGGGGGAGAACCCTGTAATATTTCTTCATGAGACATCAAGGAACCAATTAGAGCATCAAAAGATAGGTTAGAAAGATCTTTTGATTCCTCAATAATGATAGCTATATGGTTCCACTTAGGAAGAAGTGTCCTTAACACTTTCTTCACCACTACTTCAGTTTTGATGTCATCTCCAAGGGTTTCCATTTTGTTTACAATGGATTTCACTCTAATGCAATAATCACCAACATTTTCATCATTTTGCATCTTTAAGTTTTCAAAATCTCTTTTCAAGGTTTGAAGCCTCACTTGCTTCACCTGATCACTACCTTGATAACTATCCTTCAAGGCTTTCCATGCTTCTTGGGCTGATAAACAGGAAGCAATCCTTGGAAGGATGCTCTTCTCCAAAGCTTCTTGGAGATGGTAGAGGGCAGAAGAGTTGCTCTTTTGGGCATCCTTTTTGGTCTTCTTATCTGCTGCACTCAAAGTGGTCCAATCTGAAGGTTCTGCATAACCTTCTTCAACTACATCCCATAGTCCTTTTCCAATGAGTAAGGTCCTCATTTTGATGGACCAATACTCATAATCTAGCCCATTAAACTCAGGTATGGGTAGATTATTATTTGATGCCATTGTTCAAGCAATAAACAAGAAATACCTTTCTTTTATTCTTCAATACAAACAATGCACGATGCTTTGCAAAAGTAAATTACAGATTTAAATCAAATCTAACTCTGTCAATTCTCTCAGAGATGTCTTGCTCTACTTCCATAGGGTCACCTATCTCTTCATTGACAAAATTGTCAGCTACAGAATCACTGTCATCACTAACAATTATGATTTCAGGTGAATGAGGTTCTGGCTCCACTTGCTCAACAGAATCACTGTCACTAAGACAAATGATTTCAGGTTCCTGTGGTGCAACTTCAACAGATACTGACTCTTCAGGTCTGCTATCAAAAGAATTAGTCTTCGAAATCACCGTCGTAACCAGCGTCAGGTACTCTCTGGTTTGCTATTACAGAATTTTGGAGCTGACTAAAGACGGTATTCAGACCATACACTCGCACTCTTTCATCAAATGCTTCAAGGGTCTCTCTTTCTAGAAGAGAATGTAGGGCAAAGTAGCTTCCAGTTGACCTTATCATAATAGATTAATGGCTACAAAATTATCCCCCTTTGATGCAAAGTTATCCCCCCCTTAAAGCAAAAAATCAACACCTATAAAGCCTTTTTGGGCTTGTTACAAAGATTGCCTCTTAGGCAATTGTGCAAATCATCTACAAAGATTGCCTCTTAGGCAATTGTGCAAATCATCTAATTGCAAAAAATAAAATTTTATCAAAGGTTTAATTAATAATAAAATTTAATTTTAACTAAAAAACCATTAAAATAAAAAAAATGATTTTTTAATTAAATTAATATTAAATTATTAAAAAAAATTGATAAAATTAATATTAAAGTTGCAAAAAAAAATATGACCACTAAAAAATTTTATATTACCTTTCGGTGGGATTCGATCCCCTGACCTCCTTGGCTACTAGCACCTTAGCGCTCGATCGATGGTCGACCGAGCTACCTGCCTCGACGGGTATAAAGGGTAACGAACCCGTACTTAAAGTCGCCGCTCCCTTTGTTTTTTTTTTTTTAAACCGTGCTCCATCGTCGAGTGGCGGGCGGCGCTGTCGCGAGTCACCACCCTGGCACTTCCTCTCAACCCGTTTGAAACCTCCGCAGACGGCCTCACCTCTTCGTGCCTTCGAACCTGCTTCTATTCTCCTCAACACTTCTCCTTGGATCCAACCGCCGTCTCCTGTTTGTTCGGCCTACACCGCCTAGAGATGGCTTGTCAAGCTGCTACGCAAGGGCTTTGTTCTCCGTCTAGGACCAAGACTGTCACACGACAATCTAGAGGACACTGAAACAACGTCAAAAATTTTGCCACTAGGGCTCGAATCTGGGAAATCTATGGGAGCGATTGTCTCGAAATGGCCTGGATTGCCTTGTTCGAGACGTCGAATTGGCCAATTGTGAAGCGCTCCAGCAAGAAATCGCAGTGAGAAGACTGCAAATCCGACGCAGATTTGTCTGAGCTTCTGTTTGCATAGATCCTTCACCGCGCACGCTCCTTAATTCGGCTGGCAAATGCTTGTAGATCTGAACACGTCCGAGAATAAAAAAATGCAGGGGTAAGTGTTTTATTTATTTATTTTAAATTTCTACTGTGGAGATTTTCTTTGAGATAGAGATTATAACTATTGTCGTTGCTATTTACGATTCTCCAGAAATTGCTAGCTAAATGACTTGTCGTGTGAAGGAGAGTGCCCACAAAAATGGCTTCAATGATTGCCTTGTGGAAATTGATATTGTTGTCAAAAGGAACAATGGATTCGAGCAATGTGGAGCAAAACTATGCGATGATGTTCCTACAAACGGGCAGTAATATGAGGGCCATGTTGAATTTGAGAATCACCGTGCTTCCTTTGGCTATACATACATAATATCCCATTTTTTTTTTAAAGGTAAGGTTTTGAAAGGGTTGCCCTTTCCCTTTTACATCAACTTAGTCACATTGAGCTATACAACCCCTTTGGTGCCAGTGGGATTTGAACCTTGGTTTGAGCTGTCAACTATATGTCTCAACCATTGAACCAAGGCCCCATTGACTACAAAATATCCCATTGCCTTAAATGGGCTTGTGTTTCTATGCTGTCTGAATTTCCACATGAAAAGTACAATTATAATGGTGAACCAAAGGATCATCAACCATGCCTGTTGCCAAGTCTCGTCAAGTAAATATTTTGTATTCTACATGAGTCTTTGAGCAGGGTCTTCATGGGAACAGCTAAATTTTGGCCTAAATTTGGACTGTAATTAATGCATTTTTCCTTTCCATATGTGGAGCCTTGCAACAACAGAATTTGCAGGTGCCATAGCTCGATATATCCTTTATTGGATTTAGTTCTTCCATAATCAAAATAACATACATTGCAGCTCGTTCTTGAATTCTTGAAAACTAGTTGGCAGATGCACCCAACATTATAATCTCTTTTACTTCCTCTTTTGAAAATTTCCCATTGACATTCTTATCACACATATCGAAGAAATTTTCAGCTGATAGTCTAATTTTTTATCATAATCTCCAAACAGAAATTGTGAAGCTGTTCCTTGCTAACTGATTGTACATGCAAACCTTGCCTTATTGTCAAGGCATAAAACAGAATTTGATGACAATGGACTCCAACCTACGATCCAAAATCTAAATCAATGAGTGCAGCAAAAGGCTATGGAAGGAGGGGGAAATTGCCAAAGAGGAAATTCCCCCTTGCATAGGTCATGAACGCTGCTTTGATACCAGATGATAGGGAATCAGAAAACTTGATCGATTTCTTTGTTCCAAATTACACCATATATAAAATTCTTTTCACGAGATCCACTTGTGAGAGACAAAACAAAACAATTGCAACAAATGCAACAAGCCTAACAACTAAGCCCAATATGACACAACGAACCTAACAACACATTATTCCTCATCACTCTTGGCATTGAATGTCCAAACTTGATGTTTAGAGTTGTCCAATGCTTATGCTAATACTTTGTGACTGTTAACTATTATAGGCTCCTATCAACTACCAAAACTGCGCCAGCTTCAAGACACACTTTGCTGGGGTTGTCTTTGTGTTGGATTCATGTTTGATGCACCTTTAACACTCCATCTTGCACTTTTGTCATTACTCAAATTACTCGTCAATCACCTTTGTTGCTTTCATGAACCACTGTATCAGTTTGTCACATCTCCGTCATGACCTTTGTCTACATGACCTCCATTGTAACAAATATTGTTGTTTGTGCAACCCTCATTGTTTGCACGAACTTCTTCATATGTGTGAATTGTGTCGTCTATATAGATGACCTTGACTGCACAAGGTTTGTCTTGTCCACGAGGCACTTTGTCTCCAGTTCTCTTGGCACGTTCAGATTCTTTTGTTTGTTCATCCTTCATCGATAACAACAGTATTTCAAGCCAAGCTTGTTCTTCTTGTACTGTTCTTTGTTCCTCATTGAAGATGAATTCTTTTGTATGAGGACTTCTTCTTGAAGGGGCCACACAAATTAGATTTTTGGCAGCAATACATAGTTGCCCAAACAATCGAGGGTGTTGTCCTTGTTGATATCTGCATGTCTTTGTCCAAAAACAAGGACGGGTAGAGGTGTTTGCACACTTTCCCTTCTGTTGTGACTTGGGGCCTCTAATAACGTTCACCTCCTATACCCCTATTTATGGAAGGGGCTCATGTGGTTTTGTTCAACTGTCACATGTCCCCACATATTCTACACCATGTTCACATTCACTGTTTGTTGCGGTCATACGTTGCACAATCCACTTGGACTGGTGTGTAGGCTCACCCCATGTTCATTGCTACTTATATCTACGTATGCTTTGTGGATCATGATTTGTTCTCTTTTGTTGTTGCGATTCCTCAACTTGACTGTTATGTGACAACAATGCTAAATGTACCATAGAAATTCCATATTTGACAAGATGCAAAGTGAGCTACACATCATGTACATAGTGTTGTAGGATTGTGTTGTCACATGTACATGGCAACTTTGCAACTATGTTATATGGTGTACTTTTATTTTGTATGTATGGAGACTTGTACAAGTGGTTGGGTAGCTATCTCTTGATAACCCTTTCTCCTATGTATCTGCCCCATTATAGTATTGTATGCTTATGTTGTGTAGTTTATCGGTCAGTGATTGCTATGTAGAGGTATTGCTATTATAATGTATGAGACTTGTTGGCCAATGTAAACATTTTGTAAAGATAATGATATACTATAGTTGATGTTGTGAATTATCTTGACATTGCTGTATATTTCTTTGTGCTTTTTATTTCTCTGTTCTGTTCATTATTCTGTGTGCTGATGTTGGTACACAGCCAATGCTACATTTGGTTCATTGACCAGGTTTAGGCTTAGATGGATCAACAAGAATCATGATTTATTGTGATCTTGATCAAAGAGTCAAATCCCATAGAGGTACATTATTGAACTAATATTATAAGGTAAAGCCAAATCATTCCCTTGCTTATGCAAGGGGCTCTCATATGCCCAAGACGTGTGCTAGTCAGCTTTTGTTGTGTGCTGAGAATAAATGTAACATGACTGAACACGTTGGGAATGGTGTATGTAGTGCAAAATTTTTGCCACTATATGCTCGGTAACCATTCACGTTCTACATTGATGACAAGCCCCCTTATACTTGATCAAAAAGCTGACAATACATGGGCTGGCAAGAGTTTGTGTTTTGGGTGATGGTCAGACCTGGAAAGAAGCACATAATGGCAGACCAACTATCACACCTCTTATGGAGAACTTTCATAGGGAGTATCGGATGATTTTCCTGATGCTTACTTGTTTGCCATCATTGCCTTTGCCATTTTGGTACAGACACATTGGGACATACTTGTCCATCGAAGAATTACTAGGAGAATTGTCGGTAATTGAACAAAGAAGAATTATAATGAAGTCAGGACTATTCCTGCTGATAGACAGATTGTTGTATAAGATGAGATAGGACATGATACTATGATGGTGCGTAATGGAGGAAGAGGTGCACAATGCAGTGAAAGAAGCTCATGAAGGTTTGGTGCGAGGAAATATGGGGGCTAATGCCATTGCAAATGTGGTCCTTGCTCCTTCTGGCCGGGCTGTTATACCTTACCCTTTATTGCTATGTAAAGGATTTTGTGACTGTGTATGATACCTATCAGAGGATGAGGAAGTCATCATGCAAAGACTTCATGCCATTACATCCATTGGAGCCATAGTTTGAAAAGTGGGATTAGACTTGTTGGACCCTTGAAGAGCATCCAATAGAGAAAATGTAGGTACATTGTCATGGTGATGGAGAACTTGATGAAGTGCGTTGAGGCAAGGGCATTGCTTGACAACTTTGCAAAAGTATTGCATGCTTTGTGTACAAGCAAATCATCACACAGTTTGGTGTACCAGTTCAGCTAATGATTGTGTAAGGACACTGTATGAATGAAGTAATCCAGAAGCTGACAATGGAGTTTTGGATATTTTATTTGGTATCAAGTCTATACTACCCTTGAGCAAATGGGAAGGTGGAAGCAACTAATAAAGTGTTGGTTTAAATCTTGTACAAACAAAACTCGCGGAGTTGAGGGTGTAGACTAGGAGGAAAAGATGCCAACAATCCTATGGGTGTACAAGACAATGTTCAAGTTGACGACAAATCATACTCATTCCAAGTGATGCACAGGTCAGAGGTTGCCATATTAGTTGAGTTTTTGATCTCGAGACAAAGACATTTTAGGAGGCAGTTCTAACGTGTTGCTAACATATGCACGGCCTAAGCCTTGATGTATACATGCATATGGATGCCTTGTACACTAGTTTTGTTTGTACATAGTCTGTGTTGTTGAAAATAGATGTATAACGCATGAGTGCACGACATTAATCTAAGTGTTATGTAAAGTAAGGGATTTAATTATGTTTTGTACATACGTGAGCAAGTAGTTATGTCATTTCACAACTACCTCCCTCCACTCGAACACTATATATACAACCCCTACTTCATCATTTGTATCATTGTATCATCTTGCATAGTTGTGCATGTGTTGTATTGCTATTTCATTTGGAAATACTGTATTGTACATTCTACATTTTGGTAATGTGAATTCTTTGTGTGATCCTTATATGTGCATACATGGATTGTTCTTGTTAATGTTGCATTGTTGTTTTGACATTTCTCATACCTTCTGTTGCATGGAATACCAAGCTATTGTGCAACATTTAACGTTGTTGTCGCAACGAGTTAAGATCAAGGGCTGCAATGGCATTTGAAGTGAAGTGGAAAATTGAATGAGCATCACAAAGTGTGACCAGATGTGGACGCAAACAAATTAGAGAAGAGCTGACACAAAGTGTGTGCAGATGTGGACGCAAACAAATTAGAGAAGAGCTGACACAAAGGTTTGAAAGGATTGTGCAATGAACAAGGTGTGAGCAATTCACCATTGTGAAGAAGACATTAGTGGGGAGGACATGCGAGAAGACGTACTTGCAGATGTATGGAAAGACACAAGTTGTGATGCAACCACAAATGGAAGCAAAACATGGTGTGCAATCACCTACACCCGTTTGAACAGAACGAAGATACACAAATAACAACAATGATACCATCAGTGAGGCGGAGAGAGTCATTTTGCTAGAACTTGAATGTGTGGTCCCCTTGGGAAGAGGGAAGCACCTAAACAGAAATGTCGGTTTTTGATAAGGAGAGAAGTGAATAGGAGAATTGGTGGGAAATATCGTTGCTGTCAACATAAGAAGAATAAATGGTGGATATACAATGCAATGAAGGAGACACGTGCAAGGGAAGGCATTCGTGCAAGTGAAGACATGCATGTTGACAAAGATATTTGTGCAAGCGGAGACATGCGCAAACGTGGAAGTTCATGCAAACAAAGTGGTAAATTATGGAGTGGCTCACACAAATGAGCAAGGTGTTTGAGTAATAACTCCAATAGCAACCCAAGTGCATGGAGTGTTCGACGATGTGAGGGACGAGAGTCCAAAAAGACAATTGCAACAAGGTATGTTCGAGAGGTATGTCCGAGAGTGGGTGGATTTTTGGTAGTCGATCGGTGCGGAGAAGGTCATGAGGCAATAGCGCGGACATTAGCAGGTGTCTAACTTTCTAAGACGAAAAGTGTTGTCTGATGAGCAATCAAAGCTGACAATCACACCACCAACACCACCAAGACCTTTGGGAGTACAATGCAATCGTCAATGTCTGCTACAATGGACAAACAAAAATGCTTGAAGTTTTTAGGATATTGGAAGGAGAATCTCGTTCAACAAATTGACATATGTGACGATATTGAAGGCTAATGGAGTTATAGGTGAAGCAATGTAGACACAGTTGTTTCCAGACACACTTAGAGGAGTTGCCATGGATTGGAATCTATAACTCCAAACTCCTTTTAATTTTGGGGATGAATTGAAATTTGCCTTTGAGGAGTTTGGACTTTTGCAAGATGATAAAAAGATATTTGGAGAAATATACATCACCAAGCAAAAAAAAGACAAAGACATACAATCATACAACTGTTGTCTAAAGGAGTTGATTGGCAAGATGGAGAAGCAACTAACTGATGGACCCTAAAAGTGGTAGTTTCTGGATGGTCTTATTTTGAAGTTTCGAAGAAGATGAAAGTTGTACCTCCAATGTCGTATCAAGAAGCGCTTGTTAGTGTCAGAGAGTGGGTGGAGTGTTTGTCGCACGACGAGGTTGGCCAAAATTGAGACCGATGAAACAAAATATATTAAACTCCCTAATTATATACGCAGCGCTATATATATCACATTACAAACAATGTATACTGATTTATATAGTGGAAGGTGAAAGGAGGTTAGAGGAGAAGGAGGAAGGGAGGCGGCGTGGAGGGATAAGGGGAGCATGGAGGGAGGAGAGGATATAGGAGGAATAAGGGAGTACGTGGAGCGGAGAAAAAAGAGGAATAAGGGGCGGAAAGATAGGAAAAAGAGAGAAAGTAGGGAAGGGGTTTTAAAAACAAAAATCTTGCCGACAACTTAATTTCTGTCGACAAACTTCAAATGCATTCACACTGAGCTCAGAAATTTAGATATTTTTGAGCCACTTAGTCTTCAACCTCCTTCACACTTGCAACATTCTCCCCCTTAAAGTTGAGAGGACTGACTACACAGTCTCTCAGCTTTATAAATTGAGCTTTAGCCTTTTCTTTGGTAAAGATGTCTGCGACGTTCTCCAAAGTGCGAAAAAATTTAAGCTCAACAGTTTCATGCTCCACCATGTCTCGGATGAAGTGGTACTTCATATCAAAATGTTTCGTTCTACTATGGTGGATCGGATTGTATGCCAACTGAATGGCACTGATGTTGTCACAGTAGATTTTGGTCGAACCACTTTGTTGTTCTCCAATCTCTTCCAACACTTTTCTTACCCATAAGGCTTGAGTATTAGCATAGGTGACTACTATATACTTAGCTTGTGTAGAAGACAAAGCTACCACAGTTTGCTTTTTGGAACTCCAAGTTATTAGTCCTGATCCCAGACTAAAACAATTCCTTGAAGTTGATTTTCTGTCATCAATGTTGCTGCCCCAATCACTATCACTGAAGCCTACAAGCTTGATAGTGTTACATTTATGGTATTGGATTCCAAAATCCAATGTACCTTTCACATATCTGAGAATTCTCTTAGCTGCCTGCAAATGCAGCTCAGATGAGCTAGCCATGAATCGAGAGACAAGAGAATTAACATACTGAATATCAGGTCTGGTGTTGGCGAGAAACATCAAACTCCCAACCATACTCCTAAAAGTGGTCACGTCAACTTGTGGTGCTCCATCATCTTTGCTTAATTGGATCCCATGTCCAACTGGAGTTGCAACTGGTTTGCATTGCTCCATAGAAAACTTCTTAATCATGTCCCGAGCATACTTATGTTGACAGATGAAGATCCCTAAATCTGACTGATGAACCTCCATTCCAAGGAAGTAGTGCATTAAGCCGAGATCCTTCATCTCAAACTGCTTCATCATGGAGCGCTTGAACTCCATATTCACTTTTTCATTACTACCCATGAAAATAAGATCATCCACATACAAGAAAACTATGAGGATGTCATTACCTTGCTTCAGGTAGTAAAGTGTGGGTTCATTTCTACTTCTGGTGAACCCAAAATCTTTGAAGTACCCATCAATGCATGAGTACCAAGCTCGTGATGCCTGCTTGAGGCCATAGAGTGCATTTTTCAGTCTATAAACAAGGTGCTCCTTACCTTGCTCTTGAAATCCTTGAGGTTGCTCAACATACACTTCCTCTGTCAAGTACCCATTGAGAAAGGCACTCTTCACATCCATGTGTTGGATTTTCCAACCCTTGTGAGCAGCTAAAGCAAGAACTGTTTGATGGTCTCCTATCTGGCTATAGGAGCAAATGTCTCCTCATAGTCAATACCATACTTCTGTGTAAATCCTTTTGCAACCAATCTTGCTTTGTGCCTTTCAATGCTTCCATCAACATTGAACTTGGTCTTGAAGACCCATTTGCATCCAACACATTTCTTGCCTTTAGGAAGCTTCACTAGCTCCCAAGTGTCATTGTTTTTTATAGAGGTTATCTCCTCTTTCATGGCATCTTGCCAAATTTTTTGAGTACATGCCTTCTCATAACTAGAAGGTTCAAGTTGTGCTCTAGTTAACAAAGCATAGTTAACTACATCTCCCCGAGGTTCAAGCTGGGAGTCATCATCACCATACAAATGCATATTTTCAAGTCTTTGTAAAACAGAACTCATCTCACTAGCTTGGCTTCTAGTATATCTTCTTGAATTTTTTTTATCAAACATCTGATAAGATGGATGATGCTGGAGAGTTCTCTTACCTCTGGATGGAGAATCAATATCCATTGGTGAGGAACTAACTGACCTTTGTGGAGAAGGACTTGGTGAAGAAGTTGATGAACTGGAAGTAGAATGTCTGCTTGGGCTTGGAGGGGGAGTATCCTTACCTTTCTTTGGTGCCACCTGTTGTACTTGTGAAGAACCTGCATCATGAGATTCAACATCACTAAATATTTGGGGATGACCCCACTCTCCCCCTTCATCAAAAATCACATCCCTGGAAAGTACAATCTTTCTAGTCCTGGGATTGTAGAGTCTGTAAGCTTTTGTGGTCTCACAATACCCTACAAAAATGCATGCTTGACTCTTGGGATCAAGCTTCTTCCTCTGCTCATCAGGAATGTGTGCATAAGCAAGTGAACCAAACACTTTGAAATGTTTGACATTTGGTTTCTTACCATACCATGCTTGGTAAGGAGTTTTTCCTTTCAAACTTGAAGTAGGGCTCCTATTCAAAACATACACATAGGTCCTGGCTGCATCTGCCCAATACATATTGTTCAAATGCTTCGTTCGAAGCATAGATCTTGCCATCTCTACAATGGTGGGGTTCTTTCTCTCAGCCACACCATTCTGCTGTGGAGTGTAGGCAGCAGTGAACTGCCTCTTAATTCCATGTTCTTTACAAAAATTCAAAAATTCATTAGAGGAGTATTCTCCTCCCCTATCTGATCTAAGACACTTAACAGAATATCCACTCTCATTTTCAACTCTTGTTTTAAAATCTACGAAGCAGTCAAATGCTTCATCCTTATGCTTCAAAAAATATATCCAGCACATTCTTGTAAAATCATCAATGAAAAGAAGAAAGTAAGAGTTGTTACCAATGCTCTTGGTTTGCATTGGACCACAGATGTCCGAATGCACTAGCTGGAGTGGATAACTGGCCCGCCATGCTTGCCCTTGAGGAAATTTGGACCTAGCATGCTTGCCCAAGGCACAACCTTCACAAACTTCCTTATTGTCCTAAACTTTAGGAAGTCCGGTCACCATTGCTTGAGAAGTAAGCATCTTCAAACTAGTTGAATTCAGATGACCGTATCTCAAGTGCCACAACACACTTGGATTTGAAATAGCAACATTTGCTAATTTATCTCCCCCTGGCTGGCCAAACCTTAAAGGGAATAATCTGTTCTTTGTCATTGGAACTTGAGTAATGATTCTATCACTATTACTTTTATCAAAAATGGTACATTTACCCTCATCAAATAACAACTTATAGTTTTTCTCCAACATTTGACCAACACTCAAAATATTGTGTTGGAGATGAGGTGTGTAATAGATATCATTTACCTATTTAACGCCCTCTTTTGTTGGAACCTCCATGGCTCCAATGCCTTCAACTGCCAATGACTTGTCGTCTCCCAACTTGATGCTTGATTTGTAGGAAGAGTCCAGGGTAGCAAAGAGTTCTTCTTTGCCACTCATATGATTTGAACATCCAGTGTCCAAGATCCAGGTGTCATTTAAGTTCTGATCTGACTGGCCATATGAGAGAAAGATATTTGAGGTCCCTTCCTCTTCTCCAAAATTACCATATTGACTGCTCTGGCTGCTGCTGCTCCCTTGTGAGGGTTTTGACCAGCAATCGCAAGCATAATGGCCAGGTTTGCCACAATTGTAGCAAACTTGCTTTGACTTGTCACTTCCTTTTCCTCGGCCTGAATGCTTTCCTCTGTTCTGCTGTCCACCTCTATTCTGACCTCCACCTCTGTTTGAAGATCCTCCTCTGTTAGGAGTTCCACCTCGTGGACTGTTTTTGCTTCTATCTCTGTGCTAACCTCTGCCACGACCTCTACCTCTTCCTTCATGTGAAGCGAAGGCTTTATCATCTCCTCCATGGCTGGTGGAAGGAGAGTCTTGCAATCTCTCTTCGTGTGAAAGAAGAGAACCAATAAGTGCTTCAAAAGAAAGAGAGGTCAAATCTTTTGACTCTTCAATAATGATTGCTACAGAATTCCACTTAGGAAGAAGTGTTCGCAACACTTTCTTCACCATGACCTCAGGCTTAACATCTTCACCTAGAGTGACCATTTTATCTACTACGGCTTTAACTCGCACGCAATAGTCTCCTACTTTCTCATTTTCCTGCATTCTAAGATTTTCAAAATCTCTCTTCAGTGTTTGCAGTCTAACCTGTTTTATTTGGTCACTACCCCGACAACTTTCCTTCAAAGCTTTCCAAGCATCTTCTGCAGTTACATAGGATGCTATCCTAGGGAAGATACTCCTATCTAGGGCTGCTTGTATATGGTATAGGGCAGAAGAATTATTTTTCTGGGCTTCCTTTTTGGCCTTTTTGTCAGCAACACTCAAAGCTGCCCATTCAGTAGCAGTGGGTTCTGTATACCCTTCTTCTACAATATCCCATAGACCTTTGCCTATCAACAAAGTTTTCATCTTTATTGACCAATATTCATAATCACTACCATTAAACTCAGGAATTGGGAGACTTGTATTTGAGGCCATTTTCTATTGCTTGAAAGCAAACTTTTAACTAAAAATAGGAAGTACAAAGCAATTACAGATTCAAATCAAATCTAGATTTCTTAATTCTCTCACTGATTTCACGCTCCTCTTGTTGTGGATTGCCCAGTGCTGGAGGTCCAAAGTTGTCTGCAATGGAATCCTCGTCACTGATGACGATGATTTCAGGAACTGCTGCTGGCTCGAGCTCTGCTGGCTCAGGCTCCACCAGCTCTGGCTCTGGTTCAGGAGAGCGTGGGGTATAGCTCTCACTGGATTGTTCCTCTGGCTCTGCTGGGGAGTAGCTATCACTATCTTGATCTTCAGGTGCGATTTCAAATGTATCGGACTCCTCCACTCGTTGTCTGAAAATGTTATCGTCTGAGTCAGCCTCGTATCCAGAATCGGGCTTCCTTTGGTGGGCTATCACTGAATTTTGCAGTTGACTGAATACAACATGTATTCCGTTTCGCTTGACCCGCTCATCAAACGACTCGGCTGATTCTCTCCTCAGTAGAGAGCATAGGGCTTGATAACATCCGGTTGACTGGATCATCTACTCATCATGACAAAACATTAGCTGAGTTGCATATATTCGTGATACCAAAAACTTTGAACTCCGGGAAAAAAGTTCTCCAATTCCACTTTCCACTTTTCTTTCCAAAAAAGGTTTTCAAATTTTTTTATAAAGTCTTTTAAAAAAAAATTAATAATTCTTTTATACCTCTAATTATTTTTTTTAAAGAATTATAAAAAAAATAATTAAAAATATAAATTAAAATTATTAAATTTATTTAAAAACTTAAAAAAAATAAATATTTAATAAAAAACTTTAAAAGTTTTAAAACCTTTTATCACGAGCTTGGAGAAGCTCGAACCCACGATCTCAGGCCTTGAACGTGAGGGAACAAACCGCTACACCACGCGACGGGTTTGAACTACAACCCACGCGCCTTCGTAATATCCTGCAACACGGGCGAAAACTCTTTGTAAAAAAATTGATATGTTCCGGTGGGTTTCGAAACCAGGACCTCTCGGAATACAAGCTACCCACTTTGCCAATCGCGCTATGGCGCTTCTTTGAACCTCCAAGCGAACTCAGTAAGTATTAAACCCACACGGCGGAAGGTTGTTTTTTAAAAAAAAAATATTAGTCCCACATTCAGTGGGAGGGAGGCAGAATGATTATTTTTATACGCGCGAGCGCGTAATTATCGATTGCCTATGGGCAATTAGCAAACCGAGCTTTTGCCAAACTGCACTGCCCGACAGAAACTCGCCACGTGCCTTGCCGTCGAACCGGCTTTTGCCAGCTCCTCTGCCAGCTCAGCTTGCTAGTCGTGCTGCCACGCGTCCGCCACCTGGTCCACTCTGCCAGCTCAGTCGCCACGCGTCCGCCACGTCAGCAGCTCTTTCCTTGCCACGTCACCGTGCCACGTCAGCAAAGCTCTGATACCAGTGTTTGTCGCACGACAAGGTTGGCCAAAATTGAGACAGATGAAACAAAATATATTAAACTCCCTTCTTATTATACACGCAACGCTATATATATCACATTACAAACAATGTATATTGATTTATATAGTGGAAGGTGAAAGGAGGTTAGAGGAGAAGGAGGAAGGGAGGCGGCGTCGAGGGATAAGGGGAGCGTGGAGGGAGGAGAGGATATAGGAGGAATAAGGGAGTACGTGGAGCGGAGAAAAAAGAGGAATAAGGGGCGGAAAGATAGGAAAAAGAGAGAAAGTAGGGAAGGGGTTTTAAAAACAAAAATCTTGCCGACAACTTAATTTCTGTCGACAAACTTCAAATGCATTCACACTGAGCTCAAAAATCTAGATATTTCTGAGCCATTTAGTCTTCAACCTCCTTCACACTTGCAACATGGAGTTTCGGTAGTTGATTAAAGCCAACATTCATGTACGTGTAGAGGTGGTCACGAAACAATAGCGTGTACATTGGAAAATGTTTAACTTTCTAAGATATGTTGTGAGAAGTGTTGTCTGATGAGCAATCTGAGTTGATAAGCACACCACCAACATCGCCAAGACATATTAGGAGTAACAACGTAGTCGAATTGAAATCATAGTTGAGCAAGCTATTTATGCCGTTTCCTCTACCCATGTTGCCGCAACAAATTTTTTCGGCAAAAAATGGGGAAAAATCGGATTTTTTTACATATTTTCTCAACTGTGATTGAAATATTCCTTGAAGGAGTTGTTTAGACTTTCTGCAAGATGATACAAAATTTATTGGAGAGATGTACATCACCAAGTAGAAGAAAGACGAATACATGAAATCATACAACCGTCGTCTGAAGAATTTGATTGGCAAGATGGAGAAGCAACTGACTGATGGACCCAAAAAGTGGTGGTTTAGAGATGGTCTTCTAAATTTTTGGAAGAAGATGAAAGTTGTACCTCTAATGTTGCATCAAGAAGTGTTCGATAGAGTGCTGAATTTGGAGAGTGAGATGAAGATGACACTGGCAGGAAGCCAGAACATGGATAGGAGCATTTTTGACAACAATATGAAAGATGAGAAAATGAGTGCAACCATCCAAGCACTCAGGAAGGATATGAAACACATCATGTGCAAGATAAAGGAGGAAATGAAAGTTGAAGTTAATTTTTAAAACTGAAACATTACAAGGTTTGTGTGTAGGTGAATCTTGTGGGCTATGGGCTGTTAGATGCAAGTTTAGATGGATTGCCTAATGCATCTAGTCACTCTTTGGGGTTCTTTGACAGGATCACCATCTAGGAGGTTAGGGAGTGTAGTCACAAGGTGCAAAATTTGATTGAAGTTCTGACAACAGTGCATATTTCACAACGAAGGAACTTGAATGGCTGTTCGGGTGAAGTGACTTGCATGTCTATTCAACCAAGAGGCTGACACAAGGGAAACAGATGGTACACAACAACGACATGTAATTCAACAGTTGGAGTTGGAGCTAAAATACCTTGGACAAAGAAGGCTGCATGTGCACGTAAGCTTCCCCAAACGAGAAGCTACGAACACGCACTTCGTTGCATTTTGCTATAATGGAGATAGCCATTTGGTTACTAATGCTCAAGACCAAGACATTGTGGGAGGTAGTTCTAACGTGGTGCCAACACATGCGCCACCGAAGCTTTGATGCACGCAAGCATATGGATGACCTGTCCGCAAATAGTTTTGTTTGTGCATGGGTACCTAGGGATAGGTATATGGGAATATGATATGGGTGTTATGGATAATTGGCATGGGTCACATAACCCAAGGTTGATTGTGTTGTTATATTATATTATAATAATAAGTTGGATAAGGTTTAGGAGTCGGTTAGGGTTAGGGTTATACCCTCCTGAAAGTAGCATTGAAGATGGGTATATAGAGAAAAGATATTTTCATTGTAAGGATAATCATTCATGTCGAATATTCTCTTGTAATTGTCTTTGCCCGCAGAGTGGCCTTTCATCTTGGGAGATCTTGTGGAGTTATTCCTTCCTTAAGCAGGATTATTAGTGTTGCCCTACCCTAAGGGTATTATCTATATATGTGTCTTGTTGTGTGGATTGTTTTTGTGGATGAATGATTTGATATTTCTGCATACTAGTAAATTTTTAATGTTTATGAGAATAAAAATTTGTACAAGTGATATCAGAACAACGATTCTGGTAAAGTGAGGATTGTTTTTGTGGATTGCAGAATTTGGGCATTTCTTTTCCCCCCTAGAAAACATCTGTTCTTTTGGGAACCTTTTCTTTGCATAAAGTTGTCCGATTCAGATGAATCTTGTGCCATTTTGTTCATAATTTGAAGAGCTTCAAAAGGAGTGGTCATATGAAGGAATGCAAGCAGTTTTGAGAGAGAGAGAAACAACCCTGTGAAGTTAGCTATCTGGAACAGGGGCAGTAATGTTTTTTCAAATTGTGTTTTTTTTTCTAGAAAACAGAATTTGAGATATAATTCAGTCTAGGTAAGCAAATTATTTGTTTTTTATTGTGTTTGAAAGAGATATTTGGGTCTTTTTATTTTTTGTGGAATTTTAGCTTTAAATCAGGGGGGATTTATATTTTTATGAAACCCGAGTTTGTTTTGTCATTTTTGTGGTTGTGAATTCATGGAGTTGCTAGTATTGTTTGGAGAGGATGATATTGATGCTAGACAATGGTGGAATAAGTTCAAAGCTTTGCATTCTTCTAACCATCAAGGAAAATCAGATCTTCGTGAATATTTTAGAGAAGAAGCTTTGCTTTTTTACCAGTTTTTCTTTTTCCCCATCCAGTCACTTGGGAAGAAATAGAGCAAGCATTATTGAGTCAATCGGGCCTACATAAAAGGATAAGTGGTTGGAAGGGTAGATATAAAGAAGAAATACAAAGGTTTCAAAAAGAGCAAAAGGAATTTAATAAAGAGTTAAAAAATTTCCAAGACACTGTATGAGAAAAAAAAGGATGACAGTGTGCAGGCTGAATGAACCACACTATTGGAGTCAGCCAAGCCAAAGAAGGGTCAAAGGAATTTGTTTGAATCTAAAAATTCTATTTTGCAGGTTCATGGTGCATTTAGAAAGAAAAAGTTAATATTGCTTTGGCTAAGAGGTTCAAGCAACAAAAATTAAGGACATACAACTTGAGGGTAAGAATGCTTAGATTTTTGTGGATTTGAAGATTACTATGGACAAATTTGTTTTACACTCAGATTTTTATGCTATTGAGATGGGTGATGTGGATATTGTTCTTGGTTATCCTTGGTTGGATTCTTTGGGTACTGTAAAAACTAATGTGCAAAAGAAGTTCATAAAGTTATGGTATAGGAAAAAGAAGACAACATTATAGGATATTTCATGAAGTTATAGCAGGGGAACAAGTTAAAGAACCAATAGAAGAATTAAAATCCGACTCGAAAGCAAAGACAACGAGAAAGTCCAAGGAAGCTTTGTTAGAAGAGCACAAGGACGCACCAAAATAAGTGCACATGAAAGAAAAGCACGAGGAAAAGTTTAAATCAAAGGAACAAAATGTTGAAGAGCCAAAGAAAGCAAAACATCGGGTTAAGGTTGCAACATATCACCACCCACACCACCATTTGTGACAACAATCATGGAGGCATGGCATAGGGCATCAATATTATAATATTACATACATGGAGTCAGAAAGGCATCAAGATATTAGAGTGGTGCAGTAGCAGCATGGAACCACAAGAGCAATCAATTTGGATATTAGAGTGGAACAACATCAGCATTGACCCAACGGATGCAATTGTGGATATTCAGGTGGCACAAGGACAGTTTGGCATCATCCAAGACCCCCACTAATTAAGATTTCACTTGGATGGATGGATGATATAGGTACTAGTTGTCAACATTGCTTAGAAGATCATATTATTTAGTTTCTTCTCATATTTCGAGAACAAAACATTTGTAAGGAAGGTGGAATGTAATGGTACCTAGGGATAGGTATATGGGAATATGATATGGGTATTATGGATAGTTAGCATGGGCCACACATAACCCAAGGTTGATTGTATTTTATATTATATTATAACAAAGAGTTGGATAGGGTTTAGAAGACAAGTAGGGTTAGGGTTATACCCTCCCCAAAGTAGCATTGAAGATGAGCATATAGAGAGAGGATATTGTCATTGTAAGGATAATCATTCATATCGAGTATTCTCTTGTAATTATCTTTACTCATAGAGTGGCCTCTCATCTTGGAAGATCTTGTGGAGTTATTCCTAAAGGATTATTATTGGTATCGCCCTACCCTAAAGGGTATTATCTATACCTGTGTCTTGTTGTGTGGATTTTTATTGTGAGTAATTATATTGTGGATGAATGCTTTGATATTTCTAAATATTGTGGGTGATTTATATTAATGAGAACAAAGTTTGTAACATCTAGTCACTTTTTGGGATTCTTTTACGAGATCACCATTCAAAAGGTTGGGGAGTGCAATCACTCCAAAGGTGCACAACTTGATGGAAGTTGTGACAATAGGGAAGATTTCATGATGAAGCAACTTGCGTGGCTGTTTGGGTGAAGCAACTTGCATGCCTGTTCAACCAAGAGGCTGGCACAAGGGAAACAAATGGTATTTAATAGTGACAGGTAATTCAACAGTTGGAGTTGGAGCTAGAATACCCTGGACAAAGAAGGTTGTGTGCGCACGTAAGGTTCCTCAAAGGAGAAGCTATGACATCCACTTCATTGCCTTTGCTATAATGGAGATAGCCATTTGGTTACTAATGCCCAAGACCAAGACATTGTAGCAGGCCGTTCTAATGCAATGCCAACACAAGTGCCACCTAAGCCTTGATGTACACTTGCATATGGATGACGTATACGGAAATAGTTTTGTTTGTGCATAGCTTACATGTTGTTGAACGTGGATGTACGCCGCATGAGTGCATGGCATTAAAGTAAAAGGGTTTAATTTTTTTTTGTAGGTATGAGTTTGAGTGGGTAGTTAAGTCATTGCACAGCTTCCTTCCTTCACTCGAACGCTATATATGCAACCCCTACCGTTGTGAGTATTACGTCATGTTGACATATTCACCTTATGGTTACGGGAAGTTGGAAAGTAGTTGTAATTCCCAATCTCGTACCTTATTGATTAAACATGTCTATATACTTCTATCACATCAATGAAATGGTTGATCATAGTGTTCAAATGCATTCTGCGTTTTTAACACCTATTTCATTATATGTATCATCGCATTGTCTTGTATAATTGTGCATATGTTGTGTTGTGTTGTTATTCCAATTTTATTGATTGTATTGTACATTCTAAATTTTGTTAGTATCAGTTCTCTTTGTGTGATTCTTATTTGTGCATACATGGATTGTTCTTGTTTATATTGCATTGTTGTTTTGATATTTCTCATACCTTCTGTTGTGCGGAATACCACACTACTTTGCTACAAACAAAGGGCGTACATTAGGTGTTGTGTGGAGGTTGGTAGAGGGCAACTTTTCTATTTACTCACAACACATCCTATTTATTACATCATTTATTTCAACACAACAGAACATCAAGATATAACAAGAATATGAACAATCATGTACAATGAGACTCATGACTATTTATTACATCATTTATTCCAACACAATAGAACATCAAGATATAACAAGAATATGCACAATCATGTACAATGAGACTCATGACTACTCATGTGGAACATTATGTAGGCAACTTATTTGTCTATGTCTAACCCCTTGTGTAGACCAGTCAACATCTTCACCAACAGACCGACCCACTCAACAATAGGGCTAAAGAAACTTGCTTCAAAGGTACAAGTGTAAGAGGCTTAAATGATAGGAGTAGTAGTTTCTAAAGATGGCAAAGTGGATGGTTCCACTTGGCTGGCCTCCAATTGCTGGATTTGGTGGCAAGCCTGCTCATAGTGTTGTGATATATCCTCTCCATTTTTGATGCTTTAGGCGCACTACCTTTAGGCCTCGAATGGCTTTGAACTCTAGCCTTCATTTTCATCTCCAATGCTGAGATGTGTTGGGTACACTCTGAGATACACAAATCGTATGCTGGAATGCATTAATTGCATTCTACAAGTTGGTGGTGCAACTCCTCAATGTTTGCTCTATTTTCTTGAGCCTCTCCCTCTGACCTTTTTGCATTGGCTATATGTGCATACAAATCCTCACTATTTGCCAACTCTTGTATAGTATCTCCATTCTTCTTAGTCTTTAATCCTTACTCCTCAAGTCTCTACTACACCATGCTATGCATCTAGAGACTAGCAAAGGAACTCACTCTTGTATGTGAGAAAGTTGAGCTACATTGATGACAAATCCAATTGAGCAAGAATAAGCATGTGTAGGCCAAGTCATGCAATAGACCATGAGTAGACTGTGGTAAATGTGTTAGGATCCCATCCTAACCCCTAATGTAATAACTTCCATGATGTAATAATTCCTAAAGAACGTGGGTAGTACCTATGATTAATATTTTGTAATGTTTTAAGTTTTAGCTTATGTAGTGCCTATGACAAATGGCACCCTTTTTATGTAACACATGGTAGATAAGTTATGTAAGGTGGCCTTGTGCATGTAATTCGAGTGGCATTGTGTATGTAATTCGAGTGGCATTATGCATGTAATCCAGGTGGCATTTTGCATGTAAGCCAACCATGGAAGGGAACTCTTTAAATACCCGATAAGGCACCAATGTATTCATCTTTTTGCAAGTTAATGAAGTGTTGAAGGAGGTTGCCCCCTCGAAGAGGCCTGCGATTCTATCTTATTGTGAGATTGTTCCTTTATGCAAATTTTTGTTATAATGTGTATTTTGTTCTGAATATTAATATGATGTTTATGTGAGTTTATTTCCAAGCAATTGCGTGAGAGTGTGTTTATTTGAGTTTATTTTATAGTAGGATCCTAACAAGTGGTATCAGAGCGCTTTCCAGGGCCAAGTTTTGCTGCAACAGTAACGATTCTTGCCTTTTAGGTATAATCCCCTGTTATTTTCGTGTAATTTTTTTTTTTTTTTACTATTATCAAAAAAAAAAAAAAAAAGTCTTTCTAGTTGAGTAGGTAGAAACCCTGTGCCGAGGGTTTTAAAATATCACGAAGGATCTGTCATTATTGGCTAAGCTAGATAGCCCATACAACGTCTAGTGAAGTGAGGGGCGATCAGGCTCCAATACCCAGGCCTAATTCATGTAATGCTTGAACAAAAATTTGGTCACTTGCAAATCCTTGATTCCTCTAAATGCCTTAGGGCCACTAGAAATAATCACTTACTACTCCCAAGTCTTAGAGAGCACCTCCTTATTACCATGTGATCTTGGCACCTTGGAGGGAGTCTACTCCATCACTTCTTGACCAATAATCCTGTGCTTCATTGTGAGTGTGGTCTTATTGATCACATTGATCATCATTAGGAACATCATCAAGTTATCCTCTTGACAAGGCTCCATTGTGTCACGTTTTTAGTTGTTAGTGTCTTTGTAACGATCTCAATGTCCTATCGATATTGTGGTAGCCTCTTCTCATTTGCATCTAGTTCATCAAAATATGTATGAGATGGTGCCACCATATCCTCAGGATTATCCATGTCCATTGCATGGATAAGCTGAGCATTGTCCCCTTCCTCATGTTCACCAAGTGACATAGTATACAAGTCTTGTGCATGTCTTTGGATTCAGGAGTTAGTGACGTTGGGTCCACTGTGTTGCCTTCAAGTGTTTTGGAGATTAGGGTTTTATGTATGTGGAATAGATATAGAGTATCCTTGTTTGGGTTCAATCTACTATCAAGAAGTGGTAGAAGCTCATCAAAAATCATTATCATCATCAACACAAGGAAGAGAAGGGTCTTGCCTTTGAGGAGTAGAAGACCTCCTTAAGGGATGCCTAGTTTTGGGCTGGCAGGACAATGCTTATTTGTCATCCCTCCCCTCAGTGTCCTCTACCTCTATTGACCTTTTATATATTTTTTTTAGGTAGGTGATCCAACATATGAATGGACATCATGTCAACATGAACGCATATATATGAGCATACATGTGCGCATGGATTCAAATGCCATGCATTGGTGACGTGTAAATAGAGTCGTATGTTTACGTGTTGATAAGTGTTTGTAAAAATATTATGTAATATGTGATGGGATATTTTAATGTTTTGTTGTATATAGGTTGTTTGGTGGTGGTTGGGAAGTTGCCAACCACCTGCTGATCCCATGATACCTATATGTACACATCTATGTTGGTGAAGGCAAATGTGGCTAGAGGATGTTCATTGAAGTATGATGTTAGTCCATGCTGGTCAAGGCAAGTCTGTGTGTTGTACGCTTAACGAGATCATGATGTATTATAGATAACTGGGTTGTGAAGGATACATGTATGTGCAATGTATACACATGTATCTGTAAGTTATTCCCATTGCATACCTTTATTTATAAACTATAATGGAATTATATTGTAGTGTGTTTCATTCTATTTCTTTATTTTGGCATCGTTGCTTTCATGAAGTTGGCTTGAACTTGGTGACATGGAGTTGTAATGAGCATCTCGTACGAGAATGTATGCAACAAAGACAATGGGACAATTACAGTATGGCCAATAGGCAATGTAGTCCAAGTGAACCCTTGTCATTTGGGAAGGAGGGGAGATTGAAGTCTGCAATAAAAAGTGATGTAGACTTGTTCATTGAAACCTATGAAGAGGCCATGTGATAAAACCATCCTTGGTGCAAGATGTGACGATGCAAGGTGCAAAGCCATGTGTGCCAATGGAGGACATTTTGATAGGGGTGTCCGTGATGAAGGGCTTGTCAATAAAGGTCCATTTGATGGAGGTGTCTGTGAGGAAGGCGTGCATGCTGATGGAGTTCATGCTAATAGAGGTGTTCATTACAAATGCATGTGTTGCAATGCAAGGCATGATGAAGACATATGTGATGATGCAAAGTTTTTTGAAGGCATGTGACATTGCAAAGTGCGTTGAGGGCATGCATGATGGAATGATGCATGCCAAATTGCCAAGTGATGAGCTTGATAGTAGAGAAATATTTGTTCGACAAGAAAGGGTGATTGTGATTGAAGTGAGTTGTGCATCGAACAATGTGCAAGATGGAAGTTTAACACAAGCAATTGTAGGATGGTTTGTCTAATGGGGAGCAGGGATGAGAGTCTGATATTGAAGTAATTGTTGGATGGCATGTTTGACGGTGAGCAGGATGGGAGTTCAACATCCAAGCAACTATAGGTTGGTGTGTACAACAGTGCATGAGATGGGACTTTGGCAGAACAATTGTACTAGGGTTTGTCCATCAAAGCATGTAGTGAGAAAGAGATATACGAGGAATCATTCCCTAATTTGAATCAATTGGTCATGACGACAACCAATATTGATGTGATATATAAGCATCTCACGTTTCATTGCGATGGAATAGAGGGCCTAGTAAGACCATTGGAAAATTTGACTTACTATGTGGAAGGCCAATGGGCAGATGAATGTAGAAGATTGGAGGTGGTTATACCCCACCACATTGCATGGAACCACAATAGATTCGTACCTGGGATTGCTAGAAGGAAGCACTAGGCTTGGGAGTTGTGAGAAGCCTTTGCGAAGGAATTTAAGTTGTTTCGCAATGATGGCAAGGTCATTGTTGAACAAAGTGGAATAGAGTTTGTTTGGTCTGAAGGTTGAATGGATTGGTCATCCATTTGGAGGAGTTATTAGATGCATTGAAGAAGAGTTGGTTCATGTAGGGCCTTCTTCCTTTACATAACAAGAACATTGGGATGGCAAGTCCAACATCATATCAAGAGATCTTTGAGCGGGACTGGAACTTGTTAAGTGATGCAAAGACAATGGCTCAAAAAGATATTTCAACAACGTAAGCAACTCTGAAAACAAGAGTGATAACTTTGAGGACAAGAGCAACTCATAGGATGATCTGAGGATATTATGCAGTTGTTGGAGTCGAGAAGTCAATGATGAGAGTGACATTGAAGATCAGAGTGATGGTTCCAAGAGCAAGGGTGACACAGAATGAGTGCAACAAACCAAGAATGTTGCTAGTTTGTGGTAATTGTTAGGAGAAAAAACATTCTATGAAGGAACGACTCTTGAATATGAAGAATGCTTGATAGGTGTATGCAACTCAATCGAGACTGTCACGACACAAATAGAGGCAATTCCGATGAGAGGTGCCACCAACAACAGGTATGGTGATGACTGCCAAGGCAATCGAAGAGGACCCATTTATATATTAAGGGAAGGCCTATTGTGTAGCATGAGATGTCATCTCTAGGGGCATATCACAGAGAATGTTAAGTGTTGTGATTCAAAGCAAACTAAGGATGTGTAGAGAGTTTGAGAATTTTGAGCCCTAGACACAACCAAAGGAGTCTATCTTTGACTTAGACACGGAGGTGGAAACCTTGGGAAATCTTGCTATTTTTTATTTTGAATGTTTTTCTTTGCAAATGGAGAAGAATAGGGATGAAATCAACAACTTGTGTAAAGGTGAATGGGAGCAATTGTGTAGTCTAGGTGAAGAAATTGAAGCAAAGTGGAAAAGGAGGAATTCAAGAGATTCGAGGCTGCATACAAATTAGAGTCATTGGAAAGAAAGAGTAACCAATTGTTTGAGCCAATGATGAGTTGATTCGAATGGTGGAAGGGTGCCCAAATCATGCTAGGGTAATTGCAGACCCTTTGTATCTTAGAAGGGGTTGTTTAGGAAAGAGAGTTGTTTGGGAGAAAGGGGGTTGTTTGGCAAGAAAAGAAGACCAACCACGTCTTTTGGGAGAAAGAGAGTGTTGTTTGGCAAGAAAAGAAGACCAACCAAGATCTTGCTCTTGACATGGAGAGCAAATTTACACCATCTGAACATAAATCTCTATTGTATGGATCATGGAAAACATAGTTTAAAGTTTAAACACAAGACCTAACCATCTCACCTGTTTGTGTCATTTGGAGAGAATACATTGTTGTCTAGAGAAAGCTCATTGTCATCCCAACCATTGCCTATTTCATTTGAGAAACGAGGCCTATCGTTTGAGTGCAAGCAAGTGTCGTCTAAGTAGAAGTGGGTGTTGTTTAAGTGGAAGTGGGTGCTATACGAGGGAAAGTGCATTGCTATTCAACTATAATCCCTTGCTATTTGAGCACAAGTCTTTCTCGTGATAAGTTCCAATAGAGCAAAGGAGCAAGTCATGCAAGCCTATGAAGAGTATATTTGAACAATATAACGGTTTTACCATGTGATGTAGGGTCAGGGTGATCAGTCCTGACCTCACACGACACCACAACTGCTAAGCCTCACTTAGGCAGGGTGGACTACGCCTTCCAAGTGTTTGCACCTGCACAAGCCAACAAATAGAAAAGCCAAAAAATATATTTATATATATATAGCGGAAGCAAAGCAACACAACATTAGCACAATACTGCAATGCACAAGATAAACATCCACAAGATGGCCAACACAATAGTTGCAAGAAGCAAAAGCTTTATCTATATTATATATGCCGCAAAACTGATAACAAAGCAAACTGGCACAACGGCCTGGCACTAACGGCCTAGTTACAAAAAAGGTGGCTCAACGGCACACATTGACCGCTCACTACCCGTTGATGGACTCAACGGAACACTGAACGTCTCCTGATACTTCGCCTGGCGAGTCTCGGTACGCGTCCACTTGTATCACTCACAACCACAGGCAGCTTCCCTAGCCTTGCTCAACAACACGGAGGCAACAACACAACACTTGGCAACACACGACAACTTGGCAACAACTTACAACAACATACAATAGCAATGAGCTTGGCAGAAAGCATTTGGATGTGGGGCTTATGTGCAGGAGATTCAAGTTCGCCCATATTTTCCCCCACTTAAGCGGGCGATGCCCTCGATGCCAGTAACAAGTCCCTCTGCGCAACAGGTTTACAACCCTCTGAACATCATGTCCCACACTGAACAATCAGGCACCCCCCCAACCTAGGGGAAGATTATTGAGCACTAATAGGCATAAAGTGGGTCTGCAGTCCTCTACTCAAGGAAGGCTTGCAGCTTCTTTCTAGCACTCCACAAGGCTTCTTCTCTTTCCCAGCTATCGGATTCTTCACCCTTCCAACTGACTAAAAATTCTCTGTGGCGTCGGTTACCTCAACCCATTGTCTTAACATCCCAAACCTACTCCACCTCCCGTTCATGTTTATCAATCACATTCGTAGGAGGTCGACTCGGCTCGCCCCTCTTAGGCTCAGCTTCATCGGCATTAAACGATCGCAGTTGACTTACATGGAAGGTCATATGAACTTTCATGTGTGGTGGTAACTCCAGACGATAGGCAACTTTACCCACCTAGCCACTATCTTATACGGTCCATCAAAACGACGGATCAAGGCCTTAGACTTGCCCTTCTTGGCTTTGAACACTTCAGGTTCCATTCTCAACAAGACCCTGTCCCCAACGTTGAACTCCACGGACCGTCGACTTACATCTGCATATCCCTTCATTTTATCTGCTGCTTTCAACAGATGAAGTCGCGCCAGATCCACCCTCTCTTGCCACTGTTTCAGATAGTTGGTTGCTGATGCACACCCCTTTAGGTACCCTCCAAGCACTGTATGGGGCGACAAGGGTTGTTGCCCTGTTGCTAGCTCGAAAGGTGAGTGTTTGCTTGATCTGCCCTTCTGGCCGTTATAACAAAATTGTGCCATATCAAGTAGATTGGGCCAATTCATTTGGTCACTGTGTACAAAGTGTCTCAGGTAGGTCTCCAAGATGGCATTGATTCTCTTTGTCTGACCATCTGTCTCTGGATGAAACCTTGATGACATCAACTTCGTACCCATTAGCTTAAACAATCTTTGCCAAAACCGACTAGTGAAACGAGTGTCCCTGTCCGAAATGATACTCAAAGGCACTCCCCAATACTTGACCACATTCTTGAAAAAGAGCTCTACGGCCACTTCTACTGGACATGGGGATGGATAGGTGGTGAACACTGCATATTTGGAGAATCGGTCTACCACTACCATAATAGATGCAAACCCCTTCACCTTAGGTAGACCAGTGATGAAGTCCATACTCACACTGGCCCACGGTCTGATTGGCACTGGAAGAGGTTGCAACAAACCACCTGGCAACCGATTCACACTCTTATCTTGCTGGCAGATTAGACAAGTCTGGACATACTCATTGACATCCTTCCTCATCTTCGGCCAGTACAGTCCCCTCTCCAACAAAGCCATAGTGCGATGCTGACCTGGGTGCCCCGCCCATAAAGAATCATGGCATTCCTTTATAAAGTCTCGACGGAGACTCCCCCACTTAGGGATGTAGACCCGACTCTGGCCAAACCATAGAATTCCATCTATCATGCTGAACCTGTTCATTCGACCTTTTCGATTCTCCTCTTCCACAATCTTGACCAACGCAGCTGCTTGGGGATCATTAACCAATCCCTCTTTAATATTTGCCAACAACTCCTCTCCTAGCACAATCTTGCTTTCACCATGGACATAAGTTGGGCTCTCTGATGTCACGACCAACACTGCTAATTGCTGCTTCCTGTTGAGTGCATCTGCCACCACATTCTCTCTTCCTACGGTATGCACAATGTCCATATCAAACTCAGCTAGGAAGTCCTACCACCTGGCCTGCTTGCCAGTCAATTTGCTTTGAGTCTAAAAGAAAGTGTTGGACACATTGTCCGTTTTGACCACAAAGTGTGCACCAAGAAGATAGTGTCTCCATGTCCTCAAACAATGCACCACTCCTGTCATTTCTTTCTCATGCACGGGGTATCTCTTCTCTGCATCATTCAACTTTCTCAACTCAAAAGTTACTGGGTGCCCTTCCTCAGTGAGCACACCACCAATGGCGAAGTCGGAAGCATCCACATGTACCTCAAACGACTTACTAAAATCTGCCAAAGCCAACACTGGTGAGGTGGTTAACTTCTCTTTCAATAACTCAAAACGCTTCCTGGCACTTCGAGGACCATACCATTTTTTATCCTTCTTCAGTAAGTCTGTCAAAGGTGATGCCAACTTAGAAAACCAACTTCAAACCTCCTATAAAAGTTGGTGAGTCCCAAAAACTGTCGCAGTCCATGCACATTACTTGGGGACTCCCAATCCCTGATTGCTTCCAACTTCTTCGGGTCTAGCCTGATGTTGCCTTGGCCAACTACATGCCCAAGGAAGTTCACCTCTTTCTGAGCAAAGGCACACTTCTCTTTCTTCACATACAGGCTATGCTCATGCAATATGTTGAAGACCTCTACCAAGTGTTTCTTGTGTTCCTCAATGTTCTTTGAATACACCAATATATCATCGAGGTAGACCACCATTGACTTGTCCAACAATGGTCTAAAAATGTCATTCATGAGAGTGCAAAATGTGGCCGGCGCATTACACAATCCAAATGGCATCACAATAAACTCATACGACCCATACTTTGACATAGGCCGTTTTCTCAACGTCTTCTAGAGCAATTCTAACCTGATAGTATCCAAATCTCAAATCCAATTTGGTGAACACCTTCGCCCCTGCTAGGCGATCAAAGCAATCATCTATCCGTGGGAGAGGATATCTGTTCTTGATGGTAAGCTTATTCAATGCCCGATAATCCACACACAAGCGCAAGCTCCCATTAGCTTTCCTCACGAATAACACTGGTGCTCCAAAAGGCGAGCGCAAAGGACGAAGATAGCCAGCAACTAGTAAGTCTTCCAACTGCTTCTTCTTAACCATCTGTGGCCTACTCATCCGGTACGGAGCCTTAGCTGGAGGCCTCCCCCTTGGGGTCAACTCGATCGGATGGTCTATCGCCCTATTAGGTGGCAAACTCCGTGGCAGTTCCTTTGGCATCCTGTCTTGATGTTCTTTGAGGACTCCCTCTACGGCAGGCGGGATAGGAACCTTCTGTTCATCTTCATCTCAACCTCCTACCAAGGCTGCAATCATCATTGGTTGCTTGCTCTTCCTTGATGCCCTTCGCATACTCATTGCACTGCACATCTGAGCCTTACCCTTACCACTTACCATTTGCAGCTCTACTTTTTCCTTCCTTGATTGTCTTCGTCGAATCGTTCGCATTGGTTTGAACATCATCAACTCTTCCAGATGGGGAAAGATAGCCACCCTTTTTATCTTGAACCACTTTTGCCCTAGCATCATATCAAATACATCCATATCCACTACGAACAAGTTGATTCTTCCCTTCCAATCGCCAATTTGAACATTCACGTTCGTTATAGTACTGACGGTCCTCATTGCTAGAGTCGAGCTTATCAACTTGAGATCATGACCTCCACCGGAGTACCTGAGACCTAATTGCCCAACCTTACTCTTACTGATGAAGTTGTGGGTAGCACCTGGATCCACAAGGGCGACAACTGTTTGCCCTTTGGTCATCACTTCCACAAACTACAAGTCGTTCTTCCTCTCGAGTCCACCCTAGCTTGATTCGCCCCCTGTTGGGACTGGTTGCTAGATATTTTTAGCTCCTTTTACCTGCTTGTCCCCTGCCCCTGGTGGGCTCTCCTTCGCCCCTGGTGGGCTCTTCTCTGCCCATTGTTGTACAATGCCAACTGATGGCTCTGACTTGATGACGTTCATTTCCACCAGTGTCCCTCTTTGCATGGTTGGCTGCCATCAATCGACGTGGGTGAGGACAATCTTTTTGCTTGTGAGGCCCATCACAATTATAACACTTCAAATAAGACTTAGTTCCATTCTTCTGGCCCATCGGCTTCTTACCCTTGTCATTAGATGAAGTCTTCTTAACCCCTGATGGGCCGTTGAGTCGCCTAGCCTTGAGAGCCATTGTTTTTGGTATTCCTGGATTGCCTCTTATTACTACCACCAAAGCTCTTCGCTTTAGCATTGGGCCCATGAGTGTCCTTCCTCACGTCCGATTCTGATTTGAAGTCATGGAACGCATCTACCATGGCAATGGCCTTAATCACATCCTTTGGATTTTAACGTCTTAACTCCACCTGAGCCCACGGTTGCAGACCTCTCTCAAACATCAACAACTTATCTCTTGGCGTTGTAGTCTTAATGCACACCATCGGATCTTAGAATGCCTTAATGTAGTTCCTAAGCTTCCATGTCTGTTTGAGGTTGAACAACTTATTCTTGGCCTACCACTCAACATTGTTGGGCCTAAACTGCTCCCTTAGCACTCTCTTAAAATCCTCCCAACAATCCACTCTAACCGTGGTATTTCCTGCCTCTATCTCGGTTGCAAGGTTCTGCCACCAGGCCTTAGCAACTCCCTTCAAATAACCCGCAGTTGTGTCCACTTCCTGCTTAGGACTCAAACCTCCAACCTTAGACAAATACTGCCCCACATCCCAAAGAAAATCATCCAACAAACGATCTTCCCTGGTACCATCATAGCATTTTGGCTCTATTAACTTGGGCAGTCTTTTCTGAGAATTCGAACTAGTTTGCCCATGGTTCAACCCACCTTGTCCCATGGCGCCCACGACCGTTGCTCAACAATAGGCGACTTCTGCTTGTACCTTTTCATGGGACTTCAACAATTCAACGTGGGCATTTTGCCATGCCGCTTAGGCATCCAGACTCTCCTCCAATTTCCTTTTCAGATAGGACATATCCTCATCCATTGAGGAGTGCCATCGTCCTATTTCAATCATGGTCACTTCATGCAAGGACTTCCATTCCTCCAAGAACTCATCCATTGTATGAATTTGCTCATCCAATAATTCGAACTTTTCCGAGAATCGCTGGTCAAGGGACTCGATGGCGCGAGTCCGGCTGGCATGGCGACTTCCGCCTCTTCTACCAACCCTTTCTATCTCCTCCCCCTCATGAGCCCGAGGTGAGCCCATGGGGTTATCATTTCCAGACTCAGCCATACTGCCAAACGACAGACTAGACCGGCCCAACTGGTCCCTTGCTCAAAGAAGGAACAAGTTGAAAAGGGGTACTAAACGTACAGACCCTTAGACGCTTTTCAAACACAAACGAACCTAACTCACCTAAGGCTTGACTTGACTCTCAGGCAAAATGGGGGAAGTTCCGATTGCAGAACAACTCCTTGCAGGCACAAACAAAAATAGGATACGAGCAACAAAGTAGCTCTAATACCAACTGATGTAGGGTTAGGGTGATCAGTCTTGACCTCACACGACACCACAGCTCCTAAGCCTCACTTAGGCAGCGTGGACTACGCCTTCCAAGTGTTCGCACCTGCACAAGCCAACAAATAGACAAGCCAAACAATATATGTATATATTTGAAGCAAAGCAACACAACGTTAGCACAATACTGCAATGCACAAGATAAACATCCACAAGATGGCCAACACAAGAGTTGTGAGAAGCAAAAGCTTTATATATATTATATATGTTGCAAAACGGATTACAAAGCAAATTGGCACAACGGCCTGGCACTATTGTCCCAGTTACAAAAGAGGTGGCTCAACGGCACACACACTGACCGCCCACCGCCCGCTGATGGACTCAACGGAACGCTGAACGTCTCCTGATACTTCGCCTGGCGAGTCTTGGTATGCGTCCACTCGTATCACTCACAACCACAAGCAGCTTCTCTAGCCTTGCTCAACAACATGGAGGCAACAACACAACACTTGGCAACAACTTACAATAACATACAATAGCAATGAGCTTGGCAGAAAACATTTGGACGTGGGGCTTACTTGCAGGAGATTCAAGTTCGTCCATACCATGTTGTGCAGGCTATATAAGGTTATCTACAGGCTATTCGCAACTACATCCGAGCAGTTGTTATTTGAGTTTGACATTTAGGCCTCGTGCATGCCTTTTGTTGTCCATGAACAAAGCAAGTCGTCATTTGTTGTCCATGCCCAAAGCAAGTCGTCATTTGTTGTCTATGCGCAAAGCAAGTCATTAGGTATGGTATGTGCACAAAGCAAGTCAGTCTATTGTTTGTCCATAGAGCAAGTCATCATTGTGTGCGTTTTGTAAGGCAGTGTGCATGCACCATGCATACCATCGACTGTCCAAGGGTGCATGCAATTGGTCATCCACATATCGTGCATGCCCTCAATCATTTGAGGGTGCATATAGTTTTCCGTCTAAGGGTGAATGCCATCGACCATCCATGTTCCATGCATGTCCTCAATTATCTAAGGGTGCACATCATATGACATCCAAGGGTGCATGCCATTAACCATCTACACAATGTGCATGCCATTGATGATCCTAGGGTGCAAGTCTTCCATGCATAGAGAAAGCCATCATGCACATGCACAAAGTAAGTCGTGTGTGCACCGCACATGCTGTCAGTTTTTTGAGGGTACCTACCATTGGTCATTTGTGCACCATGCATGCCTTTGAACGTTTGAGGGTACATGCCCTTGGCAGTCCATGCATCATGCATTTCCTTAGTTGTCTGAGGGTGCATGTCATTTTTCATCCAAGGGTGCACATTGTCGACTATCCATGCCATGCACTATGCATGTTGTCGACCATTTGATGGTGCATGTTGTCGATTGTCTAGGTGTGTAGGTTGTTGCTTGTCATTGATGGTTCATGCATCATGCACATTTTCAATCATCCAATGCAAACAATTGTGAAATATATGCAACCGGAAGAAGCCGAAGGAGCATGACAAGTGATTCAAGTAGTGTGTTGAGTGATTCTACCCTAGTGTTGTTTCACCTTTGTTAGTGAGGATGTCGACAAGTGTAAAGGAGTGGGTAGATGTAGGCAGGCGATCTAATATATGAATGAATGCTACGTCTACATCAACACATGAGTGTATGAGCATATGCATGCATGGGTGTAGGTGCCATGTCTTGATGACGTGTAAATAGAGTTGTCGTATGTATTATAACTTAATGTTGTCATATGTGTACATGGTGATAAGTCTTTGTAATAAATATTATGTAATGTGTGATGGTATATTTTAATGTTTTGATGTCGAAAGGTTGTTTGGTGGTAGTTGGGCAATTGCCAACCACCTATCGGTCCCATAATATCTATATGTACACATCTTTGTTGGTAGAGAGGCAAATGTGGTTAGGGGATATTGTTTGTTGAAGTATGATGTTGGTTTATGCTGGTGAAGGCGAGTTTGTGCGTTGTATGTGTAACTTAGATCATGATGTATTACTAGTAATTGGGTTGTGGATACATGTGTGTGCAGTGATCCATGTGCCTAGTAAGTTATTCCGATTTTGTACCTTTGTTTTTAACTTTATATATTTATAATGTAATTATATTGTAGTGTGTTGCATTCTATTTTTACGGTTTTTATGGCTAATATCATCATCAATAGAGGCATCGTTGGCATTCTAATGGTTGTCATTAATGACCTTAGTGTCCATGCTTTGTATGCACTTGTCTTGCATAGTGTTAGTCCAAAGAATCTAGACAAGTCTAATTTGTGCTTCTGTCCAATCTCTCTCCTAGAGGAGAAAGTTCCTTTGTATAAACCTTCTCTCAAACACCTCCTTTTGGCCTTTAGAATGCTGGACTTGAATGATGTGCTTCTTGTCCTTGACAACATTCTTGTTCAAGATGGCATTCACTAGCACTGTCTCTTGGATGATTTGTGTTTTTTCTACTTCGTGATCTAGTCCACATTGACAATGCTCATTGAGTTTCGAACAATATGCATCGAGCTCTAGATGGCATTTTGCAAGTCCTAGACAACATTGGCAAATTGGATGATGCAGATTGCTTTCAGCATGTCCTAGATGGTTCTTTGTCTTGGATGGGATTTGTAGCCTATTCAACATACAGAGAGTCATTGACAGCTGTTAAAATATCTTAGATGGTGTCTTTTTTATATTGAGTAATGCCCACAAACAGATGAATTATGTGTTTTTCCCTGCCCATGGGATTTACATTATGGTTAGTGTTGTGTTTGATGGCAGAGGAATTCCCCTCCTTGATAGTCTTGTTTATTTGCTTCTTAGCAAGCAAGATGATGTTGGCAATTCAAATGACATGTTTTGATAGTCTTGTCTTTGATAGATTTTAAACTCCTTTCTTTTAGAGGGGACACAAATATGTGGGGACAAGAAAAGGGGATGGATGGAAGGTTCCCCACATCCTAGGACAAAAAGGGGACAACAAAGTGAATGGCTATAGACATTGTAAGCATATATTTCATTTCTACTAAAAATTATGTGTGACTGAGAAGTTTCACCAAAAACATAAAAGTTGGTGACTATATGAACAACAAGAATTACACTTGAAAGTCAATGGCTAAAAAACACATGATTAAATTGCGAAGGAAGGGACTGTGTCATGATGGGAGGGAATGGAGGGTGACGCACCCACTGGTATGGATTGTATGGGAGGCGTCCTTGTGGAACATTAGCCTTACATAGAAGTTTGAGTGTTAGATTGCTCTCCCAGTGGTTAAAGCTGAAAGACATGATTACTTGTATTCTCATTTGAGCTATTGCACTTCTATTTTTGCCAGTTATCTTGCTTCCTTTAGACGGATGCCCTTTTCTGCCAAATCGTAGTCATATTATTTGCCACCCATCTGAACCCTGTTTGCTTGAAAATGATCGAATTGTATTTGTCCGATCCCAGTAATCTCTCTCTCAGGTTTTGAGGTTTGTCTTTGTTTCTTGGTATGACAGTCGACTGACAGGATCTGGTGGTTAGACAGTCCTCTTCAGAATGAGAAATTACATTTAACCAAAAAGTTCTTTTCATAGCCTGATCTATCCATTCATGCTAGTTTGACCAAGCTAGGCCCTGCTTTAATGCAACTGTTGGGCTTGTGATGTTATTTACTTTATTAGGCATCGGTCATTCTGTTGACTTAATTTTTAAATTAAATTTCATAGTAAATTAGATTTTCCCATAAATGTTCAAATTTTGCACACTTTTTTGAGAAGCAAGAATTTTGATGCTCACATCCTTTGCCTTGAAGTTTGGCCTCAACCAGTTAGCTATTCATCCAGGTTTAGGAACCTTTTGCAGCCTCTTGGGTGTCCTTTGGTTCAGTCTAGTCTACTTTCATCTAAGCTTTGCCTTTGATGTTTTCCCAATCTTTCTGGTTAGCCTATCCTTAGACATGATTTTTAGCCATTTAGGGTAACATTTTGGCATAGTTCGGTGGTCCTTGACCATCGCTTCTTGTTTAACCTCTCTTAGTCCTAGGCTAAGGATCTGAGTTAAAGTATTTGATCTATGCTTTTGGCACCACTGTGGCTGCCATTTAGGCTCTCACATTCAACTCTATAGTGTCTTGGAGATTTGTAACCCTGCTTAGTTGAAAGTTTCGACACTATGAACAGAAACTTTCACTATGATTGCTGTCAGATTCGAGTTTTGCTTTCTACAGGCCAGCTTTATTGTTTTTCAGAATTGGATGCATGTTTGACTAATTTCTGTATACTTTGTCACAACATATTTGTTGCCTGGATTCCTTAGATAGCTTATTTTATGCATATGACCAATTGTGTTGATTGTGTGTCAGATAGCGTTTCTGTTCTATTTTGGATTTGAGATCTTGAAGATTATTAGTGGGTGCTTGCAGCAATATAAATTTGCTAAAACATGCCAAATTTGTCAAACAACTATCTATATCTTGCATTGACGAAATTAACCTTGTCTTGCACCATGGTGTGCCTTATCATTTGTATCTTTGGCCTTTAAACCTGCTTCAGCCTGTCTGATTTTTTTTGGCAGTGTTTAAGTGTCTTGGATTTTCTAGGCTATAAGTTCCAAGAGGCCATTTTTGTTGAACAGCTTGCAAAACATTAATTATGTGAAATAGATGAGGTGCAAGTGCAAAACTTGATTGACTTTCTCATTTGGGATCGAGAGAGTCTATATCAAAAACTTTGGAGGATGTAGGGACTGTTTCCTGTTCACCTCCAATTTGACACGGACTAAAGGCAATAAATAAATCAAGTTCTTGATGCTTTATGTGTCTTTGTTCATAAGTCTTGCTATGCAGTAATTGTCTGACAGTAAAATGGCTTGCTGCATAATAACAAGGCTATCTGTTTATAGACAGTACATTTGTCTTAGAAGTATTGTTTGTTATCAATGCATACTCGTGTAACTTTCTGGCACCAACTCTGGTGTGGAAGTAAAATTTGTGAAAGAGTGCTATGTATGTAATTCAAAGAATGATTTATCTAACTGAATGACTGGATTTAAAGTACATATCTGGCCTTCAACCAATGTTATGTTAAACTGTTATGTCTGTGTGAGAGAGGTATCTCAATTATAACTGCTTTGCTTGTTCCAGTCACTAGCAGACAATTCCCTGTAATTCCATTTTGATATTGCTTGGTCTGAATTTACACCTTAACAAATATGTGCTAATTTTGGTTTGAAGTCACTTTATTACAAGTCTCGTATATTATGGTAGTTTGCCAGAGTATTTCAAGTCCTTTTATGTCATTATTTCAGGTCAGATGCTGCATGGAAAAATGCAAAATATGCACAAATTTGGGAGTATCTTCGAGATGAGTATGAGCTGACCCAGCGTTTTGGGAGTCTTGACTACAAACTGAAGTTTGTGGAGGTGTTAATCCTGACTTTTCTTGCCATACATAGGTTATAGGTGTTCATTGATCCAAACTCCTCTTGCTGTACATAGGCTTTCTACATCGTGCAGAGGAGACGTGGTTTGTCTGAACATAATTATTTTTTGTCAAGATAATAACCTGAATTTGTCGTGTTGTGCAGCATAATGTCCGCTTTTTTCTGGAAATACTGCAGAATAGAAAATCAGATTTTTTGGAGTGGCTTATCATAATTCTAATTAGTGCAGAAATAGTCATCGGCATCTATGATATCATTCGGAACACAGGGATAGAACCGTTTAACTAGTCCCTGGTAATGAGATAGCTGGTTTAAAGGTACATAATCACAGATATTGTAATCACAGATATCCTAATCACAAAAGCTGATAGCTTTCTATAACAGATTTAGTTTAAATATTAAATTATTCATTTATTTCTAATATTCTTCCTTGGAACATTTGGTTTATTTTTGCAGTGTTGCCTGGATATATTGTTATATTATTCATTTATTTTTTAAAATCTAAAAAAGGCAGAATCAATTTTTTGCGTTTCAGCTTCAGTTATTTGTGGTGGAATTTGGCCATTGCACAATTTCAGTTTCTTAAATTTGAAACAGGGAGACATATATTAGTATGATATTATGGTTTACTTTTAGTCCCTGAAAATAGTTATTTTTGCAGTGTTGCCTGGATATATTGTTATATTATTCATTTATTTTTTAAGATTTCAAAAAAGCAGAATCAATTTTTTACGTTTCAGCTTCAGTTATTTGTGGTGGAATTTGGCCATTGCACAATTTCAGTTTCTTAAATTTGAAACAGGTAGACATATATTAGTATGATATTATGGTTTACTTTTAGTCCCTGAATATTTCTAATATTCTTCCTTGGAACATTTGGTTTATTTTTTGCAGTGTTGCCTGGATATATTGTTATATTATTCATTTATTTTTTAAGATTTCAAAAAAGCAGAATCAATTTTTTGCGTTTCAGCTTCAGTTATTTGTGGTGGAATTTGGCCATTGCACAATTTCAGTTTCTTAAATTTGAAACAGGGAGACATATATTAGTATGATATTATGGTTTACTTTTAGTTCCTGAAAATAGTTATTGCTTGTAATTTTTTTAGGTTATTGATGCCATGGCATCAAGAGTATCCAGTCATTGAGTATTTAGATCCTCTTAAAAAATCCCTGAAAATTGTTATTGCTTGTAATTTTTTTAGGTCATTGATGCAATGATGTCAAGAGTATCCAGTCTTTGAGTAATTAGATACTCTTAAATTTCATGTAGAATATGTTCAGTATGTTTCGTTTACTTATTTATTGCTTGTAATTTTTTTAGGTCATTGATGCCATGACGTCAAGAGTATCCAGTCATTGAGTAATTAGATACTCTTAAATTTTATTTAGAATATGTTCAGTATGTTTCGTTTACTATTAGATTCGATGCATTTATTGGCTTGTAACTAGTTATGTATTACTTTTCCTTCCTTTCTTTAGAATATGTTCATTATGTTTAGTTTACTATTAGATTTGAGGTTTTTTTTGGCGTGTAGCTATTAATATAATGGTTTTTCTTTCTTTTGAATATGTGTTATAATATAAAAGATATAGTAGTAGGTATGGAACAGGTGTTCACATTGTGAGGAAACTCCTAAAGAGCACTGAAGGACTTTATGAGAGAATATGTGTGCATATATATTATAAAAGATAGTAGTAGGTATGGAACAGGTGTTCACATTGTGGGGAAACTCCTGAAGTGCACTGAAGGACTTTAAGAGAATACCATGCAGCTAATAATTCTTTTATAGCTGCCTTCATGGTTTGGTAGCAATTCCAAGTTTCTTGGGTGTGGAGTTGCAGGTACAGAGTGTTTTTGTAAAGATTTTCAAAACATGTATATGCAGGAGTGGATTTAATATACAGCTGCAAAGAACTAAAATTAAGATTAAATAATTATATGTAAGTAGAAAATCAATAATTTTAAAGCTAGACTAATAGCAACAGCTCAAGTGATAACATGCATCCACATATCCATGTGAACAAAAGATAATATGCAAGGTATAGAATAAATTCGTTAAATGCAATAATATGCAATCTATAGCAATAAAACATATTATAGCGTATGCAGTAATTAATTTTTTAGTAGTTGTTTCAAGTCGAAATATCTGTTGGAGTATATTACATTATTTGGTACATGTTAATGTATCCCCATGGTATTTTCATGGTACATTTGTAAATAATAGATTAGGGTTGAGATGTAATTTAAAGTGAGTTTTATTTCTTTTTTTCTGTAAGTGTGAATGTACAGGACATGCATGAGTGTCATGTAAAGTTGTAATGTATAGGAAATGCACAAGTGTCATGTGAGTTAGAGTGCAAGTGTAAGTTGAGTCTATGTGCACAAGTGTCATGTGAGTTAGAGTGCAAGTGTAAGTTGAGTCTATGTGCACAAGTGTCTTGTATGTATTAGAACAAATATGTAATTTAAAGATGTGCACAAATGTCTTAGATTAGAGTATGCAAGTTATTGAAGTGTAAGAGTAATGTATAGATGTGCCTATGTTGTAGTGTCAAGTGTTCATCAATTATGCAAGTGGCAAGTAGATAAGCCAAGAGTCATGAGACTTGGCATATGGAAAGGAATAGTCAAGTATCCAAAGAGTCACTACTATGACTATATTATGGAGGCAATACTCCATAACAAGATATAGCAATAAGGAGAACAAGTATTACAATCTTTTGTACAAGAAAGTAAAGCATAAAAGCTTGCTTACATAATAATCAATTAATATTGTAAGTTATATTTCATGCATAGTAGATGATTGATTAAAGTTATTTACATTCATATTTTAGCATATTATTGAATTTTATTTGATTTATTATAAGCCTTGTTTTACATATTAATTTGCTCATATTATTCTACTCGTATCATTATCTTGACCTTATTATATTGTGGCTATATTATACTTAGATCTTGCGAGATATAACCTATGATATTTTGTGATAGTATTAAGGCTTAAAAACCATTAATATCAAGGTAAACATCCAAGGTAACAAACCTCCGTTGTGGTATGTTTTGCATTTGACTTTGATATTAAGTAATGGATATTGTCATAACATTTGGCCTATTTACGAAATCAATTGAATGGAACTTAGTCTAAGATAAACATGTCCACGCAAAATTTTATTCACTTGATTTGTGATAAAAATTTTAAACGTATGTCATAGCTACTTAAAAATTATTTTAATATTGTATGTGTATACATTCTACTATATTTTATTGTAGAGGGGGAAAACAACCTGCACATGCGATTCTTGATGGATTTGTTGGAAGCCGAGGTAACCATGTGGCTATGTTTTTCTACGCTCGAGGGCTTGGGGATCAAAGGGTTCACTAGGAGTGGTTTTAGGACTTACTCCAAGTTTGGGATGGAAGGTTTGATTTGTTTATTAAAAATACACCTAAGGATGGTCTTTGACTATGATCTTAACTATTGAAATATTGTAAACATGTAGGGCAAGCAACGATGCAAGCAAACAAAACATATTCCTAAAATGGTTCTCGTTTTTAATAAAGACTACTACACTTGTAAGAAAGTAATTTTTTTCCATTTAAGCAAAGGTCCAAGAGAATGCACAAAAAAAACTAGCCTAAATGTAGACTTATGTTTTTTTTTTGTGGAAAACAACCCAGAAGGGATGCCACTTTCGGGTAAGACCCAAGGAGGCAGGGGTATCCATTCCGCAAAAATCACCTAGGACTCGAACTTGGCCTACCACCTTTGACATACTCAAGGAGCAAACAAACACACAAAAACATTTAAAAATAAATAACAATAAAAATAATAAAATAAAATAAAAAACATGCTCCTTGAGTGTGTCAAAAAGAAAAGCATAACCAAACACACACACAATAAGATAAAGAAAAAAACTGCAACACGGACCACAGAAAAAACACAAGAAGAACATAACAAAATAAAAACAGAACATTACAAAGACAACAAAAAAAACATGAAAAATAAACATAACCAAAACCTAAAAAATTAAAAAAATAAAATAAAAATAAAAAAACAACCAATCAACAGACAATAAACAAAAACAAAAAACATAGAAAACACTCACACATAAAAACACGAATTAACACAAACATACAGAAACACAAGAACAATAACAAAAAATATAAAAAAACACAAAAACAACACAAAGAACGCAAAAACAAAATAAAAAAACACACCAAAAAAAACTAAACAAAAAAAAGAAAAAAGAAAAAAAAATTGAACATAACAATGACCTTTCTAGACCAGAAGACTTTTAAGATAAGAATCAACAGAGGAAACAAAAGAAATAATATAATGAGCTAGGGAAATAAAATAACCTGATCGAACCAAAGAGAAGCAAAAATAAAGCAAGAAGAAACTAGGTACCTTCATAACTTGAGCTATCCAAAGAAATGATAGAAAGAAGAGCTTCCCTTATTTGCGAAGCCCACCATCTAGGAGGGTGGCCATAACAAGTAAGATCACCTTTGTCCAAAGCCCAATTAGTTAAAGCATCAACACTCTTGTTTTGATCTATAACCACATGATTGTAATCGACTTTCAAAAATCCCATCTGGATTAATTGAATCTTCTCAATAATTCTTTTTTTTCTCCAATCAACCTTATGATTCTTAGGAGTCTTGAAAAGATTAATCATGAGTTGAGAGTCAGACTCAATTAACACTTTTTCCCATCCAACCTTGGTAGCCTCTTGAAGGCCTCTGAAGACACCATACCCCTCAACAAGGTTATTAAAAAGAATACCCAAATTCTCAGCAAAAGTAACAACCAAGGAGCCATCTGAAAGTCTACCAATTCCTCCCGCATTGGATTTTCCAGGGTTCCCTCTAGAGGCTCCATCAGTATTGACTTTTCCAAAATCCTTAGAAGGAGGTTGCCAATTTCTTATCTTATCCATCTTACAAATACTCACATTCCCTTTAAGTTGGTTACCCTTAGAAGATTTAATCTTCAATCTTTGCATCACTTGATCCCATCTTTGGTGGGAAAAAAACTAATTTATAGTGGAGAACACCCCTTTTGGGATGCCAATTTCAACGGGTTGGGCGTAGGAGGAATGGAGCCTTGTCGGTCTTTACCAACACATAGGATATTCTTAGCTATACCATATATCTACAGGATGGAGACAAGGGGAATGGAACCTGGGTCAAGCCTCTACCAGCACCCAGGGCATTCACCATTGCACCACAACAAGCAGATATATGCTTTTTTGTTTGATGCCTAAAGATTAAAATAAAATAATTTATTTTCTTTGTGATCTAAAAATAAATTTTAATCCCTTTAACTAATCTTCTAAATGTGATTAAGTCCTAAGTTTATTTTTTAATCTAATGACAAAACAAAAATAAAATCAGACACAACAAAACAAATTTAAAAAAAGATCTAACAAAACACCTACTTGATCTGGTGTTCGTTCTTAGTCAGTGTAGAACAACAACGAACTTGAAAAAATTTGGAAAAAAACGATGGTCAGTGTTTGGGGGTTTGCTTAGGCCATTATAAGATTGAGCTCGGAGGCACAACAATCAAGCCTCCTAGGTCCTTTTAGTTGACTGGATAAAATGAAAATAATTGTTGACCTTTGGAGATAAGTAGACAAAATCCAGTAGAATGCAAGTGACCAGAATGAGGGTTCTGGAGATAGAACAAAATGCAACAAAATGCGAGGAACAAAATGAGGGTTCTGGAGACAACATAATGCTTAAAGAACAACAAAATTGTATAATATTAAACACAAACAAATAGAACAAAATGTAACAAATGACGAATTGCAAACAAAAAAGGATGCAACAAAAACGAAAAATAAAGACACAAAATGAAACAAAGGTTTTGGGGATAAAAACTTGTCTCCAAGTCCTTGTAGTCGAATTCGCGCCCTGTAATGGGTGACCATGAATTTGTGATGACAACAAGATAAAATCAACAAAGAAGCAACGATGAAACCAAGGGTTTCATCGGATTAGCGCCTCGTACGTATGTGTCAGGAATTCATAACAGAAGAAAAAGAAAAAAATATGAAGGCGAGAAATGTGACCTAAGGAAAAACAAACGATACACTAAGAAAGGGGATAGGAGAGAAATAAAAAACAAAAAAACTGTGCAATTGGAACAAATTAAATGCAACTGATATAGAAAACAAAGTGACCTAGGTGTAGTAATGTAAGGGACTAAACAAAAATGCAATTTGTGATTTATAAAACACAACAATATGTTTAATACTAATTTAAATGCAACAAAAAACAAATTTTATATATACTTTATCTAAAAGAAATGAAATGATGAAAGTGTAGTACAAAATTCTAGCTACTAGAAATTAGTTAAATAAAAGACTACTGATGCAAAATAATTTAACTAGCTAAGATGAAAGCAAAAAAGAGCAAATGGGAAGGAGTGAAGGCAACAACAAAAATGTGAGCCTATCCCCCTTCTTTATGGACGGAGTTGAAGATAAGTCTTGCAAATGTTTATCGTCAGAAGCTCCACTTGATCACCCAAAGCAGCTATATCAATTCATACACAAAAAGAAAGGATGCAAGATCACAAGCAACACAAGAGCGTTCAAGCATTTTTGAACATGCACACATATATATATCCAAAAAGGGAGTCCAACCCTTCTATTTATAGAATGTTTTGGAGGGCTTATGTGGGAAAACGAAAACACTAAAAACTAGGCGTAAGGTCGATAACACAAAAGGCAATGCAAGACCAATGTTTTGAGGGTATAACCCTAAGAGGTCGAATTCGTGGTTGATATGGACTTACGACGAATCGAAATCTAACCGTTAGAGGTTAGATGATGTCGACGGCCTTGATCGAATTCACGCCCGTCTTGGAGGACCGCGAATTTGGCAAGGCTAGAAAAGAAGGCTGATCTAAGGGGGAGCTCAAAAATTGCGCTTTTCAACTTTGAGTGTCTTCCTAAGCACTTAAGGGAGAATTGACTTTTTTGGATGGGTCAATTTTTCGTGTTTAAATTTTGCCCCCTCTTTGATGCATTTATGGCATAATAAATGCATCAAAGAAAGTTGTAGACACCTGCAAGCTAAAAATGACAAACACTAAAAGGGGTAGCAGGTTTAGGTAGAGGGATGGTGCAAAAATGGTGTCATTCCAAACACTTTGAATTTATACACGCTTTGCGTGGCAGTGACAACATCAATGCTCCCAATGTCGGGGTGCCCCCTCGAGTTTCAAAAGGAATGCAAAATTCTTGAAGAAACTTGAAATGACAGACGCAAAATAAGAAAGAAGAAAAAAAAGAAAAAATGAGAGAAAAGTAGGGATAAAAGAGGAGGGGAGGGTGAAAATGAAATCATTTTCACCACGCGAGGAGAAAAAGAGCTCTAGAGAAAAAAAGAGAAATGACGCTTCTAATGCACCATGCAACCATCGTGAGGGGCAACACTGACATATCAGCAGGCCGAGGGCAAGTACGCCTCTAAACCTAACCTCTAAACTAGGTTAGATTAGATTAGATTATATTTTAAAGCTTTTTTTTGAATTTTTTAAGTCATCGTGCAAACCCCGATGCGAATTCGAGGGTCGATCACGAATTCGGTCGAGAATTCGATGGCAAACAAATTCACGATTTTGCGTCCTACGAGAACGAGGAACAATATCATAGAAGAAACAAAATCAAAGAAGAGAAGAGAGAGAAAGGAGAAAGAAAGAGAGAAGAGAGGAAGAAGGCTTGCCTTCTATTTGTTCTATTATTTAATGATTGTAATGATTTTTATTATGATAATTATGGTTTGGAGCTAATTAAATTTTATTAATGTTGTTTTTACAGTAAGATATGCTTGAGAGTAGGGAGTGGCGACTGGGAACACTAGAGGTTGTGAGGCAGCTCACAACAACTAACAAGGATGTCCTACAAGTTGTGGGGCTACTGCATCTGGCAGAGATGCCTTGGGTGGAGGCTAACAAAGTGCTACTGACAACACTCATTGAGAGGTGGTATCTGAAGTCATCCATATTTTGACTACCGACAAGGGATATGACTATCACACTAGAGGACGTGTGGCAAATCCTGATGATCCTCATCAATGGGAGGGTATTGTATAGAGCACAGGTGCCTGAGGCATCATTATAAATATGGTCAAGGGATTCGACACATGAGATCCATTAGAGCGATCTCCATGTAGATGAGATGCCAAAGTAATATGGGGTTGGTGCACTTATGAAATTACTTTGAGGGGTGGTGGTTGGGCTCTTGGTATGCCACAATAGCAGGCGATGCTTACCATGGGCATTGGTAGGGGTCATAGTAGATATGTCGGACCAGCAGGTGATATTCAGATAGGGCCTATATGTACTGGCTCGTTTGTATAATACATTTTACAATGTTGTATACAAGTGATATACAAGGATTGTCCATACCACATTGCTCCAGGAATGGTTCTAGAAGCACATAGTTGTTCATAGACCATATGCACGACCAAGGCCATTGCCCACCCTAGAGCGACCAACAACATTCAAATGGGCTCGACACTTTTATCATGTGTAGAGGACATACACTGGTATCCTACCATTGGGTAGGGTGGTGGACGAGCTACGATACTGGATGATCATCTAACGAATGTGGCATCAACACCCTATTTGGACAGAGGATAGGTATGAGTTAGCTCGGGTTTGGCGAATCAGGTGGGTGGCTACTGATCAAGATGAGCTATAGCTTTTTTGGTTTGACTAGGTGCGGAGGTAGTTTGGCATCCTGTAGGAGGTGTCAGACTTGGTAGACTATTGGTTTAGGCGGGTGTGGAGGGATCCATAAGGGGTTGGAAGGGACCCTGATGTGGCTAGGTTCTTAGAGGACTTGGAAAATCCTCTGTACGTCAACCCAGAAATCGATGATATCATGGTGGCTTTTGAGTATTAGAGATGGTACAAAGGCATAATGCCATCGAGGATCTCATCATCAGTACCAACGCAAAGGCACTAGATCATGGGCCAAGGCATGCAGCTAGCACCGCCAGAGGCCACCTGATAGACCATCAAGTGATGACAGAGGGGTGTTGATCAACCTAGATAGCGATGAGTAGAGGTTCGAGTGGATATGGTGATGGTTAATAGGACTATCATCACTATCTTGAGCATGATATGAGTGAGGCTAGCAGGAGTTGCCCCCATAGTGACAAAGGCAAGACCTAGCGAGATAGCGGGCCAGGATGACTCGAATGGGGAGGTTGAGGCGATGCGTGCTAAGATGGTTCTCATGTAGATATAGATGGACCTGCTCTGAGAGGACAAGGCCAAGAGATTGGAGGGGCTACGGGGTGCTTTGAACACTGTTATCATTGAGTAGAATCAATAAATAATAGAGTAGGATATGACAACGATGGAGGGAGACACAACACGGGTTGAGGTGACACGCCTTAGGGGGGATATGGGTTGATTAGAGGAGTGACAACAGGCTTAGTCAGAGGGGATGGTCATCATCACTAGCAACCAATAGGACCAGAGGATCAGACTACTACAAGAGGAGCTACTGAGGGTGAGAGAGGACTTACAGGCATCAATGTGGAGGGAGACCTACCAGACGCTATACTTCCAGGTGGTTCTAGTAGAGTAGAGGGTAGAAAATAACTATAAAGTTATGTTTGATAATAATGAATGTATCATTTATGATAAGAATAATAGGAACTATGTGGTCACCAATGTTCCTATGTCAAAGAACCGAATGTTTCCTTTGAAGTTTGGAGGGAGTATGAACATGGCACACATGCACTTGAAGATAAAAATTGGCTTTGGCATCTTAGATTTGGACACTTTGAAATTTAGAAGTCTAGAATTTATCTTTACAAAACATGGTAAATGGACTACCTAAGGTTGGAGAGCACAAGGGTATGTGAAGCATGTGTGATTGGAAAGCATGCAAGTAGTTTCCAAAAGGAAAAGCGTGGAGGGTTTCATACCCACTCTAACTTGTACATTCTGATATTTTTGGACTTATGCAAACACAAAGTTTGGGTAATTCTTCTTAGTTTATCACATTCATTGATGATTTTTAAAGGAAGTATTGGGTGTATTGTTTGAAACAATAAGGATGGCGTTTTTGGCATGTTCAATAATTTCAAAGCATTGGTTGACAACGAAAGTAGACATAAAATAAAGTGTTTGAGAATTGACCATGGAGGAGAATTTTGTTCAAATGAATTCAATAATTTTTGCAAGAGGCAACTCACTACAACCTATACACCACAACAAAATGTGGTAGTTGAGAAAAAAATAGAACCATTGTAGAAATAGCAAGAAACATATTGAAAACAAAAGGTTTGAGAAATTATTATTGGTCTTATGTAGTTGATACCATAGTGTACATTCTCAATAGATGCTCCACAAGAGCACTACATAAGAAGACTCCACATGAAGCATGGTATAACACAAAACCCATTGTAAATCATTTAAGATTTTTTGGTTGTCTTGCATATGCACATGTGAATTATGAATTGAGAAAAAAGTTGGACCCTAAGAGTGAGCTATGCATTCTTGTGGGATATTCTGAAACAAGTAAGGCATATAGACTTTATAATAAAAGAAACTCACAAGTTTGTACTCTTTAGAGATGTAATTTTTTTATGAAGGGAGAGTGTATAGTCATCAAATATTTTTAGGAAAAATATATGATGTTAAAGATAATACAATTGGGGGACAACCTTCAAATGTTTCCTCTACTTCAAGCCCACCTAGTAGCCCATTAACAAGTTCAAAAGAGACTACACAAAGTTCAAGCACAACCAACTCATCTACAAGTCCCACCAAGAATACAAATAAAGGAAAGAGAGTACTTAAAGCACATAATCAGCCAAATTATGGACAAGAACTTTCAAATGAGGTTAACAAGAAGCCAATTACAAGAGTTGGATCAAGTTGTTTCAATATTGGAGAAGCTTTAAATGTATGGTGATGATGAAGAACCAAAAGGCGATTTGGTGAATTATGCTTTATTTTCTGAAGTTGATTTGAACCTTCATGTTATGAAGATGCTTGTACTAATGATGTTTGGGTGCAAGCAATGAAAGAAGAAATTCAGTCCATTGAAAATGACACTTGGGAACTTGTGGAATTGCCCAAGGACAAGAAGATTGCTTGGATCCAAGTGGGTCTACAAAATAAATTTTAACAATGATGGAAGCATAGAAATATACAAAACAAGGTTGGTTGCAAGAGCATTCATTCAAAGATATGGTGTGGATTATGAAGAGACATTTGCCCCTGTTGCAAGACAAGAGATAATTCAGATGGTTCTTTCATTGGCATCCCATAAATAGTGGAAAGTTTATCACATGGACGTGAAAAGTGTATTCTTGAATGGTTATCTAGATGAGGAGGTTTATGTTCAACAACCTCAAGGCTTTGAAATGGAATGAAAGTAAAACCATGTTTACAAATTGAAGAAAGCATTGTATGGACTAAAAAAAGCACCTAGAGCATGGTACTCAAGAATTGATGGGTACTTCCAAGATTATGGTTTCAAGAAAAACAAGAATGATCCCACACTCTTTTTTAAGAATGAAGGTAATGATATTCTTCTTGTGTGCCTATATGTTGATGATTTTATCTACATGTGAAGTATTTCAAAGATGATGAATAATTTTAAGCATGCAATGATAAAGGAATTTGATATGAAATATATAGGACTGATGCAATACTTTCTTGGTGTGGAAGTACATCAAGGTGATGGTAAAAAATTGCAAACCAGTTTGGACACCTATGGCACATGGAGAAGTGTTGTGTAGATATGATGGAGAAGATAAATTTTATGAAAAATTGTTTAAAAGCATTGTTGGGAGCTTAATGTTCCTTACTACAAGGCCTGATATTGCTTTTGCAGATTCACTTGTATCAAAATACATGAATGAGCCTTCACAAAACCACATGAGCGCAGCCAAGATAATCTTGAGGTATGTCAAAGGAACCTTGAATTTTGGCATACATTATGATGCTAACAAAAAAATGGAGCTTGTTGGATACAGTGACTCAAATTGAGGAAGTTGCTTGGATGATAGAAAATCAACTTTTGGAAATTGTTTTTCACTTGGTTGAGGAGTAATAACATGGAGCTCAAAGAAGCAAAGTATCATTGCTTTATCTTCTACAGAGGAACTTTGGTTGAGAAAGGTCCTTAAAGAGATTGGTGAAGTTCAAAATAGTCCAACAAATTTTTTTTGTGACAACACAAGTGCAATCAAGATTGCAAAAAATCCAATCCATCATAGTAAAACTAAATATATTTATTTGAAGATTCATTTCATAAGAGACATGGTGGAAAAGAAGGTTGTAGATTTGAAATATTGCAACACCAAACATATTGCAGAAAAATGTACAATAGTGTAAAATGTACAATTATTCTCTCTTGTAAATGTACAATAGTGTAAAATAGTTGCAGAAAAATATTGTAATACTTCTAAGTTTGTTTGGAATCAACAATAACATTCTATTCCATTCATTTTGTGAAATATATGCTTGTTGTCCCTGAATTTTTGAAACCTGCAGAGCTTATAACTTTTATTATACAGATTTATTTTGCATGTGTCATACACCGTTGAAAATTTTATTTTGTGTAGAATCTAATTACAAAATTTCATCGAATTGTAAGTAGTTTTGGTCCCTCAAATTTTATCTGTTCCACTGCTACAATTTTTGTTGTTGCATTTTTGCTGCACTTTTTTGCTCTTCGATTTTGGATTAAACATTTCAACCTGGCATGGGTAACTTATCATTTTTTTTGTCCTACTCATCATTTATTTTGTGTATTTTAGATACTGCCTAGTGATCCCTTAAGGGGGCTCTTGGGATCATAGTTAGCCACGTGTGTGCCTTGGTCTTCCACTATCATTTTTTGGATTTTTATTGTATTTTTGGCCAGTTATTTGAGCGGGTAAATCTATCTAATACCATGACCACTTCTTCTTTGCCTTGGGCATTGAGGCTTAAGCCTACGTTTAAGATAAACATGGTTAGTTGAAACTTTTATCAAAGAATAATGTGTAAGGTATGCGCATCTGGATATGGGTGATAATCAACCATAGACTTCTCCTTGTTGTCACCTTGGGTGAGAATAACCTCCTTAGTAGGGCCCATAGATTCTGTCTAAAGAGGAGTTGGTGCTATGATTTTTTGTTGGTCTTGATTATGAGTCTATTCCATTTCTTGATTTGTCTAGTCCTCTACTTCATTTTTATTTTCTTCAAACCCTTCCATCAGGAGGGTAGTAAGATGGTCCCAACTAAAAATGGAGTGGGAAAGGGAGCCATATTGTTGCTAGGCCTTGCCTTTCAATGAAGCCACCAACAATCTAAGAGCCACGTCTTGCTCTTTTACATAGTGTGTTTGTTAGATGAAGACCATATCTTGTAGATGCTCTATTGGGGTTAACGAGCCTTCACTAGAAAATTTTGACAAGATTCCTGGTAGTGATTCTGGGAGCTTTCCCCAAACAACTGGTGGTTCTGGAGGTCATAGCAAACTTTTGTTTTCCTAGGTAGGATATAAATTAGAATGTAGGGTAGCCATATCGAATCTATGGGTCCTTTATATTGTAGTAGAGTCACCAGGTGAATATAGCTTGTGCTTCTTGAAAGCAGGTAGACTAAGGCCTTTACTAGAGCCTTTCTCTAATATCTTCAACAATGGCTTCTCCTAGTATTCATTCTAGAGTAAAGTTGCCAGGTGAGTAAAGAGGTACTTCAACAAGTAGGAATAGGCAAAGACCCTCACCAAGTTTGAGCCTAGTTTGTTGCTATGATTTTGGGACCAATGATATTTCTTTGAGGTCCTATCGCGTATGCCATTAAACTATTGCCATATCTGATTAACCTGATCAAAAAAATGGTGTCTTGAAAGGAGCTAAATAGTAGGTTCATAATCAAGAGCATGGGGATCGGATAAATTGAGAGCCTTTGAGATTTTTTACAAGGTTGGCTCCGTGTTAGGATGTGATATTTAAGGCGCACTTGAACTCTACAAGGTAAAATATATGAGAGAAACAAAATAAAAATAGCTCGACAAAGTAAAAGAAAAATAGCTCGACAAAGTAAAAAAAGTAGTGATGCACCAAAATATTTGCTAAGATCCCCACAGTAGGCCTGAATACTATGTGCTAGTGGTGAATGCTTCCTCTCCTCAATAAAATTAAGCATAGATGAACTCCACCCACATATATGTGGGTAAGGAAAATATTTTGTAGGAGAGCCACAAATGGCTAGTTTAAAAATAGACATAGGCCTCCCACACACACATGCATAAGCAAAACTCATGAACAATTAAGAACTATCGACACATACACACAAAAATGGGTCCACAAGAGAGCCATAGATGGCTAGTTCAAAAATTGATATAGACCTCTCTATATATATGTGCACTAAATTGTTTACAAAGATTGTGCCAGAAGTAGGGGTTCGATTTACCCATAAGCCGCTTAGGAGCCAATTGCTCCAAAAAAATAAATGAAAGAAAATATTATAAGAGGGTACAAATGCAAACTTGTGGATCCTTTAAAAATATAATACTACATATATTTATAGATTACAAGGGGGGGTTCCCTCCCAAAACTCATGTAGAGATTTCAAAGTGGCTACTACTTTTGATGTCAAGTCACATCTTGTTTGAATTGTCAGTCCCTCTAAGTTTATCTAGATTTGGATTCATGAACATAAAATTTTTCTAAGCCCTCAGATGAGTAGCTACCATATTTATTTCCATCTACCCATTTCTAGGAATCCCCATCATTTGGGTGCAAAATAATTCTTCATTTAATATTCTAGATCTTTGAGCTACTTTTTCTATGACTCACATGTTGTTTTGTCCTTTCACAAAGATATGAGATATTCTTTTATAGGAAAGGATGATACTCCTTGAAGATTGTGCACCTCAACAATTTTAACTTTTTGTGTATCGGTATTTTATTCTTTGAAAGTTTTCATTACTTGAAATTGGGACTGCTTGGCATTGAAACTTCAAAATTTTTTGCCTTGGGATCTTATGTCAAAATTTTTGCTCCTCATCTCTTCGTCAAAACTAACAAACCTTTGAATTTGTGGGCAACCTTCACTTTTGAAACTTACCTTCTGATCTTCAAAAAGGTGTAGTGAGTCATCACTACAATAACTCTACTTAAAACTCAATGGAGGCTTGGAGTGAGACGCACCTTTGATTTATAGGCCATACCATCTGGATGACTCTTGAGGCTTGTTCTCATCCTACTGATTAAATGGTGATAGATGGTCACACAAAGACTCACTCTCTTATGCCTAGGATTTGGGACATCATTATCTTCCAAGTTTTCTTTGGCCTAGGTGTGGCGGTCATCCTTCATATAACCATAAAGGGGTCTCTATTGATCCCAAGGTCATGTTAAAAATACCTTAATCCTAAAATCTATGTCCTTCATGCTTGTGTTATTTTAATCCTCCTATTACAATTCTAAACTCATTCATGTTTTTCATTGTTTTGGTAGGCTTGCAATAAGATAGCTTAGAAAAATACATATATACATATTATCTATTTTCTATGTATGTACAAATGCCTGTTGGGTTAGTGGTCACTTATTCTATCAAAATTTCATCCCATACCAACCTGGTCAAAATCCTTTATCAAATCAGCTCCTCAGACTTCCATGATGCATCACTTCTTCTCGCGGGTTAGGTGCTTTCTTTGTTTGATTTGGAGCCTCCCTACTTCCATTGAGACCTTAGTGGGAGGCTTTTTCTTGATTCCTCTCAATGCTATCTCCCAAGGGATTACCTTTGGATTACAATTGGCCTATCATCTATTTACAACTTGCTCAGTCCTTTGGCCTCCTAGTTTTGGATGTTGACCTCTTAAAGACCCATAGTGGTATTGTGGTGGAAGGTCATTCCCAGGTTGGGATATTTACCTACTTGTTCTACTATTTTACTAGCTAGACACTGGGTAGATTTTAATTCTTGAGCCACTAATTTAGGCAAGGAGTAGAGGATAGCCACCATATCCATTTGGCAAATTTAGATCAAATTTTCTTCATACCTCAAGGTCAAGTGAAAAGTCCCTGCTTCTATTCATGCCAATTGCTTTTTATTTTCCCTGCTTGGTGGTGTTTGTTCCTTTCGTTGGTCTTCTATTATCATGGGATTTGGTCATAGTTTGCGGATTTCTATGGAAGCTTGGTTGTTTATGTCAGTATTGGCTAGGAGGTTTTATGGTTGCCTTTTTGGTGCTTCCATGGGAATGAATTTATCTTTTATTCTGGTTGGTCTGCTTCATTTTGAACCTTTTGTGGGTTTGACTATGGTCTCTCTCTTGGAGTCTGATTGCTTTTGATCTATGCTTAGCAGTATTTCATAGGTTGAAGTGTCCACCAAATCTTCCTTTCCTAGTTCCTCATCCAAAAATTATATATCTTTCCATGTATGACATCTGATATGAGCCTTTTGTTCTAGACAACAATTTGCAACTAGGTCCCTTTGGGGAAAGCACTATTTTAGCTAATAGTGGGGGTACTTGGGTTTGGATAGGGAAGGGGAGAGGGGTAATTCATGTTCAAAGAGGGTAAAGGTTTTGGAGGCTTCGAGGAAAGCCTACCTATTAGTATGAGGTAACTTTTTTCTTGGAGGGTGATCTGATAGACAATGGGGAAAGGATCTCCCCCTAAATCTTGACTAATATGGAAATTTCAAAGTTGATAGCTCTATGATAAAAAATGAGTGCCATACCAAAGGGTGACCTGATCTCATCCAAGATATTACACCAAGATTTGCGAAACCGAGTGTTGAAGTCCTCTATTTCCTCCATGGGAGTTTGATTGATATGTATCAAGTGATCTAGAAGCATGAATCCTTCTTCCTCGAATTGATCTTTTAGTTGGGTGGCCAGTTGGTCCCAATCCTTTATTGATTATGTTGGTATGGAAACATACCACCTCCATCCTTTTCCTTTAAGAAATGTTTCTAGTAACCTAAGGGTTACATCTTGAACAACCACATTATGCATGGTGTAGTGTGTTACCATATAGTGCAAGTGCTCCAATACGATGGTCACATCTCTGGTGAACATCAATAGGGAAATTAGAGCCAAAATTAGAATTGGGTCCAAAGTATGAGGTGGGATTGAAATAATAAAAGGGCTCTAACTTTTCCATGTCAAAATCCTCTTAGCCATATCTTGTTTGATTTCTTCACTTTCCCTTGATAAATTGGTGAACAAAAACTTCTATCGGGGCCTCAAATTTAGGATTTTTCACTAATATTTGATAGTATAAGGACCAATGGAGTCACTAAGTGAATATATTTAGTGCTTCTAAAAGAATATGAATTGAGACCTTCATAAAAACTTTATGTTCTTATGAGTGACTTCTTTGGGTTCTTCTTCTTTGTATAGAGTCACCATGTGGGAGTGTGGCTGGTTAGACAAAGGTTCCCACAACAACCTCAATCTCATATGGTGAGATCCTCTTCTAGCTTCTTTCATAGCAGAGTCACCAGGTGAATATTTGGAATTCTTTGATAACCATATGGCTATAGAACCCACTATAACCACAATCTAACTTCTTTATTAGGGGATATATTTTATAATTTATGTTCCATCGAGAGTGCCAATAGAAATTATTGGGGGATAGAATCAACCCCTATTCCCCTAGCGCTATGACCTACCATAGTTATGGTTTGCTATTTATTTCTTTTTGAGTGGGTGCATTTGGTTCCTTGTGTACCATAAGGAGGCACCGATCATGGGAAGTCTAGGGGAGCATGGGATGTGGATACTCTAGATGACCTTAAATATTTTTTTACTGAGGCTAGCTCCTTGTTATGCTACAATATTTGACACTCATCTTATTCTTCCTAAGCTAGCCTACTCTATCAGGGTTCATCTCTAGGGAAAAGGGAAAATAAGAAAACAATAAATCCTATCCTACCTAGCCTACCTACAAGTGGTAATGTGCCAAAGATTTAATAATACCCTCCATGCCATGATAGGTTTAAGTGAACACATGCATAATGGCTAACAGTTGATGAGAAACACAAGTCCCTAAAAGAACATGCAATTAAATAGAACACCCACACTAGAACTAGGATATGGAATTCATAAGTAGTCACAAATTCTTATTAGTGTGAAGTCTGAGTTACATACATATAGAGAAGAGGTTTAAAAACTACCTGACTGACTATGCAAGGTTTGAGCTAGGCCATGACATAGGAGAGAATGAAGAAAAGTACCTCTTAGAAGAAAGGATGGATTTTGATGATTACAAGGAGAGGAAGAATACATATTTATAAGAAGAAAAATACTTCCCAAAGTCCATGTAAGATTTCAAATTTTGAATTCAAAAATTTTCCCAGGATAGTCGACATCGATAATGAATGATCTAGAGGTCTTAAAGATCCATAACTACATGTTGGTGCTAGAAATACTTATGACTAGGCCTTTGTGTTTTTTTCATTAATACCTTGAATTATGTATAACCCTTTGGGCTATCCTCCTAGTCACCACTTTAATGCTTAAGTTGTTTCCTAAGAAACTACACCTGGTTGTGGGGAGCTATGGCCAAGACTAGATTATCATTCCTTCCCTCATATATGGTCACTTGGGGTTGGTTTTATGGTTGTCTACTAGCTTATCCCCCACTCTTGATAGGTCCTCATGGTGAATATTGTAGATTAAAAATACACGCCAAACAAAAATAAATAAAATCACAATGACAGAGTACATAATAGTTGCACAAAACAAACGATTTCTATTAATCGATGGAGTTTAAAAACTCCTTTTTGAATACAACTGGGCCTGTAACCCTTTATTTGTGATACACAGTTACAAGTTATGCTAGGGTTCTCCGAAACCCTAGCTGGCACAAATGGTGGCGCTTCCGAAGAATGTATCTTCAATCCCAACAGAGTGAGTGGGCTTTGTTGTATCCCTTGCTTGGACCACTCCAGCCTTAATCACTGCCATCAATAAACCGGATCTGCTGTCAAAACCTGCACACATTAACACTATCAAGGAGTTAGAAATTAATAAGAGGGCTCCACTGTGTGAGCCCTCGAAAACAATCTAAAACCCTAGAAAAATGAAATGCAGGAATTCAATAACAGATCAATAAAAGAAAAGAAGTTACTTGCTTTAAACTAATTTATACCTGTTCTCTGTTAACGCAGCTAGACCAGGCAACACCTGGAAGTAATGTGGTTGTCAAATCGGCTGCGGAAGGCGCCCTGGTGCACTCGCTGAACGCCCGCGTGCTTCTGGATTAAGGTTTCAGACGTCGGTCTGAGTCTGTGGCTGTGGGTAAACGCCCGCGGGCACTTGGTAAACGCCCGTGGGCACTTGGTAAACGCCCGTGGGCACTTGGTAAAGGGGTAAACGCCCGCGGGCACTTGCGACAAGAATGGGGGATTCTGCAGAATGCTGCAGAAGAGATGGCGGTGAAAGCGGCGACGGAAGCGGCGATGGATGCGGCGAAAGGGTAGCAGAAGAGAGATAGAGGAGATAGCAGTAGAAGAATTAGAATCAGAGATAGCGCATAGGAGATAGAAGTAGCAAAAGACATAGGGTTTGAGCCATCAAAGTGACTCAATTTATAATCTACTCTTAGGGCACACTTTAGGGTTTTAACGACACTTTGAACGTGTGGCTAAGATTAAAGTGGATCCAAGGGTAGAGAATAAATCTTGGTTGTGAAATGGATTAAGATGGATGGACGGATGAGATTAAATGAAGGATGGACGAGCTCAGATTAAATCACTTAAACTATTATTTAAATATATATATATAAAATATTAAAATATATATATAAATATTAATTTAAATAAATTTGGGGATGAAAAATGGCGGGAAAGGTGAAATTGGGCCAAATAATGGCGGGAAAGTGTGGATTTGGGCCAAATAATGGCGGGAAGGTGGGTGACCGACACGTGGCCGACAGGAAGGTATAGATGACTTGCAAGTGGCTGGATTTTGGTGTCTACAGATGCCCCTTTTTGAGCCGCTTTGTGTGAAGACACAATGCAAGCACAAAAACTTAGGACACCCGAAAAGTCGGATCGTACGCAACTCTCTCTCAAGACTAAAGCACAACTTTGAAGACCAAAGAATAAAAGAATATTTAAAATTTATCGACTTACTCCCTCAATTGGCGAGCGAGAATGGTTCTCACGAGCCAATTGGAAGAAATTCGGAAGAAAATGAACCGTTTTTGCCCCAACGGTGAAAAAGGGGTTGGTGTATGAACCATCTGTTTATGTCCCAACAGAAAAGGGGTTGGTGTACAAACCAGAAAATAATATGATTGAAGACGATATGAGTGATGTGAAAGATGAACCGTTTTCTGCCCCAACGGTTAGAAAGGGATTTTTGCCAAATTTTAAATTCCATGATCATGTAAGATGAATTCTACTATTAGGAAAGTTAAAAATTGATAACGGATGCCCCAACTCCTATGGGTGAATCCATACTCGTTGATGAAATTGCCTTGTTGGCGCCATTGATATGCAGAGATGCAATATGAAAGAGTCCAGAACTTCAGAGATGCTCCTAGTGACTGTATGGATAATTCCTCGGGTCGAAACCAATCAACCTAGGTAGCCTTAATCTCTAGCAAGACTCAAAATAATGATGATATTGAAGATTGTCCACGTTTAAGGCCCCATGAACTAGGCCATCAATGACAACTCGTTGAGCAAATTAATCTTGGTATGAGGTCACTTGAAAAGTAGGATACCCAAAATTGATTTCCAATTTTCAAACAAGTGAAATAATTGATGATGATAAATGGTAAGTGTCCTTATGGTGGTTTAATCCTCTTACCGAATTGCATGGATGCAAATCGCCGCAATCGCCAAGGTGATAGAATATACCACTAGATACGAGGTTTACTTTAATTTAATTTGGCAAAAATATGCATGATGAAAGAAGAATGAATGAAATTGACGATAGAAGAATTGATGAATGTTGTTAATTTTGTGAAGGTTTTGAATGTTTTTAACCCAATTTGTAAATCAATGATGAATGATGCGCTTTTTGAGCAAAATGACAAAATTTGTTTCCAAAACTGTTGTAACCTTCACAAAATGTTTTATTATGATAAGAAGAATGGATGGATGCAATTTGATGAAATTTGGAGGAGGTAAGCTTCAATTTTGTAAGTTTTGTTCTTTTATTCAATACTGACACCAAACGCCGGTATGCATTTGGAGGTGGCATAAACGCCCGCCGGTGTTTGAATGCATCATGAAATGCCCCACTGCGTCTGAATGCGCCATGAAATGCCCCACTGCGTTTCAGGGCACCAAAACCAGCTATTTAAACAGTTTCAACGAGAATTTCGCTCATTTGTGCGTTCGAGCTTGAGAGAAGTGCGTCTGAGGGAGTGGAATGAAGTGAAGTGAAGTGAAAGGTTGTGTGGGAGAGTGAAGCACGCGGGAGCTATGGCGGAGATGGGAGCGGACGCGCCAGTGCAGCCAACTGAGGTATTTGTTTATTTAAGCAAGTACTTTTATTTGTTTTTTTTTTTTTTTTTGCAGTTTTTTTTTTTTTGGAAAAAAATTTGTAACCAATTTTTGTTTTGTTGTTTTGCAGCTTAGGGTGTTAGAGGCACGACACCGATTCTCCCCTATCATTCCGGGGATGAGGAGGTCATTGTCCCAAGCAGACTGGGAGATATTGGAGGCAGTAGGGCTAGCGGAGGCAGCCCGGTTGGAGGTAGTTCGGGTAGATGAGGGGTACCTCTCGGCTTTGGCCGAGAGGTGGGATCCAGATCGGGGGACGTTCCAGCTCCCGACTGGAGAGATGACGGTGACGCTTGAGGATGTATACCGCATCCTCAAGGTGCCCGTGGAGGGGGCACGGGTGGAGGTTGGACGAGATAGGGCCACGGAGATGGCCAAGTTGTTTGGGGATGACTGGAGGGAGATCCGGACGGAGAGCGGGGGGATTCCTTACTTGGCCATGTATACGGCCAAGGAGTTGGTAGCGGTGGAGGCTCTGATGATGTTCGTATTGGCCAACATTGTGGCCCCGAAAAGCATCGGGTGCAGGTTTCCATGGAACCTGATGGGTGTAGTGAGCGAGATGCTCACTAATAGGGTAGTGTATGCCTGGGCGCCCGCTTTATTGGCGCAGGTGTACCGGGAGTTGTATGAGGTTCGAAGACGGGGCCGAAAGGGCCTAGGCTGTAGTTTGGTTCTCCAGTGCTGGGGCTGGGAGCACTTCAGAGTGGCCCGACCGGAGGGGTTGCCATGTGCTTACTGGGACATGAGCCAGGCTTATGGTAGGAGATGGCCAGTGGCGGAGGAGAGACAGCTGAGCCGCCCCGTGAGATCGGGGCAATGGTATAGGAGTTTATGGGCAGACTTGACAGATGCCCAAGTCATTTGGAGGCCCTGGCGGGAGGCGAGGTGGATCGGTGATGGAGAGCATCTGAGATGGGTGCGACAGGCTAGATGGGTAGTGGGTCGGGGCCACAGCGAGGCGGAGTACATACAGATGTCTCGAGTGCTCCGCCAGGTCGGATTGAGATAGGATGTCCCCGATGAGCCAGTGCGCTACCGGAGGCACAGATCAGAGGGGGATTTGTCGTGTGTCGAGCCGTGGAGGGAGGCGACAGAGGACGATGAGGACATGGAGATCCTCGACGTGGATGACGTCGGGGTAACAGCTGAGTATGCAGCATGGATGGCCGCAGAGCCGAGGTGGGAGCCACCATTGGTGGCTGTTGGAGCTGGAGAGGACGAGGGAACCGCAGAGGTTCCCAAGCGCAGGGAGGGTCCCCGCCTTCGATCTGACAGTCGAAGGCGAAAGGGGAAGATGGTACGGTAGACACCGAGGAGCGGAGATGACGAGGAGGATGATGGCGAGGGCCTAGGAGAGGCCGTGGGAGAGACTAGGGAGGTACCCCCTAGCGGGCACGAGGATGATCTGGCGTAGCTGCAGCAGCAGATAGCAGAGCGCGATGCTATGCTAGCTGTCCGGGATGAGAGGATAGCTCAGCTGGAGCAACAGGTTGCAGAGCGGGATGCCCTGATAGCTGTTCAGGAGGAGAGGATGGCCCAGATGCAAGCGGACTTGGATGGAGCGACTAGGGTGCCCCAGGATGACAGGGTGACGAGACTCCAGGCAGAGCTAGCGGAGCGAGAGCGACGACACGGGATAGACATATCTAGACTTAGGTCTAGGACTCGTTATATTGAGGCTCTGGAGGACACATTGTTTAGGCATCACATTGTGTTGCCTGATCCTCCATCCTCCTCCGTCTCTAGGCGTAGTGAGTCTAGGCACACCACTAGGTCTAGGGCTCCTACTAGGTCACAGGGATCCTCTTTTGATGGTTAGCTTAGTGCTTAGATGCACTCTTTATGAGCCTTGGTGCTCTATTGTATTTTGTAGCCTTTTGGCATTCACTGTACGTTTTGATCTTTATACATATATATATATACATGGCTTTTATTTATTTGGTGTTTTACTCTCTTTTGTGTGAATGCCTATGTTTTTGTGATGCATGTTTTTATATGTTTTAATGTTTTTGATGCATATGTGATGGAATGGAATGCAAACTTATAGATGATTAATGCGAGACTAAGTAAATGAAATATGCACTAAGAAGCACTCATACTTTTAGATAGTTAGATTTAGCCAACTGTTATCATAATTGTTTAATCAGGGGCACCGAACTTGGTAGCTTGTGAATGAATGACGTATGGAATGACATGAATATGGAAGAAGATATGGAGGTTGATATGGAAGAAAATATGGAGGAAGACTGTTTTACAAAGACTCAAACATGCTAGTGGTATCAAACAAACTTACTAATACCGCCTAATTCAACTAGGACCAAATGTGTGTGCATGCGAGTTCATTAACCAAATCAGAAGCATGGTAGTGACTCTAGGCAATCAAAAACCTGTGTGCGTGCAAGTGTGTTCATTAACCTCATCTTGCATAAATTAGGTAACCCCATTATGGAGAAGACCCCGAAGCTAGTTTGTCCGTATGAGCATTCTGAGGTCTCTCTTTGAGGAGAGACATGTCGCCACGCAATGAGTATACTCCACTGCCACTCAAGCGTCTATAGCCCCGGTGAAGGTTAACTCCATAGTCCATGTTGTTTTTGACCTTTGTAAGCTTTGGGGATGACTACCTATCCGTCTGATCGGACAAGTAGTACGATCCTTACAACTTATTTGGGATCAGTGGTGTGTGAAAAATGTTCATTTCCTTAGAGCTTTGGGGAATCGGATTCTCAACCGAAGTATGATGAGAATTTTACCCTATCCTTACTACTCGTTTATATTTATATTTTGTGATTTGCTTGTGATAGTGGTAAGAACCACTATTTTATGGACTATGTTTGCATGATAGGACAAACGAGGATTACCCTTTTCACTTCAAGGCACAACCCAAGGATGGTGTTATCTCTCTTTGACACAAGATGTTTTTAAGATGTGAAAATGTGATAGGTTCAAGACCGCTTTTGAAATCATTTCCCAATACTCAAGATTTTATTTAGTGTAATTTGTGATATGGCCCTAGAGAACTTTAACATGCATTTCGAAGTTTGCTTAAAACACTAGAAATGGCCGAGTGACTGAAAACATTTTGGCAATGTAAATATGTGCAAATGGAAAATGGGTGTACGAATGACAATTCGGTTTGATGGATTTTATGAAGGTGCCCCTGATTAAGGCAACATGACTTTTGCTTGACCAAATTTTATATCCAAAAGATAGAATGGTCTCTAACATGATATGCAACTATGGCTGAAAATGAAATGTTATGGTTTTCAATGAGATGTATGCACATGAAATGCAATGTTTTTGAATGAGATGTATGCAACTAACAATGAAATGCAAATTCTTTTTATTTTATTTGTTTTTTTTTTTTTTTTGTACAAGCCATGTATATATGTACATATAAAATTCAAACTATGCGTAGAATGCCCTCAAGTGTATAACATTAAGTGGTTCGGGTTCTTCCTCTCCCTCTAAATTGGCAAGTCTATAAGTTCCATTACCCACTCTTTCAAGGACCATATATGGACCTAACCAATTAGCCGCGAATTTATCTCGAAGATGCGGCAATGCATTGGTGTTTTGTTGATTCTCTTTAAGGACAAGATCCCCTACTTGAAATTCTCTTAGATGAACTTTGGCATTGTAAGCACGTTTCAATCGGTCTTGATAAACTCGCAAATGCTCTAAAGCATTGATTCGTTTTTCATCTATGAGTGTGAGTTGATCAAGACGTGCTTGTCTAGCAATATCATCATCGATAAATTCCTGCAAAGAAATTTGCAAGGAAGGGATCTCGAGCTCAAGAGGCATGATTGCTTCAGCTCCATAGACCAAAGAAAATGGCGTTGCCCCAATGGGAGTTCTGATGCTTTTTCCGTAAGCCCATAATGCCAAGGGGATTTGTGTATGCCAATCTTTATGATTTTCTTTAACAAGTTTCTTAAGAATAGCAATTATGGTCTTATTGGAAGCTTCAGCTTGTCCATTGGCTTGTGGGTAGTAAGGAGTTGAGAAACTATGTTGGATATTATACTTTTCGCAAAGAGCTCGAACATCCTTATTCTTAAAAGACTTGCCGTTATCAAAAATGATTTTAGAGGGAATACCAAAACGACAAATGATATGGTGAAGTATAAACTCCACAATTCTAGGACCCGTCAGTATCGGTTAGAGGAATAGCTTCAACCCACTTTGTGAAGTATTCAATGGTCTGTAATGATGAAAGTATGTTGTCCCGAAGAGGCAGTGAAATCTTGCCAATTAAATCGAGACCCCATTGTGAGAAGGGCCAAAGGCTTTGGATGGGCTGTAAAGCTTGTGATGGTATATGGATTAAATTAGCGTGTTCTTGACACTTTTTACATTGTTTAACATATTTGCAACAATCTTGTTCCATAGTGGGCCAATAATACCCCATACGTAAAATACGCTTCGCAATGGCCATTCCACTAAAATGACCACCACAAGTACCATCATGGGCTTCAACAATAGCTCTATGTGTTTCACCTGCTTCTAGACAGTGGAGGAGTACTCCATCATATCCACGTTTATACAACACATCCCCCAAAAGAACAAAACGAGCTGCCTTTTGCTTAAAAAAGTGGCGGGCAGTTCGAGACAAATCAGGTGGAAGTGTTCCAAACTTGAGGAAGGCTACTATCTCACTAGACCAAGGCTCATATGGATCCGAATGGATAAAGCAAACATCTTTTTCATCCTTAGACTCAACACGGACAATTGCAGACTTAGAGATTGTGGAAATGATTAGGGGTCGTACCTCTCCAAGGGAGTCCTTTGGAATCAATGATCCAAGAGAGGCCATGGCATCCGCAAATCTATTAGTCGAACGAGGCAAACTAGTGATCTCATACCAATCAAACTTAGAGAGCAACTTCATTGCTACATCATGATAAAGCTTAATGGTAGGTTCTTTGGCTTGGTATTCTCCCGTAATTTGTTTAACCACGAGTTGAGAATCCCCAAATATCCGAATACGCTTAATACTCATAGCTATGGCTGATTGAAGACCTAAAATTAAGGCTTCATACTCTGCTGTATTATTGGTGCATTGGAAGTCTAGTTTGAATGATAAAGGGATGGGAATCCCTTGAGGTGTATGAAACACAACTCCAGCGCCCTGACCTTTCGCGCACTTAGAGCCATCAAAGAATAACGTGATGTCAACATCTTCCTCCGGAATGATGTCCTCTTCTTGTTCAATGATAGCAAATACCGAATCATCTGGGAGCTCAATAATCAAAGGATGATCACTAGGTAGTGGAGCTTCCGCAAGTTGATCGGCTATAACTTGACCTTTAACGGATTTTTGGCTAATGAATTCAAGATCGAATTCGGTAAGCAACATTATCCATTTAGCGGTACGAGTGTTATTATAAGTGCGAGACATCATATAACGCAGAGGGTTTTCTCTAGCTATGACATATGTTGTATGGCTAAGCATATAATGACGAAGTTTCTTAGTGGCAAAAACCACTGCTAAGCACAACTTTTCCACATAAGCATATCGGGTTTCATAGCTTACCAATGTTCGACTAATATAATAGATAGCTTGCTCGCGATTTTGTTCATTCTTTTGTGCAAGCATTGTCCCTAAGGCAAAGTCCGTTGTCTGAGATATAAAGGTTGAAAGGGACCCCCGGACGAGGCGGAGCTAAGACTCGGCGGAGATGCTAAGTATCGCTTGATGTCATCAAAGGCTTTCCCGACATTCATCTCGTCCATGAAAATTGTACCCCCTTTTGTAGTAGGTGGCAAAATGGCCTACATTTATCATAAAGTTGTGCAATAAAGCGACGGATTGAATTAATCTTTCCTTGCAAACTACGCAACTCCTTCAAATTAGTTGGGGGACACATTTCCATAATGGCTTTGACCTTGTTTGGGTCCACCTCAATACCTCGTTTAGAGATAATAAAACCTAGGAGTTTTCCTGAGGTAACACCAAAGACACATTTCTTAGGGTTCAACCTTACTTTATGCTCTAGAAGTCTATCAAAAATTTTTTCCAATACATCAAAATGCTCTTGTCGAGTTTTAGATTTTGCCAATAAATCATCCACATAATCTTCGATAATCTTATGCATATAATCGTGGAAAATATAAGTCATGGCTCGTTGATAGGTTGCACCGGCGTTCTTAAGGCCAAAGGGCATCACCCCGTAACAAAAAGTTCCCCAAGGTGTAGTAAATGCTGTTTTGTGTTGATCTTCATGGTTTATTCGAATCTGGTTGTATCCCGAAAATCCATCCATGAACGAAAGCATTTCATGACCAGCGCAGTGTCGACAAGAGTATCAATGTTTGGAAGAGGAAAGTCATCCTTAGGACACGCTTTATTTAGATCTCGAAAATCGGTGCAAACACGTATCCCCCCGTTAGGCTTGCGAACGGGTACCATGTTAGAAAGCCACTCAGGATAATCAATCGGGACGACAAATTTAACATCCAGAAGTTTCTGAATCTCCGATTTAACTATGAGGGCCACGGTAGGATGCATTTTCCTAAGTTTCTGTTTGACAGGTTTAGCATCTTTTTGTAAGGTGAGGTTATGGACAACCAAATTAGGGTCTAGGCCTCGGCATGTCTTTGTAAGACCATGCAAATATCTCCTTCTTCCGCTTGAGTAGAGCAATCATTTGCTCTTGTTCCTCTCGATGATAGACTTTTAGCCGGCTTCACAATTTGGGTGCCATCTTGGTCCGGACTAAGGTCTACATCGATAGTTTCTTCAATAGACATGTGGGAACCTTCCTCAAGCCGATGGGGAGTAGGGATCGGATTTATGTCATCTAAAATGTCATCAAGCTCCTGTGCCTTGCTCTCATCTATGTCTGCCTGGAAGACCTCTGGCTTAGAAGATGAAGGTGAATGTGGAGGTGAAGGAGGAATGTAGTTGGCGGAAGCCCTTAACAATTCCTCGAAAAGGATGAACTCTGAAATAGATGGAGGGGATGAAATCCAATCCATGTCAATCATGCTTGGATTGATCGGGATTGGCTTATCCGGATCATATGGATTATGGAGCGGGGTGAATAAGTCTTCAAAATTCATTGTCGACTTATGGAAGAAAGGATGGGCGGAATGGAAGGGAACACCGGTGAAGACCTCGGAAGACCTGAAGTGCAAAACAACATAGTTTTTTAGTTTTTTTTTTTTTTGGTTTGAGTTTTTTTTTTTTTTTTTTGTAGTGGTGAAAACCACTATTACACACATACATAAAGCAATAAAGTATATATATATATATATATATATATTTTATATTTTTTGGAATTTTTTGATTTTTTTTTGTTTTTGGTAGTGGTGAAAACCACTATTTTAGTATATACATATAATACAGGTTTGGATTATGGCTTATGGATGTAGCGGAGGGGGTGGTTCACCTCGTTCTTGTGGAAGAAGTAAGCGAAAGATGGCTTCTTGGAGAGGGAACAATTGGAGATAAAACTCGTCTTGTTTAGTGAGGGGAACAATGGGCGCCGACTCTTCTTCAGATTCATCACCATTTGACATGACGTCAAATTCTTCATAGGCTTCATCTTCGGATTCGTCGGGGTGGAGGATTTCTTCTTCTGAATTAAGATTAATGCTTTGAAAAGCTCATTCAAAAGAAGAAAGGGATGGAAGTGGTTGGTAGCCCAGACCAAAACGCTCAGTGAGTCTCTGGTATGGCATATCGATGCGTTCAGCTACCCCTTGCTCGTATCGACCTAGGCCAAATTGCCGCCAATTATGTCCGTGGAAATAGTGAGAGGGAAAACCCTCCATCCTTTCGATATTGGCATGGACTGGATGCTTGGGTTCTAGTATGGTGGTAGGACTAGAAGATGACTCTATTCCCCCATATACAAAATTAATGGAATTTGGCATAGAACCCATGTTATAAACCGATCCAATGGATAAATGTTGGTCATGTGGACGACCAAAATCTTTAACTCGTTTGCACATTGAACGGTGTGATGTGGACATCTTGGATGGCATACTCACCAATACTCGCATCGATGAGATGGACCTTGACTTGGGAGGGAGATGGACTAGATGATGGAATAGAAGAATGTGGGATAGAAGAATTGGAAGGATTTGGTTGGGTTGATGCTTCACTAACTTGTGAAACATCACTGGTGATGGTTGGGAAGATGGAGGAATAATAGGTGATGTTGAAGAAGGTGTAGAAGAATGGGGTAATGACGTGGAAAGAGATGATTGGTCATGGCCACATGTGCATGTGGTCACTGATGAAGAAGAAGGAAGATTAGTTGATGAAGAAAGTGGTGAATGATATGGAATAGCAGAAGAGGAAAATGGTTACGATATGATGGGTGGCTCCTCAGGAATGGGAGCTTTAGAAGAAGATGGTATAGAAGAAATAGATGGGGTCAAGAAAATATGAGTGGATGGCAACACAATCTCATAAGGATTTGAGACATAGTTGCAATGTTTGAAGGGTTTCGTGTCAGCAGGTACATAATGAACCTGTCCCTCATATACATACTTCAGACATTGATGCAGTATAGAAGGGACACATCTCATCTCCCTAAGCCAAGGCCGTCCAAGCAATACATTGTATGCCATGGACCCTTCCAAGATGTGAAACAAGGTATGCAAAGTTCGGGCCCCTACCTCAATGGGCAAGATAACCGTGCCAACTGTGGAAGATAAAGCATCATTGAATGCTTTAAGAGTAAAGGTCGACTTTGTGATAAGGGATGGCGACAACTTTAGATGACTCAACGCCGATGTTGTAATGATATTGATTGAGGAACTGGTGTCAATTAATACTCTCTTGAATGGCTTGTTATCGATCTTGGCCATGATATGCAATGGAGGATCTATACTTTCTGTTGACATAGGTTTGATTTCAAAATCATAGAAAGTGATGGAGGGCTCCATGCATGTTTGAATACTCCCCACAAAGTTGTTGAAGGCATTAGTATCTTGAGTTTGAAGCTCGATTGATTTTAAGATTTCCATTAATGCCTCTCTATGCGGAGGAGATTGTTGAATGAGGTCATAGATCGATAACTTGGCAGAAGCCATTTTTAAACTGGTAGTTAACCGGCTACTCAATGACATGATTGGTCGTTGGCGTTGAGTAGAATGATTTAGCGGTTGTTGAGAAGTACTAGCACGTCGTTGGGTCACCGTTACTCGAGGTGGATCGGGGTTTGTACAGGTGGCTGTGGTTTAGCCTGATTTGGTTGGTTCGCCCTTTGACCTCGGGTTACTATGTTAATAGTACCCATAAAACCCACAAAACCTTGGTATTGTTGTACATGGTTGACTTGATTAGGAGGAGTTACCTGAGTTAATCCACCTGAAGTTGTTGGAGCTTCCTCCCGATGTGAAAGGGGTGTTTGAAATATACCAAGATTTTGATTTTGTTGGGCTAAGGGACTATCCAATTTAATGGCTCCAATCTCAATAAGATCTTGGATCACATGTTTGAAATCTGTACAATTATTGATATCGTGCCCATTTTGCCTATGATAAGGACAAAATAGGTACTCCTTGTAATACTTTTCCCTTCTAGATGGGTCTAAAGGTTTAAACTCAGGTAAAGTTAACTGATTTGTGCTATATAACTTGTTGAATATGACCGCATATGGTTCATCTAAAGGTGTGAATTGTCGCTTGGGATGATTGTTTTGCCAAGGTCGAGTTTCCATGGTTGGCCCAATATTGGGAGCTAGTTGAGTAGGGGCGGGTACTGCATGATAAGCAATTGGTTGCGGTTGACTTTGCATTACTTGTTGTTGTTGAGCCATTACGGGCCGGCTCGCCACCACTTGATTAACTTGGTTAACATTTGAGGTCGTATTAGCCTGTGCTTGTTTGTTTTGGCCATAATTATTATTTCGTTGTTGGCCCTTTTGTTGCCATTATTTTCTACGGGGTTTTAAAACACCCTCTTGGAATTTAATGTCTTCTATGATACTTGCTTGGGCCAAAGCCTCTTCAAAAGTCCTGTATTGTTGTAATTGGAGTAACCAAGAGATAGGTTTTAGACAACTCGGGTGAACATTTTGGTTAACTCCTCCATTGGTAGGGAGAATGGCGCTTTATTAATGATAGCCCTCCAACGGTTTCCAAAGTCATAAACAGTCTCATCGTCATGTTGCTTGAGCTTGTATAAGTCGGACAATGAAACTCTCTTTTGTACATTCAGGGAGAATCGTTCTAAAAACATATTAATCAATTGCTCGTAAGCATAAATGCTATGGTGAGCTAAATGATTATACCACTGTACAGCATCTCCCCCTAATGTCTGAGGAAAATTTCTGAGCATAAGAGCATCATTATTTTGGATTCCAAAGCAAGCATGCATGAATGAGCTCACATGTTCATGAGGATCCTCAGTTCCTCAAAATTTGTCAAACTTCGGTAATGTGAAATCGATCGGATATGGTGGTGAAGGTACCGAAGGATGAATTGGTTGATTGATCAATGACCTTAGCATAGGTTTCTGACTAGATGAGCCAGGCATGTTGAGCATAAGGTTGTCAATCTGTTGTTGTATAGCATGGAGTCGAGAATCTTCATGAAAATTCTGACTCGTTTGATGATTATGATGATGTAATGGAAGAGTGGAAAATTGATGAGATGGGATGAAATTGCCTGAATTAGGCGGTGTGGAATGGACAAGTTGTTGGTATGGATGATACCAAAAAGAAGGTGATTGGGGTAGATGATGAACTGGACTAGGTTGGGAGAAAGGTGGGGTAGGGACACCACCGAAGATTGGGGTACCCAGGTGGGGCCTGAGCTAATAAAAGCTGGCTGGGTAGAAATTGGTTGGGGTGTAGGATTTACTACGATAGGTGGTTGAGCATTTTGTTGCTGTTGTTGCAAAATCAATTTGTCGAGATACTCCTTAACCTTATTAATCTCTAACCCAATGGAGGTGGGATGATTGGATGAAGGTGGAGGGCAGGCTTCCATGGTAGTCACAGGAGACTGCATAGCAGGGGCAATGAAGGTGGCTGAAGTAGGCGGTACACGGGAAGAAACAATGAGATCGTGCCCCGTGTAGGGTGAAACCATAAATGGTTTGGGAAGAAGCGAGTTGAAATTGGTTATGGTTAGAGGAGTTTCCACCAACTTCATAAAGAGAATTGGTGTACACCCAGGTACATGGAGGAGAAGGTGGTCGGGAAGACACTACATTTGTCTCCAAAGGAGGACAATTGAGCATCTGGGAAGATGTTGGAGATGAAGCCGGCTGAGCAGATACAACATTAGCCTCAAAAAAAGGGTTAGTGTAGACCTGAGTGAAACCAGTGGGTATGGTTGATGCAATATCCTGTTGAAAAATAGAATCTTGCATAGGGGAATCTTGGATTGGCTCAAGGACATAACCAGTGCCATCTCTTAAGTGAGTTTGCACTTGGGCCATATCAATGTGGGTAATATGACAGAAATTGTCTTCCTCCATGGGCATGGCCATGTGGTAGATGGTAGAAGGACGTGAAAGTCCTGCAGGCGAACCTGCCTGAAATTCACTAGGATAAGTGGCCATGTTGGTGATGGGGATATTCTGTGAATTACCCATTTGATTATTTAGATTTAACATTTTAGATTGATTCCTTGTTAATACCATGAAGCAATAAATCTAAACAAATTCAGAAAAGAAGAATGCAAAACTAGAATGATAAATTTACACTACAAAAATTATCAGAAAACAGTCACAACCTAGGTTTCAACCAATGTGTCTTACCTGCGGTTAATTAATTATTTTTTGATCTTAATCTACAGTAAATTTTAAGTGTCCGGTTTATGAGTTTTGCATGTGATCTAAGGAGACGTTAAGCCCAAAGTTCTAGGAAGAACTTGTAGCTAAATTTTTTTCAAGTTGCTTTATCCTTCCTTGACCTTCAAGTATCAAACTCTCCCTAGGGGAAGGGGGAGGTCTATCTTACCGCCACTTGGCCCCCTTGGATCCGCCTTCCCATCAACTAAGGAAAGAGTCTTAGTCCTTAGGATTCACTAGTGGCATCAATTTGGAATGACACTTGGTACTAAGGGACCTCCTTGGTCAGGGGATGGGACTAACTTTGGGTTCTTTACTTTCCAAGGAAGAGAAATACTTGTGAACACTAGTCAAAGCAAGGCCCTACTAAAAGTGGTTCCCATTTTGCCATTATCAAAATGGGTTGTGGGTTCCACGAATTATCGGGACCTGCTTTAGTTACCACTAAAAAGGTTGTTTAGTTGTTACTTTATTTTGATCTACTAGTTGGGCTAAGGTTTGTGGTGAAGGAAGATTTAGGTTCAACATTAGTCGATGGTGGTTGCTCATCCTTGGCTACACTCTAGATGGTCTTCTAGCTTTATCTACTTCATAAGTAGTAGGGGTTTTGGGTCTTTTCATTTGAACTTAAGGTAGATTCTTTGATCAAAATTATCTTTGGAGGAATAATTTACCAAATGTAGTGATTCTTCACTACAAAACCTTTGGCTAACTTCATCCTTGTGGTTATTAGATTTTATCACATGAATGTTGGCATGCTTGGACCAATTCAATATGGATATTTTTCAACCCCTCATGAAAATCTAATGTAAGAACTCATGTTGCACTTATGGTTAAATAAAACAAAGACCATATGTTTGCATACTTAGACACAAATGAGAGAAGTAACTTTACATTTTATTTAAATATGCTTCATTATTCCCCTTTCCATACTCTATATATTACTTCCTACACTTTTATGGATTTATTTATCTTTTCTTTATAACCTAATTGTTACCTATGCTTCCCAACAAGTAGTGTAAATAATGTATGATTGCAATATGGTATTTCCCATAAAACAATAGGTGTAACACCTCTATTGCATCTTGTAATGAATGGACCAAGTATTTTAAAGTTCTTCTAAAGCCCTTGGAATATTCTTGCAATATTTGCCATTAATGGTTCTTTCTTCTTTTATATGTAGAAGCATGGTATTGTGGCATTTTTATAACATATTTATGCCACCATTTTTTTAAAAACTTTATAATAAAATTCATCAAGGAATAAATGCTACTTTGGTGGAGAATCAGAGGAAGGTGTAAACTCAAAACATGTTATGAATAGTGTAAAATAGAAATCACAAGATTACAAAATTATAGACATGAGTTTGGCATTAGGGGAAAAATATTCTTTTTTTCAATGGGTTCTATGGGATTGAAATGAGCCCCACCCGTATTACATTATCACCACATAGTGGTATTACAATAAAGCTTGGATATTATCTATGTATTGCTTGGCAAGATTTAAACCTTGGTCTCCTTCTTAAATATCAAGGAATCTAATTGATTGAGCTAATGCCACTTGACTGGGGAAAAATATCCTTGGATATTATTCAAGGATAAATAAAAAATAAAACTATTATTTCAAAAATATATTAGGTTTTATAGATGTAATAAAATTATTTAGGAAATTATCCTTACCTAGGGGCTCAACAATATTGAACTTCATATCAAAGAGTTTACAATTGATCAAGAAACATATTATGTGGTTACTCAATAATGATGAAACATATTATGTGGTTACTCAATAATGATAAATTCTATAAATTTTTGGTTTGATGCTTGGTTGAATTTTTATCCTCTTATTTCTAATCCAAAGAGAAACAATTGGCTCAATAATGTGTAGCTTATAGATGTTCAAAGGTAAAAACTTATATTAATATGAGAAACAATTTCACATCATGGATTTCTAATAGCAATCTAATTGAAGGAGAGAACCTCAAATAAATAGCATATGACCTTAAAATTATGCTTCAATATTTCTATTTACCTATTCTCTATATTAAATGACAAGTTTTTTGAAAATCTATGTAAACATGGTGAGTACTTAGTCAAATTGGCAGATAAGACTTTAGAGTAAATATAATTTCCCACTTTAGAGATATTTATCTATTCTATATATTAAATGATGAGTACTTAGTCAAATTGGGAGATAAGGCTTTAAAGTACAAAGTTATGATCATAGTGTTGCAATATTTCACAATTGACGGGCCCAACACCATATTGAGGAGCTTCCACCTTGCTTTCCTCAACCATATCAAGGGGAAGAAGACCATCAACATACCTGAATACATGTTTATGTCCATCGAAAGATCAGTTCTCAATTTTTAGAAAGGTTCGTCCTCTTGCCCGGTGCATCAAGGGCTCCACCTAATTATTTTCAAAAATATGGTTCTCAAAGAATATCATAGGGGCCCAGCCATCATGGAAAATTTTTCTTCTCTGGTGAATCCTCCCGTTGCTATTGTAGGTAGTAGCTCTCAACGTGGTGCTCTTGAAGAGACTTCCCAGGTGGACCCCTCTTAGATTCCCAATCTCATGCTTGAGTTTGATTTTCTTGCCATAGGTCCTTATGTTGTCAAGTTTGAACAAAATCGTCGATCCTCTAGGGTCAATATGCAGACTAGAAAGGGTAAATATCCAAATATAATTGAAAACAATTATGATCCCTTCGAAGTTACGCCCCCTTCCAAAATTTTTAAGAGGGAGGACTCCTTTGTAAAGCCCTCAAAGCTAAAATATCCCTCTAGGAGTGGGGCATCCAAGTCTAAGGAGAACATGTGCATCTCCTTTATCACCAGCAAAAACCATCTCCAAAATATCAACGATGTCCTAAAGGCTCTGACCAGAGCAGCTACGATGACCTCATGTATCCTTTAGCAAGAGAAGACCGTACTCAATAAATTTAAGAAAATCGATGCAGGTGATCAAAATGGAGGTTCTTCATTTTCAACCCAGGGTGATGAATTTTAGTTGTTGTGGTCATCGGGGCTCTATGCCCTTGTTTGATCCCTTTTGCCTTTTTTGCTAGGTTTTATCAAGGGTCTGTGGGGCCCCTATTTCTATATGGGGTTGCCCTGGTCTATTTTGCTTGGTTCTTTTCTTGTGACTCTCTCCATGGTGGGTAACTTTTCTTACCCCTACCTTTTCCTTCTCAATTTTCCTGCTTTGTAAAAGTTTCAAGGTCCCTTTCAAAACGCCTTCCGCAAATCTATCAAAAAAAAATAGAATTTCCCACTTTCAAATAATTTCTTTGGAGGAATGTTTGATCACTTGAGGCCCTCCTTAAGGTCTCAACATTCCTTTGTTCAGTAGTCCAAAGTAGAATTATTACAAGTTAGCATCAACAAAGAAGAGGATATTATGGACCTTTTAGGTGTTCCTTGTGTAAGAAGGATCTGTAAATATTAGATCATTTACTTTTTCATTGTCCCTTTGCTTACATAAATTGGGGTTAGTTTAAAAAAAAAGAGATACTAGGTAACTCTAAAAATAACAAAGTGAATGAAATGTTGTATCAATTATATAAACTCTAAAACATTATGCATTATTTAGAGTATTGACTTTACTATTATTTATTGGAATCTATGGATTAAAAGTAATAGTAGATTTTTAGAAAATAGACCTTAGAATAATGCCCTAGTTTAAAATTATATTTTTGCCTCTCTTGTAGACTATTTATAGGCATGGTGATCATCATTGAAAGTTTCAAGTGTGGAAAAAAAAATTAGCCTTCTATATATAGTATTTGGATATATATGCAAATGGTCATGAGTGATAATAGAGTTAACACAAAGTATCTACACATGTCTATAGTAAAATAAAAATGTCTAAAATTTAGGTTTATTAAAATTAATTTTGATGATACTTCCAAAGAAAATTAAAAAAAAATTGGTGAAGGTTGTGTTTTCAAGAATGATAATTGCAAAACTTTCATTTTCTCACAACCATATGTAACTTCAACTAACAACTATGTAGATGCTAGGTCACTTATTACAAGACTAAATATTGCCACTGAAAAATGATGGAAATAAATTTAGGGGTATTCACAAATTATTATCCATGTTATCAAGAAAATGTATGTGGGGAATGGATAATAAATAAGATAATTTCTAGCATCCATTGAATTTTTTTGGAGGTAATATCTTGGAAAGAAGGGAATAATACATCTGATTATTTAGCCAAATATGATGTTGGTCTTCATCCTAGCAAATTCAAATTTAGAAAGGAAACTATGTAAGGGATATTTTATCTCTTAATGAAAATGATATTGAGTTGATTGCAAAAACATAGTAGTTTGAGGAAGATGAACATCTTTGATAAAAAGGTTTATGAAAAAGATCTTTAATAAAAAGGAAAGTTGAATGAGTCACTAGAATTAAAACATACAATATTTTGTTGTTTGGATAGGACTACAACCCAATAGAATCCATACATAGCTTATTAAAAAATGTAGAATAGAAATATAATATTGGCTTCATGATAAACATAGATAGATATATTAAATTATATACTTTGGTAAAGGTTGTCCTCATTTTAAAAAGCTTTATAATGATACATTAAATGTGATTACCACATGATTCCATATAATATAATTATTTTGACTAAATTTTTATGAATATTAATTCTACACAAATAGATCTAAGAAAATATTTAAGTTCTATAGTTTTATAATTAATATATTAATTATTATTAATTTATTCTAATACTTAATTCATAAAATTTAATTGTAAAATGATATGATTTGACCTCATATAGAGGACTTTAAAGTCATGTAGTGACCCCACTAGTAGCAATTATGGATGCCAGTAAATTATCATAACAACATACTTTCAGTGATTGTTTGTACTATTATTTTCCTTAGCTAGGCTTATCCCATGCTTAGGGTGTAGTTGTGGATGAATATTCTAATGATTGGTTTTCCAATGCTTTCACATGTCATAATTCTTATAAAATAATTTAATTTTACCCTTAGATTATATTTTATTTATTTCTATATGTATTGCATATCTTCATCTTACTTTATCGTTGTCTATGGATATTACCTAGAATCTTAAATTTTGTAGCTTGATGTTCATTTTAACAATGATTATACATTATATATTACCTTATATCTCCCATGAGAAACATAGAATTTTTACCCTTAGATTATATTTTATTACCTAGAATCTTACTTTATCGTTGTATATGGATATTACCTAGAATCTTACTTTATCGTTGTATATGGATATTACCTAGAATCTTAACTTTTGTAGCTTGATGTTCATTTTAACAATGATTATACATTATATACATGTGATGGGCTTACCTTATATCTCCCATGAGAAACATAGAATCCTATAGCATTTGAGCCACTAAGATTTGATTTTAAGATGAGAGTTGTCACATGAAGTGTATCTCTCCATAAATGAAGTATTCATTCCTCAACAAGGAAGTTCACTAGGCTATAAATTTAAAATAATTGATTTTAGACTAAAAGATAGTATCTATTTGAAATATTATAGGCTCATTAGATTACAACTAGATAAATATCCTCCTCTAGGCCAAGCTAATAAATCATGTTTGTAATCACACTATTAGAAGGAATACTACAATGAGCTTGGTTGATGTTATTGATATTAGGGTTTAAGTGATATTAAGGATTATTCCTAAGAAAAGTGATCAAATTCCTTGTGTGGAGAACCTTCCATAAATGAAGTATTCATTCCTCAACAAGGAAGTTCACAAGGCTATAAATTTAAAATAATTGATTTTAGACTTAGAGATAGTATCTACTTGAAATATTATAGGCTCATTAGATTAAAACTAGATAAATATCCTCCTCTAGGCCAAGCTAATCAATCATGTTTGTAATCACACTATTATAAGGAATACTACAATGATCTTGGTTGATTTTATTTATATTAGGGTTTAAGTGATATTAAGGATTATTCCTAAGAAAAGTGATCAAATTCCTTGTGTGGAGAACCTTCCATAAATGAAGTATTCATTCCTCAACAAGGAAGTTCACTAGGCTATAAATTTAAAATAATTGATTTTAGACTTAGAGATAGTATCTACTTGAAATATTATAGGCTCATTATTATAGGCTCATTAGATTACGACTAGATAAATATCCTCCTCTAGGCCAAGCTAATCAATCATGTTTGTAATCACACTAATGTTTGTAATCACACTATTAGAAGGAATACTACAATGAGCTTGGTTGATGTTATTGATATTAGGGTTTAAGTGATATTAAGGATTATTCCTAAGAAAAGTGATCAAATTCCTTGTGTGGAGAACCTTCATCAAATGAAACCCTAATGAGCTAATTAATATAAAAAAAATTTAAGACACTCAATAAAAAGAACCATAATATAATTAATAATGTTAACCAAATATAGTTTGTCTAAGTCAACAATTAAGAGATATCATTAATAATATTTTCTTCTTTTTCAATTGGTTATATGGGATTGAAATGGCCCCACCCATATTACATCATCACCACATAGTGGTATTACAACAAAGCTTAGATATTATCCATGTATCGCTTGGCAATATTTGAACCTTGGTCTCCTCCTTGAATGTTGAGGAATCTAACCAGTTGATGTAATGCCATTTGATTTTTTAGTTTACATAGGTTTTTATGAGGGGTCTGGATCCCCTCATACTGAGTGGGGTTTGAACCTTGGACCTCTCAAAGAGAGGCCAAAGCCCTTACCACTACAATAAGCTTACAACTTGAGATATCTCTTTGAGACCAAAGCCCTTACCACTACAATAAGCTTACAACTTGAGATATCATGAATAATTGCTAATGCCCAATTGAAACTTATTGTTTACATCCAAGATATTTAGTCTAAGAATATTGAACCATCCATAAACTGATTTTAAATAGGATATCATTTGATATCACATTAAATAAGTGTTTCTTCTAGTATACGAAAAAATAATTTTCTCCTTTACCAAGTCTAACTACTCTCATGATGGTGGCAAGGGCTTGGAACATAGATTAACCATGCACAAAGATGGTGGCAAGGGCTTGGAACATTGATCAACCATGCACAAATTGAGTAATATATAAAATAGGTTAAATATATTCTAGAACCAATTTTTTCTTGTATGCTTTTATTATGAGTCATCTCATTCTTACTTTCACTACTACACATTTATTTTATCTCATTTACTCAATTCATACATTAAGAGACCATGTATTTTATTTCTATGACTCAATTGTAAACCAGAGCATCATCTTATACTCAATTTTAAATACAAGTATAAATAAAAGGAGGATTTGTTTTATATGTACAAGTATAAATAAAAGGAGGATTTGTTTCTGAAGGATAAAATTGATAACAATTTATTTGAATAATTTAAATTCTTTTAAATTTTCTTATAGATTAATTAATGGGTTTATGACTTATCATAATATATTTAATTATGATATTCTATAAGCAAGAGGACAAAGCACAAACTAGAAATTTAATTTATACTTTTAATTTTCTTTTTTTATATTGGTAAAATAGGGTTTTTAAAAAGGCCCAAACCCTTTTAAAAGATTAGAATAGTCTATCTAGTATAAGAGTCCATTTTTTATCTTATAAACAACTTTAATACATATTGAAATCTTCATATGCATTCTTTTTTTTGGTAAGTTGGAATTATATTACAAGCGGGTTTTGAAAGGATCCCAAAAACCTTCTTACAACAGGTCAAAAGACCAAACCGAGGGTTAAAACCCAAATGACACATCCCACCCAGTGGGAGACTCATTACAAGGATGAAGATAAAATCTCGTCTAGCGGGAAACATCCGAAGACCACCACAAAGGAAATCCCGCCCAACGGGAAAAACCGGCAGTCAAAAAGGGAAAATCCCGCCCAGCGGGGACCCTAGAAAATTTAAAAACCTTCCCAGCAGGGAAAACAACAGAAAAAATTACAATCCCGCCTCATGGGGAAAAAACCGCACAATCTGGAAATCCTGCCACGTGGGGAAAACAAGCATGTTTAGGAATCCCGCCAAGCAGGAAAGGCAAACCCTAAACCAGCATGTTTGAGAAATCCTTCCTAGCGGGAAAACCAGCAAAATTGGAAGATCCCGCATGCGGGAAAACCACCAAACCAACCCTAAATCGGGTGTGAAGGGTCCCGCTCAGCGGGGAAAAAAACTAGCAGCAAGGGAAGGTCCCACCCCGTGGGAAACCCAACAGCAACAAGAAATCCCGCCTTGCAAGAAAAAAATAACAGCATTCCCAGAATCTTGCCTTTGGAGAAACTAGCAAGAGAAGGCGAACTCGCCCAGTGGGAAAAACCAGCAGTACGCCCAAGACCTACAGACAAACCCACGACCCCCATCGGGGAAAACCTGCACGCCCTGAACCTGCAAAAAATCTCGCAAACTCGTGGATCCCGCCTAGCGAGAAAACCAGCAGCATGCCCAGAAGAACACAACCCCCGCCTAACAGGAACCCCGATCTGGGATGCAAGCTGTAGAGGAGAGACAGGGAAGCTGTCCCGTGAGCGTCCATGACTGAGAAGGATTTTAACGGGTAGAAAAAATAGCGAAAGCCATTGCATTGTAAGATCTTGAGCCCCCATCCCAAGATCAAACCCTGCAAGGAAACAAGCCATTAAAACCACCATCAAGAAAACTTCTAGCCCCACCATTGTCTGTCAGGGAATGGATCCAAGGAGAGATGTAGCTGCATGCATGGGCACCCCCCCAGGACCCAAACAATAGACTATAGAAAGATCCCTGAGATCCATCCACAAGAAAAAACAAACCCCGGATCTACAAGGAGATCCCGAAGACAAGGGTTTCATGGGGCGACTGGGAAAACCATCTACGGGAAAAGGCGCCCCCCGAAGCCAAAAGAACGCAGATGAAGATCCCGAGAAACAACCATAAAACCAGAGCCAACCCTCTTCCAACAGCCCCGAAAGCACGCTGGAAACCCGTCGAACCAGGAAACTCAGGGCAAGAAACCACCAAACCCTCCTTGCAGACCAGCAACCCCGTCAAGAGGGAAACCTGAGAAAACAGGGGAACCTAGAAACAAGGCTGGGCAGGGAAGTGGAGAAGTGGGACTGGTCAGTCCAAGGGAACCTAGGGCTGGAGCCATCCCTCCCTTGCCCCCCCTCCAAAGCATCTCCTCTCTCAAGCCATCTTCATATGCATTCTTACAATGATAGCCCACAATTAATATTTATTTTATTTCAACTACATCAAAACTGCAAAAACTTTAATTGTTAAATTAAATCTTCAATTTATTTTGGCATATAAACACTATAATATATTTTTTCATAGCAACCAAATCCCACAAGAAAATCCATTCAATACCAAATCAGATAAAATCTACAACAAAATCCCACAAAAAAACCTAGGAGGGACTGAATCAAATGAGCTTTGTAATAAAATCCTATAGCATAACCTAGGAGGGTCCAGATTGGACAAACTTTGCAATAAAATCCTATAGAAAAACCCAGGAGGGATAAAATCCCATAGCAAAACCTAGGAGGGACCAGATTAGATGGGCTCTATAGTAAAATTCCACAACATAACCTAGGAGGGTCTAGATTAGATAAGCTTTGCAATAAAATCCCATAGCTAAACTCAGGAGGGACTAGATTTGATGACCTCTACAACAAAATCCCATAGCAAAATCCAAGAGGGACTAGATTGGACAAGATCTACAAAAAAATCCCATAGTAAACCCAAGAGAGAATATTGAATAAGCTTTGTAATAAAATCCCATAGCATAACCTAGGAGGGTCCAAATTAGACATGCTCTACAATAAAATCCCTTAGAAAAATCTAGGAGGGACCAAATCAAATAGACTCTATGATAAAATACCATAGCAAAACCTAGGGAGAGAGAGCAATTATATTTATATTTTATTATTATATACTTATCTAAATTTCTAGAATTATACTACTTGTAACTAAGTTGACTCCTATCAAGTCAATCCTATGTTTGAATTTGTATTATTTTTTAAAAAATTCTAAAACATGCATTTTACCACAATTGTATGTGGAAAAGCAAAAAAGATGATTAAAAGATAGTAAATAAAATAAATAAATTAAGGGAGACAAGAAGAAATAGGTAGGTGCTTGTGGGCATTCCAATATATCACATTTTATTCACACTAATGATACAAATGAATCCTCAATGGGATGCATTTATAGTAATACCAAATCCCCAATGAGAGGTAAACCTCAGGCTGATATTAATTTAACCTTGAGGTTAACCTTATAATAAAATAATAACAAATTACCCTTTAAGCAAGGTTATCTATAAAGGTGAATTAACCAATACCACTAAGGGTGAAATATGAAAGAGGCCCATAGGCTTACATGAACATACCCATAGGCTTATATAAATGATGAATTTCCATAGGATTACATAATCACATAGCGATAGGTTGTATTAATAGTTCCCATAAGCACTTCACACTTTTGGACTTGGCTCAACAATATTACACATATTTTAACACCCTTCATAATTTGAGCAGAGAGGACCAATGAGAGAAGACATTAGAGATAACACCTTCCTCCCATAATGGATGCTATAGTGGGATTTCACTATTCCTCATTCATCCTCATCTTCATCATTAGAAATCTTGTGCCCAACCCTCAAGAATTCTGTCTCAATATTATTTAGCCTTGTAATGCAATTCTTGATGGATTTTCCTTCCCTTTTAAAAGCCTTGTAATGCAATTCTTGATGGATTTTCCTTCCCTTTTAAAATACTCATAAGTGTTTGACTTCTTTGAAGCCTTAGACTTTCTTGTAGGTAACTAAGCCTTAGATTCTATTGATTTGAATTATTTTGGATGAGCTTGTGTATGAGAGAGAGCTTCACAATTCTTCATTTACACTTCATAATGGATTAGAAGCTTGAAAAGTCCTTCAAGAACAATGGGATGTGTCTCTTTGATAGTCATAATATTCACATAAAGAAACAAACCAATAAAGAAACAAACCAATTGTATGAAAGGAAGGAGAAATATTCTTATGTGAATATAGTTGGTTTGTTTCTTCATGTGGCTCTTTTGAACTTTGAAGAGAGATGGGTGGAATTTGTGGATGAATCTAATCAAAGGATTAGAATTAATTGTGGGTGAAGAGAAGTTAAACCCCATATATTGTCTACAATGCAAATTAAAAATATTGTTAGGAAGAAGGGTATGGTCTTCATAGTAAAGATGAATAGAAGAGAAGAGTCTAACCTCTTTCAAAAACATTTGGTGCTAGGTGCAGTCAAGGATGTATTCCCTTAGGAACTTTTGGGGTTACCTCCTCAAAGGGAATTTTATTTTTCAATTGAGTTGTTACCAAGTGTAGCACCAATCACAAGGTCACCCTACAGGATGACTCCTATAGAGATGCAAGAGCTCAAAATGCAACTTTAGGATTTACTTGAAAAGGGGTTAATCAGACCTAGTGTATCACTCTAGGGAGCTCCTATCCAGTTTGTTAAAAAGAAAGATGATACCTTAAGAATGTGCATAGACTATCGAATGTTGAATAATATTACTATAAAAAATAGGTACTCGCTACGATGATTTATTTGATCAATTAAGAGGAGCAACCATATTTTAGATTCTAAAATAGATTTGAGATCTGGATATCATCAGTTAAGAATTCGGGAGGAAGATACTTCTAAAACAAAATTTAGAACAAGGTATGGACATTTTGAGTTTACGGTATTACCTTTTGGGCTAACCAATGCCCCAACCACATTCATGAACCTCATGAACAACGTTTTCAAAAAACAACTAGATAAGTTTATACTCGTATTTTTGGATGACATTTTGGTTTACTCCAAAAATAAGGAAGAGCATGATCAGCACCTGAGAACGGTGCTTGAGATTCTTAGAAAGAATCAATTGTTTGGAAAATCAACAGTGTGAATTTTACACTCCACAAGTGCAATATCTTGGACATATTGTCTCTATTGAAGGAATTGTAGTAGACCCCAGGAAAATTAAAGCAATCATTGATTGGCCAGCACCTACTAATGTTATAGAGGTACAAAGTTTTATGACCTACTAATGTTATAGAGGTACAAATTTTTATGGGACTTACAAGATATTATAGGTGATTTATCAAAGGGTTTTCGAGAATTTCTCAACCCATTACAAACCTTCAGATAAAAGGGAAAGGCTTCAGGTGGACAAAGGAGTGTAAGGAGGCTTTTCGAGTTTTGAAAGAAAGGTTGACGACTGCACCAATCCTACAATAACCTAATCCTAATAAGCAATTTATAGTTTATACAAATGCATCAATCAAAGGGTTAGGTTGTGACCCAAGGCGATGCAGTTATTGCTTATGAGTCCAGGAATCTTAAGAGACACGAAGTCAATTATACCACTCATGATTTAGAGTTGGCACTGGTAGTGCATGCCCTGAAATTTTGATGACATTATATTTTGGGAAAACCATTTGAGTTAAATACATACCATCAAAGTAAATATTTACGCAACCCTTATTAAAATTCCAAACAACGATCTTAGTGGAGTATGATTTTGGTATTGAGTACATTAAGGGTAAAGAGAATAATATCATTGATGCTTTGAGAAGAAGAGGGCATATAACCACAATGACAAAATGCCAATATGATCAGTTAGATCAAATTAAGATATGGCAAGAAAAAAATGATTTTTGTCAGTCATGTACTGTTCAAGATGCACAAACAATAGATAAGGATACAAATTATGTTTTCAGGGATGATCTACTTTATTTCAGGAATAGGTTGGTGGTACCCAACTTAGAGGATTGAGGGAAAACAATACTTAGGGAGGTGCATAATACTCCCTACTCTATGCACCCAAGAGATGCAAAGATGCATGAGAATATAAAGAAAACATATTTATGGATTGGTATGAAAAAGATGTTACCAATTATGTGGCCAAATTCTTGGAATGCCAAAAGGTGAAAGCGAAACACCTACATCTAGCTAGAAAACTATACCCATATGAGATACCCACACAAAAATGGCAAGTAGTGTCAATAGATTTTATAGTGGGGTTGCCTAAAACAAGGTTCAGGCATGATGCAATTTTAGTAATTGTGGATAAATTAACTAAAGTCACACATTTTATACCAGGCAATGTGCACGATGATGCAACTCTTCTCTGGCAAGACTCTACGACTTTCTAGAAGTTGTAATCTCTGATAGATATTCTCGTTTCACTTTTGAATTTTGGTAAGCACTGCATCGAGCATTAGGGACCAAAATGAATATCAGTACTACTTATCACCCAGAAACAAATGGTCATATTGAGAAGGTGAATTAAGTGCTTGAGGATATGTTGCGAATGTACTGCATAGATCAGCATACTAAGTGGAAAGACTACTTATACCTGGTAGAATTTTCATATAACAACAGTTGCCATGCTTCACTAGGTATGGCACCTTTTAAAGTCTTGTATGGGAAAAGGTGCAAAATCTCCTTATATTTTAATAATCCAGAGGATCAGGAAGTGATCAACCTAAAAATGATAAAATAAATGGAAGAGCAATTGAAAAGAGTTCAACAGAAGTTGCAAGAGGTCGCAGATCACCATAAAATCTACGCAGACCTCAAAAGAGCACCAAGGGAATACTCAGTGGGAGAACAAGTATTCTTAAGGGTGAAGCCAACTAAAAGTTCAACAAAATCTTCTAAGCTTGAATCTAGATACATGGGTCTATTTGAGATCATAGCTAAGATAAGCCCTATTGTGTACAAATTAGCTCTACCACCAAGCTTATCCAAGATTCATAAAGTATTTCATGTGTCCCTCTTTAGAAAATATATTTTTGATCCTACTCATGTTTTGGATGTTTCCAATTTGTAGATGATCGATCCATTAAGGATTGAGGTGCGACTTGTTTTTCTGCTTGGTTTTCGAACCAATAATCTGAGGAAGCAAAACATAGAGCAATATTGGGTCCAATAGGACCACTAATCAGATCAAAACGCTACAAGGGAAGACATAGAAGATATGCAATGATAATTTTATTACTTGTTTGAGTAGATAAAGACTTTTTCATTAAGCTTTTATGAATTTGAGATATGTGTATAGAACATATTAGTTGAGTTACTGGGTAGAGTAGCCTATAAATGTTTTGGTATTGCTATAACATATTTTTTGGACCTTGATGGATGTGTATTTGATTTCATTATGACATCAATGATGTGCTTATATGGTAATCATAAACAAAATGATGTGTTTTTTTATGATGACAAATGTGCTAGCAATACTTGAGTTCAAATGGAAAAGTGAAATTTGACTGAGTAATATTTTGGATAAAAGTAAAAGTTAAGAATATTCAAAAGTTTTCTTTAACTTCACTTAGATTTAAATATAGGGACTATGTTTGTCACTAGTGGGGGAGGATGTAACGATCCTCCTCACATGGTTAATGGAAGAGAATAAAATATGTATATATTTACCTTTTCTTTTGAAACAAGGTATTTTTGATATCCTTTGTGAGTGCAAGTCGGTTACAAGATGACAATGAGAGGAAGCAAGTCAGTGGAAAATATAAAGGGGAAGTGATGATTTGGCTTGCAAGAACATGGAAACTCGCGTTTGCATATCATTTAGGTGCATTATAAATTGCATCTTTGCGTGAGTTAAATTGGTTTGAATATTGCATGTTGGCAATGAATGAGAAATGTTTTATGGTGGCGATGATGATGGGAGCCACTAGTTTGGAAAGGCATGTGGTTGCTTGCTTGTTGAGACATGTGTGTGTATGTCTAATTTTTTAAATGCTTTATTGTTGGCTTGTGTGATTTAAGGTGGTAAAGAAGATGTTTTAATCTTGAGAGTCACCTTTGAATGGTTTGAATAAAGCTTTGAAAATGTTTACCTTTATATTTTCATGATTTTAGGGAAAGGTGATTTTATAAAGGAAAAGGAAATATAAAGCAAGATAATTATTTTATCTTTTGCCTTTAAAAAAAGAAGAAATGCCATGCAATTGCATAATGGTTGTTTTGCACTGTTTCGCATTTCCATATTAAAAAGAGCTGTGGTGATTAAATGATAAAATGAGTGAGGTCTTCCATACATAGTCATGATGGCGGATGGCGTGTGCTGAATGGTGGCCGAAACTCCTTCCACATAGAACATTGTGCATTTCTAACCTTGTTGTATTTGATGAAGGCACAAAATAGTTCATATTTCATTGCTTGTTGTTTTGTTTAATATGGAAAAAGGAATGATGTTAATTGGAATTCCATAAGATGATTAATTTTCGTGTTGGTGGAACGTACCTCCTTGTTATTAATAGTTAAGGTAGTATGTCAGGAATGGTGGAAAAATCCATAATAGATCGTTAAGAGCATACGGTTGAGGGGAAGAGGGGAGGTAATCTGGAACAATGAATGGAATAACGAATAAATAATTTATCGAGTTTTGGGGAAGGAACGTGGGGAGAAGAAGAATAGGAAAAAAAACGAAGAGGAGAGACAACACGACAGAAGAAGGAAGAGAAGTTTGGCAACCGCAACATTGTTGGAGAAGAACAAAGAGGTTTTAGGATAGTGAATTTCTACCATTTTGGGAAGCGTGTTTATAGGTTGGTTATACCAAAAACTCCACTGTGTTGAAAACATCTCTAATGCTTCTTTTACGTGTGATTGCTTGGCTGGTGTGTAATTGGTGTGATTGTGTTATGGTTATAAAAAAATATGTGATAAATTTATTATGTGAAGAAATGATTGTTTGAAAAATAAGGCAATGGAGTTCTATGAAGTTATTTCTTACTCGAAAGTTTTATTATATTTGAATAAATTGCTATGTTTAGTGTGAATTGTACTGAGTGCAATGGAAAGCTAGGAGAAACTCGTTTGCTATGCTATAATTATGAGATCTTAGTGTAAGATTTTTTGTTGATGCTGCCATGATGTTGTGAGCGTAGTTCTATAGTTGTTAGGATATGAAATGTGAAATATTTACCTAAAGTAAATAGGTAGTCTATTTTTACTTTATAAATGAAACAAATTACCTGAAGTAAATAGGTAGTCTATTTTTACTTTATAAATGAAACAAATTGGAAACTTCTATGTTGATCTCGAACAAGGGAATTAGTGAAGCTCCAATGTATTTTCTATGTAAATCTAGATATACTTGTGTGCATGTTAGTTGCATAAGCATATCATGAGCCGTATCTGATCCGTGGAGGCTCTATCTGGCTATCGGTGTGAGTTTAAGTCTGCAAGAGAGCAGTGGGTACCACAAGAAAACCTTGAACGCAAGCTGTCAATTTTGAATCTGCATTTTGGAGGTAACAAAACAAACTCTATTTTGGAAAGGCAAACATAAAGTATTTATGAACTGAAGTCCACCTGATAGGAGTCTGTGTAGTTGGCCAGTGCACTGCAGTAATAGCACTCGTTAAGATGAGTAGAACAATTAATAGCACTCATTAAGATGAGTAGAACAAGTTGTAAATGAATGACAATATAGAAAAAGTATATCTCTTTCATGTATGAGAAAGGAAACTTAGGGGCAAAGCCCTCTTGTACTTTAAACTTAAAGTTTTTGTGTATTGAGACAATGTAAATTGTGGTAAATTCGATTATATATTTATGTTCTGAAGACATGTTTAAAAGTATGTTTCAATACATTATATTTTTTTTGAACGTCTTTCAAGTATTGCTTAATGAAGTCGTATTATCATTCAATTTTTACTACTTTGGTTTCATTTGATTGTTTGAATGGGAGAGCCCCGAGAATCATTTGGATATAAATTAAAATAATTAATAATGCCAAGTAGGCATAGGTCGCCTAAGAATGTTATCTAGATCGTTTTACGTAACCTGGATAGCGATGCCATGAATGGGTGTCAACCGAAAATTACCCTTGCTTATTCTTAGATAAAAGAAGAAGCTTTTATGTGATAGTTTAAGTAAGATAACTATCCAAACCTATAATTTAGTAAGAGAATAGACTTGAGTTGAAAGTCTGCTTGCTAAGTGAGGAAATTTTAAACCCAAAAGAGAACAAACGTTAGGAAAGTTTAAACCCAAAAGAGAACAAACGTGACCATAGGTCTCTAAATGATTTATAAAATTAGTTTTTGTTTTATGGGTAAATCTAAACATTAGATTGATAATAGTTCTTTGTTAATTTATATATATATATATATATATATATATATATATATATATTTATATATATAACTTGGTTCTAAATAGTAAACCACCTTAAAAGAGTTATTCACCATATTCTTTTTAAATTGAATTTGTTTTCTAAAGGAAGAAGTACCAACTCCAGTTATCCTAAATGCTTGTTTAGGAAAGATAGATATTAAATGAAACAATGAGTCACTTAAGAAAACTTAACCCAATATTAATTCAAATATTCATCTAGGAATGTTGGGGTGCGAGTAGGCACACAACTAGTTTGAGGTAGTTATCGACTGACGGAATTGATCAATAAAAGACTTAGTCAAGTCAAAACAAAAAGGTGGTATAGGACACTTTTTCCAAGTTGCTCTCGAAGAGCACTGTGATAAATACCATACTCGTCGAACTTTACCATATTGGCCACAGGGTTTGGTATGGTACAAATCTCTATGAGTTGCAATGGTATTGTATGATGAAGTCCAAGGTCAATAAATTGACATGGGGCTAACTGCTTACAAAAAAAATGGAACACCAATTAGTCACTAAGGCATAAATACGTTAAATACTTCCACAGTGAGTATAAACAAGTCGACTGGATCATTGAAGGCATAGTGTGCAAAGGTAAGGGATAGTAAGCGTTCCCCTCTATGTGTTATGGGCCCTAGAGGATAACCTTCGTCGTGGTTTGGTCCTCATGCTGGAATATGTGGATGATAAATGAGAAAATCGTTACCACTAAATGGCATGTTCACGGGATTTGGCTGATCTCGTCCACTTGGGAGACTGGTTGCAGCAGTCTTGAACCCAAAAGTGGTATGTTATGCCTGTGGTATACTGTTTGTAAATGTGAATGAGATTCAAGGGATGATTTATGATATTGATAATTTAAGATCAAACTTGTTACGATAGGAACATTATTAGATAGATTAGTAAAACCTTTTAGAAAAAATTGTTGGTTTCTGACTGTTCTTTTATTGGGAAACCAGGTGAGTGGGTTGTTACACCCATCCTTGGGCCTCTTATATTGATTTTTTTCTCCATATTGCAGGTTCGATATTCTTCCTTTTTAAGGATCTTCCCTTTCTCTGTTGTTCTTTGTTCTTTGGTAGTATGCCTTATTGTTCTTTTGGTTTAATTTTTCTCTGTTGTTCTTTGTTCTTTGGTAGTATGCCTTATTGTTCTTTTGGTTTAATTCCTCATGTCGTGCTAAGTCGTAGGCCTCAGAAAGATCTGCAAGTTTCAACAAACCCACTATGGACTCGATTCTTGGATGTCGTCCCAATATAAAATTTTGTACCTTGAGTTCTCTATGGTTGTGCTTAGGTACATACTTTAGCAATTGTACAAACATTTGATGATACTCGTCATCTATGGACTCGATTCTTGGATGTAGTCCCAAGATGAAATTTTGTACCTTGAGTTCTTCTCTATGGTTGTACTCAGGTACATACATTAGCAATTGTACAAAAATTTGATGATACTCAATGACGAGCATATTCTCTTGATGGAGATTGGTGAATTCTACAAAAGATTGGTGAATTCTACAAATTTTTCCACATAAAACTGTTGTGTTAAGAATCTATTCTTGAACTCTTTTAAAAAGGTATCCCATGGAACATCAACAACCTCAACATGTGTGTTCCTTTTATAGGTTGTCCACCAATCTAAAGGTGGTATGGCTAGATGGGCAACCACCCATGCAGTTTTAGACTCGAAAAAAAAGGCTTCATGCTTTAATAAGCTTCGACCTCATTCAACCAATTTTTGGATGCATCATCGTATCCTCTTCCTTTAAATTTGGAAATATCCTTATCTAGCTCAAGACTAACTTTCTTTCTGCTGGATCCTTCTGAAAATCCATCTTATCTGGCTTCAGGCTCTTTCCTCTTAATCAAGTTCTCGATTAAATTTTTTGTTGAACTATTAGCTCCCATTGCTAAGCCAACTGAGCCTTTTGCTGCTCCATATGCTCAATCATTTGTGCTTTTTGCTGCTCCATATGCTCAATTATTTGTGCTTTTTGCTGCTCCATGTGATCCCTCTGTTGGCTCATCCTGCATTAGTTAAACCATTTTGGCTAAGTTATCATCTTTTGTTGTAGGTCTACCAACCAGTGGTTCGTTTTTCTTTCTTACAAGTCTGTAGGGTGTTTCTACCATATTTTCTCTTTCTGGATCTTTCTGTTCTAATAATTCTTGGTAGTCCCTTTTTCGGACCTTCAACAAGCCCTTCTTGCTGAGTTGTCATAGTTTTCTTAGAGCAAAAGAGCTATATTATTTTTAAGCTACCATATTTTAACACATAATTTTTTTGTAACAAAAAGGGTTTTATGACCTAGGGCTTCACAACCTAGGGCTCCGATACCAACTGTAACAACCCTAGTTTAGAGATGTTGTACCCTACCACCCCTCGTAACTTGTACTTGGTAAAAAGACCACCTGTTTAGGGCTGGTTTGCTAGAAAGTAGTTGTTGCAATTACTGGTGTTGGGTGGATGTTTATCCAACTTCATGAATCATCAAAGCATTAAATATTTCATCCTTCTTGATGAACTTAGTAATAAGAGGTTTTTGGGATGGTTAAGGGTGTTTGATCAAAAAGATGATGCAATGTTTCTAATTATAGATGTCTTTCGAATAACTTAAAAAGAACTCTCATACATTCATAATAAATGCATAATTTAAATACTGATAACATTCCTATATATGTATATATACTAAATAAAAACGTAACAATCCATATTTTAAATGAAAACCCTATCTATTATATATCAAACCATAGGGAATACATGGTTTTATAAACTTTTAGTTGAAAAGAACGTAAAGTTCCTTTAATACATTCGTTAGACCAAACAAGACAGCTAACATTTGAAAATATTTATGATTTCAATTGTCTACTATATAGCATGTTTAAATCGAAGTATAAAATTAATCTCGTTTGTTCTAAATATATTATAGAAACTAATGTGAAAGAAATTCATCGACAACATAAAGTTCCTTCAATACATTCGTTAAACCAAACAAGACAACTAACATTTGAAAATATTTATGATTTCAATTGTCTAAGCTTACTATATAGCATGTTTAAATCGAAGTATAAAATTAATCTCGTTTGTTCTAAATATATTATACAAACTAATGTAAAAGAAATTCATCGACAAAAGGGCATTATTATTTGTTCTAATTATGAATCGTTAGCAATATTTGATATCATGTTTAAAAGTATTAAAATAATAAATAATATCTTGCATGGTAGTCAAAGTCAATCAACCTTTATGTTTCCAAAAGGCAAAGTTATAATAATCGAGATAGAACTTCTATACTTATTTCAGTTTTTGTCCAAGAAGAAAAATATTAACTAGATGCATTTTCAAATCATAATTTTCTTGAACATAATGAAATAATTTAAAACTTAAAATTAAAATTCTTTTAACAAGAAAACAACCTACTTAATTCCTAAGTCCATAAATAATGCTATTTAAATAGCAGACGTTTTCGATAATCCTTTCAAACTTCCAACATTGTATCATTTCCAAAAGTAGTACATCGCCAATAATAAATTTTTAAACTAATAATTAAAAGGATTAAAGTGTGATACATTCATCCCTTAAAACGAAGAATTATCACGGTGTTATTAAAGGTCAAAGATATTATTTGAATGAAATCCAAAAAAGGTTTAGCTACTAAGGTGATGTACACACAAATGAGCTAGAGTTGTCACAGCACAAAAGAAAACTAAGACATTCATTATAGCCTAAACATTATGTTTTTAGGAAAGAGGAAGTTTTAGATGGTCTTTTAATTAGGGTGTGGCTGAAACGAACTTAGATTAAGAAAGTTCCCTAATTATTTATATTTATATATATAATTTAATAATTGGATGAAACTAATTGCACAGTAGACGAAATTATTGGGATGACGCCTATCCACATGAAGGTGGTTTTTAAATAGGCTCTACCATTCGACTATACTAAGAGTATGGAGACTAATTTATACAGACATACCAGTTTGCTACCAGATATGTTATCATCGTTTTAAAAGATCATTCATCTACGAATATCAAAACCATGCAAACATTATGGTGCATTTTATATTTAGACTGAAAACGACTAAGGTTTAATATGCATTTATGTTGTGAAATACAACACAGAAATCATGCTACAAAGGAGATAACAGGTTTACGTTGATTTTGTTCTAAATTTTATTTATTATTATTTTTTAGCTTGAACATTATTTTTCGAGAACATAGTATTCCTTCAGTGCAAAGTAAATTAATTGTCTAATTCTATTAAAAACACAGGACAGCTGAGTATGCCGACAATCAACTCAGAATTAGAAGTAAGTGATGTAACATGGGCTTAATTACAACATAATAATAATGTAAAAATCATTGCAGCGAGTAACAATTATTCAACTAAGCATCTTATTTATTTTACGGTGTAACTGAGTTTGTTTGTCTCATCAACCGACACCTAGTTGATATACCAATAGCTTCAATCATACATTAATGAAGAAACATATGAGCCGGGTCGACAAATAATTTAACACATGTTTTTTTATATATAAACAACTACCTACTGCTCATACTTTTCAGCTTGGAACAATGCTTTCTATTCGGTGCTTCTATAGGAGTCTAAGAGCTTTAGCAAAGCTCATTGGGCCAATACCAGTACAATTTTCACATTAGGCAACAACTTTAGAGAGCAACCCTCCATAATGGCACAAGTCACCTTCTGCAGCCTCCCAACAAGGTTTAGCTATCCATCCAACAAACATTCCATCCCTTAATATTCCTCCTACCACCTTTATATAACAAAATAGAGGCATGGACTTGGTGCCACATAAGAAAATCATGCACACTAAACTGTTAAGAACGGCTGCCACGTATCACCACACTTCAAAATGCAATATGAGGAAGGAGCGTTATGAAATATTTCAATTTAGTTTTTTATTTTATTTTATTTTTCTATATATATACATATATTTTTATTTATTTATTTATTATTGTACTTACATGTATATATTTAAGTAATATTTTTCATAATCAAACAAGCAAAGCACATAGTTTTATTAAATAAACATACACATAGCGCAAACAAGTTTATCCGGCAAGCATATGCATTAGCATTCAGAATGCTTCAATATGAATTTTATTTCGGTGAGCTTCCATGTCATCACGGGCCGTGGTGCAATTATGTACTAACATCATATCCCACCTTCCCTCATGCGGACAACCTCTATCTTTTCGTCAGAAGGTGGGTACCAGATTCATCTAATCTGCTTGCTTGGAGATAAATACATGTTCCAACACTCACAAAACCATCAATAGTACCTCATCCTAATGATAAAAGCAAGTTAGGTTAGGAGATAAACTCATTTAGATTCGATTAGAGAGGGTGTTAATTTCTCAGGAGGGGTTGACCATTTTTGGTGATTCCACACTCACTGCAATCCCAAATATTGGGTCAGATCATAACCCAATCATCTGGGAATTTTTAGAAGATGATAGGAAGTACAACAGTCCATTTAGGTTTGAATTAATGTGGTTCAAACATAAGGATTTTGACTCCAAAATTGAGGAATGGTGGCAAAATATTTTCCATGATCTAAACTTATCAAATAGCCAAAATCTTAAGTGTGGAATAGAATGGTGTTTGGAAATATTTTTAAAAGAAAATCTGAAATAAAAGAGCAATTATCAAAACTAGAGATCAATTTGAATCAAGGGAAACTCAAAGAGGAAATTAGACAACAAGAGAAGGAGCTTCTTGCAAAATACCATAATATCTTAGCTAGTGAAGAAGTTCATTGGAAACAAAATTCTAGGATTAGATGGCTAAAGGAAGGGGATCGTAATACAAAGCTTTTTCATGTTTCTACCCTTTGTCATAGAAGCTACAACAAGATCAAGGAAGTTGTTAAACATGATGGATTAGTAGTCAATAATCTTGATGATATTCGAGAGGAGGCAGTGAATTTCTTCAAGGATCTCTTAGGAACTCGGGAAGAGGAAGATCCAGAAGCAATGGAAACTTTGTTGAACCATATTCCCCATCTCATACAGGATGATTTTAATGATTATCTTTCTAGCCCTTTCACTAAAGAGGAGATTAGAAAGGCATTTTTTGATTTGGGAGGTGATTATCCCCGTGAGTGTGGTCTACCGGCAAGGACGCCACTTGAATTATCGGTGATGTGACCCGGGTTCAATCCCCATGGTGGATGTGTATAAGAAGTATTACTCCAAAAAAAAAAGCTCCAGGGCCAGATGGTTTTCCAATAGTTTTCTTTTAGTATTTTGGAAGTTGGTGGGCAAGGAGGTGGTGGAAGCTATTCAAGAGGTGCAAGGAACCCATTTTATCCCTACATATGTCAATTCCAAATTTTTAGCTCTAATCCCCAAATTTACAAGGGCTAGATATTTTACACAGTTTAGACCTATAAGCCTCTGCAACACCTTATACAAGATCCTATTAAAAACATTAGTTAATAGGATTAAAACAATTTTACCCTTTATTATGGATGTTAACCAAGGAGGTTTTGTTAAAGGCAGGCAAATCTTGGATGGAATAATCACAATTCATGAGATTATTCATTCTATGGATAGAAGTGAGGAGGCTGGAATGTTGTTAAAATTAGATATGAATAAGGCATATGATCGAGTCTCTTGGAAGTTTTTGGAAAGATCTTAAAAAAGTTTGGTTTCAATGAGAACTAGGTAAAGTTGACCTTGAACTGTGTCTCCACAACCAAGTTCTCATTTTTGGTAAACGAATCAGCAACAAGATACTTCAACAGCATTCGTGGATTACGTCAAGGAGATCCATTATCCCCATATCTTTTATTATTCTTGTAGATGCCTTAGGTCGTTCCTTGGTAGCAACAGTATCTAAAGGTAATCTTGGAGGTTTCAAGGCAACTCCTTTGTCAGATCCAGTATCTCATCAACAATTTGTTGATGATATTATGATTGTGTCCAAAGCCTCTATCCCTCAAGCTCAAAAAATTAAACTTATTATGGACAACTATGAACATGTAGCAGGGCAAAAAGTTAATTTCAACAAGAGTATGGTCTACTTTCTAAATACTCCAGAGCATAGACAAAGAAGCATTAAGAGAAATTTTGGCTATGTGATTGGCATACTCCCCTCTTATTACTTGGGAATGCCACTCTTTAAAATAAGAATGAAATTTGAGATGTGGAACCCAGTTATAGAAATATTTTCGAAAAAGTTAACTGGTTGGAGAGGTAATTTATTGAGTCATGTTGGGAAAGCACAACTAGTTTAGTCCACCTTGCAGGGCATTCCCATCTCCTTTATGTCAATTTTTACGATTCTTGATGTTGTTAGAGATAAATTAGAACAGATCCAAAGATCATTTTTATGGTCTGGTTAAGAGGATAAAAAACGTTTGTCCTTAGTAAATTGGGATCAAGTATATTCTTAAAAAGAATATGGAGGCTTAGGGTTTAGACACCTAAAATTACTGAATGAGGCCTTAATTGGTAATATGGGATGGAAGTTGATTATTAATGATTAGTTGGGCTGGGTAAAAATTTTAAAGGCAAAATACTTAAAAAATAATAAATATTTCCTATGTTCAGAAGATCTGCCCAAGGGGTCTGCATTTTGGAATAATCTTATGCATAGCAAAGACCTTCTGAAGAAAGGCTCAAGGTGGAGGATTGACAATGGGGAGAAAGTGGAATTTTGGAAGGATTGTTTGTTGACCAACCAACGAACCCCTTGAGTTTGACACCGAGTTACAACCCATTAGACAGTTTTTGTCAGGAATATTGGGTGAAAAGGTGAAGGGTTTTCTTGTTTTGAATTCTGAGAGAACTAGGTGGAAAGATGTTAGGTTGGAAGGGCTGACTGAAGAACATAAGAAAGCAGCTCACAAACTCTTTAACCTACTCAAGGTTTTTCCTCTGAAGCCTAAGGGTAGTAATGATTCTCTGGTTTGGAGTAAAGAAAGTAAAGGGGACTATTCTGTTAAATCAGGATATTCTCAAGATATTGGATAAGGAGGGAGTTGGTTGGCTCCCAGTTAAGAAGATTTGGATTAAAAATTTAATTCCCAAGATTAACTTTTTCTTTTGGTTGGTTGTTCATAATAGGATTTCTACCATTGATAATCTCTGTAAAAGGGGCTTCCATTTTGTAAACAGGTGTGCTCTATGTGAAAATGCTTTGGAATTAGTCCAGCATCTCTTTATGGATTGTGTATTTTCCTCTGAAGTCTTTAATTCTTTACTCCAAAAGTTTTCAGTCTTTTGGGTGAAGCCTAACAATATAGTGGATCTATGTTTACAATGGAACTCACCCTTTAATAGTAAGAGCTTGAGTGTTTTATGGCATTTTTGTCTTCCACATTTTTTATGGGGGATATGGAGAGAGCGTAATAATCGTATTTTCAAGGGCAAAAAGAGAGATGTTTATTCTACCAGTTTATGGGTTGGGAGTGCCTTAGAGGAGAACTTTCAAGCTTATTTTCCAAAAGAATACCTCAATATAGAATTCCCTTTTCTTCTAGATTGGCAAGTTTCCAATTTTCTCATACTTTGTTGAAGCCTTCTCGAGCTAATGTGTTTTGGGAAATGCCTCCAAAAGACTGGGTTAAGCTTAATTTTGATGAAGCTTCAAAATGGAATCCTTGTGCTGCTGGAGTAGGTGGGGTAAAAAGAGATGAGATAGGTGATTTTTTATTAGCATATGTTGAACCTCTTGGCAATCAAACTCATCATTTTGCAGAAGCTAGAGCTATCCTATTGGGCACTCGTTTTTTACTGCAAATGAAGGCAAGGGATGTCATAATTGAAGGGGATTCCTTAAATATAGTCAAAGCTCTCAAAGAAGATCAAGAAGTGAGTTGGACAATAGCAAAGATGATTGATGAATGTAGAGTGAATTTATCACAACTGAATTCTGTCAAAATTCAGCATGTCTATCGAGAAGGGAATGGAGCTGCAAATGTTATGGCCAACATTGGAATTCCATTGGAAGAGAGTAAGTCTTGGACAAATAATTTTCCCTAGTCATTACAAGAGATAAGGGTAAATGAGAAAATATGGAGGAGCAATAAGGAATGAACAGATTAGATAATGTTCACAAATGATAGGAATTAGCCAGATTGAGGCAAGTTGTTGCGGTATGGTCTTGACTATTTCTTATGGAGATTGTTGTTTAAGTTAACTTGGTTGTGTTTTGCTCAAATTTTAGTTCAGTTTTGTGTTTGTATAGGGTAGTTTTGTATTGGTTAGCAAGTTATGTAGTTGATAGGTAGTTCTTTTTTAGTTTTTTTATGTTGAATTGTATATTTTTCTGGATTTTGTAAGGGTTTGGGAACCCTAAAACCCCTTCTTACCATAATAATAAAAAAATGATAAAAGCAAACAGATTAGCAGTTGAATTAGAGGGATGTTACAGACAAGGTCAAAGCATTTCCTGCCTTTCTATTGGATGATTGCCTCAAAGGTTTCAACGAATGGAAGATGATAGACGACTAGGTAGTGTACGATCATAGGTAGGATTTGCTTTGGGTAGTCGTCAATTCCATCAATAGTCATATGCAATATATGTTTTGGGTATTCATCGCTTCCATCAATAGTCATAGTCAACATATGTTTTGTGTAGTCATTGATTCCATCGACGATTATAAAAGTATGTTCCGATCGGTTGTTAACTCCATTGACAGTCATGACTTTGGTGTTGAACATTATGACCCTAGATAGACATGAGTATAACAGGTTAACTCTAGAGCGACAAAGGACATAAATGGCATATTCTAAAGTGGTTGGTTTACCACATTCTTAGCCTCTAATATATCCTTGACCATCAAGACCTACTACCCTGTTATTATGTGTCCTTTTTTTGTCTTTTTTTAAATGGTTTGGTTTTATCGATTGTGGACTATTTGCACGTTATGGTGGATGTGACTTTGATGTTGGTTCCTATAGGCAGTTTCAAACTCCTATTTTGCTTTTTCTTTGGAGGTCGTATGTGTTATTATGTTAGGTTGTTACGAACTAGTTGTATATATTAATGCATGTGTTTCACTAACACCTGTTCTCTTAGGTACTATGATATTCATTTTAGCTTCTATATTATCAAAAAATGTTTATGCATTTTAGATGCTCTCCTTTGATATATGTTAATCAATAATCAAAGTACTAAAATTTGTGTTGTTTATTTGCCCTTTCATTGTTCCACATCTATTGCTTGTTATCATCTTCCATCTTACGCTTTGTCATGAGTCTAGTATGTTTATTTCGAAATGATTGATTAGAAGTGAATGTCCACTTGTCAAGACAAATAAATGACAAGGGTTTGGACATAAACATTAAGAGTCTAAATAACACTACTAAATTTCAAAAAATGATGGCACAAATAATGAATTAAGGAATTGCAATGATTCAACGCATTTCTAAGGATAAATTTTGCACAAGTCTAGAATTCATTGTTGTTTACAAGATATCATGCACTCCTACCTTGAGGTCAAAAAAATCAAAGTCCTTAGATGGCACATCTTGCACTGAAAAATCATTTCGATTTGTGGACTAGTTGCTCTTCAAATCCTGAAGAAACAAATCCAATAGTGTCAAAACATGCTCCTCCAACATCCCTTGGCCCTCTATGGAGCGCCAAGATTCAAACTTAGGAAATGTCGCACCCTTTGAGACATCTATGGAAAATCTTGATGGCATACCTAGCCACGACAACTTGAATTTCCTCAAGTGAGAAAATGGGTCTACAGAAATTCAACTTTGTTTTAGGTCATTTCAAACAATACATTGCACTCAATTTCTTTTGAAAATTTGAGTGAAATGTTCTTAACCAAAACACAACGCAATGGACATGAACAACAAAGAAGATCACATTTTATGTAAATACATGTTTTCCATCTAAACACTCCTAAACACATACGTCAATACATATTTGGTGGCCACAAAATAGAGGTCATCATGGAACATGATCATAGCATATCATTGCAAAACTATAGTCACCGTGAAATACGTTTGTTAGTTGTCAAACAAATCTAGATAAGATAGTTCTCATTTAAGAATCACCTTCAACAGAATTAAACATATTATATACCTATCAATTTATCTTTTACTTTCCATTCACCATTTTCTTTGATATTTGGACATCAGTTTCAATTTGAAGTGTTAGATTTGAAGTTTTTTTTAAAGTAAATATTTAGAAAAAAAATGACATGTTAAAAAATAATTTCACACTATAAGCCGAGGTCTAGATCTGATAGATGAACCTTAACATTTATACTTTGATAATTTCATTGAGTTGAGCTCAAGTGCTTGTGACATCTCATCTTGCATGAAGAGGGCTCGAGTTCAAGTCTTGTCAAGCTTAGAGGACCACTAGGTGATGCTTGACCCCAAATGAGTTGTCTTGGCCTTGCTCTAAACTAAAATCCATGGTAACCTATATGACATAGGATGTCTGATTGTAGATTATTGTTTGAACTTGACCTCCTTACAAAGGAGGTAGCAAATCAAGCTAACAATGGTATTCTCCATGCATAGACAATATGGTGATAACTTTATTAGCAAAAGCATATTTCAAAGCTTAAGTTTAGAGTTTGTTAAGTATAGTTAGTTTAGTTGTTTTTGGATGTAACTAAATAATTGATGTCATAATACCATTCCATATGAAAATTGCATTGTGTACCTACAAATATTACACTAGTACAAAGGATAAAATTTTATGGTTATTATAATTCTATTGTTTTGTCACAAGAGTATGGAAAGACACTCCAAATAATAATAGCAGAGTAATCAAAGCTAATTGTTTTAATGAGAAGTGATGAATTTGTTTACTAAGCACCATAATTGGTGCCCATAATGGTTTTCAATGTTATGTCAAACAAGATTAATAGTTATGTTTCAATAAGTGATAGGTTATTTTATTCAAACCTTGTAGAGCATTAGCTTACAACTTCAAGAACATTGGGCTCACATATGATGAGATACATACACACTATATGGTAGCGAGATTAGGATCTCTTTCGAGTCTTAGAGAAGCTCTCTAATAAAATATTAACCTAATATGAAACATACATTCAGCACACCACACAAAAAAAGTCATACTAAATCCATCTCATCTTAGTAAAATAAAACATACCCATAAGTAGTAGCCATTGTCAGATAAATGATATTTTTCTAACAAAAATATTACCTCAATGATGCCTTAAAAAATCCACTGCAAAATTAAACAAATATCAATTTTTCTAAGGCCCATGCTCCTCACATGTACATACTCCACTTGTCCACCATTATTCGTGCAAAATATTACCAAAGTTGCATGAAATGTACTTTAACTGAAAATTTGGGACTGGGCAAGCTAAGAATTTCACCACTTTCATTCTATAGAACCACTTATGGCACAATCACCATTGATTACTTCTTATTAGATAATAATCAATCTCCCAACAAACATGATCTTGGATTTTATAGCATTTGTATTACCTTTGCAAATTGTGGTGTCTCATAAGTTTTATTGTTGATATTAAAAACAAAAGTTAAACACAAAACTTTACATGGAGTTTCCCAAAATTCAAGCCAAGCCAGTAGCAGGCTAACAAAAAAAACAAGCCCCAAATAGATTTTTTAGGTATGAATATGCAACATGACATAATGTAAAAGCAAAATAATTAATTTATACTCCTTCAAAGGGCGTAAACATCAAACATTCAAATAGCATCCATCTAGGATAAAATGAAAACCATAGGAAAGTAGGAATTCTGAATTCATTAGAGTTGAATTTTTTTGTTTTAATTATAAATTGTTATATAGGATTGAAACAGGCCCCACCCATATTACATAATGGACCATTAGTGGTATTACAACATGCATGGAACACACTTGGCAAGATTCGAATATGGCTCAACAAAAATATTGGGTGAAAAGGTGAAGGATTTTCTTGTTTTGAATTCTGAGAGAACTAGGTGGAAATATGTTAGGTTGGAAGGGTTGACTGAAGAACATAAAAAAGTAGCTCACAAACTCTTTAACCTACTCAAGGTTTTTCCTCTGATTCTTTGGTTTCGAGTAAATAAAGTAAAGGGGACTATTCTGTTAAATCAGGCTATTCTCGAGATATTGGATAAGGAGGGAGTTGGTTGGCTCCCAGTTAAGAAGATTTGGATTAAAAATTTAATTCTCAAGATTAACTTTTTCTTTTGGTTAGTTGTTCATAATAGGATTTCTTCCATTGATAATCTCTGTAAAATGGGCTTCCATTTTGGAAACAGGTGTGCTTTTTGTGAAAATGCTTTGGAATCAGTCCAACATCTCTTTATGGATTGTGTATTTTCCTCTGAAGTCTTTAATTCTTTACTCCAAAAGTTTTCAGTCTCATGGGTGAAGCCTAACAATATAGTGGATCTATGTTTACAATGGAACTCACCCTTTAATAGTAAGAGCTTGAGTGTTTTATGGCATTTTTGTCTTCCACATTTTTTATGGGGGATATGGAAAGAGCGTAATAATCACATTTTCAAGGGCAAAAAGAGAGATGTTTCTTCTATCAGTTTATGGGTTGGGAGTGCCTTAGAGGAGAACTTTAAAGCTTATTTTCCAAAAGAAAACCTCAATATAGAATTCCCTTTTCTTCTAGATTGGCAAGTTTCCAAATTTTCTCATACTTTGTTGAAGCCTTCTAGAGCTAATGTGTTTTGGGAAATGCCTCCAAAAGACTGGGTTAAGCTTAATTTTGATGAAGCTTCAAAAGGGAATCCTTGTGTTGTTGGAGTAGGTGGGGTAAAAAGAGATGAGATAGGTGATTTTTTATTAGCATATGTTGAACCTCTTGGCTGTCAAACTAATCATTTTGCAGAAGCTAGAGCTCTCCTATTGGGCACTCGTTTTTTACTGCAAATGAAGGCAAGGGAAGTCATAATTGAAGGGGATTCCTTAAATATAGTCAAAGCTCTCAAAGAAGATCAAGAAGTGAGTTGGACAATAGCAGAGATGATTGATGAATGTAGAGTGAATTTATCACAACTGAATTCTGTCAAAATTCAACATGTCTATCGAGAAGGGAATGGAGTTGCAGATGTTATGGCCAACATTGGAGTTTCATTGGAAGACAATAAGTCTTGGACATATAATTTTCCCTAGTCATTACAAGAGATAAGGGTAAACGAGAAAATATGGAGGAGCAATAAGGAATGAACAGATTGGATAATGTTCACAAATGATAGGAATTAGCCAGATTGAGGCAAGTTGTTGCGGTATGGTCTTGACTATTTCTTATGGAGATTGTTTTTTAAGTTGTACTTGGTTGTGTTTTGCTCAAATTTTAGTTCAGTTCACTACGAGTTTGTTTCTGTACAGAGTAGTTTTGTATTGGTCAGCAAGTTATGTAGTTGACAGGTAGTTCTTTGTCAGTTTTTTTATGTTGAATTGTATATTTTTCTGGATTTTGTAAGGGTTTGGGGACCCTAAAACCCCTTCTTACCATAATAATAAAAAAATGATAAAAGCAAAGAAATTAGTAGTTGAATTAGAGGGATGTTACAGACAAGGTCAAAGCATTGCCTGCCTTTCTATTGGATGATTGCCTCAAAGGTTTCAACCAATGGAAGATGATAGACGACTAGGTAGTGTACGATCATAGGTAGCATATGCTTTGGGTAGTCGTCAATTCCATCAATAGTCATATGCAATATATGTTTTGGGTATTCGTCGCTTCCATCAATAGTCATAGTCAACATATGTTTTGTGTAGTCATTGATTCCATCGACGATTATAAAAGTATGTTCCGATCGGTTGTTAACTCCATTGATAGTCATGACTTTGGTGTTAAACACTATGACCCTAGATAGACATGAGTATAACAGGTTAACTCTAGAGCGACAAAGGACATAAATGGCATATTCTAAAGTGGTTGGTTTACCACATTCTTAGCCTCTAATATATCCTTGACCATCAAGCCCTACTACCCTGTTATTATGTGTCCTTTTGTTGTCTTTTTTTTAAATGGTTTGGTTTTATCGATTGTGGACTATTTGCACGTTATGGTGGATGTGACTTTGATGTTGGTTCCTATAGGTAGTTTCAAACTCTTATTTTGCTTTTTCTTTGGAGGTCGGATGTGTTATTATGTTAGGTTGTTACGAACTAGTTGTATATATTAATGCATGTGTTTCACTAACACATGTTCTCTTAGGTACTATGATATTCATTTTAGCTTCTATATTATCAAAAAATGTTTATGCATTTTAGATGCTCTCCTTTGATATATGTTAATCAATAATCAAAGTACTAAAATTTGTTGTGTTGTTTATTTTCCCTTTCATTGTTCCACGTCTATTGCTTGTTATCATCTTCCATCTTACGCTTTGTCATGAGTCTAATATGTTTATTTCAAAATGATTGATTATAAGTGAATGTACACTTGTGAAGACAAATAAATGACACGGGTTTGGACATAAACATTAAGAGTCTAAATAACACTACTAAATTTAAAAAAATGATGGCACAAATAATGAATTAAGGAATTGCAATGATTCAACGCATTTCTAAGGACAAATTTTGCACAAGTCTAGAATTCATTGTTGTTTACAAGATATCATGCACTCCTACCTTGAGGTCAAAAAATTTAAAGTCCTTAGATGGCACATCTTGCACTGAAAAATCATTTGGATTTATGGACTAGTTGCTCTTCAAATCCTGAAGAAACAAATTGGCCCTCTATGCAGTGCCGATATTCAAACTTAGGAAATGTCGCACCCTTTGAGACATCTATGGAAAATCTTGATGGCATACCTAGCCACGACAACTTGAATTTCCTCAAGTGAGAAAATGGGTCTATAGAAATTCAACTTTGTTTTAGATCATTTCAAACAATACATTGCACTCAATTTCTTTTGAAAATTTGAGTGAAATGTTCTTAAACAAAACACAAGGCAATGGACATGAACGACAAAGAAGATCAAAATTTATGTAAATACATGTTTTCCATCTAAACACTCCTAAACACATACGTCAATACATCTTTGGTGGCAACAAAATAGAGGTCATCATGGAACATGATCATAGCATATCATTGCAAAACTATAGTCACCATGAAATACGTTTGTTAGTTGTCAAACAAATCTAGCTAAGATAGTTCTCATTTAAGAATCACCTTCAACAAAATTAAACATATTATTTACCTATCAATTTATCCTTTACTTTCCATTCACCATTTTCTTTGATATTTGGACATCAGTTTCAATTTTAAGTGTTAGAATTGAAGTTTTTTTAAAGTAAATATTTAGAAAAAAAAATGACATGCTAAAAAATAATTTCACACTATAAGCCAAGATCTAGATCTGATAGATGAACCTTAACATTTATATTTTGATAATTTCATTGAGTTGAGCTCAAGTGCTTGTGACATCTCATATTGCATGAAGAGGGCTCGAGTTCAAGTCTTGTCAAGCTTAGAGGACCACTACGAGATGCTTGACCCCAAATGAGTTGTCTTGGCCTTGCTCTAAACTAAAATCCATGGTAACCTATATGACATAGGATGTCTGATTGTAGATTATTGTTTGAACTTGACCTCCTTACAAAGGAGGTTGCAACTACAAATTTTACACTAGTACAAAGGATAAAATTTTAATGGTTATTATAATTCTATTGTTTTGTCACAAGAGTATGGAAAGACACTCCAAATAATAATAGCAGAGTAATCAAAGCTAATTGTTTTAATGAGAAGTGATGAATTTGTTTACTAAGCACCATAAGTGGTGCCCATAATGGTCTTCAATGTTATGTCAAAACAAGATTAATAGTCATGTTTCAATAAGTAATAGGTTATTTTATTCAAACCTTGTAGAGCATTAGCTTACAACTTCAAGAACATTGGACTCACATATGATGAGATACATACACACTATATGGTAGCGATATTAGGATCTCTTTCGAGTCTTAGAGAAGCTCTCTAATAAAATATAAACCTAATATGAAACATACATTCAGCACACCACAAAAAAAAAAGTCATACTAAATCCATCTCATCTTAGTAAAATAGAACATACCCATAAGTAGCCATTGTTAGATAAATGATATTTTTCTAACAAAAATATTACCTCAATGATGCCTTAAAAAATCCACTGCAAAATTAAACAAATATCAATTTTTCTAAGGCCCATGCTCCTCACATGTACATACTCCACTTGTCCACCATTATTCGTGCAAAATATTACCAAAGTTGCATGAAATGTACTTTTACTGAAAATTTGGGACTAGGCAAGCTAAGAATTTCACCACTTTCATTCTATAGAACCACTTATGGCACAACCACCATTGATTACTTCTTATTAGATAGTAATCAATCTCCCAACAAACATGATCTTGGATTTTATAGCATTTGTATTACCTTGGAAAATTGTGGTGTCTCATAAGTTTCATTGTTGATATTAAAAACAAAAGTTAAACACAAAACTTTACATGGAGTTTCCAAGGCAATGACAGCATGCTACAAGAAACATCTTCAAGAACACACGAGTTTGGCCTCAAAATCCAAGCCAAGCCAGTGGCAGGATGACAAAAAAAACAAGCCCCAAATAGATTTTTTAGGTATGAATATGCAACATGACATAATGTAAAAGCAAAATAATTAATTTATACTCCTTCAAAGGGCTTAAACATCAAACATTCAAATGCTAATGAAAACCATAGGAAAGTAGGAATTCTGAATTCATTAGAGTTGAATTTTTTTGTTTTAATTATAAATTGTTATATAGAATTGAAACAGGCCCCACCCATATTACATAATGGACCATTAGTGGTATTATAACATGCATGGAATGCACTTTTCAAGATTCGGACTTGGATCTTCTTGAAAAACATGGAATTTAACTGATTGAGCTCATGCCATTTGATTAAAGTTGGAAGTTCAAAATATTAGAAATTTTGAATTATATGGCAAAATGAAATAGAAATCTCAATCTGAAACCAGGGCCAAAAAAGTGAAACTACAAATGTTGAAATGTGAAAGTCTGTCATCATCCATTAAGTTGTTTGCAATGCCAAAGGTGCCCTCATTATCACTGTTCTCTGAATGGAGGGGACCTTGCAATAGTACCCCAAAGCTATCAAAGGGTTTGGGTTTAGCATTAAAATGTCAAATTCATGTATGTAATTGGTCATGCAGATCTTCAGGACAAAAAACACAGGACCAGTTGAATACATAGTTTATAGTGGAAAACCCCGACGTTCATGGTATCCTTAAGAATTTATCAAAGTGAATCTATCTCCTCCTGAAATATTTCATTCAAACTATCATTTTGATAAAATATTAGGCTAATGTTTCAATAATAGGCTTATTGAAAATAAATTTAAAAATTAAAAAACAGCTACCCAGGTGTTGTAGGTGAGTTGGAGAGGAGAGGGCAATCCTCCAAGGGAGGTCCCAGGTTCGAATCTCCACCCTACCAAAAAGCTGAATTGGGTACCCAAAATCCAATTGATAATGTTGGTGTGGGCAGGGCTGGGTGCGACTCCCGGGTGACTTTGACGGTATAGAATCCCCTCTTCGTGGTCTCTCAGACCAAGGCGGCCCCCAAGGGGTTTTTCACTAAAAAAAAAAAAAATTAAAAAACAGCTCAATCAATTTGCCTCTGGCTAGAATTTACATTAAAACATTCAAGTAACTTGAGTTGAATTTCCACCATAAAATCAAAGGTTACTTTGCATCCTATCTAATTGCTACAACCAAATACTGACTGGTAGTTGACAGGAAATACAAATTCAATTGCATAGTTTCCAACTAGTAGTCATCTCTGCCAGTACTGTCTAATAGAAAACTCAAAAATATAACATGTGGCTGCACATTGATCTATTAACTTAACACACAAGTAGGAGTCTTGACACCAAAATTACTACTCTCATTTGCATTGTCTTGTTCTTTTTTATGTCAATTTTTTTGTCGTATTGTTAGTCCTCGCTACACAACTAAATCCACAAAATAGAGTGGTGTGTACAGGCTAAACAAAATCGAAGCAACTGGCACTTGGTCATTGCAGAAAATAAGCATATGCTACAGAGGGTAGCAAATCATGAATTTAGCACCTACTAGGGATATTCCCAGTAGAATTATCAGTAGTCCCCACAAGAACAGAACCTGCAGCTGAAATGATGAAAGTGCCTTGCATCTCTTACAACAATTTCTCAACCAACAATTCTGGATATAAGCATTGTTGCAGGATGGCAATCGGCACAGATGCAATGCATCTAAACAATTTGGAAAATGGTCCTAGGAAGCATGCTAATAAGATCAAATGCCATGACCACCTTGTTGGTGTCATATGAGACATTGCATTGCATCTCTTTTGGCACATCAGAAAAGGCAAAACCTACTTCATCTAAGAAGCCAATTCAGATAATTTTTCATATATCTTTTTGGTTTTTGGGTGAAATCTGTGTTCCACAGAGAAGATGATCACCTTTGTCTTGATCTCAATCCAGCTGCATACTTGCTCTTCTTTGATTTCATTGCCTTCTATTATTTGTCTCACATTTGTTTTTTTTTGTGTGGTCATTGCCTTCTATTATTTGTGTCACGTTTTTTTTTTGTGTGGGGGGGTGGGGGGCGCAGGCCTCATTCCACCTGCCAGCTCCAGCATAAATGTTGAACAGAACCACATGATTTTCAATTCATGTTATTTTTAATTCAACAAGGCATTTGACTGCAAAATTCCCAACTCATATTTACATGCATTTTGCAGTCATGAAGCAATGCTCCCGACACATCTGCAGTAGGTGAAATTCAGCCCAATTTTTCACAAAGGAAGAAGCTTTGCCTTGCTTTTATTTGTGGGACATGTTTGAAGTTGGAAGAGCAATCAGAATCTCATAACGGGTCAAAGGTTGAATCCATAAAGGACTCCAATAGGAGTATGCCCTGTAGAGATGCCTGTAGGCTGGTTGTAGCTATATTGAAGAATATGCAAATAATTGTCCCACTACATTTTTTGTCTATGATAGATGCGTAAAGCATGGAATAATGTGCAATTAACAGCATTATTCTAGCCATCACTTTGTGAATAAAACAAAGTGGATTGTAGAAATGGAATACACACTGCAATATAATTCCACTACTATTTATACAAACAAAAGTACACAATGGGAATGAGTTAGAGATACAAATGGACACACTGCGCACATATCATGCATCCTGCACAGCAACTACCTACAATACATCATACTTTGAAGAACAAAAGTACCAACAAGCAACTTTGGCCAACAATACAGTTTGACCAACAACAACGAGCACTCCTTGTGCAACTACCTACAATACATCATACTTTGAAGAACAAAAGTACCAACAAGCAACTTTGGCCAACAATACAGTTTGACCAACAACAACAAGCACTCCTGCATCTCTTACGTAGATGTACTTATAACAGGAGTTGTAGGCAGCTGGCGATGACCTAACTACCTCCAAACTACTTGTTTACATAACCCCATTACATTACAATATCACAAACACTTTGTGACATGCACATTATTACAAACACTTTGCCACATGCATGTTATTACAAACACTTTGCCATGTGTGAATATTACAAGCACTTTGCATCCACATATTCATGAATATACATTCCTGCACTCAAACATGCATTCATGAAGATGTGTCAAATCATCTGCCTACATAGAGAAATGCAACCAACAACTAAGAAGCTTCAACAATGATTTTCAAAAGTAATTTAAGAAATGCAAGTCATGATTAGAAATAAGAGTAACAGCCCACAATTGCTCTATAACATGTTTGAAGAACAAGACATCTTGAAGAACAAGACATCTTGAAGAACATTGGTTGACTTGATGTATGGCATAAAAAATGTCATTTTTGAAAACAAGCACCCACAATAAGAATGTAGTTATGCTGATGTTATCTTGAAGGCAGGCCACTGATGAAATTCCTAGAATTGGACTCCTACTATCATGAAGGAACCAAGTATGGCATTAAAATTGTTGTTTTTAAAAATAAGCACCCACAACAAGAATGTAGTTATGCCAATGTTAAGTTGTAGGGAGGCCACTAATGGAATTCCCAGAAGTGGACTCTTACTATCAGGAAGGAACCAACAAAGGATCATACAACCCAAGCTTCTGGATTGAAGTCTTAGATTGGCTGAAATATAAGCATTGATGGATAAGATCCTGAACTTGATTCTACACAAAAGGCCAATAAAAGTACTGATGCTCATACCAAAATATCTAACATAGGAACATGAATAAATCTCCTTGAACAATGAATTGATAAGAGGGGCCAACAAGAACACAAAGCTGAATAAACTTGTTCAATAACCCATCTCTCAAACTAGAGTCAAGGAATGGTGTATGATAGAATACTTTGATTTGCTATAAAGCATTAACAATTGGATCAAAGTAAGCATCCATGGTGTAGAGATCTTTCCGTTCATAATAGAGCATGCACCAAACATCCAAGTTACTAAGTACTCAAGAAAAAGAATGACTAAGATAGTAAGAAGATCTGCCACTTTGTTGATGACACTTTTCATGTATTTGACCATCAAATGAAATCATTGAATATAAAGATACCTGCATAAAATGTCGATGCTCTTGAATCTTTGAATGAGAACTCAAGAATTGATATCCTTCTTGCCAAGAAGATAACGGTGCCACTCCTTTTGTGCTTGGACTAAGTCATAGAATTCCTTGTCATAGGTGCTATAATTATGCTCGGCCTGTGATAGTGCCTCAGAATGATATGGCATACCAAGAAGCATGAGTCTCAAGTAGAAATGGTTATTGAAGGTCAACAAAAACGAGCATTGGAGCAATGCAAAGAGCATCTTCTCAAATGATACAAGGAGTAAAGAAAAATTTGCAAATTGACATATTTAATTGCAAGCCTACAAAAAAACAACAAATAAAGGAAAGAAGTGAATTTATGCACTTTGCCATACTTCTGCAGCTGATAGGTCCTATGAAAAGTCTGGAGTGTTCCAAATATTAAACTATAGCAATGCAATATCATGGTCCATTGTGTCTTGGACTAGTTCAATAGCAAACATCACAAAACACTTAAATGCCAGTTGCCATCCTTGACACATCCTAATTGGAACTGGCATAGATGCTTTGTCGTTGGCACACAAAGATCATTCACCAAGTTTTGTGGAATCAGGTTCTTTTAAATACCATTCTCAAGGATCAGTTTCACCAATTTGTCCTTGACTTAGCAGTTATAAGCAAATAAAGCTTCCCATTCTATGACTTCATAATTATTGACCATGAGAAGGAGAAAAAACCTAATGTTACATAACATTGTAATTATTGACCATGAGAATGAAAACAATGCTTCTCAATTTATGACACCATAATTATTGCCCATGAGAATGAAAACAATGCTTCTCAATTTATGACACCATAATTATTGCCCATGAGAAAAAACGTAGGATTAGAAGTGTTGAGAGCATATATAGAACCAGTGAATCTTCATGGTTTTATGTTTAGTTAGAAGGCCCTTGAACTGCTTTGATTTCAAGATATGAGAGAATGTTCATTACACTTATAAGCACAACAATTTTTGTTTTGATTGCCAAAATCATAGTTGAGAAACATGTTGATTTTTTACAAAACTCGCCAAGTCCGCGCCTGAGTCAACCCAAACAAGTCGTTTGGGATTGGCTCGTGAGATTTTTTTTGGGATTCATCGAGTTTTTTAAAAACTTACCAGAATTCACTCGGCAAAAAGCTTGTCGGACTCATGAGTCCCAAGAATAAAACTCAGCTATGCAACATGCATGCAGAAATGGGCATGCAGAAAGGTGAGAGGTGAAGATAGACACAACAAACCCTCATTTGCATCCCCAAACACAAAACTTGTGCAGATTTCAAGAATCTAAGAACCACCTAGCGTTTGGGGTAGAGTTAAAAAATGAAGTTTCAGCTATCAATGCTTAATTACTTATTTCTTTTCTATGTTTTTCTTTTTTTCTTTTTTTTTGGGGGGGGTTTGCAATTTTAATTACTTGGTGATTGTCTCCATCTGTAGCTGCATTGAAAACGACCAGGAAGTGAGACCTAGCTTGGAAGCATGCCAGAGAGGGTGCAAAGAAGGGGGAACTCTACTATAACTATTGTGATACCAGAGTTTTTGGAGGCATAAACCAACTCAAATTTGAGGATCCGTGGCTATGATGTCTTGCCATGTAAAAAAGTGGAGGCTGAAGTTATAAGGGAATGCAATGCCCTCCTCGAAGAGTACGAGAATAAGAAAGAGGAGAGGAAAAGAACAAGCCAAGCAATGGCTTCTCCTCCTCCTCAGCCTCCTTCTACGGAGGCTAGCAACAGAGACCTTAGGCAACAGCATCATGGTACACTGCCAGTAGCAAATCCAAGTATTAACCAATACCATTGAGGATGAAATATGAAAGGGGCCCATAGGCTTACATGAAAATACCCGTAAGCTTACATAAATGATGAATGCCCTTAGGCTTACATAATCACATGCCCGTAGGCTACATAAATGGTGCTCATAAGCACTTCTTCACATTTTTGGCCTTGGCCTAAACAAGATCATATTACACAAATTTCAACATTGAAGTCCTTGATTTGCTTGATTGACTCGCTAGATTTTGACAAAGCTGAAGTTGAACTGCTAATAGCTCCTTTCGACACCCAAGATGGTAAAGTTGCAACTTTAGAATAGTTTAAAAGGCTTTCCATGTATCAGCTTCTAGATGCTTTGTTGCCTCTAGAAGTTGGATGTGAGACGACCATGAAGTAAGGGCTTGATTGTCCATATCGACCTCATTCATAATGACTTTTTGTGCCTTCGTGAGGTTTTGCGAATTAATATAATATGTCTCCAAACCATAAGTTGAAAAATCCACTTTATCCCCATTCATTGTTCCATCAAATCGAGGGATGGATATCTCGGTGTCCAACCCAAAATTGGGTTGGGTAGTCAAAATGGCCATAGAAAGAAAAACAGTCGACTGTGATCCCATAAGTGTTAAAATATATTTGTCACTTAATCTATGAGTTTCAGTTAAAACTTGTTGTATTGTTGTTGTTGATATTTCAAGTCAAAAACTGAATCAAGTCAAAGTATGGGTAATGCTTGGGAAGTTGCCTAGACTAGTAATAACAATCTCCTCTTTTTGTGTGTGTGTGTGTGTTTTTCCTTTTTTAGCTCTAAAAGCAAACTCCTTAAAGAAGTAACCCAAAGAAGAAAAACCAAAGCAAATTGCTTGTACTTATGTGATCAGCTCTGAGTAACAAAATTTGATCACAAAATTGTTGCTCTTGGAGGCACCAGATCACAAACAGTAAAGTGAACAGAGATTCAAATGACATAACAAATGTGACAAAAAAAAATCTCAACAGAGAAGACTGGCAACAGGTAAATGTCAATGTGCAGGGCAAAAAACCAACAGGTTGGCCAAAAGTACAGATTTCTTTTTGTTTATCTATTGAGCAGCAAATGCAAAAACAGCAACTAGAATCATAGGTTAACAGCAAGACAGAGGAGCAAGGTGCCAACAAAATGGTACATGGCAAGGAGGCTGAGAGAGATAGAAGGTAATTGGAATAGACTTCAACAAGGCTCTATTACCAAATGATATGACCCTCCAATAAAATTAAGAATGCAGAATGCACAAATAGATATGCAAATGCGAGAAGCTAGCTAAAATTGATGCTGTACACTCTTCATTAATCAGGTATAAACTATGATCCATAGAATACCTGGGTTGGGGATGCTACAAGACAGTAGGCCACATTTCATGACGGACCTGAAATGGTAGCACGCATTTCCAAAATGGCTGGATAGGTTTCCAAGATATGGCAATACCTCTCAAAGACAGTTCTCCGGGTGAAGATGCAGCCCCATGTCGCATAGTGCATAGACAGAGTCACAAAGATATGTTTGAGTGGTGCAAACTGCCCTTTAATTGGACATGCATAGACAACTTAATCAATTTAACACATATGCAGTTAGTGAATTGTACAGATGCAAGGACATCTCATTTAGTTCAATTGAGATGAAATGGACATGCAAACTAAGACTCTCTGGCTTATTAGCCCAACTGTACAAAGTGAAACTACAATGTGGAAATATTCACAAGCATTGGGAAGATAATTACAAGGATGGAGACTGTTTTGAATCTGATCAGAGAAAAACATTTATGCAATACCTGCCACAAGCGAACAGCTCCAATATGGACCTGCTTGGCCTTCTCTAGAGATGCCAAGCGAACATAAATCTGCACAATAATAGACTAGCAAATATGAAATGGTTCATCTGAGTGCCTTTCCTCTGTATTCTACACAATCTCAGGGCTTACTCCCCGTACGCACTTTGAACTTGCTTTGCATCATAGCATTCCATGAAACCATATTTCTTTTAGACATTGTGTCAAATACTTGGGGTTCATCCTTTATATTGCCAAATTTACAACACATGTCAAGCAGTGCACATTCTACATGAATGTGCCTCTAGAATCCCAATTAAACAATGCATGCATGGACTTGCTAGTCTGTCTCAAATGCACCCATGCCTCCACATGCGCACAAAATGTCGGTAAAAGTATACCCATCTATGTCCCCGTCTTCTTGCATTCTACAAAGCACTTTCAGTGCAATTGTCCATATTTGCAAGTGTCAGTAAAAGCAAAAAGAGATTAAGACTGACGTTGAACTTAATTGCGGATTTAATTTCCCTTATCTACAACAAAGAAGATGTAGAAGATAAAGAGGGAATATAAAAAAAATTGAATTGATGTAACTGAAACCAAACAACATTAATAAGCATTAGACAGATTTTATGGCACGCCTCTTTTGTTCCATTTAACCACGTACCAATTCAATCGATATTATTGAAATTCGTCATCGAAATGAATATCAATGTGCAAGTTTTTAAATTTTCGGTAAAATTTGGCATCGCTTGGCGTGAGCATGTCAGGTAAAGGAAGGTGAAGATTACGCTGAAGGAGAAACGCGTGCCTTGGCTTAATCTTCTTCTCAAGACTGTAAGCAAAGTACTGGGGAAACGCCTTCAAATCATCAAGAGGCCTACCCATGTCCTTCACGAGATAATCAAACTTGGGTTTCAAGTTCTCTTCAAGACTATAGTTAAAAAGTGCAGGAAACTTCAAGAACATACCGACCGCATCGTCATAAGCAAACCCTAAGCTCTGAACAAACTCCAAGCGCGGAATTAATTTATCTTCCACACTACAGGAGAGGAGAAAGGAATATTTAGCGACATCGGTCAGCCCTAGCCTCTGCAAAAAATACAGAGTAGGGCGAAGCTCATGTGTGACGCTGCAGCCCAACAAGCGCGGCCGCCGATAAATGACCTTCCGCAAGAGCGGAGGCGGAACGCCCACCTCTCGCACAAGAAAGGTGAGCACGTCACTCACCTGGCGCGGCGTTGCAGTGAGGATGTGCGGGCACATGGCCATGAGCCTTCCCCTCTCCCTGCGCGGAACCCCCGCCATTCTTCCCAGCCAGCGGCCCACCATTTCCATCGACTCCGCCGTGGTGCTGCTCCTCCCGATCGCCGCATTCGCTGCCACCGCCGCGTACGCGTCCACGCCTATGCTTTCCATGTACTCCACTTTCTCCCTCACTCGTCGCTCCTCCTCCTCCTCCTCCTCCTCAACATTGTCTTTCGGCTTTCCGCTGAGCGATTTCCTGATTGGACGAGCGAGCTGAAGAGGACGAGAAGAAGAAGCAGAGACATCGTTGCAGCTGTGTTGGCATTTTAATGCCAATTTCGATGTCGGCGATTCGCATCGCCCTCGCCCCAAAGCGAAACTTTCTCTGGCACTCGCAAATGATGTAGCCTTGCTCGACAGCGTGGAATGAAGGCAGTCCATCATGACGACGAAGCAGATGATAAACAAGAAGGAGGAGGAACCTTCTAGCCAATTAATCAGATTATCAGATTGTTGGCTCGTCTTCTTTCCATCTGCGTTGGGTTATGCTGGCTTGGATAATCAGATTTTTTTTTGGATGTTGGTTAATTTTTTTTAAGTAATATAATTGAATTATTTGTACAATGAGACCATTTTTTTAATGATTTATAATGAATAAAAAATTTATAACATATTAATTATAACATATTAATGGGATATTTGATAGGGAATATGAGAATATTTTTTTTTAATAAACTTATTTTGGTACTCTCAATAAAATTTAAACCTTGAATTTAAAAATATATATATCAAAAATAAACTTACAATTACCATGGAATATTTGTTTCTGTTTAAATTTTAATTTTTTAAGATTATTACTTAAGTTTAAGATTAAATAGATTTCTTCTTTTTAAATGGAGCAAGTTGTGTGATGATAAAATTAGGGGAGGTCTTGGTTTAAGAGCTCTTACTGATGTAAACTTAGATTTTAGGAAAAAAGTTATGTGAAGATTAGACAAAGAGAGTCAAAGACAATGGACAAGAATTCTTTTAAATAAGTATGTTGATCCCAAGGACCCAAATTTAATATTCACTACATTCTCTGTCCTAAATGGTTCTGCTCTTTGGAATGGTTTAAAAAAAATTATTGATCTTATGATTAAAGGTTTAAGATGGGTGGTGGGAACTAGAGAAAAAAATTATATTTGGATGGATACTTGGTGTGATAAAAAACCACTCAATTTAGATCCAGTTTTGAAACCTTGGATGAGATTGCTTCAAGACAAATACCTTGATAGGGTTTCAAACATTTTGTACAAAGATTGAGAAAGAAGATACAAATGGAAAGAATATTTTTTACAAGCATACAAGACATTGATGCTAGGAGGCAATTGAGTAAAAATATAACAATTGTTATTATTCTGAGGGGTGCCAGGGATAAATTGATTTGGGAGTTGAATAGCTTAGTAGAATACACAACAAGAAGTGGATATAATGTTCAACACCAACATAATAATAATATCACTACAATTTGGAGAGATATTTGGGATAGCTCAAGCATTACTAAAGTCAAAATGTTTGTTTGGCTAGTAGGTCATAGAAGAATTTTATCCTGGGATAACCTTATGAAAGGGGTTTTCATGACCCCTCTAAATGTGTTTTATGTTATAAGGAGGAGGAGGGTATTGACCATCTCTTGGGACATTGCTCAATTGTCTAGAATCTATATGGTAATGGATTCTTAATATGTTTGGTAAATGCATGGTGATGAATAGCAAAATTGAAGATTGGTTGAAGCAATGGCAAAGCAATTATAAAAGTGAGGCTTTACAGACAATATAGGGTATATCAAAAGATACAATACTTTGGACTATATGGCTAGAAAGGAATAGAAGAATATTTAAAGGAAAGGAAAGCAGTTTAGAGGTAATGAAAAAGAAGATATGTTTAGCCATAGAGGAGTCTAAACCAGCCCTATCAACTCATCTAATCCCTAATTTGGAAGCAGAGAGTCTTGATAGATGGAGTCAAGTCATTAAATGGAATTATGATGTTGGTTACAAGAGAAGCAAAAATAAGGTAAATAATATAAAGTGGAAACCACCAAATGTGGAGTGGGTTAAGTTGAATTTTGATAGAGCATCTAAAGGAAACCCAGGACCAACAAGAGGAGGATGAATAATTAGAAATAATAGAGGAGAGATTTTGTCTCATTATGCTTTCAATTGTGGATTTAAGACAAATAATGAAGCTGAAACTTGGGCAACTTTAGAAGGATTAAAAATATGTAAACAAATGAAATGGAATATAGTTTGGATGGAAGGTGATTCTCTCATAGTAATAAATGTAATTTTGAGGAAAGCAAAGGCTCCATGGAACATACAAGAGATAATTGTGGAAATTCAAGATCTTGCTAAAGAGCTTGAAGAAATCAAGTTTACACATATATTAAAGGAAGGAAACAAATGTGCAGATAAACTAGCCAATAGAGGGGTTTTGGTTGAGGATCATGAAGTTAACATCTCCTTTACATGGTTAGAGGAAGTAGAAAGTTTAGTTGAAGTTGGCAAAAATTGTTGATTGCCTAAATCAATTAATGAGTAAGATTTACTTTAATGTTTTCCATTGGTAATATTTATTTTATTTTATAACAATAATATGTGTTCATTTAGATTATTTATTATAATTTTTGTGGTTGCACTTGTGTTTAAGGAAGAAAACTAGCAATCTAGATTTGATAAAGCGGACTATGTTAATGCGATGTTTTGGAAATATTACTCTACTAAGATGTAAGGCATAGATAGTAGAGGTGAAGTTTTGGCATTGTGAAGGCTGCTATAGAAAAATGTCAAGAAAGATGAAAGATGCTAAATTCTAGAGTAATTGTATTCATACAAATATTTGAAAAGATCCAAGAAATGAAAATCAAGAATTCAAATATTTTATGTAAAATGATGTAGATGTCTAACTATAGCATCTCAATTGAGATGAGAAGTGTATCTATTTGTAAACTCTAAAGCTCTAAAAAAGAGAAATGTAATTTGTTAAAGGTGAGGGACCCGAATACAACCCCTTTTTATCAAGTAAAAAAATTATATAGATTAAGCAAACTGATAGGATTTTAAGGTATAAAAGACATTAATTTATAAAATTAATCAAAATAAAAAAAAAATGTGTTGTTTTTGAACAAATGGTATATTTTTTAACTTTACATTTTAAACAATAAAAAATCTAATATTTTTATAAAAAAATGCTATTATAAAGTTATGATAATAGTAATTACATGTAATTATTTTTAAGACCTTTTAAAGCCTAAGAAATCAAATCTACTACCAAATATTAGAAAAAAAAATAAAAATTAGAAAAAAAATGATTACATGGGAGAGTTGATTACAACCAAAGAAATATTTATTTGTGTTTAAATTTTAATCTTTTTAAAATTATTACTTAAGTTTAGATTAAATAGACTAGTAGACTTTTAAGGTATAGGAGACATTAATTAATAAGATTAATCAAAATCAACGAAAATAAATATTTAATTATATGAATGAATATAACAAAAATGTGTTGTTTTTGAATAAATAGTATATTTTTTTAATTTTACATTTTGTACACAGTTTTATAAACTTTATTATTATAAAAATATAAAAAATATATTTGCACTAGGCACCTTATGAGGTGCGGGGTTTAAGCCTGACGGTCTGTGCCGAATACACAAAAAAACCTCGACTAGCTTGAGGGGTATACCTGGATGGGACAACTGTGGAACGGAAAGTCCTGACCCTCAAAGTATATGAGAAACGATTTTCCTTAACATAAGGTTTTAGTCCCAAGGAAACAACACAACGAACCGGGCTTTAGCTCTTCTTCTTCGGGAGGTTTAAGGTCCAAATCAAGGCTTGGGTGTGAGGGGGTGAGTGTGTATTAAATTCCCTATTGATAAGCAAAGCTCTCGACTTGGGGTCATGGTTGGGAGGAGACTACTTAGCCTTATGTCGTAGGGATTTCTCACGCTAACCAAATCTATCTATATATATAATTGTTTGTGTTTGTAGTGCAAGAGGTTTAAGATCCAAATCGAGCCTTGGGTGTGAGAGGGTGAGTGTGTATTAAATTCCCTATTGATAAGCAAAGCTCTCGACTTGGGGTCATGATTGGGAGGAGACTACTTAGCCTTATGTTGTAGGGATTTCTCACGCTAACCAAGTCTATATATATATATATATATAATTTTTCGTGTTTGTAGTGCAAGTGGAGAAGGCAAGCCTGGCCTTGTTGAACAGGAGGTCCATGGTTCGAACCTTTGTGATGCAAATGGGAACACAAAGGTTGTGTGTTAAATTCCCTATTGATAAGCATAGCTCTTAGCTTTACGAGGGATCATGGGTGGGAGGAGACTGCTCAGCCCTGTGTGTTGGTCGTAGAGGTTTCTCACACTAACCTAAAATTTTGAAGGTTCAAACCACGACGTGGGCAAGTGTGTGGGAGGGTGAGTGTGTGGTGGTTATGTGTTAAATTCCTTATTGATAACATAGTTCTCGGCTTTACGAGGGGTCATGGTTGAGAGGAAACTACTCATCCCTGCGCGTTGGTCGTAGGATTTCTCACATTAACCAAATAAAAATAAATAATTTATATATAATCTAAAAATTTAATAAAAAAATTGCTCATTATAAAGTTATGATAATTATAGTAATTACATGTAATTATTTTTAACAGATTGACCTTTTTAAGCTTAAGAAATCAAATCTACAACCAAACATTAGAAAGAGATTTTTTTTTGGTTACATAGGAGAGTTGCTCACAACCACATTATTTGTAGTAACTAACAAGCATAGGGTTCAAACACTCTCTTCGTCAATTTGATGCGCATTTAGAGGATTCAGATCAGACTAATACCTTTGCAAACAGGGTACCTCAGTTTTAACTTAGGTATCTTCTTAGTAAATGCCTGGCCACACAAGCACTTACCAATCCACCTTCCCTGGAGCTATTAGAAAGAGAAATGTTATTTATTATAACTTTTTTACTTGTATGAAATCTTAATAATCCTTAGTTTACTGGGTAAAGACAAAGTTAATGGGACTCGACCTTTCAAGGAATTGAACTGGGGCTTAGCCACTATCAACTAGTCCCTCCACAAATACCATTCGACCTCTCCTTTTTGGGTAAAAAAAACACTCGACCACTACCAACTGGCCCTTACAGGGAATCAAACCAGTGCAACCCACCAATAATCACTCCACCACTACTATCCGCCTTATTCCTTTTTGGGTAAAAAAAGCATTCAACCACTATGAACGAGCCCCTCTAGAGAATTGAATTGGGGTAACTCACCGGTAAGCATTCCACCACTACCAACCTACTTTTTTTTTTTTTGAAAAAAAAGCACTCGACCACTACCAACCGACCCCTTTAGGAGTCAAACTAGGGCATCCCACCACCAGCAAGCACTCTGCCACTACCAAACGCCCTATACATTTTTCGAGAAAAAAAAGTTTAGTTTAAAATGCAAGTTTTTATGAGAAGTTACCAAGGTTTGAACTTGGGTCTCCTAGATGAAAACCCAAGGAGTTACCACTACAATATTTTATTCGAGAAAAAAAAATAGGATCAAGCATGTGTTTTTGAAAGGGGTCTTGATCTCTTCATATGAGAATTTGAACTTGAGTATCCTCAATGAAAACCTAAAGACATACCACATTTTATATAAGGTTTGAACTTGGGTCTCCTAAATGAAAACCCAAAGACATACCACTTTTTATACCAAGGTTTAAACTTGAGTTCAAACCTTATGGTGGGGGTGGGGAGCAAGTACAGCCAAGTGCAGTGGGGAGCAAGTACAACCAAGTGTTGTACTTGCTTCCCTTTGAGGGTGGGGGTTGGGAGCAAGTACAACCAAGTGTTGCACTTGGTTGTACTTGCTCTCCACCCCCACCCTGTGCTTGCACTTGGTTGTACTTGCTCCCCAACCCCACCCTCAAGTTCAAACTCTTCATATAAGAGTTTGAACTTGAGTATCCTGAATGAAAACCTAAAGACATACCACATTTTATATAAGGTTTGAACTTGGGTCTCCTAAATGAAAACCCAAAGACATACCACTTTTTATACCAAGTTTTAAACTTGAGTTCAAATCTTATGGTGGGGGTGGGGATAAAGTACAGCCAAGTGTGATGGGGAGCAAGTACAACCAAGTGCTGCACTTGGCTGTACTTGCTCCCCTTGAGGGTGGGGGTGGGGAGCAAGTACAACCAAGTGCAGGGTGGGGAGCAAGTACAACCAAGTGCTATAAGGGGTGGGGGTGGAGAGCAACACTTGGTTGTACTTGCTCCCCACCCCCACCCTCTTGAGCAAGTACAACCAAGTGCAAGGGGGTGGGGTGGGGAGCAAGTACAACCAAGTGCTATGAGGGAGTGGGGGTGGGGGAGCAAGTACAACCAAGTGCTACACTTGGTTGTACTTGCTCCCCACTCCCACCCCCTTGTAGCACTTGGTTGTACTTGCTCCCCACCCCCACCCCCTTGCACTTGGTTGTACTTGCTCCCCACCCTCGCAGCACTTGGTTGTACTTGCTCCCCACTCCCACCCCCTTGTAGCACTTGGTTGTACTTGCTCCCCACCCCCACCCCCTTGCACTTGGTTGTACTTGCTCCCCACCCCCACCCCCTTGCACTTGGTTGTAATTGCTCCCCACCCCCACCCTCAAATGAGGGTGGCACTTGGTTGTACTTGGTCCCCACCCCCACCCCATTACACTTGGTTGTACTTGCTCCCCACCCCCACCCTCAAATGAGGGTGGCACTTGGTTGTACTTGCTCCCCACCCCACCCCACCCCCTTGCACTTGGCTATACTTGCTCCCCATCGAGCAAGTAGAGCCAATGCACACTTGGCTGTGGAGTACAGCCAAGTGTTGCACTTGGTTGTACTTTGGGAGCAAGTACAACAAGTGAGGGTGGGGTGGGGAGCAAGTACAACCAAGTGCACACTTGGTTGTGGATGTACTTGGTATGTACTTGCTCCCCATCCCCACCCTCAAATGAGGGTGGCACTTGGATGTACTTGCTCCCCACCCCCACCCCCTTGGACTTGGTTGAGGGTGGAGGTGGGGAGCAAGTACAACCAAATGCAAGGTGGTGGGGGTGGGGAGCAAGTACAACCAAGTGCCACCCTCATTTGAGGGTGGGGGTGGGGAGCAAGTACAACCAAGTGCAAGGGGGTGGGGGTGGGGAGCAAGTACAACCAAGTGATGCAAGGGGGTGGGGGTGGGCAGCAAGTACATCCAAGTGCCACCCTCATTTTAGGGTGAGGGTGGGGAGAAAGTAGTGGGGGTGGGGAGTAAGTATAGCCAAGTGCACACTTGGCTGTGGAGTACAACCAAGTGTTACACTTGGCTATACTTTGGGGAGCAAGTATAGTAAGTGATGGTGGGGTGGGAAGCAAGTACAACCAAGTGCACACTTGGCTGTGGAGTACAACCAAGTGTTGCACTTGGCTGGACGATGGAGAGCAAGTACAGCCAAGTGCTACACTTGGATGTACTTGCTCCTGACCCCACCATCACTTATTGTACTTGCTCCCCACCCCCACCCTCACTTGTTGTACTTGCTCCCCACCCCTACCCTCATTTGAGGGTAAGGGTGGGGAGCAAGTACAGCCTAGTGCAGCACTTGGCTATACTCCACAACCAAGTGTGAGGGGGTGGGGGTGGGGAGTAAGTACAACTAAGTGCTACCCTCATTTGAGGGTGGGGGTGGGGAGTAAGTATAACCAAGTGCAAGGGTGTGGGGGTGGGGATTAAGTACAACCGCTTGCTGCACTTGGTTGTACTTGCTCTTCACCCCCACCCCCTTGCACTTGGTTGTACTTGCTCCCCACCCCCACCCTCAAATGAGGGTGGGCTGCACTTGGTTGTACTTGCTCCCCACCCCCACCCTCAAATACTTGGATGTACTTGCTCCCCACCCCCACCCTCAAATACTTGGTTGTACTTGCTCCCCACCCCCACCCTCATTCCCACACTCGCCCTCATAAGCACTTGGTTGTACTTGCTCCCTACCCCCACCCTCAAATGAGGGTGGGGGTGGGGGGCCAACACTTGGCTATACCTGAGAGGGTGGGGGTGGGGAGCAAGTATAGCCAAGTGTTGGCTCCCCACCTCCACCCTCAAAATGAGGGTGGGGGTGGGGAGCCAACACTTGGCTATACTTTGAGGGTGGAGGTGGGGAGCTAACACTTGGCTATACTTGCTCCCCACCCCCACCCTCTCGGTATAGCCAAGTGTTGAGGGTGGGGGGTGGGGAGCAAGTACAGCCAAGTGTTGGCTCCCCACCTCCACCCTCAAAATGAGGGTGGGGGTGGGGAGCCAACACTTGGCTATACTTGCTCCCCACCCCCACCCTCAACACTTGGCTATATCGAGAGGGTGGGGGTGGGGAGCAAGTATAGCCAAGTGTTGGCTCCCCACCTCCACCCTCAAAATGAGGGTGGAGGTGGGGAGCCAACACTTGGCTATACTTGCTCCCCACCCACACCCTCATTTTGAGGGTGTGAGGGTGGGGGTGGGGAGTAACACTTGGCTATACTTGCTCCCCACCCCCACCCTCATTTGAGGGTGGGGGTAAATGAGGGTGGGGGTGGGGAGCCAACACTTGGCTATACTTGCTCCCCCACCCCCACCCCCAAAAAGCCAACACTTGGCTATACTTGCTCCCCACCCCCACCCTCATTTTGAGGGTGAGGGTGGGGGTGGGGAGAACACTTGGCTATACTTGCTCCCCACCCCCACCCTCAAATGAGGGTAAATGAGGGTGGGGGTGGGGAGCAAGTATAGCCAAGTGTTGGCTCCCCACCCCCCACCCTCATTTGGAGCAAGTATAGCCAAGTGGGAGAAAGTATAGTAAGTGGGGGTGGGGGTGGGGGTGGGGAGCCAACACTTGGCTATACTTGAGGGTGGGGGTGGGGAGCCAACACTTGGCTATACTTGCTCCCCACCCCCCACGGGTGGGGGTGGGGGTGGGGAGCCAACACTTGGCTATACTTGAGGGTGGGGGTGTGGAGCCAACACTTGGCTATACTTGCTCCCCACCCCCACCCTCAAATCATTGGCTATACTTGAGGGTGGGGGTGGGGAGCCAACACTTGGCTATACTTGCTCACCACCCCCACCCGGGGGTGGGGAGCCAACACTTGGCTATACTTGCTCCCCACCCCCACCCTCAAAATGAGGAAATGAGGGTGGGGGTGGGGAGCAAGTATAGTCAAGTGTTGGCTCACCACCCCCCACCCTCATTTTGAGGGTGGGGGTGGGGGTGGGGGTGGGGAGCCAACACTTGGCTATACTTGCTCCCCACCCCCACCCTCAAAATGATTTGAGGGTGGGGGTGGGGAACAAGTATAGCCAAGTGTTGGCTCCCCACCCCCACCCTCATTTTGAGGGTGGGTGGGGGTGGGGGTGGGGAGCCAACACTTGGCTATACTTGCTCCCCACCCCCACCCTCATTTGAGGGTGGGAGTGGGGAGCAAGTATAGCCAAGTGTTGCTCCCCACCCCCACCCCCACCCACCCTCAAAATGAGGGTGGGGGTGGGGAGCCAACACTTGGCTATACTTGCTCCCCACCCCCCACCCTCAAATCATTTGAGGGTGGGGGTGGGGAGCAAGTATAGCCAAGTGTTGGCTCCCCACCCCCACCCCCACCCCCACCCTCAAAATCCTCATTTCTCAAATTCATTTAAGGGTGGGGGTGGGGAGCAAGTATAGCCAAGTGTTGGCTCCCCACCCCCACCCTCATTTGAGGGTGGGGAGGGTGGGGGTGGGGAGCAAGTATAGCCAAGTGTTGGCTCCCCACCCCCACCCTCATTTGAGGATGGGGGTGGGGAGCAAGTATAGCCAAGTGTTGGCTCCCCACCCCCACCCTCATTGGGGAGAAACACTTGGCTATACTTGCTCCCCACCCCCCACCCTCAAAATGAGGGGTGGAGGGTGCGGGTGGGGAGCAAGTATAGCCAAGTGTTGGATCCCCATGAGGGTGGGGGTGGGGAGCAAGTATAGCCAAGTGTTGGCTCCCCCACCTCCACCCTCATTTTGAGGGTGGGGGTGGAGAGCAAGTATAGCCAAGTGTTGCTCAAATGAGGGTGGGTGTGGGGAGCCAACACTTGGCTATACTTGCTCCCCCACCCCCACCCTCATGGGGAGCCAAAACTTGGCTATACTTGCTCCTCACCCCCACCCTTGGCTCCCCACCCCCACCCTCATTATGAGGGTGGGGGTGGGGAGCCAACACTTGGCTATACTTGCTCCCCACCCCCATCCTCTTGGCTATACTTGCTCCCCACTCCCACCTTCAAAATACCCTCATAATGAGGGTGGGGGTGGGGAGCCAAGACTTGGCTATACTTGCTCCCCACCCCCACCCTCATTTTGAGGGTGGGTGTGGGGAGCAAGTATAGCCAAGTCTTGGCTCCCGGTGGGGAGCCAAGACTTGGCTATACTTGCTCCCCACCCCACCCTCATTTTGAGGGGTGGGGGTGGGGAGCAAGTATAGCCAAGTGTTGCTCCCCACCCCCACCCTCATAATGAGGGTATTTTGAAGGTGGGAGTGGGGAGCAAGTATAGCCAAGTGTTGGCTCCCCATCCCCACCCTCAAAATTTGGCTATACTTGCTCCCCACCCCCACCCTCATGGGGAGCCAAGACTTGGCTATACTTGCTCCCCACCCCCACCCCCACCTTCAAAATTTGGCTATACTTGCTCCCCACCCCCACCCTCATTTGGGGTGGGGAGCAAGTATAGCCAAGTGTTAGCTCCCCACCCCCACCCTCATTTTGAGGGTGGTGGTGGGGAGCAAGTATAGCCAAGTGTTGGCTCTCCACCCCCACCCTCATTTTGAGGGTGGTGGTGGGGAGCAAGTACAACCAAGTGTTGGCTCCCCACCCCCACCCTCATTTTGAGGGATTTTGAGGGTGGGGGTGGGGAGCAAGTATAGCCAAGTGCTCCCCACCCCCCACCCTCATTTTGAGGGTGGGGGTGGGGAGCAAGTATAGCCAAGTGTTGGCTCCCCACCCGCACCCTCAAAATGAGGGTGGGGGTGTGGAGCCAACACTTGGCTATACTTGCTCCCCACCCCCCACCCTCAAAATGAGGGTGGGGCCACCCAAATGAGGGTGGGGGAATGAGGGTGGGGGTGTGGAGCCAACACTTGGCTATACTTGCTCCCCACCCCCACCCTCAAAATGAGGGTGGGGGCCACCCAAATGCGGGTGGGGGTGGGGAGCCAACACTTGGCTATACTTGCTCCCCACCCCCACCCTCATGAGCCAACACTTGGCTATACTTGCTCCACACCCCCACCATCATGAGCCAACACTTGGCTATACTTGCTCCCCACCCCCACCCTCAAAATGAGGGTTGAGGGGTGGGGGTGGGGAGCAAGTATAGCCAAGTGTTGGCTCCCCACCCCCACCCTCATTTTGAGGGTGGGGGTAGGGAGCAAGTATAGCCAAGTGTTGGCTCCCCACCCCCACCATCATTTTGAGGGTGGCCACCCTCAATTTTGAGGGTGGGGGGTGGGGAGCAAGTACAGCCAAGTGTTGGCTCCCCACCCCCACCCTCATTTTTGGCTCATGAGGGTGGGGGTGGGGAGCAAGTATAGCCAAGTGTTGGCTCCCCCACCCCCACCCTCATTTTGGAGGGTGGGGGGTGGGGAGCCAACACTTGGCTATACTTGCTCCCCACCCCCACCCTCATGAGCCAACACATTTTGAGGGTGGGGGGTGGGGAGCCAACACTTGGCTATACTTGCTCCCCACCCCCACCCTCATGAGCCAACACTTGGCTCATGAGGGTGGGGGTGGGGAGCAAGTATAGCCAAGGGTGCACTTGGCTATACTTGCTCCCCACCCCCACCCTCATGAGCCAACACTTGGCTCATGAGGGTGGGGGGTGGGGAGCAAGTATAGCCAAGTGTTGGCTCATGAGGGTGGGGGTGGGGAGCAAGGAGCTAACACTTGGCTATACTTGCTCCCCACCCCCACCCTCAAAATCCTCATTTTGAGGGTGGGGGTGGGGAGCCAACACTTGGCTATACTTGCTCCCCACCCCCACCCTCATGAGCCAACACTTGGCTCATGAGGGTGGGGGTGGGGAGCAAGTATAGCCAAGTTTTGGCTCATGAGGGTGGGGGGTGGGGAGCAAGGAGCCAACACTTGGCTATACTTGCTCCCCCACCCCCACCCTCAAAATGAGGGTGGGGGTGGGGAGCAAGTATAGCCAAGTGTTGGCTGTACTTGCTCCCCACCCCCACCCTCATGCACTTGGCTGTACTTGCTCCCCCACCCCCACCCTCATGAGCCAACACTTGGCTATACTTGCTCCCCACCCCCACTCAAGGGTGGGGAGCAAGTATAGCCAAGTGTTGGCTCATGAGGGTGGGGGTGGGGGAGCAAGTATAGCCAAGTGTTGGCTCATGAGGGTGGGGGTGGGGAGCAAGTACAGCCAACACTTGGCTATACTTGCTCCCCACCCCCACCCTCATTTGAGGGTGGGGGTGGGGAGCAAGTATAGCCAAGTGTTGGCTGTACTTGCTCCCCACCCTCCACCCTCGCAGAACTTGGCTATACTTGCTCCCCACCCTCCACCCTCATGAGCCAACACTTGGCTATACTTGCTCCCCACCCCCCACCCTCAAGGGTGGGGGAGCAAGTATAGCCAAGTGTTGGCTCCCCACCCCCACCCTCATTTTGAGGGTGGGGGTGGGGAGCAAGTATAGCCAAGTGTTGGCTCCCCACCCCCACCCTCATTTTGAGTGTTGGCTCCCCACCCCCCACCCTCATGAGCCAAAACTTGGCTATACTTGCTCCCCACCCCCACCCTCATGAGCCAACACTTGGCTATACTTGCTCCCCCACCCCCCACCCTCAAGGGTGGGGAGCAAGTATAGCCAAGTGTTTGAGGGTGGGGGTGGGGAGCCAACACTTGGCTATACTTGCTCCCCCACCCCCCACCCTCATTTTGAGGGTGGGGGTGGGGGAGCAAGTATAGCCAAGTGTTGGCTCCCCCACCCCCCACCCTCATTTTGAGGGTGGGGGGTGGGGAGCCAACACTTGGCTATACTTGCTCCCCACCCCCACCCTCAAAAAGCCAAGTGTTGGCTCCCCACCCCCACCCTCAAAATGCCCTCATTTTGAGGGTGGGGGTGGGGAGCCAACACTTGGCTATACTTGCTCCCCCACCCTCCACCCTCAAAAAGCCAAGTGTTGGCTCCCCACCCCCACCCTCACATGAGGGTGTGAGGGTGGGGGTGGGGAGCCAACACTTGGCTATACTTGCTCCCCACCCCCACCCTCAAAAAGCCAAGTGTTGGCTCCCCACCCCCCACCCTCACAAATGAGGGTGTGAGGGTGGGGGTGGAGAGCCAACACTTGGCTATACTTGCTCCCCACCCCCCACCCTCAAAAAGCCAAGTGTTGGCTCCCCACCCCCACCCTCAAAATGAGGGTGGGGGGTGGGGAGCCAACACTTGGCTTTTTGAGGGTGGGGGTGGGGAGCAAGTATAGCCAAGTGTTGGCTCCCCACCCCCACCCCTCAAAAGCCAAGTGTTAGCTCCCCACCCCCCACCCTCATTGGTATACTTGCTCCCCACCCCCACCCTCAAAAAGCCAAGTGTTGGCTCCCCACCCCCACCCTCAAAATGAGGGATTTTGAGGGTGGGGAGCAAAGTATAGCCAAGTGTTGGCTCCCCACCCCCACCCTCAAAATGAGGGATTTTGAGGGTGGGGAGCAAGTATATAGCCAAGTGTTAGCTCCCCCACCCCCCACCCTCAAAATGAGGGTGGGGGTGGGGAGCCAACACTTGGCTATACTTGCTCCCCACCCCCCACCCTCATTGCTCCCCACCCCCACCCTCAAAATGAGGGTAATGAGGGTGGGGGTGGGGAGCCAACACTTGGCTATACTTGCTCCCCACCCCCCACCCTCATTGCTCCCCACCCCCCACCCTCAAAATGAGGGTGGGGGTGGGGGAGCAAGTATAGCCAAGTGTTGGCTCCTTGCTCTCCACCCCCACCCCCACCCTCAAAATTTGGCCAAGTGTTGGCTCCCCACCCCCACCCTCAAAATGAGGGTGTTGAGGGTGGGGGTGGGGAGCAAGTATAGCCAAGTGTTGGCTCCTTGCTCCCCACCCCCCACCCCCACCCTCAAAATTTGGCCAAGTGTTGGCTCCCCACCCCCACCCTCAAAATTTGGCCAAGTGTTGGCTCCCCTTTGAGGGTGGGGGTGGGGAGCAAGTATAGCCAAGTGTTGGCTCATGAGGGTGGGGGTGGGGAGCAAGTATAGCCAAGTGTTGGCTCATGAGGGTGGGGGTGGGGGAGCAAGGAGCCAACACTTGGCTATACTTGCTCCCCACCCCCACCCTCATTTTGAGGGTGGGGGTGGGGAGCAAGTATAGCCAAGTGTTGGCTCCTTGCTCCCCACCCCCACCCTCATGAGCCAAAACTTGGCTATACTTGCTCCCCACCCCCACCCTCATGAGCCAAGTGTTGGCTCATGAGGGTGGGGGTGGGGAGCAAGTATAGCCAAGTGTTGGCTCCCCACCCCCACCCTCAAAGTGTTGGCTCATGAGGGTGGGGGTGGGGAGCAAGTATAGCCAAGTGTTGGCTCCCCACCCCCACCCTCAAAATGAGGATTTTGAGGGTGGGGGTGGGGAGCAAGTATAGCCAAGTGCAGCATTAGCTCCTTGCTCCCCACCCCCACCCTCATGAGCCAACACTTGGCTATACTTGCTCCCCCCCCTCCACCCTCATGAGCCAAGTGTTGGCTCATGAGGGTGGGGGTGGGGAGCAAGTATAGCCAAGTGCACCCTTGGCTATACTTGCTCCCCACCCCCACCCTCATGAGCCAAGTGTTGGCTCATGAGGGTGGGGGTGGGGAGCAAGTATAGCCAAGTGTTGGCTCCCCACCCCCCACCCTCAAAATGAGGGTGGGGGTGGGGAGCCAACACTTGGCTATACTTGCTCCCCACCCCCACCCTCATGAGCCAAAAATGAGGGTGGGGGTGGGGAGCCAACACTTGGCTATACTTGCTCCCCACCCCCACCCTCAAAATTGAGGGTGGCCACCCTCAAAATGATGGTGGGGGTGGGGAGCCAACACTTGGCTATACTTGCTCCCTACCCCCCACCCTCAAAATGAGGGTGGGGGGTGGGGAACCAACACTTGGCTGTACTTGCTCCCCACCCCCCACCCTCAACCCTCATTTTGAGGGTGGGGGTGGGGAGCAAGTATAGCCAAGTGTTGGCTCATGAGGGTGGGGGTGGGGAGCAAGTATAGCCAAGTGTTGGCTCCCCACCCCCACCCTCATTTGGGTGGCCCCACCCTCATTTTGAGGGTGGGGGTGGGGAGCAAGTATAGCCAAGTGTTGGCTCCACACCCCCACCCTCATTCCCCCACCCCTCATTTGGGTGGCCCCACCCTCATTTTGAGGGTGGGGGTGGGGAGCAAGTATAGCCAAGTGTTGGCTCCACACCCCCACCCTCATTTTGAGGGTGCGGGTGGGGAGCCAACACTTGGCTATACTTGCTCCCCACCCCCACCCTCAAAATGAGGGTGGGGGTGGACTTGGCTATACTTGCTCCCCACCCCCCACCCTCAAAATCCCTCAAAATGAGGGTGGGGGTGGGGAGCCAACACTTGGTTATACTTGCTCCCCACCACCACCCTCAAAATGTTGGCTCATTTTGAGGGTGGGGGTGGGGAGCAAGTATAGCCAAGTGTTGGCTCCTTGCTCCCCACCCCCACCCTCATGAGCCAAAACTTGGCTATACTTGCTCCCCACCCCCACCCTCATGAGCCAACACTTGGCTATACTTGCTCCCCACCCCCACCCTCAAGGGTGGGGAGCAAGTATAGCCAAGTGTTGGCTCCCCACCCCCCACCCTCATTTTGAGGGTGGGGGTGGGGAGCAAGTATAGCCAAGTGTTGGCTCCCCCACCCCCACCCTCATTTTGAGTGTTGGCTCCCCACCCCCACCCTCATGAGCCAAAACTTGGCTATACTTGCTCCCCACCCTCCACCCTCATGAGCCAGCACTTGGCTATACTTGCTCCCACCCCCACCCTCAAGGGTGGGGGGGCAAGTATAGCCAAGTGTTTGAGTTTTGAGGGTGGGGGTGGGGAGCAAGTATAGCCAAGTGTAGCATTAGCTGTACTTGCTCCCCACCCCCACCCTCATTTTGAGGGTGGGGGTGGGGAGCCAACACTTGGCTATACTTGCTCCCCCACCCCCACCCTCAAAATGAGGGTGGGGGGTGGGGAGCCAGCACTTGGCTATACTTGCTCCCCACCCCCCACCCTCATTTTGAGGGTGGGGGTGGGGAGCAAGTATAGCCAAGTGTTGGCTCCCCACCCCCCACCCTCATTTTGAGGGTGGCGGGTGGGGAGCAAGTACAGCCAAGTGTAGCACTTGGCTATACTTGCTCCCCACCCCCCACCCTCAAAAGCCAAGTGTTGGCTCCCCACCCCCCACCCTCAAAATGCCCTCATTTTGAGGGTGGGGGTGGGGAGCCAACACTTGGCTATACTTGCTCCCCCACCCCCACCCTCAAAAAGCCAAGTGTTGGCTCCCCACCCCCACCCTCACATGAGGGTGTGAGGGTGGGGGTGGGGAGCCAACACTTGGCTATACTTGCTCCCCACCCCCACCCTCAAAAAGCCAAGTGTTGGCTCCCCACCCCCACCCTCAAAATGAGGGTGTGAGGGTGGGGGTGGAGAGCCAACACTTGGCTATACTTGCTCCCCACCCCCACCCTCAAAAAGCCAAGTGTTGGCTCCCCCACCCCCACCCTCAAAATGAGGGTGGGGGTGGGGAGCCAACACTTGGCTTTTGAGGGTGGGGGTGGGGAGCAAGTATAGCCAAGTGTTGGCTCCCCACCCCCACCCTCAAAAAGCCAAGTGTTAGCTCCCCACCCCCACCCTCATTGGTATACTTGCTCCCCACCCCCACCATCAAAAAGCCAAATGTTGGCTCCCCACCCCCACCCTCAAAATGAGGGATTTTGAGGGTGGGGAGCAAGTATAGCCAAGTGTTGGCTCCCCACCCCCCACCCTCAAAATGAGGGATTTTGAGGGTGGGGAGCAAGTATATAGCCAAGTGTTAGCTCCCCACCCCCACCCTCAAAATGAGGGTGGGGGTGGGGAGCAACACTTGGCTATACTTGCTCCCCACCCCCACCCTCATTGCTCCCCACCCCCACCCTCAAAATGAGGGTAATGAGGGTGGGGGTGGGGAGCCAACACTTGGCTATACTTGCTCCCCACCCCCACCCTCATTGCTCCCCACCCCCACCCTCAAAATGAGGGTGGGGGTGGGGAGCAAGTATAGCCAAGTGTTGGCTGTACTTGCTCTCCACCCCCACCCCCACCCTCAAAATTTGGCCAAGTGTTGGCTCCCCACCCCCACCCTCAAAATGAGGGTGTTGAGGGTGGGGGTGGGGAGCAAGTATAGCCAAGTGTTGGCTCCTTGCTCCCCACCCCCCACCCCCACCCTCAAAATTTGGCCAAGTGTTGGCTCCCCACCCCCACCCTCAAAATGAGGGTGTGAGGGTGGGGGTGGGGAGCAACACTTGGCTATACTTGCTCCCCACCCCCACCATCAAAAAGCCAAGTGTTGGCTCCCCACCCCCACCCTCGTTGCTATACTTGCTCCCCACCCCCACCCTCAAAAGCCAAGTGTTGGCTCCCCACCCCCCACCCTCAAAATGAGGGTGGGGGTGGGGAGCCAACACTTGGCTTTTGAGGGTGGGGGTGGGGAGCTAACACTTGGCTTTATACTTGGCTATCCCACCCTCATTTTGAGGGTGGGGGTGGGGAGCCAACACTTGGCTTTTTGAGGGTGGGGCTGGGGAGCCAACACTTGGCTACTGTACTTGCTCCCCACCCCCACCCTCAAAATGAGGGTGGTTTTGAGGGTGGGGGGTGGGGAGCCAACACTTGGCTTTTTGAGGGGTGGGGGTGGGGAGCCAACATTTGGCTATACTTGCTCCCCACCCCCACCCTCAAAATGAGGGTAAAATGAGGGTGGGGGTGGGGAGCCTTTTTGAGGGTGGAGGGTGGGGAGCAAGTATAGCCAAGTGTTGGCTCCCCCACCCCCACCCTCAAAAATGAGGGTGAGGGTGGGGGTGGGGAGCAAGTATAGCCAAGTGTTGGCTCCCCACCCCCACCCTCAAAAATGAGGGGTGGGGGTGGGAGCCAACACTTGGCTGTACTTGCTCCCCACCCTCCACCCTCACCCTCATTTTTGAGGGGTGGGGGTGAGACCAACACTTGGCTATACTTGCTCCCCACCCCCACCCTCAAAATGAGGGTGGGGGTGGGGAGCAAGTATAGCCAAGTGTTGGCTCCCCACCCCCACCCTCAAAAAGCCAAGTGTTGGCTCCCCACCACCACCCTCATTTGGGTGGGGGTGGGGAGCAAGTATAGCCAAGTGTTGGCTCCCCACCCCCACCCTCAAAAAGCCAAGTGTTGGCTCCCCACCACCACCCTCATTTAGGGTGGGGGTGGGGAGCAAGTATAGCCAAGTGTTGGCTCCCCACCCCCCACCCTCAAAAAGCCAAGTGTTGGCTCCCCACCCCCACACTCATAAAGCCAAGTGTTGGCTCCCCACCCCCACCCTCATTTTGAGGGTGGGGGTGGGGAGCCAACACTTGGCTATACTTGCTCCCCACCCCCACCCTCATTTCCCTCATTTCTCAAAATGAGGGTGGGGGTGGGGAGCCAACACTTGGCTTTTTGAGGGTGAGGGGTGGGGGTGGGGAGCAACACTTGGCTATACTTGCTCCCCACCCCCACCCTCATTTCCCTCATTTCTCAAAATGAGGGTGGGGGTGGGGAGCCAACACTTGGCTATACTTGCCTCCCCCACCCTCAAAATCCCTGTTGAGGGTGGGGGGTGAGGAGCCAACACTTGGCTTATGAGCCAGCAGTTGGCATTGGCTCCCCACCCCCACCCTCATTTCAATGAGGGTGGGGGTGGGGAGCCAACACTTGGCTATACTTGCTCCCCACCCTCAAAATCCCTCATTTTGAGGGTGGGGGTGGGGAGCCAACACTTGGCTATACTTGCTCCCCACCCTCACCCTCATCCCACCCTCATTTTGAGGGTGGGGGGGGTGGGGAGCCAACACTTGGCTCGGAGCCAACACTTGGCTATCCTCACCCCCACCCTCACCCCACCCTCATTTTGAGGGTGGGGGTGGGGAGCCAACACTTGGCTATACTTGCTCCCCACCCCCACCCTCAAAATGAGGGTGGGGGTGGGGAGCAAGTATAGCCAAGTGTTGCACCCCCACCCTCAAAATGAGGGTGGGATGAGGGTGGGGGTGGGGAGCAAGTATAGCCAAGTGTTGCTCCCCACCCCCACCCTCAAAATGAGGGTGGGATGAGGGTGGGGGTGGGGAGCAAGTATAGCCAAGTGTTGGCTCCCCACCCCCACCCTCAAAATGAGGGATTTTGAGGGTGGGGAGCAAGTATAGCCAAGTGTTGGCTCCCCACCCCCACCCTCAAAATGAGGGTGGGGGTGGGGAGCCAACACTTGGCTATACTTGCTCCCCACCCCCACCCTCAAAGGGGTGGGGAGCAAGTATAGCCAAGTGTTGGCTCCCCACCCCCACCCTCATTTAAATGAGGGTGGGGGTGGGGAGCCAACACTTGGCTATACTTGCTCCCCACCCCCACCCTCATTTTGAGGGTGGGGGTGGGGAGCCAACACTTGGCTATATTTGCTCCCCACCCCCACCCTCAAAATGAGGGATTTTGAGGGTGGGGAGCAAGTATAGCCAAGTGTTGGCTCCCCACCCCCACCCTCATTTATAGCCAGTGTTGGCTCCCCACCCCCACCCTCATTTAAATGAGGGTGGGGGTGGGGAGCCAACACTTGGCTATAAATGAGGGTGGGGGTGGGGAGCCAACACTTGGCTATACTTACTCCCCACCCTCAAAATCCCTCATTCACTTGGCTATACTTGCTCTGGCTATACTTGCTCCCCACCCCCACCCTCATTTTGAGGGTGGGGGTGGGGAGCAAGTATAGCCAAGTGTTGGCTCCCCACCCCCACCCTCATTTTGAGGGTCGGGAGCAAGTTAGCCAAGTGTTGGCTCCCCACCCCCACTTTTGAGGGTGGGGGTGGGGAGCAAGTATAGCCAAGTGTTGGCTCCCCACCCCCACCCTCAAAATGAGGGTTTTGAGGGTGGGGAGCAAGTATAGCCAAGTGTTGGCTCCCCACCCCCACCCTCATTTTGAGGGTGGGGGTGGGAAGCCTACACTTGGCTATACTTGCTCCCCACCCCCAACCCTCATTTTGAGGGTGGGGGTGGGGAGCAAGTATAGCCAGTACTTGCTCCCCACCCCCACCCTCAAAATGAGGGTGGGGATGGGGAGCCAATACTTGGCTATACTTGCTCCCCACCCCCACCCTCATTTTGAGGGTGGGGGTGGGGAGCAAGTATAGCCAAGTACTTGCTCCCCACCCCCACCCTCATTTTGAGGGTGGGGGTGGGGAGCAAGTACTGGCTACTTGCTCCCCACCCCCACCCTCAAAATGAGGGTGGGGGTGGGGAGCAAGTATAGTAGCCAAGTATTGGCTCCCCACCCCCACCCTCATTTTGAGGGTGGGGGTGGGGAGCAAGTACTTGGCTATACTTGCTCCCCACCCCCACCCTCAAAAGCAAGTATAGCCAAGTGTTGGCTCCCCACCCCCACCCTCAAAATGAGGATGATTTTGAGGGTGGGGAGCAAGTATAGCCAAGTGTTGGCTCCCCACCCCCACCCTCACAAGTGTTGGCTCCCCACCCCCACCCTCAAAATGAGGGTGGGGGTGGGGAGCTAACACTTGGCTATACTAGCTCCCCACCCCCACCCTCAAAAGCAAGTACAGCCAAGTGTTGCTCCCCACCCCCACCCTCAATGAGGGTGGGGGTGGGGAGCAACACTTGGCTGTACTTGCTTGAGGGTGGGGGTGGGGAGCAAGTACAGCCAAGTGTTGCTCCCCACCCCCACCCTCAAAAGCAAGTATAGCCAAGTGTTGGCTCCCCACCCCCACCCTCATTTTGAGGGTGGATGAGGGTGGGGGTGGGGAGCCAACACTTGGCTATACTTGCTTTGAGGGTGGGGGTGGGGATCTTATATAGCCAAGTGTTGGCTCCCCACCCCCACCCTCAAAAGCAAGTATAGCCAAGTGTTGGCTCCCCACCCCCACCCTCATTTTGAGGGTGGGGGTGGGGAGCCAACACTTGGCTATACTTGCTCCCCACCCCCACCCTCAAAAGCAAGTATAGCCAAGTGTTGGCTCCCCACCCCCACCCTCAAAATGGGGAGCAAGTATAGCCAAGTGTTGGCTCCCCACCCCCACCCTCAAAAGCAAGTATAGCCAAGTGTTGGCTCCCCACCCCCACCCTCATTTTGAGGGTGGGGGTGGGGAGCCAACACTTGGCTATACTGCTCTCCACCCCCACCCTCAAAAGCAAGTATAGCCAAGTGTTGGCTCCCCACCCCCACCCCCCATGGGGAGCCAACACTTGGCTATACTTGCTCCCCACCCCCACCCTCAAAATGAGGGTGGGGGTGGGGAGCCAACACTTGGCTATACTTGCCCCATGGGGAGCCAACACTTGGCTATACTTACTCCCCACCCCCCACCCTCAAAATCCACCCTCAAAAGCAAGTATAGCCAAGTGTTGGCTCCCCCACCCCCCACCCCCCATGGGGAGCCAACACTTGGCTATACTTGCTCCCCACCCCCACCCTCAAAATGAGGGTGGGGGGTGGGGAGCCAACACTTGGTTATACTTGCCCCATGGGGAGCCAACACTTGGCTATACTTACTCCCCACCCCCCCACCCTCAAAATGAGGGTGGAGGGTGGGGAGCAAGTATAGCCAAGTGTTGGCTCCCCGTGGGGAGCAAGTATATCCAAGTGTTGGCTCCCCACCCCCACCCTCATTGGGGGTGGGGAGCAAGTATAACCAAGTGTTGGCTCCCCGTGGGGAGCAAGTATAGCCAAGTGTTGCTCCCCACCCCCACCCTCATTTTGAGGGTGGGGGTGGGGAGCAACCACCCTCATTTTGAGGGTGGGGGTGGGGAGCAACCACCCTCATTTTGAGGGTGGGGGTGGGGAGCAACCACCCTCATTTTGAGGGTGGGGGTGAGGGTGGGGGTGAGGGTGCCAACACTTGGCTATACTTGCTCCCCAGGGTGGACCCTCATTTTGAGGGTGGGGGTGGGGAGCAACCACCCTCATTTTGAGGGTGGGGGTGAGGGTGGGGGTGAGGGTGCCAACACTTGGCTATACTTGCTCCCCAGGGTGGGGGTGGGGAGCAAGTATAGCCAAGTGTTGGCACCCTCACCCCCACCCTCAAAATGAGGGTGGTTGCTCCCCACCCCCCACCCTCAAAATGAGGGTGGTTGCTCCCCACCCCCACCCTCAAAATGAGGGTGGGGGTGGGGAGCAACCACCCTCAAAATGAGGGTGGGGGTGAGGGTGCCAACACTTGGCTATACCTTCTCCCCACCCCCACCCTCAAAATACCCTCAAAATGAGGGTGGGGGTGGGGAGCAACCACCCTCATTTTGAGGGTGGGGGTGGGGAGCAACCACCCTCATTTTGAGGGTGGGGGTGAGGAGTGCCAACACTTGGCTGTACTTGCTCTCCACCCCCACCCTCATTTTGAGGGTGGGGGTGGGGAGCAAGTATAGCCAAGTGTTGGCACCCTCACCCCCACCCTCAAAATGAGGGTGGTTGCTCCCCACCCCCACCCTCAAAATGAGGGTAAATTGGCTGTACTTGCTCCCCACCCCCACCCTCATTTTGAGGGTATTTTGAGGGTGGGGGTGGGGAGCAAGTATAGCCAAGTGTTGGCACCCTCACCCCCACCCTCAAAATGAGGGTGGTTGCTCCCCACCCCCACCCTCATTGATGAGGGTGGGGGTGGGGAGCAAGTATAGCCAAGTGTTGGCACCCCACCCCCACCCTCATTTTGATGGTGGGGGTGGGGAGCAAGTAAATGAGGGTGGGGGTGGGGAGCAACACTTGGCTATACTTGCTCCCCACCCCCACCATCAAAATGAGGGTGCAACACTTGGCTATACTTGCTCCCCACCCCCACCATCAAAATGAGGGTGGGGGTGGGGAGCAAGTATAGCCAAGTGTTGGCACCCCACCCCCACCCTCATTTTGATGGTGGGGGTGGGGAGCAAGTATAGCCAAGTGTTGGCTCCCCACCCCCACCCTCAAAATGAGGGTTGAGGGTGGGGGTGGGGAGTAAGTATAGCCAAGTGTTGGCTCCCCACCCCCACCCTCATTTTGAGGGTGGGAGTGGGGAGCAAGTATAGCCAAGTGTTGGCTCCCCACCCCCACCCTCAAAAACCCTCATTTGAGGGTGGGGGTGGGGAGCCAACACTGGCTATACTTGCTCCCCCACCCCCACCCTCAAAATGAGGGTGGGGGTGGGGAGCAAGTATAGCCAAGTGTTGGCTCCCCACCCTAAATGAGGGTGGGGGTGGGGAGCCAGTATAGCCAAGTGTTGGCTCCCCACCCCCCACCCTCATTTTGAGGGTGGGGGTGGGGAGCCATGGGGGTGGGGAGCAAGTATAGCCAAGTGTTGGCTCCCCACCCCCACCCCTCAAAACCCTCATTTTGAGGGTGGGGGTGGGGAGCCAACACTTGGCTATACTTGCTCCCCACCCCCACCCTCAAAATGAGGGTGGGGGTGGGGAGCCAACACTTGGCTATACTTGCTCCCCACCCCGGAGAGTAAGTACAACCAAGTGCTTATGAAGGCGAGGATGTATAGTAACAACTGCCAAATGAGGGTGGGGGTGGGGAGCCAACACTTAGCTATACTTGCTCCCCACCCCCTCTCAAATGAGGGTGGGGGTGTTTGAGGGTGGGGTGGGGAGTAAGTACAACCAAGTGCTTATGAGGGCAGGTGTGCCCACCTAGCTGTACTAAATGAGGGTGGGGGTGGGGACCAAGTATAGCCAAGTGCTGCCCCACCCTCGCTGTACTAAATGAGGGTGGGGGTGGGAAGCAAGTACAACCAAGTGCTGCCCCACCCTCAAATGAGGGTGGGGCAACACTTGGTTGTACTTGCTCCCACCCCCACCCTCAAATACCCAAAAACATACCACCGTGCTATCCTTCATGGAAATAAAAATTATAAGTTTATAATAAATTTGAAGTTGAGTCTCCTAAATAAAAACCCAAAAACATACCACTTTTTATACCAAGATTTAAACTTGGATCTTCTATATGAAAACCCACAAACATACCATACCGATATCTTTACAAAATAAAAATCATAAAATAAAAATGTAGGTTTTATGAGGGGTTCTATCCCTCACACTAAAGTTTGAACTTAAATCTTCTAAATGAAAACCTGAAAACATACCACTACAATATCCCTTAATAAAAAAAAATATGAAACAACTACAACTTCAAACCAGCTTCTTCGTGATTCCTGAAAAACATTCTTAACACTTGTTTAAGTATGTAAATAATTATCTTAATTCCTTCTTAAATGCACCCTTTAACGAAAATGTTGGGCACTTTTTACATACATGATACTAATAGTTAACTTTAAATGAAGGCTCACTAAATGCAGAAATATAAATTTGAGAGGAAAACTATATGCATTAGCATTGTAGGCACTATTAATATGAGCTGCTAGTGCTACACATCATCTTCCTTTATATAATATAAATTTATTATTTTTAAATTTAAAATAAATATATATATATATATATATATATATATATATATATATATATATATATATATATATATATATATATATATATATATAATTATTTTCTTTATAAAGATGTGTTTTTAGAGAAGAGGGGATTGGAGGTTCTAATTTTTTTTGTGTAAGATTTTAACTATATTTTATGTGATAGTTTTTTTAGTACATAGGTGAATTGGGTACAATTACAATTTGTAGTAAAAGGCAGGGTTCCAACCATAGCGATTTTATCCAACAAACCTATCTCGTCTCGTTGATGGTAACCCGGTGTGAGATGGGGATCGCCAGACGCGTAGGGTTCGTACTGTCATCGTCAGTTTAATTCAATACACGTCAAGAGATAAGGACCGTCAAACATGCAAGGAACGGACCGTCGTTGTCAATTGAACACAACATGCAGAAGATTCAGATCAGATTACTGGCTATGCATGTGATAGCTTTCATTTCTCATAGTCAAATAAATAGTAATATTATTTGTACATTGCAAATAAACTTTAATGTAAAAAAGCAAAAAAGAAGTAGAGAAAAACCATATAGTCTTAATAATTTACTTAACTTTTATGGTGTCAAAGTAAAACAAGTGGTTGCATTATGACACAATCTTTGTCTTAAAATAAATAATTGATGGTTTGTTGATGTTTGCGATCCTGAATAAGACAGGACAAAATACAATTGGTTTCATTAATTTTTTTTATTATACCAATCAAGGTAAACTATGCTAAAATATTTAGCAATCTAAAGATAATAGACAATCCAAAACATTGAGGGCAAGGGGTTTTTAAAGAGGAAGTAAATTTATAAGATCTTAGATTAATTAATCCATGAAAACATGGAAGTTATATTTTTAGATACAAATTTTTTAAATATGTACATGCAACTTTTTTTTTTTTTTTGCTAATTATTAATTGTTAGGCTACAAGAAAAAAACATCCTCAATTAAATATACAAGTAAAAGTAAGGTCAATTTGTAAAGTGAGATAAAAGTGATAGTTTGTTGTGATTCCATTTATCATTCCTCCCTAATTCCATCATGATTTGTTGGATTCTTCTTTGTTGAGATAATGTTTCCATGATATCTTTTAGTGCATTAGAGGAATCATAAATCTTCTTAAATGATTTGACTCATCCCTAATTATTTACCATGTGTTTAAGTAGTTGTTTCAACTCTTATACTTGTTGGTTGTAATTCATTCTAAGCAATGCTATGGAGCATTCGAATAAAGTTGATATGACCATTTCATCCCGCAATTATAGACACATCTAGGCCACAATTATAGACACATCTAGGCCATGAGACCTCTTCTATTTGAAACTCCTTCCTAAGCATTCTAAATTCAAACCTTCATTCATAGTTCTTGGTCATAGAGTTTAGAGTAATATTGATCCATTTATATAATGTAAGTGTGAATGGTAAGAGTTCCCCTAATAACATATGCACTTTCTTGGAAAATTTCTAAGGAGTGGTCATGGTGACAGTTGAAGATCAATTTACATTTTTTTGTGCATGTAAACAATATTTTTAAGAAATTTGTTTGGCTAGAATCATGGAGTGCACACAGGAAAGCTAGGGTTTGCAAAGTGAAACACAGAGAAAAAATACAAGTGACAACAATTTATTTTCTAAAAAAATATTTCATTTGTTAGAGGAACGAAGGGGAAGACGAAAAACCCTAGCATCAATCGCTTTTTCCAGGAGAGATCGTGAGTATCAATTTAGGTATGGTACTTCTTTGGCTTTAGCTTTGAAAATATTTTTTTGGCTAGGGCTTCAAAAATAGGAACCTCTTCTTTGGGAAGAGATTTATGGCAGTCTATTGGTTGCAATGATGACTGCAACCTCACTTTTCAAATAAGTAGGCAATGAGGTCTTCTCCATATTTTCACAATAGTTTCCCTTTGATGAGGAGAATTGGATCATATGCGTCAAGTTCTTAAAGCAAGGAAAACATACCATCCAAAACCATCTACTCGCTCCAATAATGGTACCTTTGTGCCCAAGTTAGATGACTCTCCTGTGATTGAGGTGCCTCCAACCCTCATCCAACAACCTTTGCTCACACTTTCCACCCAAGCCCTTGCATGCAAATTTGTGGGAATATGACCTAGTCCAATCACAATCCAGAAAGGGATTAACACACATTGGGGGAGTAAAGTCTCCTCTTATAAATTTATGATGATAGGTAGGGGATACTTTATCATTACATTTACCTATGTGGAGGACAAGAGCACTATCTTTCATGGAGATCCCTAGTTTTTGGGACCCAACCCACTCTATATGATCCCGTGGAGCACAACATTTAATCCTCAAGAGGAGGAGCCTGAAGAAGTTTCTATCTAGGTGAGGTTACCATTTCTGCCACTACACCTATGGAACAAACCTTTGATGGAATTAATAGGGAACGCTATTGGAACATTCATTGACTAGGCTCCTCCAAAGACCAATAACGCTATATGTGTCTGCATCTGTGTGCAAGTCAATCTAAAAAAGAATTTTCCTGAGCATATTGGAATAAAGGTGTTTGATTGGATACATAACTAACATTTGGACTACGAGAATATACCATCCAAGTGTATAACCTGCCATGAGTATGGATATTTCTCCCTAAATTTCCTAATTAAACAAGCACATGAAATAAAAAAGGAAGAACTAGGATTCCAAAAAGTCAAAAGGAGACCGCACAGATCAAGAAGCAAGAATCGACAACCTCAACCACAAGATCAAAAAAGCTTCTAGCACAAAAATAAGTTTACAAGTCTTAATGAAGGAGAAAAGGAAATCACCTCTCTAGATATGAGGGTTCATAAAGATAAAGAAAATATACCTACAACTGAGGATGAAAACTCACTAGATATCTTAGGAGATACACCAAAGAACACAAAAAATTGGAGAACCTAATGGAAACTCAAAGAAAGAGGTAGAAGAAACACAAGTAGAGAAAATAGTGATTCCTGGGGGCTTACCGACCACACGATCTACAACTAAGGGAAGAAAATTGAACCAACAACTCAAAAATGAGCAAGCACAAAAAGACTTGCAATCCAAAACGTAGGTCAAAATTGAGGAGAGCTTCATAAAAAATAAGAAGCAATCCAAAAATGAAGATTATGTCATGGAACTGTAGGGGACTGGAAAGTCCTCTGAAATAAAACTATCTCAAAGTTCTAATACAGGAGCAAAAGCCAACAATAGTCTGTATTTAGGAAACAAAAAAAATAGAGGCAACACTAACTATAGAATGGCAGAAGATATGGGCACAATCAAAATTGATAACTGTTGATTTTGTGGGAGCTTCAGGGGGACTAGCTTTGGCTTGGGATCCACAAAAATTAGTTTGTAGCTTACAACATAAGCACAATAATTGGATAGGTACAAAATTCATCTTACCATATGGAACTATTGTAGCAATAATAAATTTTTATGATCCAAATCATCCTATCCAGAAAAGAGAAGCATAGCAAAACTTAGAACAATGGCTACATAATGAGAAGTTTGACAACATAATACTGGAAGGATATCTCAACATGATTCTATACCATTGGGATAAGGTTGGGGTAAGTTTAGCAAGGGATCCAAATAGAGATCTTCTTAATCAAATTATGGCAGTTGAAAGCTTACAAGATATTCGATCGACCAAAGGAAAGTACACTTGGAGCAATAAAATACTAGGGATAAACTATATTGTAAAAAGAGTGGATAGATTTTTTATTAGTGAAAATCTCCTAACACACTTTCCCCTCACTTCTAGTCACATCATTCAGAACTCTATCTCAGATCATAAGCCAATTCTCTTGGATAGCAATCAAAGCCTACAACCCCAAAAAATTCCTTTTAAATACAACTATGAATGGGCAGCATAAGAATATTTCAGTGAACTTGTGGAAAGCACTTGGAACCAACATGTCCAATCCATCAAACCCCAAGAAAAGTGAAAAAATAAAATTAAAAAATTGAAGCACGTGATAAAAAATGGTTGGTAGAAAATGAGAATCAAACCAGACAAGAAGCAATTGATGCAACAACTAGAGCAACTAGAAACATAAATTAGGGATAATCATCCTCAACCATGGCAAGACGATGCAAGAAATGATCTGATTCAGAAGCTCAATAAATTAAGCACTAAAGAAGAAACACATTGGAGTCTTAGATCTTGAATGGTTTGGCTAACTAAGGGGGATAGAAACACAAAATATTTTCATCTAAAAACCATGCAACGCTACCAAAGGAACACAATCAAGGAGATAGAGCATGAAGGAACCACTTATACAAACAAGGAGAAAATTAAGGAACTTTCCAATCAACATTACTTAGCTCTACTCTCCAGAGTAAATGGTAACCCACATTCCCAGGGAATACTGTTGTAGCATATATCGATAGTATTAAGTTTGAAAGATAATAGGAACTTAAGGAGATTATAGCAACTCTACCAAAGGACAAAGCTCCTGAACCTGATGGATTCACAAATAACTTTTACCAGTAATACTTACACATTATTAGAGAAGATTTTCTATGCATGATTGAGGATGTTAAGGTGAAAGGTAAGCTTCTTGGAGCCATCTGAAGAACACAAGCTTATACTGAGAGGGGGGTAAAAAATATAAGACTACTTTTTACTTTTCTTCTCAAATCAATATTATGCAATGTATAGATAGCAGTAATCAAAGCAATGCACAAAACACCACACACAATAGAGACACAGATTTAACGTGGTTCACCCAATGTGGGCTACCTCCACAGAGAAAATATTTTTTCTAAATATTTCTCAAATGATATCTTGGGAATCCTTACCAAATTACAATATTTATGGACCTCGGTCCAAAGGAGATGTTGATCCCCTAATCTCAAGTTCATGGATCTCTTCCACAGGAGAACTCTTTCCCCTTCTGCTCTGGCTAGTGATATTATAGAAGACTTTGTATTTATGCTACACTAACTAGTGGATATCTCTCCACTTGAAGAATTCTCACTTATATCTATCTTCAATTGTCCTAGCTGATGGATCGTTATCCACTGAGACTCTGTCCTCTATACTCTATCACCTCCAAAGCTCTGTCTCAATACTGTACCAAACACAGTTCAGTCGGTCTAGCACAGTTCTGCTCAATCTCTTGCACTAAACATAGTACAATAGGTCTAGTACAATTTTGCTCAATAGGTTCACTCAGAACTTGCTCAATCTGCTTAATAAGTTCACCCAAAAACCTGTCTAAATTTGCTCAACAGGTTCACACAAAACCTGTCTAAATCTGCTCAACAAATCCTCTCTAGAACTTGCTCAAATCTGCTCAATAAGTCCTCTCTTGGACTTGCTCAAATATTCTCAATAAGTCCTCTCTTGGACTTGCTCAAATCTGCTCAATAAGTCCTCTCTTGGACTTGCTCAAATCTTTTTAGCAAGCTTTCACAAAAGCTTAACTCAAAACAGTCCACAAGCCTTCTCAAAGACTTGTCTCAAATCTGCTTAACAAGCTCACACAAAACTTGTTCAATCTAATAAAATCATAAAGAGAATTGTTAGAGACTCAATATGTTCTATACTCAAAGTACAATCAATATCTCAATTCAATCTCATAGAAGCATAAAGATAATTGTTAGATACTCTATATGTTCTATACTCAAATCCCAATCTCAACTTAATAGAAGCATAAAGAGAATTGTTAGAGACTCAATATGTTCTATTCTTAAATCTCAATCTCAAATCAAATCAATCTCATAAAAGCATAAAGAGAATTGTTAGAGACTCTATATGTTCCATACTCAAATCCCAATCTCAATTCAATAGAAGCATAAAGAGAATTGTTAGAGAATCAATATGTCCTATTCTTCAATCTCAATCTCAACTCAAATCAGAATATAGAATAGTTTGTTTTATGGAACTTGAACAACCATTTCACACATCCACTTGACTAGGCTTAACCAACTCAACTCAACCAATCACATCAAGGAAAAACCCTTTCTTACAAACCCTATTTCAAGCATGTATCAACCAACTCAAAATGTTTCCAACAATGCTTTATCTCAAGTCTCACATAACAATGATACTCGTTTTCTTTTCTAGATCATGTTCAAGTTCATTTCATCATCAATGGGCTTCAACAACAATGCTAATGAAACAAGGTTTAAATACAACTCACAAATAAGAAAACCTTGAAGCATTCAACCAACCATCTTCACAAAGGAAACTTCAATTAATCCTTTTCACTCCAATGATATTTTAGAAATCAACCACAAAATCTACCACACTTAATCACAACTTTTCTCTTCAAGATTAATAAGGGTTAGTGGTCTTTTAAATAATCACAATAAAAGCATAACTTAATTTACACCCTTTTCACTCCAACTTGATAAACACATCCACCAAAGTCTATTTTAATAAAAATCCTTATTAAGAATAACCCACAATAAATCTTTCAAAATCACTTTAACAACAACTCCTTATTTCTCCTAAAATCAATTCTCCATTTCCATCAAAATAAAACATAAATCAAATATGCTTTTGCAATAATAATCACAACCCTAATTACAAAATTTAATTCCCATTAAATACCTTATAACTCCAAACTTTAGGGCTAATAAAAATTATTAAAGGCAAAAACATAAATACCTCTAAAGGGGATTTGAACCCCCGTCCGCCACACACCGCGAGCATCTTAGCCGCGACTAAGATTCCAACCAAGCCAAAGCGCTCATTAGAAAAGCAAAGGCCAAAAAGACAAAAAGACCTTTAATCTTCCTCTGCCTACCGCAAAGGACAAAGCGCTTCCCACATTCTATCGTCAAGGGGATTCGATCCTTGATATTTGTGCTCCCCTCAGTCTTTGCAAAAATGATACGCCAATGCACCACGCCTCATACTTGTTGGAATATTCAACATTGTCCTAAATATCTAAGTATTAATTTAATATTTAGATTAGATTTTTCTAAGTTAGTGGTTAGTTTAGCTTTGAGGGCATATAGCAAAATAAGTTAGAGTTTACTAAAAATAGTGAATGAGTCATCTAGATTAAGTTAGAACTCCCATGAGAATAGTCTTTTGCAACCATAATGTGCTATTATCTAGTTCTTCCAAAGAACTATAAATGTAACCTTTTTTACATGAAATATAATGTTCATTGAGGAAATATCAATTGGTATCAAGCAGGTTTGCTCAAATGGATCAAAACCTATGGAGAGTGGTGTGAAGAGATCTGAAGCACGCACTTTGTTAGAGAAACTCAAGTGGCCAGCACTCAACAGAGTTGCAAGGAAGAGCTCGAGTAAATCATTAATATCTCATGCATCCTGAGGTATTTGATTATGAAAATTTTAGGGTTGTTAGATAATTGTATCAAGAGGATGCTGTCAAAATTTTAGGTGATTTGGAGCTAATTTGCGTATTTTATTAGCATTTTGAGTTTTTCAATAAAATGGTTGTATAAGGTGGAATACAAGGTATTTGCTTCTCAAATTTTGGGAGAAATATTATTTAGATAAAATAATAATTCAGACAAAATTTCAGGTCATTTGGATCTGTATTGATTGATTTGTGTGAATATTTATTTTTTCTTCAAAAATCCTAGATCCGAAATTGTGATAAAAAAGGGAAAAAGTAAATGATCACATCTTTTTCACATTTGTGAATTTTCTTCCAAAATTTAGAGGGTTTTCATATTATTGTCTCAGGAATACAGAGTTTAATTTTCAGAAATTTTGGAGTTGTATGGATTGATTTATGTGAAAACATTGAAGTTGTCTCAAAAACACTCTAAGATCTAGAAAGGGCAAAAGTAAATTGATCACATATTTCTCATTTGTGTGAATTTGCTTCTGAAATTTAGTGGATTTTTAGATAAGTATATCAGAAGTCTACAAGAAAGGAGTGGCTGAGAGCTAGGTGGAATATTTATGAGTGGTGGATTGCATAATGGCCACCATGTATAAAGAATTGGAAGTGCCCAAATTCAATGGAGATAATTATGCTATTTGGAGCATAATGATGAAGACCTTCTTGAAGGCTCAAGACTTATGGGATATAGTTCAAGAAGGCTATGAGGAACCCTCTTGGAGCAAGCTACAAGGTGAGGAGAGAAAAGAGAAGAAGGAGCAACAATATGCAAATTGCTTAGCTCTTATGGATTTGAGGAGAGGAATGGAAAAGAATGTTTTTCCTCTCATAGCCAATTGTAGATCAGCTACAATGGCATGGAAAGTATTGAAGGATGCTTATGGGTTTTATGAGGACACCCATAAAGCCATGTGTGACAATCATGAATATTGTTTAATCAAGGAGGAGCCTTGCTTCCTTGAAGAAGTTTCTGAATTAGATCCTTTTGAAGGAGTTTTTGAAGAGTCTTTTCAAGACTCATATGAAGACATACATTCTTATGATGGTGAATTCTTCCTTGAAGAGGAAGACATGTTTGAAGAAAAGAGTGATGATGAACTTCTTGAAGAGAAGAGAGACGAAGATGAGGAATCCCTTCATGGAGAAGAGGATGAGAAGGCGAAGGAGCCTTGTATAGCTCTCATTGGAGAGAGTTATTGTGAGACACCCATAGTTGTAGACATGTCTTGTAATGGCATGGAAAATTGTAATAGTCAATTATTTCTTTTAGGAGGAGAAAAATATGAAAAGAAAAATTGTACTAATAATTTTTTTGCAGGAATGGCATGCTTGGAAAGCATTCACATTGATAGCAAAGAGGATGGATGTCTCAATGGAGATACAATTGCTCAAGGACCTTGTAGTGAAGACCACTCAAAAGTGGAAGAAGACTTTGAAGATGAAGGAAGAGAAACACTCACATTGGAGTGTTCCTTGCTTGAAGACCATCAAAGTGAAATGTATGATGAAGAATGTCTCATGGAGGAGATAAATGAAGAGTGTATTATGGAGAATGCATCTACAATTCTCATGAAGGAGAATAAAGAAGATGATGATGGAGAAGCAATGTTCATGGATGATCATTGGCTTGAAGACCATTCAATTGGAATGGATGTGTGCTCTCTTGAAAGAACAAATGAAGTGATGTGGGATGTTGATCCACAAGAAAAGTTTGATGAAGAGGAGATGGAAGTGATAGGCTTCTTGTTTGAAGATCACTCATCAAGGGTGAAGGATGTGTTGTGTGAAGAAAAGAACACACAAGACTCTCTCATTTGGTATATGGAAAGTGAGAGGGCAAATGGGATAGAAACAAAAAATGGAAATGAGATTGCTGATTTTCTTGTCGTAATGGCAAAGGAAACATCACTCATGGATGAAGATCACTCACTTGGAGTGACTACATTGCAGAAAGAGAGTTGTCTTGAAAAGGCAACTATGTATGATTGCTTGAATGAATGGTGTTTCAACACACCAACATGGATTGAACAAAGGAGGAGAACTCTTAGTGAAGAGTTGATGGTTGATCTTGAAGCACCATACAATGAAGGAGAACTGCTACAAAATAGCTTTATGGGAAGCACCAAATCTACTCATACTAAAGGTAATGTTTTTATGATTAATGATTTGTTTTTTGTGAGCAGGAATGAAAAGAAAGGCGATTGTCTCATTGAGACAACTTTGATGAAGAGTCTTCTTGGAGAGAATACAGTGATGGAGAACTTGGGTCACATGGATCAAAATGATGTGTTCAAAATTCCTTGGGAGAAGGATTCTTGTAAAGTCATTGTTTTGAGAGAATATTTGTGTGAGGAGCAACTTTATGTTGCATATGTAGTTGGTCATTATATGGCCATATTTGTTGTGATTTTTTGTGTGAAAATATGTGAAAGAGTTGTATGGTATAATCATCTATGTGAGATGATTAATTGTAAATACTCATGTGGAGTATTGTTTAGTGTTGAAGATGTAAAAGAAGATCAAAATGTGAGAGCATGGTTTAAAGACCATAATGATAAATATGTAAGAGAGTGGTTGCTGAAAATCACAAGAGGAGATACTTTTGTTGAAGGGGGAGCTAATCAACAAAAGAAGGCACTCAAGCATTTGTAGGAAATCCCACATAAAGAGTGGAAGGAGTGCCACCACAAGTATTTTGCAAATTCTGATTTCTTGATTCAAGATTGGAGGAAACGTAAGAGAAATATTTTCTTCCAACTCTGTGATGCTTAAAGAACTCTTGCATGAGTGTCTTTAGCATCAAGGGGGAGAATGTTGGAATATTCAACATTGTCCTAAATATCTAAGTATTAATTTAATCTTTAGATTAGCTTTTGCTAAGTTAGTGGTTAGTTTAGCTTTGAGGGCATATAGCAAAATAAGTTAGAGTTTACTAAAAATAGTGAATGAGTCATCTAGATTAAGTTAGAACTCCCATGAGAATAGTCTTTTGCAACCATAATGTGCTATTATCTAGTTCTTCCAAAGAACTATAAATGTAATCTTTTTTACATGAAATATAATGTTCATTGAGGAAATCTCACATACCACATTTGAGATTTCCAAATCATAAAGGTAAACTGGCAGGTAAGCCCATCCTGAAATATCTGTGGAACTCTATACCATATTTTGTCATCTAGCACATCTGATTGGACAAAAACCAAAGGATTTTTTAAGGTAAAGGCAAGGACAAAAAAACTCTAATATGAAGGATCAAATAAAAATTAGTCATAAATATCAAATTTAGTTTCTATCAACAACAATATGAAGAATATGTGTCACCCATAGAAAGAAGAATGGTCTACCAACTTAATATCCAAGCTTTCTTGATATAGGGAGGCTACAAAGAAAACAATTCTTTGCCTAACATATGTTTTTCGACACTCTTCTTTGATGGTGCCTCCAAGTCCAACCTCGATCAAGCAGCGGTATGGGGACTGATCTTTATAGGACCCCGTGAGATCCTACTCAAATACATGATTAGCTTGGGAACAACATCTAACAACGTGGTAAAGTCTATTGGATGTGAAATTGGCTAAAAATTGGTGGCAAAGCAAGGAATCACTCAAGTCACAGTTTAGAAGAATTCTAAACTGATAATAACAACTCTTACCAAAAAGAAATATTTTAGATATTTACAATTGAATATTATTCAATACATGATTAAGCAACTAGGCAGGATAATTGGTAAAATATCCTATCAATACGTAAGGTGGGAATTCAACAAAGAAGCCAACACACTAGCAAATTAGGCAATAAATATAGCCCCTGATTATTTCCGCCAAATCATTAAGAAGCAGAAGGGCAGGGGTGGTATGTGAGGATGACGAGGACTCCAAAAATGAGATCCTTTTTTGTCTTCATGTTCTTTCTTTTAGAATGCTCTATTCACTTTTATCTCTTTGATTAGAGAGTTTTGTACATTTTTGTTAAGTAAATAAATATTTCCCTTTAAAAAAAACTTGAATGGTATGTTAGAAATCAAAATTAGCCACTAACTTATGTTGACTATCATTTCTCATTTCCTTCCTAGAACACAAATATTTATAACATGCAACAAGTGTGCAATGTAAATAAAGTAATAAACCAAGAAAGGCAAACATCACCACCAAGTCACAAAAGCAAGTTGTATTTCACTAGAAATGTGTTATCTATTTGATTGATTATAAAAACAAATATCTTTTAAGAGTGACAAGTAGCCAGGATTCATAAAAGAGCATGATGTGGATCCTAATTTATGACTCAATGGGCCTAAATTTTTATAATTAATATTGTATTGTTAGTAGACTTGGTGACCTCTTGGACTCATTGTAAGGTATAGTAGTATAATTCAAGGGTCCCTGAATTTAGCTAACTTGCAACATAACAAGCAATTGATTTCATGTGTAATAAAATTAAGCCTTCTTCAAGGTTAATTGAAAATAAAAAATATGAATCTACAAGTCTAAAACACTAGTACTTAGATTTTGAAGCATCGATAGCTTCAATCAGGAATCATGCACACTTTCATTTAGTCATATCACATTGATAAAATTTCATTGAAAAACATTGTGCTAACAAAACAAAGACATGATAGCTTCTTAGTATTAAATATGTGCTCATTAATCTTAAGTCCTCCATGTCCTCGATATTGGACCACTCATGAAGTTCAACTTTCATGAGATTTATATTCTTCTTAATAAGGTTCAATAGTGGGTGCCTAAAAATGGATACAATTAAATTAAACTATATGGTGTAAAATAACTTGAATTTAACAAAGAGAAAAGAGAAGGGTTCATTGTCATACTATTTTTAGAAAGAACATGATCTCTATCAGTTAACATTAAGGTGGGAGAAAATATCCATTGCCATCATCTAGATAAATGAAATGCTTGTTAGATTCATCTAGTATGGTATTTTACATTTTTTCTATTATTGGTTCCTACAATAAGTGGCATAACATAATGCTAGGCACAATCTTCTACCATTTGTTATCATCTTCAAAGTCTGTTAGCAGACAAAAGTTGTGGATTGTTAACTAAGACTAATTCTCATAAGTTATGAGTCATTCACCTAAAGTTGCTTGTATTTTGTTCCTCATCAAAGAAGATATCAGGGTAATGCATTGTGAAGGTTTTCATCCCTTTTATATGCACAACACCTAAAATAAACCAAAAATTCATCAATCCACAACAATTAATAAAATAAAACTAATAAAAATAGAATCACAATTATTCCTATTTTGAAGCATATGTTCGAAGAAATTTATATTCAACTATTATGGCAAAGAAGCATAACCCATTTGATTCCACAATGTCACTAAGAACAAAACCAAAGTCAATACCCAAAAATAATGATATCTAATTCAATGTTTCACGATATAACATCTCTTTCTTACCTTTGTAAGTAGGCAGAATATGCCTTCATCTAGATTCAAACCTAGCACTTGTAACTTACCATTTAAACTTTTATGTCTACACCTCAAATATTTTCTTTTAGTAAAATTATGGTGGGGATTAATTACAATGCTAAGAATGCAACCACCTAAGACGAACCCACTTGTGGAACAAATGTGACTAACCTAAAAAAAAGACATGATCCATATTATAGGAAGTATATGATAAAATTCAAGGGAAGAGGGGAGGAGAAATATAAATTTTACCAAAGGTGGGATGGTCCTTTCTAGGTGATATGCAAGGGAGGTGGTGTATCCCATTCATCCCTTGTATTTTTATTTCCACACCTTGTAATGTCTAGGACCTTGAAAGTCAATCCCATGATAATGCTAACCAAAGAATGAGGTTGTGGAATATTATATTTCACTTCAAATGAAATCTTTATATTTTTTAAAAGCTATGTGTGGCTTCTATTGGGGGCCACTCCCATTACAAAAATAAAACAATACATTGCTCTCATTACATTTCTAACAAGTTAATTAAAGCATACCTATATTTGCTTTTCTATCAAAGGTATTCTCCATCTTCCTAAAACTGCTAAGTTTCCATAATCATTTTTTTTAAGGAACTAACAACAAGAACAACCCTTACATGACACATAACTCCAACATATAGAAGGAAAACAACCATAACAGTCATCCATAAAAGAGGAAATTAGTTTTATTATTTTTCTTCTATAGCAAAGATTCTTCCTCCTGTAGAGTGGCAAGATCTAAGAATGCATTTTTGCACTTCAAGCTCTTGAGGTAATATCTAGTTGTAACACATTTTGTAGGATCTTCATTTTCAAAAAATGATCATCACCTATTATTTCATAATTAGCTTCAATAATACCATATTAAGTGCTAATATTTTCCATGGAACCATTTGGATGATCTTTAGTAACCATTTGTCTTTTATCAATGATCTAATTCAAATTCTCCTTTTGGGGTTGAGTCTTTTGTTGATCGCATGATTCTTGTTGGACAATTGGTGCATCTAGAGGATGAGCTTATTTCTTTTGAATTGAGATATTTGAAGGTTTTGAATCATTCACATGCAGGGCCTTCTCCACCAAGGAGAAATCAAAGAATGATCGGATGTTTGGGCATCTCTTCTTCAGGTGGCCATATTGTTGACAACCAATAACATCTTAGGGAGAAGTTTTCATATTAAATATTTTGGTTCCATTCCCCTTTGCTTGAGGAGATAGTAATGGATTAAGATCCAGGAACTGAAATATCCATCCAAACAACAAATCTTGATTTCCTCATATTAATTTTACTAGATAAATTTTCCTCTGTTTGGGCATCTATATATTGGAATGCACCAATGGCATTACCGATTTTGGTGAATATTCTCTCTCCCCAAAACTCCATAGGGAGAGCATAAATATTCACCCAGACTAGGAAGCCATTAACTTCTTCTATAAATGGGTTGAAACTAGGAGTCCAAGGTCTTATATAGACACCCCTTTGTCCAAAAATAAATTATATCTATAATTCATTACCTCATCTCTATCCACTAAATTAGAAAAGGAAATAGAAAATAAAATTTTGGGTAGGAGAGTTACTTGGAATTTTGTATTGGTCCATTAATATTTAATGTATCCTTTGAGCTCCTTTGGGCATGGTCTTTTGCCCTTGAGTTTACAGATAATTGTTCGAGCTTCATGCTCAATCAAATCTAACCCAAATTCATTCTCCAAAATTGTGATAGAGGGCAATGGTTCATCCACCCATGAACCCAAAGATATCTGAGAGATATTTATTTTGACCGAAGAGACTTTCTCATAGACTAAAGAGACAATTTGCAAACAACCCTCTTCCTTCAACTCTTGACTGCACCTAGGGTTTGCATCCCTTTTGCGAAGATTGTAGCCAATTTTTTTGCTTTGTTCCATCGCTTGACTACACCTAGGATTTACACCCCTTTCACAAAGAGTGGTACCTATGAAACCAGAGGTGGAGATCATGAGCTGAAAAAAGCTACCCAAGCCCATCATGTTCTACAATGGACTATTCTTGCTCTTTGTTATTAATATACCTTTCTTTTATATTAATTACAACCAAAATGGTTAGGAGGTTGTGGAATATTATCTTGCACTTCAAATTAACTCTTTGTCATTAAGATCCCTTTCTATTACATTAATTAACAACTAAAAGGGTTATACATCGACACTCATTTTTCTATCATGCTTAAAGTATATGTAGAATGAAACATAGAAGGGTGAAGTCTTTAAAAGGTGTAAATGATGTAAGTAGAGACAAGGAGAGAGTGTGTAAGTTTAAGAAACACTCGTGCATGTCACTTGCTATATTTTAATAAAAAATTTCTATTCTTGTCCACACTAGCTTTAATTAGTGGATTTTGACATAATGATGATATGAAATAACAATTTTCTTCTTATTGTTGAGGAGTTTTAGAAAATGAAAATAAAATAATTTTAAATTTGAAAAGCATTATAATTATCAAACTCCATGTATTTAATCTATGAATTTGATTGCCTTAACCAATGACATGAATAAAGGGGGTGTTTGTTGGTTATTATAGGTCCTTGCTTATAATGCAAGGACTAATAATGAAGTTCTTTAAATGCTATTTTATTTACCAATGAATTGAAAATTAATTTCATGGTGTGAGACACACCAAGTTAGAAATCAACCTTGGTTGAACCCAAGGTTAAGATACTCTTACATTTTAAGGCCATTGATACCAAACGCAAATATTACATTTCCACTTATTTTATCTTCATTAAATATAAATAAATCTTATATAATATTGACAAGACTATTTTTTGATGATCTCATTATTGATTTTGGAGTATATATATATATATATATATATATATATATATATATATATATATATATATACGAGAGAGAGAGAGAGAGAGAGAGAGAGAGAGATCACTAAACATGATTAACTAGTAGTTGTTTTAATAATGTAAGGAGACTATAAGATGTGAAAATAATTGATAATAATATAATAAAATAATAATATTAAATGTTAATTTAAATATGTTACACTATTTAGTAGTTTTTTTAATAAGCTATGTGTGGCTTCTATTGGGGCCACTCCCATTACAAAAACAAAACATTACATTGCTCTCATTACATTTCTATCAAATTAATCAAACCATATCCAACCTGCCTTTCTATAAAAAATATTCTTCATCTACCTTTCTTATCAAAGAGATTCATTGTCTTCCTCATTGTTGAGTTTCCACAATCAACTCCTATATATCATTTCATACAGATGCCTTTCAAAATTTAAATTTTGTCAAGATAAATTTCAACATCGTGAATGGTAAAATATTTGATGCCCAGTTTTCATATTTTATAAATATAAATATATTGTCTATAATTGTCTGAGAGTTTCTTAATATCCTTTTTTAGGGTTCTTATTGACACCCCTAATATTCCAAGATATTATTTTCATTGTAAATTTTTATTTTTATTTGTGAGTTTAGCCCCACTTCTTGTTAACACTTGTGATATTTGCTTTTGTTTTCCCAAATCAATATCGCTTTGGGTTTCTTTTTCTCTTTGTTTTTGCGTCTTGGGACTTTCTCATTTTTTTTTCATTCCCATCAATACTTTCATCTTCATCAATATCTTCAATCTTCTCACACTACTCAAATTAAGACTTATCATCTATAGGTTTGTCTTGCTATAAAGGATTGTAGAGTAAGGAATAACCTCAAAAGCACATTCTTCTTTATATTGCCTTGGAAACCCTAAAGTGTAAGGATACTCTTCCAAATAAATTACCTTCGTATTCTGCTCTAAAAACTCTAGATTGTTACAAATTTCCTCCATCCTCATTTCTTTATTATGTTGATCTTGAAACCCTAAAGTGCAAGGAATAACATCTATACTACTTTCACTTTTATTAACAAGAGATGATTCTATACTATTTGAGGAAAATGAAGATGATGTACCTAGAAATATCTTGATCTCTTCTGTTGTCTTTGTGTTAGGATTTTCCTCCACATCTTCCTTTACACATTTAATTCCTTTTGAACTCGAACTTATATATTGTACTTGTTTATCCCTTATGTACTTCTTTGTTTCTTCTAATGGCTGATCCAAGTGAGTTATGGTGGTCTTTACCATAAGATGTTGTAGATAGTATTTATTTACCCCTTCTTTAGGAGTAGAATATTTTTGATCTGATCTACTTTCTAATAATGTATGATTTCCTTGCATTACCTTGAAATTTATCTTATGACCAAAGGTTTTTGTCTCTTTCTTCATAGTTTTTACTTTGCAAATTGTTGCCAAATGGCTAGCTTCATAATAATTATAACAACAACATGCAATATTTTTATAATCTACTTGTTGATCCCATTATCTTAATTTAGATTTGATCTTAATAGATTGTGACAAAGGTTTTAAAATATCCATAGCAACACATATTATAGTATAAATAGCATGCCCCTGCTCGTTAATAGTTAGTCCTTACTTGTTGAATTATTGTGGGGTGTTTCTAATATTCTTCAAAGCATTCTTATTGATAAGATGATATGGAAGTTCAAAAATCCTAACCCAAATTGAAAGATTCTTAACTTTTTTATCTCAAGAAGAAAAATCATTCCATGGTCTTAAATAAAGGGTATCTCTCCTTGTAAACCATGGGTCACCACTCAATATTTCATCCCTATTTTTGGAATTAGAAAATATGACAAGAAAAAATCTTTAGGAAGAAAATCCATAGTGTAATTTGAATTCAATTCCCACTTCTACTTGATCCAATCTTAAAATCCAAAAAACCTGAGTAATGTTTATGAAACTAATCCGTTGCTTTTAAAAACTGTTATATCATGCTCAATCATCTCATCCTTGATAGTCACTTCTAGTGTAACATCTTCTACCTAAATTAAACTTACCATATATTTGAGGTTTTGGTTATATTCAGCTTGGGCATCCATACTTTCAACTAGGGAATCCTTACTTTCCAATAGGGTTTTCAAATTTAACTTTCCTTCCAAACTAGCTACTGGGGCTCACTCTTAACATGCACTTCCTCCTAGCTCACACTCCCTCCTAGCTTACACTTGCTCTCAATTCATACTTTCTCCCAGCTCGCACTCCCTCCTGACTCGCACTCGCTTCTATATCTTTTTTCTATCAACATTCCTTTGCTTCGATTTTTTTTAGAAATAATATTCGTCACATTCATGGTAAGGTTTTGAAGCATCGATACACTTTGGATGAACCCATTGGTTTTATCCCATATTTGAAGATCTCAAGATTGCTAAAAGAACTAAATCCTCCTACACTCGAAGTAGCACAAAATTCTTCCATCATACTCTACAACTCCTAGGGTTTACTATTTATAAAGTATTCTTTACTTTTGGATCTTTGCATGATAGTTTAACTTTCTAGGTGACCTTAATATGACCAAGCTCTCTAGTTTGCACATCGTAGATCCAACTTCACCTGTAATCCTCCCTAGATGACCAGGCTCCAACTTCACCCACAAGTCCTCGCACTTCCATTAAACTTTTTAGTAGCTATAAATCTAAAAATAAAGTTTTTAAGTAAAATAATTTTTAAAATTTATTATATAAATAAAATTACAATAAAAATATATTATATTTAACATATCTAAATTTAAATATAAATTTTATTTATTTATTAAATATATTTCAAGAAAATCAATGGAATTATGTATGAACTCAATAATGTAATGTTATTGATTCTTGTCAAAGATAGTGTAGGTATTCAATTTTTTACACTAAAATGACTATGACTTCTATTATTCAATCCCACAACTAGAAAAACTAGTCCAACTTACCTTAGGTTCAATATTGGGGTATTTATCCTTAAAATGTATTTGCACCAACCAACTAGCATTTGTGACAACTACATTTATACCTGCTATTAACATTTGCACCACTTGCACCTAGGTGACGCAAACGGGATCAGGTGGTGTAAACACAAAACTAGAAAATTTGCATTTTTCCTACCCAAATTCAATTTTAAATGGTCTAATTACATTTGCAAGATCTGCATTTACATCATGACACAAATGTAGGTAACGTAAATGCTCTAGCATGAATGGAATCTAATAAATATGCCTTGTAGGCACACCTCCACTTCCTGCCATGACCGTGCATGCTCCTCCCTTATTCATGCTTGATTCAATTGAACGTTGAACATCTAGAAGTTTCCCTCCAAGAATCCCCCATGAAAAAACTATAAATAAACCCTAAGGGAGGAAAAAAATAATATTCTCTACTACTTACATGTTGCTATAAATTCTCTTGAGCTATCTTAATTATACGTTACCATTTCAGTGTTAGATCCATTACTTTTGACAATCTTCCTTGTAAGACATATTAGGGAGAACCATAAAATAAGTAAGCAAGGCTAGCAACAAGCATCTTCAGCTAAGGGGCAGGGGACTTATGTGAGCACCAGTGGAAAGGAGGTACCCCACAGGGTTTTAGATTGTGATCTATCCTCCTCATTTACATTTTAAATCACCTTTCTTTCTTGCATTTCTAATCTAACCTCTTTCTTGCTTTGTTTTACATGGTTCATTTTAAGTTTATCTTACTCTTAGTTGTATTTTTTTAATATGTCTCTTGAATTTTGGGCAAAATTTTCTTCCTTTGCATTTGATAGTACATTTATCCATTAGTGAGCCTACATTAATACTAGTTTCTTTACTATTTTTGTTCCATATCGATATTCCTTGTGTAGACACCAAAAACTAGTCATTCAAAAAGTCACATTTAGCACCCCATATCAAATCCTACATAATAAAGCTCTTTTCATAAGTTTAGACTTAGGTATATAAATCTTGCACATTATCTTATTTTTAGAATTATTAAATCTGAAAAATTAGCCTAGAATACCCTGCCTACCCACTAGACATGTGTCCTAGCCACCTCACCAACATACCTTGTCACATATCATACACCGTTGTCTCCTTTGTCCCTTCATATGGGGAAACCCTCCACATAGCACTCCACTTGTAGCTACATCACCCCAGTTAAGTGAGATACCCTAGGTGACTGACTCTAACCGCCTCCTCCATTTGGTAGCCTAGGATTACCACTTGGTAATCCTGGCTTACCACCTCTCATTTTCCTCCAAAACCCTAAGGAGCCTATAAATGCACATTCACTCCACCAAATTAATGAGGATGAATATTTTTACCATAAAGCTATCAAAATAGGACCATATCTTTGCACACATATCGAGGAGAAGAGAGATTTGAAGCCTGGAGGTCATGTTTCGCAGTAATCTACCACTCAACTAAAATTGCACATCTACGTTTTTATAGTTAAAACCACATCTGCACGGTTTGCCCACCACCCATGTGCAGTTTACCAGTGCCATCGCACACCCATAGTTTCTCAGAGCCAAACATAAGCACGACATAATTTATCAATAAATTTCATTTTTGGAGCAAGGCATTCTTAATTTATTTTCTTTGTTTCTGCATTACATGTTTTCTCTAGTTAGGATTTTATGGCAGTATTTTTTATTTTGATTTGTAGGTGCTACTAACCCTTATTTGGTTTTCATGTGTGTAGGAAATAGGTATCTTGGATAGCTTTTGAAGTTGGAGTGGTCCCCACATTGGATACCAAAGCCCACTCACTTTTTGAAGCTATAGCAAAGGAAGGAAGAACACCAGTTGATTTGTTCGGAGAAGCCCTATTTTGTGACTTGAGCACTTGTCTCACATATTGTAATATTGCACCCAACACAGTTGGGGTAATTCAAAAGCAAATATTTGTAATATTGGGAGATTCAGGCTCCCCTGTTTAATACAAGATACATCATTATTTTATTTGCAAAGTGTTCATTTTTGCATATGTGTTTGGTGTTATTTATTTTGTTACAAAAAATTGCGATCATGGTGGGATCTAAGGGTTTTGTTTGCTTTTACCTTGCTTTTATCTGAATACTGATTTTTGTTTTCTATGGTTACAGGTTTCAAGAGTTTGAAGTACGTGAAGATTTGATCTCGGGATCGTCGGATCAACAAGCCCAAGTTCAGATCCAAAAACCCCAACATCAACAACAACCGCAACAATTGAATTATCAAGCGATTCCACCCCCATAATAGGTACAAAACCAAACACAACCTATAGAAAGGCAACATCATCATTTTAGGCCCAAACACAATTACACACCATTGTCAGAGCCCTACTCATCTATATTTTAGAAATTGTACATGGCACAAATTTTTACACTACCGAAGATTAAACCCGAAGACCCTAGCAAGTTGAAATCAAAGGCCTACAAATATCATTTATATTGTATTTATCATAGGTAAAAATGGCATAACGTCGAAACTTGCCATGGATTTAAAGACATTGTGTAAGATTTTTTGGAAGTGAGAAAGATCAAAGTTGACAATCCACTAGCCCAATCTAATCAAAACCTTGGAATTTATCAAACACCTTTGCCTCATCATGAGGCAAATCAACAAGCAATGGGAGCATCAAATTTTGCAGTTCCTCCCAACCAAGTGAACTATGTGTCTCAACTGTATCAAGGTTTTGTAGGGGCTATCAGTGTAGTCACTCGTGGGTAGAGACAAGTGAATCACACAATCCAAGCTCCTGCAACACAACCTAGTGTGCCCATACAACTAGGACCATCCATTCCACCTCCACCCATCCATAATCTAAGTAATCCATCTCATCCAACCATCACCCTAGGCAGTCGGTTAACACAAAGTTTGAAAATGGCATAAGCAAAACTATTAATCTATGAGCTAATGCCTTCAACACCTTTGTGGAGAGCGTACAAAAATGCATGGAGCCCTCAAAAGTATTTTATAATTTTTAGAAGAAGAGTGTATCGTTAGATTTACCAGATCCTCCATTGCACATAGTCACTCATATTGATAGGAATCCATTCAAGAGATTACTTATTGATACTTGATCCTCCATCAACCTCATTACCACTTCCAGCATCAAGCACCTTAACCTACCATCATCCTGCATCACATCATCCACCTTCACCTTAAGGGTCTTTAATGACACTTTATGCTCAACTGTGGGGAATGTAGTTATACCTGTCACCATGGGGGTAAGAACTATCCATGTACTCTTCCACATCTTGGAAGGGGTGGTGCAATACAACATACTTCTTATATGCCCCTGGATCAAGGAGATGAAGTGTGTGCCCTCAACATTGCACCAATGTCTAAAATATGTAAACAAGAGTAAAGTACATTGCATCCAAGCAGACACTGAGCCATTTAAATATTTCAACTTGATCTCAAATCCTTATGAACTACTACTTCCATCCACCCACCTATCCATTCAACCACTCATCATAAGAATCGCTCCCACTAACACCACCTCATCAAAAGCCCCCATCCTAAAGGAATTGCCTATAGTTAATTCCACTTTTACATCCAAAAGAATTAGCTCTAGTAAACCCTCATCCACCACATTTAATTTTTCCACCACACTCGATCATATTGCTAACCAATCACCAACTTCATTAGCCACACCGCCCACTTCACAAACACTTCATATTTTCAGCTCAACCAACTTCATCTACTAACAACCCAATCAAGCCTAATCCACATCAAACTTTGCCACCCATCATCTCATAGATAGGATCACATATCCAAGAGGAGCCATCACCTCCACCTAAACCGCAAGCCACCATTGAAGCACCCTCCTCATCCACTGAGCCATCCACATCCCAACCATCCCAAGTTGCAATCCATCTCACCAATCTAGGCATTGGCGAGTACATTTTTGAAAGTATCACAGTTACACCATCTATTGAGTCAATAAGAGATTATAGTCACCCATGCGACTCAACTTTAGTTATAGGTGCAATGTACATAATGGGTTATCGACTAGACATGATCAATTTTATATATGAGGGAGTGGATTCTTCGTCCAATCTGCTTCCTTCTAATGAGGAACTCTTAAAAGAGTTTAATGCCAACTTAGAATATTTATACAACCTGGATTTCTCTTTGTGATATTTTCATAGGGTCAATTGGTAGGGGTACGGACTTGGATGATATGAGCAAGATCTATGTCACATTATTGAGCATGAATACCAATAAACACATGATCGCTCTAGTCTAGGATACATGCCTTCTACCTCAAGCTCCTCTTTTGAGCATACCTTTCAATGACTCACTCTTGAGTGTGAAGAAGAGGATGAGGAGAGCAATGATTGTGATGATATCGATGATGAATACCTGGACTCTAACTTTATGCCTAATTTAAATGAGGCCTTTTTGGATATTGTACTACATACATTCACGATTGATCATATTCTAGATGATTATATATTCGATGGATTTTTGGAAATTCCAATAGATGGAAGCAAACCTAGATTGAATCATTTGAATATTTGACGGTACCCAAGAAGATGTGGTCCCTATAGATCCCATCGAGAGATATGAGTGTTATACCAAGATGTTTCCCATAGATCACACCATATTTATCTTCAACAAGGAACATGAGCATCCTGAGCCATTTGAGCATGTGGAGGATTATATCCATCTCATTCCAACTCCACATCAGCTAGAGGAAGGTTCCCATATGCTTATCGAAGAATCCATTGATGTGAACCTTAGCCAAGATGCAAACAATCCATAAATCATGAAAATTGTATAAGATTTATCTACAAGAAAGAAAGAGCATATGATCGACATATTAAAAAGGAAGAAAGACATATTCGTGTGGTCATACAAGGACATTCCTGGCCTTGACCCTAATTTTGTGGTCCACAACCTTACCTTAGACCCATATTCTAAGCATTTCAAGAAAAAACTAAGGAAACTTCATCCAACTATAGCATTGATTGTCAAGGAAGAGCTACAAAAACTACTAGACATGAATTTCAATGTCCCAATTGATTATCCAAAGTGGCTCTCTAACATGGTATCCATTTGTAAACCAAATGGGAAATATGAATATGCATAGACCTTTGAGATCTAAACAAAGCATACCCCAAGTATGATTTTTCTCTACCAAAAATCGATCAGCTTGTAGACTCTTGTGCAAACCATGAAATGCTTTCATTAATGGATGGTTTCTCAATATACAATCAGATTCGAATTAATCTTGAGGACCAACACAAAATGATATTTACAACACCTTGGGGGACTTTCTGCTACAGGGTGATGCCTTTTGGTATTAAGAATGCATGATCTACTTATCAACGTGCCATGACGTACATCTTCCATTACTATATGCATAAAATAATTGAAGATATGTGGATGATATGATTGCTAAATCTAAAATATATCTTGAGCATATTGAAGTTCTAGATAAAGTTTTTGATCAATTGGTTGAACCAAAGATAAGGTTGAATCCTAATAAGTACATATTCGACATTACATAAAGAAAACTTCTAGGATTCATCGTCTCCAAGCGAGGTATTTAAGTTGACCCCAATAAGGTCAAGGCCATTATCGAGATGCCACCTCCAACAAATCTGATAGAGTTGCACATTTTGCAAGGAAATATTCAATCTATCCAACGATTCATTGCATAAATCTCAAACAAATGTAGGCCTTTCAATCACTTGCTACATAAGAGGGTGACATTTTCCTAGAAAATTGAATGTTAAGAGGCTTTCGATGACATAAAAAATATTTGGCTTCACCACCAATTCTTATGTTGCCTCGTCTAGGAGTCCCTTTTCACCTTTATGTCTCTGCAATAGATTTTGTTCTAGGGACAATGCTTACGCAAAAAAATGAGAATCATAAAGAGCAAGCAATTTATTACATTAGTCAAACATTGGTAAGTTATGTGACAAGATATGCTTATGTCGAAACGTTGTTCTTAGCAGTGGTTTTCACCACTAAGAAACTCATATATTACATGCTAAGTAACACTACCTATGTAATAGCTAGAGAGAATCCTCTACGTTACATAATGACTCGCGCATACAACAACAACTGTATCACAAAATGGATAATGTTTTTAATAGAATTTGACCTTGAATTCATTAACCAAACATCCATCAAAGGTCAAGTGATAGCCGATCAACTTGCAAAAGCTTCATTGCCAAATGATCAACCAATACTTATCAAGCTTCCAAAAGATTTAGTCTTTTCCATCACTGAACAAGAAGAACTAGTCCCTCCCGAGGACGATGTTGACATGACAATTTTTTTTTATGGATCAAAATGCAAAAAATGACAAGGTGTTGTAGTTGTGTTTTACACACCTGAAGGAATTATAATTTATTTATCATTCAAGCTCGACTTTCCATGCACAAATAACAATGCAAATTATGAAGCCTTAATCTTGGGGCTTCAATCAGCTATAGCTATGGGTATTAAATGAATAAGCATATTTGGTGATTCTCATCTTGTTGTTTGTCAAGTAAAAGGAGAGTACTAATGCAAAGAACCAGTATTGAAATAATATCACGAAGTAGCAATGAACTTGCTAGCAAAATTTAACTGGTATGAAATTGATAACTTGCCTCGTTCGATTAACAAATTTGTGAATGCAATGGCTTCTTTGGGATCCTTGATTCCTAAGAAAAAACATGGAGAAGTCCAACCGTTTATCATCACAATAGTGTCTAACTTGTAGATTAAAAATACCACGCCAAACAAAAGATAAAACCACAATGACAGAGTACAGAATAGTTGCACAAAAACAAACGATTTCTATTAATCGATGGAGTTTAAAAACTCCTTTTTGAATACAACTGGGCCTGTAACCCTTTATTTGTGATACACAGTTACAAATTATGCTAGGGTTCTCCGAAACCCTAGCTGGCACGAATGGTGGCGCTTCCGAAGAACGTATCTTCAATCCCAACAGAGTGAGTGGGCTTTGTCGTATCCCTTGCTTGGACCACTCCAGCTTAATCAGCTGCCATCAATAAACTGGATCTGTCATCAAAAACCTGCACACATTAACACTATCAAGGAGTTAGAAATTAATGAGAGGGCTCCACTGTGTGAGCCCTCAGAAACAATCTAAAACCCTATAAAAATGGAATGCAGGAAATCAATAACAGATTAATACATAAAATACGGCTACTTGCTTTAAACTAATTTATACCTATTCTCTGTTAACGCAGCTAGACCAGGCGACACCTGGAAGTAATGTTGTTGTCAGAATAGGCTGCGAAAGGCGCCCTGGTGCACTCGCCGAACGCCCGCGTGCTTCTGGATCTGGATTACAGACGTCGGTCTGAGTCTGTGGCTGAAGGTAAACGCCCGTGGGCACTTGTTAAACGCCCGTGGGCACTTGGTAAATGCCCGTGGGCACTTGGTGAAGGGGTAAACGCCCGTGGGCACTTGCGACAGGAATGGGAGATTCTGTCGAATGCTGCAGAAGGAATGGCGACGAAAGCGACGACGGAAACGACGATAGATGCGGCGAAAAGGGTAGCAGAAGAGAGGAGATAGCCGTAGAAGAATTAGAATCAGAGATAACGCATAGGAGATAGAAGTAGCAAAAGACATAGGCGAAGAAGATAGCAAAAGACATAGGAGAAGAAGATAGATAGGGTTTGAGCCATCAAAGTGACTCAATTTATAATCTACTCTTAGGGCACACTTTAGGGTTTTAACGACACTTTGAACGTGTGGCTAAGATTAAAGTGGATCCAAGGGTAGAGAATAAATCTTGGTTGTGGAATGGATTAAGATGGATGGACGGATGAGATTAAATGAAGGATGGACGGCTCAGATTAAATCACTTAAACTATTATTTAAATATATATATTAAAATATTAAAATATATATATATATATATATATATAAATATTAATTTAAATAAATTTGGGGATGAAAAATGGCGGGAAAGGTGAAATTGGGCCAAATAATGGCGGGAAAGTGTGGATTTGGGCCAAATAATGGCGGGAAGGTGGATGACCGACACGTGGCTGACAGGAAGGTATAGATGACTTGCAAGTGGCTGGATTTTGGTGTCTATAGATGCCCCTTTTTGAGTTGCTTTGTGTGAAGACACAATGCAACACAAAAACTTAAGACACCCGAAAAGCTGGATCAGACGCAACTCTCTCTCAAGATTAAAGCACAACTTTGAAGACCAAAAATAAAAATAAAAAAATATTTAAGATTTATCAGCTTACCCCCTCAATTGGCGAGTGAGAATGGTTCTCACAAGCCAATTGGAAGAAATTTGGAATATAATGAACCGTTTTTGCCCCAACGGTAAAAAGGGGTTGGTGTATGAACCATCTGTTTATGTCCCAACAAGAAAAGGGGTTGGTGTACAAACCATCTGTTTATGTCCCAAAAGAAAAGGGATTTGTTTACAAACCATCTGTTTATGTCCCAACAGAAAAGGGGTTGGTGTATGAACCATCTGTTTATGTCCCAACGAGAAAAGGGGTTGGTGTACAAACCATCTGTTTATGTCCCAACGAGAAAAGGGGTTGGTGTACAAACCATCCGTTTATGTCCCAACGAAAAGGGATTTGTTTACAAACCATCTGTTTATGTCCCAACGAGAAAAGGGGTTGGTGTATGAACCATCTGTTTATGTCCCAACAGAAAAGGGGTTGGTGTACAAACCATCTATGAAAGATTGACCGTTTTATGTCCCAACGGAAAAGGGGTTGGTGTACAAACCAGAAAAAAATATGAAAGATTGACCGTTTTCTACCCCAACGGAAAAGGGGTTGGTGTACAAACCAGAAAAAAATATGAAAGATTGACCGTTTTCTGCCCCAACGGAAAAGGGGTTGGTGTACAAACCAAAAAAAAATATGAAAGATTGACCGTTTTCTGCCCCAACGGAAAAGGGGTTGGTGTACAAACCAGAAAAAAAATATGAAAGATTGACCGTTTTCTGCCCCAACGGAAAAGGGGTTGGTGTACAAACCAGAAAAAAAATATGAAAGATTGACCGTTTTATGCCCCAACGGAAAAGGGGTTGGTGTACAAACCAAAAAAAAATATGAAAGATTGACCGTTTTCTGCCCCAACGGAAAAGGGATTTTTGCGAAACTGTAATAATTTTTTTTTTTTTTTTTTTGAAAAAAAATTGTAACAAAATTTTGTTTTGTTGTTTTGCAGCTTAGGGTGTTAGAGGCGCGACACCGATTCTCCCCTATCATTCCGGGGATGAGGAGGTCATTGTCCCAGGCAGACTGGGAGATATTGGAGGCAGTGGGGCTAGCGAGGGCGAGGGAACCGTGGAGGTTCCCAAGCGCAGGGAGGGTCCCCGCCTTCGATCTGACAGTCGAAGGCGAAAGGGGAAAATGGCACGGCAGGCTTCGGGGAGCGAAGATGACGGAGATGATGGCGGAGAGGGCCTAGGAGAGGCCACAGGAGAGGCTAGGGAGGTACCCCCTAGTGGGCTCGAGGACGAGCTGGCACAGCTATAGCAGCAGATAGCAGAGCGCGATGCTATGCTAGCTGCTCGGGACGAGAGGATAGCTCGACTGGAGCAGCAGGCAGCAGAGCGGGATGCCCTGTTAGCTGCTCAGAAGGAGAGGATGGCCCAGCTGCAGGCGGACTTGGATGGAGCGACTAGGGTGCCCCAGGATGACAGGGTGACGAGACTCCTAGCAGAGCTAGCAGAGCGGGAGCGACGACACGGGATAGACATAGCTAGGCTTAGGTCTAGGACTCGTTACATTGAGGCTCCGGAGGACACATTGTTTAGGCATCACATTGTGTTGCCTGATCCTCCATCCTCTTCTGTCTCTAGGCGTAGTGAGTCTAGGCACACCACTAGGTCTAGGGCTCCTACTAGGTCATGGGGGTCCTCTTTTGATGGTTAGCTTAGTGCTTAGATGCACTCTTTATGAGCCTTGGTGCTCTATTGTATATTGTAGCCTTTTGGCATTCACTGTACGTTTGACCTTTATACATATATATATATACATGGCTTTTATTTTTAGTGTTTTACTTTCTTTTGTGTGAATGCCTATGTTTTTGTGATGCATGTTTTTATATGTTTTAATGTTTTTGATGCATATGTGATGGAATGGAATGCAAAGTTATAGATGATTAATGCGAGACTAAGTAAATGAAATATGCACTAAGAAGCACTCATACTTTTAGATAGTTAGATTTAGCCAACTTGTTATCATAATTGTTTAATCAGGGGCACCGAACTTGGTGGCTTGTGAATGGATGACGTATGGAATGACATGAATATGGAAGAAGATATGGAGGTTGATATGGAAGAAAATATGGAGGAAGACTGTTTTACAAAGACTCAAACATGCTAGTGGTATCAAACAAACTTACTAATACTGCCTAATTCAACTAGGACCAAATGTGTGTGCATGTGAGTTCATTAACCAAATCAGAAGCATGGTAGTGACTCTAGGCAATCAAAAACCTGTGTGTGTGCAAGTGTGTTCATTAACCTCATCTTGCACAAATTAGGTAACCCTGTTATGGAGAAGACCCCAAAGCTAGTTTGTCCGTATGAGCATTCAGAGGTCTCTCTTTGAGGAGAGACATGTCGCCACGCAATGAGTATACTCCATTGCCAGTCAAGCGTCTATAGCCCCGGTGAAGGTTAACTCCATAGTCCATGTTGTTTTTGACCTTTGTAAGCCTTGGGGATGACTACCTATCCGTCTGACTGGACAAGTAGTACGATCCTTACAACTTATTTGGGATCAGTGGTGTGTGAAAAATGTTCATTTCCTTAGAGCTTTGGGGAATCGGATTCTCAACCGAAGTATGATGAGAATTTTACCCTATCCTTACTACTCTGTTTATATTTATATTTTGTTATTTGCTTGTGATAGTGGTAAGAACCACTATTTTATGGACTATGTTTGCATGATAGGACAAACGAGGATTACCCTGTTCACTTCGAGGCACAACCCAAGGATGGTGTTATCTCTCTTTGACACAAGATGTTTTTAAGATGTGAAAATGTGATAGGTTCAAGACCGCTTTTGAAATCATTTCCCAATACTCAAGATTTTATTTAGTGTAATTTGTGATATGGCCCTAGAGAATTTTGACATGCATTTCGAAGTTTGCTTAAAACACTAGAAATGGCTGAGTTAAATATGTGCAAATGGAAAATGGGTGTACGAATGACAATTCGGTTTGATGGATTTTATGAAGGTGCCCCCGATTAAGGCAACATGACTTTTGCTTGACCAAATTTTATATCCAAAAGATAGAATGGTCTCTAACATGATATGCAACTATGGCTGAAAATGAAATGTTATGGTTTTCAATGAGATGTATGCACATGAAATGCAATGTTTTTGAATGAGATGTATGCAACTAACAATGAAATGCAAATTCTTTTTATTTTATTTGTTTTTTTTTTTTTTTTTACAAGCCATGTATATATGTACATATAAAATTCAAACTATGCGTAGAATGCCCTCAAGTGTATAACATTAAGTGGTTCGGGTTCTTCCTCTCCCTCTAAACTGGCAAGTCTATAAGTTCCATTACCCACTCTTTCAGTGACCATATATGGACCTAACCAATTAGCCACGAATTTATCTCGAAGATGCGGCAATGCATTGGTGTTTTGTTGATTCTCTTTAAGGACAAGATCCCCTACTTGAAATTCTCTTAGATGAACTTTGGCATTGTAAGCACGTTTCAATCGGTCTTGATAAACTCGCAAATGCTCTAAAGCATTGATTCGTTTTTCATCTATGAGTGTGAGTTGATCAAGACGTGCTTGTCTAGAAGTATCATCATCGATAAATTCCTGCAAAGAAATTCGCAAGGAAGGGATCTCGAGCTCAAGAGGCATGATTGCTTCAGCTCCATAGACCAAAGAAAATGGCGTTGCCCCAATGGGAGTTCCGATGCTTGTTCCGTAAGCCCATAATGCCAAGGGGATTTGTGTATGCCAATCTTTATGATTTTCTTTAACAAGTTTCTTAAGAATAGCAATTATGGTCTTATTGGAAGCTTCAGCTTGTCCATTGGCTTGTGGGTAGTAAGGAGTTGAGAAACTATGTTGGATATTATACTTTTCGCAAAGAGCTCGAACATCCTTATTCTTAAAAGACTTGCCGTTATCAAAAATGATTTTAGAGGGAATACCAAAACGACAAATGATATGGTGAAGTATAAACTCCACAATTCTAGGACCTGTCAGTACTGGTTAGAGGAATAGCTTCAACCCACTTTGTGAAGTATTCAGTGGTTGTAATGATGAAAGTATGCTGTCCTGAAGAGGCGGGTGAAATCTTGCCAATTAAATCGAGACCCCATTGTGAGAAGGGCCAAAGGCTTTGGATGGGCTGTAAAGCTTGTGATGGTATATGGATTAAATTAGCGTGTTCTTGACACTTTTTACATTGTTTAACATATTTGCAACAATCTTGTTCCATAGTGGGCCAATAATACCCCATACGTAAAATACGCTTCGCAATGGCCATTCCACTAAAATGACCACCACAAGTACCATCATGGGCTTCAGCAATAGCTCTATGTGTTTCACTTGCTTCTAGACAGCGGAGGAGTACTCCATCATATCCACGTTTATACAACACATCCCCCAAAAGAACAAAACGAGCTGCCTTTTGCTTAAAACAACGACGGGCAGTTCGAGACAAATCAGGTGGAAGTGTTCCAAACTTGAGGAAGGCTACTATCTCACTAGACCAAGGCTCATATGGATCCGAATGGATAAAGCAAACATCTTTTTCATCTTTAGACTCAGCACGGACAATTGCAGACTTAGAGATTGTGGAAATGATTAGGGGTTGTACCTCTCCAAGGGAGTCCTTTGGAATCAATGATCCAAGAGAGGCCATGGCATCCGCAAATCTATTAGTCGAACGAGGCAAACTAGTGATCTCATACCAATCAAACTTAGAGAGCAACTTCATTGCTACATCATGATAAAGCTTAATGGTAGGTTCTTTGGCTTGGTATTCTCCTATAATTTGTTTAACCACGAGTTGAGAATCCCCAAATATCCGAATACGCTTAATGCTCATAGCTATGGCTGATTGAAGACCTAAAATTAAGGCTTCATACTCTGCTGTATTATTGGTGCATTGGAAGTCTAGTTTGAATGATAAAGGGATGGGAATCCCTTGAGGTGTATGAAACACAACTCCAAGCACCTCGACCTTTCGCGCACTTAGAGCCATCAAAGAATAACGTGATGTCAACATCTTCCTCCGAAATGATGTCCTCTTCTTGTTCAGTGATAGCAAATACCGAATCATCCGGGAGCTCAATAATCAAAGGATGATCACTAGGTAGTGGAGCTTCCGCAAGTTGATCGGCTATAACTTGACCTTTAACGGATTTTTGGCTAATGAATTCAAGATCGAATTCGGTAAGCAACATTATCCATTTAGCGGTACGAGTGTTATTATAAGTGCGAGACATCATATAACGCGAGAGGGTTTTCTCTAGCTATGACATATGTTGTATGGCTAAGCATATAATGACGAAGTTTCTTAGTGGCAAAAACCATTGCTAAGCACAACTTTTCCACATAAGCATATCGGGTTTCATAGCTTACCAATGTTCGACTAATATAATAGATAGCTTGCTCGCGATTTTGTTCATTCTTTTGTGCAAGCATTGTCCCTAAGGCAAAGTCCGTTGTTGAGATATAAAGGTTGAAAGGGACCCCTGGACGAGGCGGAGCTAAGATTGGCGGAGATGCTAAGTACTGCTTGATGTCATCAAAGGCTTTCTGACATTCATCTGTCCATGAAAATTGTACCCCCTTTTGTAGTAGGTGGCAAAATGGCCTACATTTATCAGAAAGTTGTGCAATAAAGCGACGGATTGAATTAATCTTTCCTTGCAAACTACGCAACTCCTTCAAATTAGTTGGGGGACACATTTCCATAATGGCTTTGACCTTGTTTGGGTCCACCTCAATACCTCGTTTAGAGATAATAAAACCTAGGAGTTTGCCTGAGGTAACACCAAAGACACATTTCTTAGGGTTCAACCTTACTTTATGCTCTAGAAGCCTATCAAAAACTTTTTCCAATACATCAAAATGCTCTTGTCGAGTTTTAGATTTTGCCAATAAATCATCCACATAATCTTCGATAATCTTATGCATATAATCATGGAAAATATAAGTCATGGCTCGTTGATAGGTTGCACCTGCGTTCTTAAGGCCAAAGGGCATCACCCTGTAACAAAAAGTTCCCCAAGGTGTGGTAAATGCTGTTTTGTGTTGATCTTCAGGGTTTATTCGAATCTGGTTGTATCCTGAAAATCCATCCATGAACGAAAGCATTTCATGACCAGCGTAGGTGTCGACAAGAGTATCAATGTTTGGAAGAGGAAAGTCATCCTTAGGACACGCTTTATTTAGATCTCAAAAATCGGTGCAAACACGTATCCCCCGTTAGGCTTGCGAACGGGTACCATGTTAGAAAGCCACTCGGGATAATCAATCGGGACGACAAATTTAACATCCAGAAGTTTCTGAATCTCCGATTTAACTATGAGGGCCACGGTAGGATGCATTTTCCTAAGTTTTTGTTTGACAGGTTTAGCATCTTTTTGTAAGGTGAGGTTATGGACAACCAAATTAGGGTCTAGGCCTGGCATGTCTTTGTAAGACCATGCAAATATCTCCTTCTTCCGCTTGAGTAGAGCAATCATTTGCTCTTGTTCCTCTGATGATAGACTTTTAGCCGGTTTCACAATTTGGGTACCATCTTGGTCTGTACTAAGGTCTACATCGATAGTTTCTTCAATAGACATGTGGGAACCTTCCTCAAGCTGATGGGGAGTAGGGATCAGATTTATGTCATCTAAAATGTCATCAAGCTCCTGTGCCTTGCTCTCATCTATGTCTGCCTGGAAGACCTCTGGCTTAGAAGATGAAGGTGAATGTGGAGGTGAAGGAGGAATGTAGTTGGCGGAAGCCCTTAACAATTCCTCGGAAAGGATGAACTCTGAAATAGATGGAGGGGATGAAATCCGATCCATGTCAATCAGGCTTGGGTTGATCGGGATTGGCTTATCCGGATCATATGGATTATGGAGCGAGGTGAATAAGTCTTCAAAATTCATTGTCAACTTATGAAAGAAAGAATGGGCGGAATGGAAGGGAAAACCGGTGAAGACCTCGGAAGACCTGAAGTGCAAAACAACATAGTTTTTCAGTTTTTTTTTTTTTTTTTGTATTTTGAGTTTTTTTTTTTTTTTGTAGTGGTGAAAACCACTATTACACACATACATAAAGCAATAAAGTATTTTTTTTATATATTTTGATTTTTTTTTTTTTTTTTGGGAATTTTCTAATTTTTTTTTTTTTTTGGTAGTGGTGAAAACCACTATTTTAGTATATACATATAATACAGGTTTGGATTATGGCTTATGGATGTGGCGGAGGGGGTGGTTCACCTCGTTCTTGTGGAAGAAGCAAGCGAAAGATGGCCTCTTGGAGAGGAAACAATTGGAGATAAAACTCGTCTTGTTTAGTGAGGGGAACAATGGGCGCCGACTCTTCTTCAGATTCATCAGCATTTGACATGACGTCAAATTCTTCATAGACTTCATCTTCGGATTCGTCGGGGTGGAGGATTTCTTCTTCTGAATTAAGATTGATGCTTTGAAAAGCTCGTTCAAAAGAAGAAAGGGATGGAAGTGGTTGGTAGCCCAGACCAAAACGCTCAGTGGGTCTCTGATATGGCATATCGATGCGTTCAGTTACCCCTTGCTCGTATCGACCTAGGCCAAATTGCTGCCAATTATGTCCGTGGAAATAGCGAGAGGGAAAACCCTCCATCCTTTCGATATTGGCAAGGACTGGATGCTTGGGTTCTAGTATGGTGGTAGGACTAGAAGATGACTCTATTCCCCCATATACAAAATTAATGGAATTTGGCATAGAACCCATGTTATAAACTGATCCAATGGATAAATGTTGGTCATGTGGACGACCAAAATCTTTAACTGTTTGCACATTGAACGGTGTGATGTGGACATCTTGAATGGCATACTCACCAATACCTGCATCAGTGAGATGGACCTTGACTTGGGAGGGAGATGGACTTGATGATGGAATAGAAGAATGTGGGATAGAAGAATTGGAAGGATTTGGTTGGGTTGATGCTTCACTGACTTGTGAAACATCAGCTGGTGATGGTTGGGAAGATGGAAGAATAATAGGTGATGTTGAAGAAGGTGTAGAAGAAGGGGGTAATGATGTGGAAAGAGATGATTGGTCATGGCCACATGTGCATGTGGTCACTGATGAAGAAGAAGGAAGATTAGTTGATGAAGAAAGTGGTGAATGAGATGGAATAGCGGAAGAGGAAAATGGTTGCGATATGATGGGTGGCTCCTCAGGAATGGGAGCTTTAGAAGAAGATGGTATAGAAGAAATAAATGGGGTCAAGAAAAGATGAGTGGATGGCAACACAATCTCATAAGGATTTGAGACATAGTTGCAATGTTTGAAAGCTATACAATTATTGATATCGTGCCCATTTTGCCTATGATAAGGACAAAATAGGTACTCCTTGTAATACTTTCCCCTTCTAGATGGGTCTAAAGGTTTAAACTCAGGTAAAGTTAACTGATTTGTGCTATATAACTTGTTGAATATGACCGCATATGGTTCATCTAAAGGTGTGAATTGTCGCTTGGGATGATTGTTTTGCCAAGGTCGAGTTTCCATGGTTGGCCCAGTATTGGGAGCTGGTTGAGTAGGGGCGGGTACCGCATGATAAGCAATTGGTTGCGGTTGACTTTGCATTACTTGTTGTTGTTGAGCCATTACGGGTTGGCTCGCCACCACTTGATTAACTTGGTTAACATTTGAGGTTGTATTAGCCTGTGCTTGTTTGTTTTGGCCATAATTATTATTTCGTTGTTGGCCCTTTTGTTGCCATTCTTTTCTACGGGGTTTTAAAACACCCTCTTGGACTTTAATGTCTTCTATGATACTTTCTTGGGCCAAAGCCTCTTCAAAAGTCCTGTATTGTTGTAATTGGAGTAACCAAGAGATAGGTTTTAGACAACTCTGGGTAAACATTTTGGTTAACTCCTCCATTGGTAGGGAGAATGGCAGTTTATTAATGATAGCCCTCCAACGGTTTCCAAAGTCATAAACAGTCTCATCGTCATGTTGCTTGAGCTTGTATAAGTCGAACAATGAAACTCTCTTTTGGACATTCAGGGAGAATCGTTCTAAAAATAGATTAATCAATTGCTCGTAAGCATAAATGCTATGGTGAGCTAAATGATTATACCATTGTACAGCATCTCCTCCTAATGTCTGAGGAAAAGTTCTAAGCATAAGAGCATCATTATTTTGGATTCTAAAGCAAGCATGCATGAATGAGCTCACATGTTCATGAGGATCCTCAGTTCCTCAAAATTTGTCAAACTTCGGTAATGTGAAATCAGTCGGATATGGTGGTGAAGGTACCGAAGGATGAATTGGTTGATTGATCAATGACCTTAGCGTAGGTTTCTGACTAAATGAGCCAGGCGCGTTAAGCATAAGGTTGTCAATCTGTTGTTGCATAGCATGGAGTCGATAATCTTCATTAAAATTTTGACTCGTTTGATGATTATGATGATGTAATGGAAGAGTGGAAAATTGATGAGATGGGATGAAATTGCCTAGATTAGGCGGTGTAGAATGGACATGTTGTTGGTATGGATGATACCGGAAAGAAGGTGATTGGGGTAGATGATGAACTGGACTAGGTTGGGAGAAAGGTGGGGTAGGAATGGACACCACCGAAGATTGGGGTACCCAGGTGGGGCCTGAGCTAATAAAAGCTGGCTGGGTAGAAATTGGTTGGGGTGTAGGTTTTACTACGACAGGTGGTTGAGCATTTTGTTGCTGTTGTTGCAAAATCAATTTGTCGAGATACTCCTTAACCTTATTAATCTCTAACCCAAGGGAGGTGGGATGATTGGATGAAGGTGGAGGGCAGGCTGCCATGGTAGTCACAGGGGACTGCACAGCAGGAGCAATGAAGTTGGCTGAAGTAGGCGATACCTGGGAAGGAACAGTAGACTGTGTCCCAGGTAGGGTGAAACCATAAATGGTTTGGGAAGAAGAGGGTTGAAATTGGTTATGGTTGGAGGAGTTTCCACCAACTTCATAAAGAGAATTGGTGTACACCCGGGTACATGGGGGAGAAGGTGGTCGGGAAGACACTACATTTGTCTCCAAAGGAGAACAATTGAGCATCCGAGAAGATGTTGGAGATGAAGCCGGCTGAACAGATACCACATTAGCCTCAAAAAAAGGGTTAGTGTAGACTTGAGTGAAACCAGCGGGTATGGTTGATGCAATATCCTGTTGAAAAATAGAATCTTGCATAGGGGAATCTTGGATTGGCTCAAGGACATAACCAGTGCCATCTCTTAAGTGAGTTTGCACTTGGGCCATATCAATGTGGGTAATATGATAGGAATTGTCTTCCTCCATGGGCATGGCCATGTGATAGACGGTAGAAGGACGTGAAAGACCTACAGGCGAACCTGCCTGAAATTCACTAGGATAAGTGGCTATGTTGGTGGTGGGGATGTTTTGTGAATTACCCATTTGATTATTTAGATTTAACATTTTAGATTGATTCCTTGTTAAAACCATGAAGCAATAAATCTAAACAAATTAAAAAAAAAGAAGAATGCAAAACTAGAATGATAAATTTACACTACAAAAATTATCAGAAAACAATCACAACCTAGGTTTCAACCAATGTGTCTTACCTGCGGTTAATTAATTATTTTCTGATCTTAATCTGTAGTAAATTTTAAGTGTCCGGTTTATGAGTTTTGCATGTGATCTAATCTTGAATTATTCACAAAAAAAGGTAAAAACTATGGCTAGGAAAGGACAACGAGATTCTTACAGGTGATGAAATCCAGCAAGTTTGCTCGGGGGTGACCTATGGTGTCTAAGGTAGAAGTTTAATGGATGGAGATGAATTCCACCGTCACTAAACTTCAAGCAATACCTGGTGATGAAATCCAGATATCACTGTTTTAAATGCAATATGAAAATGCAATGAATTTTTTTTTTTTTAAATGTTTTAGTTATCTAATGTGTACATACAAGGCTATAAATCAAAAGTTCTAATGATCTAAGCAAGAGGCTACTGAAAACATGTCATTTCCTCTGAAGAAGTGGAGTACACCGTTTAAAACCCCTTGCCTACCAATGATATCAGATATCAAAGGAGCAACCGGAAGGTTCGTCCACTTCTCTGCCTGGAATCACCCAATGGCAGGAGTACTATTGACATCCAATCAATAGTCCTACTTAGATAATTAAAACAAATAATTTATATCTATTCTAATATGCAGCTAAGTATGCAAATTTTTTTTTTTTTTTAAATGCAAGCAACAATCAATAATGCAATGCAAAGAAAAATGTAATTAAAAATAACTGTTCTTTTCCAGATTACTTAGTTTTTGTTCATTTTAAAGTAATGATCTGAAAAAGAAACAAAATATGGCAGAAAAACCAAAAACGTAAAAAGTACAACACTTACTTGGAAGCCTACGCTTTTTTGTAAAACTGACTTCAAATGCCCATGGGAGTCTGCACAGGCTGAAACGCACCTCTGCGTTTCGTATTGGACTTCCAGACGCCCCTCTGCGTCTGCTGCGTTTTCTGCAAGCTCAGAAACCCTAGTTCATTGGAACAACAAATTTCGTGATTTCTGGAACCTGCAAAATGAAACAGAAAACAAGAACAGATTAGTAAAGCAAGTATTTAAAAATATGAAACCCTAGGGGGTCCCACCGTGATCGCCATTTGTAGATTAAAAATACCACGCCAAACAAAAGATAAAACCACAATAACGGAGTACAGAATAGTTGCACAAAACAAACGATTTATATTAATCGATGGAGTTTAAAAACTCCTTTTTGAATACAACTGGGCCTGTAACCCTTTATTTGTGATACACAGTTACAAATTATGCTAGGGTTCTCCGAAACCCTAGCTGACACGAATGGTGGCGCTTTCGAAGAACGTATCTTCAATCCCAACATAGTGAGTGGGCTTTGTCGTATCCCTTGCTTGGACCACTCCAGCTTAATCAGCTGCCATCAATAAACTGGATCTGTCATCAAAAACCTGCACACATTAACACTATCAAGGAGTTAGAAATTAATGAGAGGGCTCCACTGCGTGAGCCCTCAGAAACAATCTAAAACCTTATAAAAATGGAATGCAGGAAATCAATAACAGATTAATACATAAAATACGGCTACTTGCTTTAAACTAATTTATACCTGTTCTCTGTTAACGCAGCTAGACCAGGCGACACCTGGAAGTAATGTTGTTGTCAGAATAGGCTACGGAAGGCACCCTGGTGCACTCACCGAACGCCCGCGTGCTTCTGGATCTGGATTACAGACGCCGGTCTGAGTCTGTGGCTGAAGGTAAACGCCCGTGGGCACTTGTTAAACGCCCGTGGGCACTTGGTAAACGCCCGTGGGCACTTGGTGAAGGGGTAAACGCCCGTGGGCACTTACGACAGGAATGGGAGATTCTGCAGAGTGCTGCAGAAGGAATGGCGGTGAAAGCGACGACGAAAACGACGATAGATGCGGCAAAAGGGTAGCAGAAGAGAGGAGATAGCCGTAGAAGAATTAGAATCAGAGATAACGCATAGGAGATAGAAGTAGCAAAAGACATAGGAGAAGAAGATCCGGGGTTTGAGCCATCAAAGTGACTCAATTTATAATCTACTCTTAGGGCACACTTTAGGGTTTTAACGACACTTTGAACGTGTGGCTAAGATTAAAGTGGATCCAAGGGTAGAGAATAAATCTTGGTTGTGGAATGGATTAAGATGGATGGACGGATGAGATTAAATGAAGGATGGACGGCTTAGATTAAATCACTTAAACTATTATTTAAATATATATATTAAAATATTAAAATATTAATATATATATAAATATTAATTTAAATAAATTTGGGGATGAAAAATGGCGGGAAAGGTGAAATTGGGCCAAATAATGGCGGGAAAGTGTGGATTTGGGCCAAATAATGGCGGGAAGGTGGATGACCGACACGTGGCTGACAGGAAGGTATAGATGACTTGCAAGTGGCTGGATTTTGGTGTCTACATAACTCAACAATCAAACGAGCAAAATATGAAGGTGAGAAGAGTGTTTGTTTGGTCCATGTAGAGCCATATAATTCTTACCTTGATGAGATAAGAGACTTTCTCAAATTTGGGACCCTCCCATTGGAATTGATGCAAATTGTAAAAATATCATTCAAACAAAAAGCAACTCGTTTTACTCTCTTTGGGGATGTGTTGTATATACGTGGCTATGATGGAGTCCTACTTCAATGTCTAGATCCCATAGAGGCACAACGAGCCATAATTAAATCCCATGATGGTACTTGTGGTGGCCACTTTAGTGGAATGGCCATTGCAAAGTGTATTTTGTGCATGGGTTATTTATTGGCCCACCATGGAAAGTAATTATCGTCAACATGTCAAGAAATATCAAAAATGTCAACATCACACTAATTTGACTTATGTATCATCACAAGCTTTACATCCGATTCAAAGCCTTTGGCCATTTTCACAATGGGGCCTAGATTTGATTGGTAAAATTTCACTTGCCTCTTTGGGACAACATAAATTCATTATAACTACCACAAAATACTTCACCAAATGGGTCGAAGCAATTCCAATTGCCACTACAACTAGACCTCAAATAGCGGATTTTATACTTGAACATATTATATATCATTTTGGGATTCCTTCCAAAATCATTTCGAACAATGGTAAGTCTTTTAAGAATAAGGATGTTCGAGCCTTATGTAGCAAGTACAATATCCAACATATTTTCTCGACTTCTTATTACCCACAAGCAAATGGGCAAGTCGAAGCGACCAACAAGACTATGATAGCCATTCTCAAGAAACTTGTCAAAGAAAATCATAGATATTGGCATACACAACTCCCCTTGGCACTATGGGCTTATTGAACAAGCATCAGAATGCCAAATAAGGCAACATATTTTTCATTGGCCTATGGTACTGAAGCAATAACACCTCTTGAGCTTGAGATCCCTTCTGTACGAGTTGTATTGCAAAAATTCATGGATGATGACACAACTAGACAAGCACATCTTGACCAATTAACACTCTTTGATGAAAGGTGTATCAATGCCTTAGAACATCTACGAGTATATAAAAATCGCATCAAGCATACCTACAACGTAAAAGTCCATCCTTGTGAATTCCAAGTAGGATATCTTATTCTTAAAGAGAATCAACAAAACACCAATGCATTGTTGCATTTGAGAGATAAATTTATGGCTAATTGGTTAGGTCTATACATTGTCAAGCAAAAGGTGGGTCCAAAAACGTATAGACTTGCCAACTTAGAAGGAACATTGGAACCTGAGTCGTTGAACATAATACATCTAAAGGTATTTTATGCATAGTGCAACTTATATATGTACATATACATGGCTAAAAAAAACACAAAAGAGCAAAAATACCAAAAAAAAATCATTTGCATCTCATACATTCACCCATGCATTCCATACATGCATTTTAGGTATTTTAACATACCAATCATTAAATTGGATCATTTGGTCAATTTGTATGAGCACTAGTCCATATATCTAGTTGCCCAAAATGGCAAAATCCTTAGAAAAATTTTGAAAATATTTTCTAAAGTAGAGAGATATCCTAGTCTGTGCATGCTTCAGTGTATTTTATAGTGGCGTAGTGCAATATGTCCTATGTCATGGTTAGAGTGGTCAAAATGATGTTTTGGTTACTTTCAAAGAGAAGGATACAAAATATTTTCAAAGGCAAAGGGGAGATGTTCCAGCCTGTGTGTGACTTAGTGTATTTATCAGCAACACAACACAGGGTTCTCTACCTCGCTGTCAACCTTGGTAAAATATGATGTCATTACTTTTCAAATAGCAGTACAACACATTTTGTTCCAGCCCACGCAAGGAAAAGACTAACTTTAAGCATTGTTTTATCCCATTGAGGTTCAAGTGTATTTTAGAGTGGATTAGAACACATGTTCCATGTTGCTGTCAAAGTAGTCAACATGTGTCAAATGAAGTAACGATGTAGTGGACTAGCACTAAGTTTCATAAAGCACATTTTTTACACTACATTCTGAGCAGACCAGAGCAAAATGTTCTACCCCACGATCAACGATGGTCAAATTTTGATGAAATGAATTTCAAGGACCAGATTACGAACACTTTGTTCTATGTTGTGGATGTGAAAAGGACTTAGACAAATTTAAGAGCAAGGGCAGTGGTCTAACGAGATGTTCCATCCCACACAGATTGAAGGGTATTTTCCAACATGCTCCAGCCTGCGATCAAAGTGGTCAACTTAAGCCATAATATTTTTTGAAGAGAGAGCTATAGCATGTTCTACATTGTGCACTCCCAAGTGTTTTTAAATAATTGATCTTGGTCGTTCACAAGCAAATCAACGGTTACCTTATGCTATCCAAGACATACAAAAGTAAAGTCTTTGTGAACATGAACCAGTTGATTGAAGCAAGCTAGAAGGTGAAGTGTCCAAAAGGCCAAGTATCAAGAACATAGTTAGTTATAGATCTACAACTAGTGAAAGTATGCAAGAATTATAAACGACCTAGATATTGATTTTGATAGCCTGGAGCTGAACCATCATGAAATATCAACAAGTCGTAGAGCCAAGTTGCGAAGGAGTGCAAGATCACATGGTTTCTTGGGTCTCAAAGATAAATGAAATGATGCCACCTTAGCATTTTGTTGATCTGGCATTTATTTCCCCTTGTATTATTTCATTTTTTTCCTTCAATGAAAAACTATTAATAGATACCAAACCCTCGATTTTTAGGGTCGAATCTAGAGTGTTTGCTTGCCCTACTATGTAATATTTTTTTGCAAGACAATAGAAGGAACATTACTTGGATGTTTACCTCAAAATTTGTGTCTTCAATAATTTTATCGAGATATTCAAGCTATGAATTGCTTTTCTGCTAATGTTGTTATGATCAGTCTATTCTGCTGATATTAGATTACTAGCTTAGAGCAATTGAAATCTTTTATAATTGAATCTATGCTTGCAAGTTCTTTTCTATTAAATCTTGATATTGATCTTATTCTGCTAAATTGGATTATTAGTATTATATATGAAGAAATAGCTTCTTTGGAGTATGTCTCTATTCTGTATATCTTGATGAAGATTACCTATTTCTTGAATGTTGTTAATCTCAAGTGTGAGATAATGGAAATAATTTGTTAGAAAGGTTTTCCTTGTGGATTCCTATGCTATTAGCTCTATTCGGCCACTGTTTTGATTATAATTCCTTAATCTTAAACATCTTTCTATACCTATATCTTAAAATTTTTAATTGAGCTTACATTAGTCAATACTTTATTAGTTGAAAAGGAACCAACTTACTCTGGAGGTTGGATTAGAGAAATATTTAATCCATCCAATGTTGAGGTCTGAGCTGTGATTAGCGTGTGCACACCTAATCAAAAAGTTGGAAGATAGACAATCATAGTTTTGAATTTTACTCAATATCAATTTGGATCCCAACATAGATCACATAATTCTAATCTAGAAGAACATGCTCTTGAAATCATACAATAATATAGATACAATTTATTTTTATACATAAGAGAATCCAACAATGCACTTACCTTTCAGCCTGAACTTCATGGCAGCACACAACCTTCTTGACAGTGTATTAATTTTTAGAGCATCTTCCTTGACAAAAGCAAGAGATTTGATGCTCGAATTGGATCTTTTAACAATTTATGAAATATTCTCATCTCTTTCACAATTTTAAGATAAGGGATGGTAGCAATTGTTATATTCATGAAGCATCCTACATAATCACAAATCGATATATCCTCCAAAACTAGATTTTTTTATGCTTGACCCAGTTATCCTAAACTACAATGGGTTAATAGTATGGATAATCCCATAAATCATGAGATATGGAATCAAAAACATAGGGTGACATCTATGTCAATATCAAAGTTGTATCAACTATTCATCAAGAAAAAATGTTCCAAACAAAAAGACGTTGTTCCTATTCTAAACTTGAATTGACTTCTTTGGATCCTTTGCTCCCAACTGTTGATGTTGGTGTGAATACTTCTCTTTGCAAGTTACTAATTACCTTCTAATTAAGGTTTGAGGCTTAGGCTCCTAGAGAAGGGAAAATTTCACTTCCATATCTTCTTGAAATTGGCCATTTTTAGATGTAAGCCTATTGAATCCAACTTCAGTTACCTATTGATCATTTAACATTGGGTATGCTCTAAAGGAATATCATTGATCAAATTCTTGATACTATGTTGTGCCTACTTATTATATAAAAAAATAAGGTTAAGCCTCAAATTATTCTTTAACTATATATAATATAAAATATAGATTTTTCCTTGACCTTGAAAGAAGAATCTTATGTCAAGTTTTGAAAAACCTTTCAATAAGTTGATAGTAAAATCATCCCATTAGGCCTAGTGTGGCTATAAGGACCTAATATCATAATTTTATGAACTACCCTGGGCATCAAAGCTCAACTTAAAAATTCTATTTAAACAAATATATTTCATATTTTAACAAGGCTTGCAAGGAGGTAATATCATTAAAAGTCACTCAAGTAATTAATTGCATGAGCAAAGAGAAATAAGAATGACTAAAATAAATTTACAAGTCTTATTTTTGAAGATAACATTTGATAGTTACACTTTTTATAGGGCAATCTAAATGTGGAATAATTCTAAAATTTCACATTTAATATAATATAGATGTGGTATACCAAATTGAAATAATAAATATTTTTAAACCTTCAAATCCTTTAATAGGACATTAAGAATATTCATAAAATCATAAGAAATGTATTCCATTATGGAAAATTATATGTTTCTTAGTATTTCTATCAAACTCTATACAATTAGTATAGAGTTTGTTATTAGCAAGTTGAAATTCACTTCCAAGAATAGATATTTATGAAACTACTAAAGCATAGTTTTTAAGCCTAATGATTTTTTCTACAATCTATAAGAAACATGTCCATAAGTATTTGGAAGTCCTTACAGAGTGTCTAGAAATTTGTAGAAAGGAAAAATATTTTGGAATCCCTAAAACCAATCAGTAGTATGCTAGAAAAAGTTTCAAGGCTTCAAATATTGAACACCAAATATGATATGATGCATAATATAATTTATTAAACTTTAAAGACATTTCCCTATGTGTAATGAGAATCTAGATTAAGATTATATATAAAAGTCTATAAAAAGTTATATAAATAGGTCCAAGGAATTTCTACCTGAAAGGTTTGAGAACTTCAAGAGAGGAAGACTATAAAGGCCTCTTCAGTCACAAAAGGATGTTGATCAATCTACATAATTCTTAGTCAACTTACATCATAATAAAAACAAAGAACTAAACTATTATCAAGAATGACTTCATAATTAAAATTAAAACTTCACTTAATCTTTGAATTTAACTTATGAGGTGTCAATCATTTGACTATATGAAACTCAACAAAAGCTTTCAAATAATCAATAGATGACAAGTATGTGTGATTATTTACAAAACAAAAGACTTCTAGTTATAAATACCAATTTTTGCACAATATGAGTATGCATAAACAAGTATCTTAGAAGTTCATCACCCTAATATTGACTATATTTCAATTCAAAAACATCTCTATGTAACAATTCTTATATATGTTAAATATTTTGAAGGAATGTTTTAATCTCTTAAAATTTCTTCTTGAGTTGTCTTATTTGTGTGTAGGTATTTAAATATGCTATCTTTAAGTGTTTCAAAATTGAAATATCCCTTTCCTATTGCTATATTTTTCATTTCTCTTTTAAAATGTAAAAGTATGGGAAAACAATGATTTATAGATTGAGAAACCAAAAACCAAAATGTAGTTGCAAATAAAGGACTCAAGTAATATATAACAAACTAATATATTCATAGAAGTATGACACATTGACAAACATAGTAGAAGCATAAATGACTTATTACTTCATATTCTATTTTTATAAGAAATTGGTATGTACTTTGTTATCCTTTGGCAACTTAAATTACATATAAAAGTGAAACAACACCCTACAAAATTGAAATATTTACTTCTATTATTTATAGAACTCATATTACGATCCATTGTTTGACCTCTAAATAACAAAATCCACAGTTTAGAATTTCATTTACCAATCCTCCTTTGGATGAAGAGAATATAAGGGTGAAACATAAACTCTTGCCATAAAAATATGTGTAGTCATTCTTATGGTGTTTGTAGGGTTTCCTTTACTATGAATTGTCTTCTCTTATCTTCTATGGGTCATCTTGTACTTTCCTTCACATATTTGTAATTAAAAACCCGTCCTTATCTCCTCATTCTCTTCCCTCAACCTGCAACATCCCTCCTTTTCTCATTCTCCTTCTATGACCTCTCTCTCTCTCTCTCTTACCTATAAGCATCCCCTCTTTCATTTTCAACCTTCCACTTCTTACAAATAATGATGTGTCAGTGATTATTTTCTTAATACTTATTGGATTACTATTATTTATAAAAATATTTAAATTCTCTCTCTCATATATATATAGATAGATAGATAGTTTCAATTGATACAAATTTGACATTCCTAAGATATGGGTTTATATAAACTTGCTAAACATACAAACACCTATATCCACATTGATTGACTTTTAGAAATTCAAACATTTATGCACACAAGATAACAAACACTTCTTTCTTCCATTCACGTTAGCACATATATAAGTATAATGATAATTATAAATTCTTATGTAAATTATTATTTATAATTTTACACATTTGCAGTCCATTGTATATAACTAAAATGTTCATTATTTTATTAAAAAAAAGTTTCCAACCATAAATTTACTAGGGCTAAATAAAAACAATAATTTTTATTTTTTTAATACACAAAATGTATTAAAATTCTATACATTCTAGGCTATTAAGGGAATATACACTATAGAGGAAGAAGACATAATTGAGAAAGTCCAAATTATAGCAACTATAAAAGAAGTTAGTGCAAGAGATGAATGACTGCCATAAATAGAACCTGAGGTGGATAGGCTAATCAAAACAATATCCAGGAAGCTACCATCAAAGAAGGTCCCAACATGATACAAATCGACTCAATGAATACTAGAACTTTAATGAAAGAAGATATTTGATATGTTATCTTTGTTTTGCATTTACTCTCATATCCACTTTTATTCCCACATCTTCTCTCCCTATTTATTCTACAACTATTTTCTATTATTATTCTTCATCAATCCCACTTTCTTCTTTTGTTGCATCCATCACACCATCTATAAGCATAGCCACAATAGCAAAAAAATTCTTAGGTGTATCTTCTACTTCACTTATCATAAAGTCATCATCATCATCATCATCGTTCATTCTGCTCATGGCCACTTCCATTTTTTCAATTAAACAATCTCCATCATGTCATCATCTCAAACCATTATGATGCATTCAACCATCATCTCCACTACTCCATCATCCGCCTTAGTTAATCCTCATAACCCACATCCAAAATAAGGATTTTAATATCTTGATTAAGTACATCTTCATCAATCATACTTACATCCATAAGTTTTGAAACCTTAGTCATTTAATTCCATATTTTTACGATAAATTACATCATTGGAATAGACCCAATGGTAGTTGCTACATTTTATTCAACAATGGGAGCTCCAAGGGCTATGATGATAGTTAGCCCAATGAAAGGGTCTATTATTATTCTTACATAGTTGCTTTCTAAAAATGTAAGTCACCTTAGAGAATAGAGCATAGATGAAATGAGTATGAAAAGATAAAGAAAAACACTACAAGAAAGTATGATATATCATATGTAGCTTCCACCTACCTACATACATAATTTTCTACGAAGGATAGTCATTTTTTGTAGATATATACCAAATAATATTTAGAGAAGTCCATTTTTATTATCAAGGCTTTTGAAAATAGAAAATGTAAGGATAGTGACACTATAGTCTTACCCCTAAAAGTTAGATCCCACACCCTCAACACTCTCTTCAATGTCATGCATTGTGACTTAACCTACACCATTCTTCTTGGAAGGCCATGGATCCATTGTAGAAAATGCGAACATCTATTTAGTGTATTGTAGGCATTTAAATAAGGTTACAAAGGGCCGGGAATAGAACATCGGCGTACTGGAATAACCAGAACTGTTACGCAGTTGTAACAGTGTACGCTAAATATGAAATAAAGACAATAGTACGCTAACATCCCCCTTTATTACATTATTTGGGTAATGTAATAACTAATAGCTATACTAGACTACTAACATCCCCTTACATCATTTTGCAATACAAAGTGAGCTGCGGAACAATTCAAATTTGACACGTCCAAGTGCCTTAGTGAAAATGTCCGCAACTTGAGCATCGATGGGAATGTCGTTGAAGCTGAATTCGGTGCTTTGGAACTTCATCTCGAATGAAATGACATTGTGTGTCAATGTGCTTTGTTCTTTCATAATGGACGAGATTCTTGACGAGGTTCGAACACCCTGATTGTCGCAAAACAAGCGTATTGGAGATTTTGATGGATGGCCCATACTTGTCAGAATGCGACGTAACCATATCACTTCGCACACGACTTCACGTGCAGCACGATATTCTGCCTCTGTAGATGAGATAGCAACCACCTGTTGCTTCTTGCTGTGCCAAGAGACAGGACCGGATCCCAGATGAAAAATGTATCCAGAAGTTGACTTGCGATCATCAAATGATCCGGCATAGTCGGAGTCCATGTATCCTTGCAAGAAGAATTTGTTGTTCCTCTTGTATTCTAGGCCATATTCCATAGTACCACATACATAGTGAAGAACACGTTTTGTTGCTTTCCAATGAGTGGTCTTAGGCTCCTGCATGAACCTCGAAAGATAGTTGACGGCAAATACGAGATCCGGCCTAGTATTGGTCAGATATATGAGACTCCCAATCAACTGTCGATAGAGAGTACCATCTACCTGAGGTGAGTCATCATATCGCAATAAATGAAGTCCATTCTCCATTGGAGTTGCCATTGGCTTGCAATCAATCATGCGATATTTATCCAACAATGTCTTGGCATACTTTTTCTGAGACACTTTGATGGAGTGCTCCTTCTGGTTGAATTCCAGACCAAGACGGTAATGGAGAAGTCCGAGATCTGTCATCTCAAAAGATTTGCACAAGTTTCTTTTGTGATGAGAGATCATATTTTTTGAACTCCCTGTTATGAGCAGATCATCCACATAGAGTACAAGCAACACTATCTCAGAACCCTGTTTCTTGAAATAGAGGTTTGCATCTGACGAACATCTCTTAAATCCATGCTACATAAGGTGATTGTCCATTTTTATATACCAAGCTCGAGGAGCTTGTTTCAGACCATACAAGGATTTGACCAATTTGCAAACTTTCTGTTGTTGGCCTTCCACTTCAAATCCTTCAGGCTAAGTCATATAGACTTCTTCTTGGAGATCACCATTTAGAAAGGCACTCTTGACATCCATCTGGTGAACTTTCCACCCATATGGTGCTGCCATAGCACACATAACCCGAATTGTGGTCATCCGAGCAGTAGGTGCAAAAGTTTCCTCATAGTCGATGCCTTCTTTTTGAGCATAGCCCTTTGCAACAAGACGGGCCTTATGCTTATCAATTGTTCCATCTGCCTTGTACTTGACTTTATATACCCATTTGCAGCCAATGGGCTTCTTTCCATGCGGCAGATCAACAAGCTTCCAAGTTTTATTTTTCATCAGAGACTCATACTCCGTATCCATAGCGGCCTTCCATCGAGGCTCACCGAGAGCATCTTGCACCGATGCGGGTTCAAGACTATCTATGGTAGACATGAATGCCCTGTCATCATCAATATCCATATCCTCAACTTCGTACTTGGAGTCACGGAAAGTTCCTCAAAATATTGACAAAGATCATCAACCTCACCGGTTTCTCGGCTTCTCTTTCCTTTTGAGCCATACTGTGTGTACGAGGTCTATCCAAATTCAAATTGGGAGGAGTGGATAAATTTGCATCTCTGATTGTATTTGTACACCATTTAGGATTCTTCTTCGGTGGTGGTGAAGAAGATGTAGAAGAACCTCCTGTCTGTGTTGACGAAGGAATCTTCTCTTCCTTAGGTTCCACAATATCTTGGTGTACTTTAGATGTGCTCTGTGATGTGAAAGCTTCATCAAAGACAACATCTCTGCTGATATGAATTTTCTTAGTCAAAGGATCTATCAACCGATATCCTTTAGAGTGCTCAGAATAACCAAGAAAAATACATCTTAGTGTTTTCTCATCTAGCTTCTTCCTTTTCTCTTTCGGTATGTGCATGAAAGCTTGACATCCGAAAATACGTAGATGAGATATGGAGGGTTTTCGACCACTCCATGCTTCATGTGGAGTCATTACTTTTAGGGCCTTTGTGGGTGCCCTATTCAACAGATACACTGCAGTGGTGATAGCTTCTGCCCAATATTGTTGCCCAAGAGTAGCTCCTGTGAGCATACAACGAACCATTTCCATGATAGAACGGTTCCTTCTCTCAGCAACTCCATTCTACTGAGGAGTATAGGCAGTTGTTAACTGTCTCTTTATTCCATGCTTATCTAGGAATGCAAAAAATTCATTAGAGGTAAAATCTCCCCCTCGATCTAAGCGGAGGGTTTTAATAGAAGCTCCTGACTCCTTCTCAACGGATTTCTTGAACTGCTGGAAGAATGCGAAAGCTTTAGATTTCAGTTGGAGAAAGAAAACCCACATCTTTCGTGAGTAGTCATCTACGAATAACGAAAGTACCTCTTCCCTCCACAGCTGTTGGGTGTGAAAGGACCGCATAGATCGGTATGAATTAACTCCGAGAGGTTTTCGTGCTCTTGTAGAGCTCTTCTTAAATGGTACTCTATGCTTGCTTTCTGCCAGCGGTCGAGCACAGCTGGCAATGTGGCGAAAGGGAAGGAAGACCCTTTACCATCTCATACTTGCTGAGCTCAAGTAAGTAGCTAGAACTAAGATGCCCATATCTCTTGTGCCATAGGGAAGTTGCCTCCTTGGTAGAGACAGTCATGGCAACATGTGGAGTAGAGATAGCATCTAGTGCAAATAAGTCGTGCTTATATGAAGCTGTTGCAATCCGCTTACCCTTCCTGGTAATAGTACAACACTTCTTTCCATTCTCAACACAAAAGTTGACAACCATATTTCTGTCCAGGATTTGTGTCACTGACAACAAATTGTTAGCCAATCCCGAAACATAGAGGACTTTGTCAATCGACACTTGCCATCGGGAAGAGTGGCTCGAAGCTGTACCCTCTCCCCTGAACCCCGTAGGTTTTATCATCGAGCAATGGTGACAGGTTTGCCCTCTTTGGCCACAAATGATTCAAACCACGATCTGTCGCCAGTCATATGTTTGCTAGCTCCAGAATCGACATACCAAATAGGATCCCTTAGTGTGGAATATGTGGTAGTCATGAGCACCTTGTGTGCCCATTCAGAATCTGAGTCAGATTCTTCAACAGAAACATTCACCTGGGGTTGCTTGTTCTTATTTTGTGGTTTGTTTTGGCCTTTCGCTTGTTCTTATGCCAACACTTGTTGGTGTCATGGTTGTCTTTCTCACGGATCTTGCACCACCTCTTCTTCCCGTTGAGGTTGTTTGCCTTTTCCTTTCGTATCCTGTTGAGAATTTCCTCCTTTCTCGCCCATTACCTTTCTTCCTAGAACCCCTGCTCGTTGGTGTATAGGGTCGTATTGGAAGAATCATCCTTGTGAAGTTGGCGTGCCTCCTGTTGTTGAAGCAGATTGACCAACTCGATGTAGGTAATTTGTCATTGAGACACCTGGATGGAGGTTATCAACATATCAAATGAAGAAGGTAAAGCTCTCATCACAAGTGAAATGAGAAGCTTTTCTTCCACTGTATCTCCCAGAGAACTCAATTTCTCTTTCAACTCAGACACTCTGCATAGAAAGAGTTCAACTGTTTCACCCTGCCTCAAACTCAGGTTATGAATTTGTTGTTGAAGATGAAGAATGGTGGAATCATTCTTTCCCTCATAGATGGTTTGAAGGGCATCCCATGCCTCTTTACCACTTGCTTTGTCAGCTATATGAGGTTGCACTTCATCTAAAACAACAAACAAAATGAGCACCTTTGCTCTACTATCTTTCTTGTCAAAAGCTATCTGATCTGCTGAAGGACCTGTGGATCCTGCTGTTGGTGAAGGCCTTGTTGCTACTCCAGTAACAATATCCCACAAATATTCCATTTGGAGAATAGCCTTCATCTTATGTTTCCATGGTGTATAATTTGGACCTTTCAATAACTGATGCGGATCAGTCATCAACTTTGCAACAGTGGCCATAGTGAAGGTTCCTTATATCACCAATTGGTCCCCCTTTCGATATACCTTTTGCTAGGCCAATATACCGTACAAAATACCCGCCCTTACGTGAGGGAAACTATAGGTATTTAGAAAGATCAACAAAAATCACCCGCCCTTACGTGAGGGAGACTATAGGTGAGTTTTAGAGATCATACGATACGTGGAACATAAGCGGTACTGAAATGGAATCGCCTTGTTGATGGCACCTACCATAGAATATTCTTCTCATGCGTGGGGCGTAACTTCCCCTAAACACTATGAAGAATACTTCGTCGGGATTTACGCCTAAACACAAGTGCGATAAAGGGTAGTGGATGGAGTAAAAAATGCAAAAATGGCGTACTTTTTCCTCCCCGACGATTTATAGAGAACAAGCTCAGATGTCGTTGTAGCAGCTATATTAGGCGGCGGATACAGTAGCCAAATCACGACAGCTTTACCTGTAAGTGCTGGCCAGAGGTATCGCAAATACCGAACGCTGCAGTGCAATAAATTGCACGGATGAGTTTTAATTATTCCGGGGACTTAGGGAGTGTTTGATTTTAAGTTTTTAATGTTATAGTGCAAAAATGAAATATGCAACATACAACATAAAAAAAAACTGCCCACAAGAATAACCTAGAAGGTGTTAGTCACAGCCGAAAATGCACCTTTTACAATTTGCCAAATTGCTATTTTTCGAAAAATTACTCACTATCCCCCTTTGATTTTTTGAAAAAATATCCCCCCTTAAAAGGCTTTCTTTAACAAAGCATTTTTAATAATTATTATAAATTTAAAATTAAAATAAATAATTTTAATTTATATAGTTTTAAAACTTTAGAAAAAATAAATTAAAATTAAAATTTTAATTTATAAAGTTTAAAAAACTATATTAAAAAAAATTAAAATTAAAAATTTTAATTAAAAATAATAATAATTAAAAAATGACATTGCAAAAAATAAATTATACCTTGGGGGGCGTCGGCGGGATTCGAACCCCCGACCTGCAGGCTCCCTGAGCCTTACCGCACGGCTCACGACCACGTGAGCCAGCGGGCTGATCCGAAGGGATCAGTCAACCTCCTCCCTTTTCAACTCGGCCTGCCCGTCCTCCAACTTCCCCAGCCTCCTCTGCAACTCGCGGCTACTGTCGCGTTTTTTAAAAAAACGCAGTCCCCGTTCGCGTCGGATCTCCGTCGCAGTTTTTGCTTCGTCCTCCGCAGGCTTTCGATTTTTTTTTTCTTTCCCTCCGTAGGTTTCCGGTTTTTTTTTCGAAAAAATTTCCTTTCGCGAGTGGGGGGGGGGGCCCTCGGGGAGCGCGACGCGTAATTTGCGTCGCGCGGGGGGAGGGGAGGAGGGGGGGGTCCCTTGCACGCGCGGAAGACTTCCGCGCGTCGCACAGTGGCCCTACCTGCGTGCGGGGCCATGCGCGACAGGGATGTGGCGCACGTCGGGACGCGAGCGCTCGGCCCTCGCAACCTGCGCGCGTTTCCCGCGGTGGGGCTGCGACGTCCACGCGTCGCGCTGGGACTGGGCTGCGAGTACGCGGCTGCGTTCGTCTGCGTCTGCGTCCAAAGCAGGGACGCCGCAGGCTGGGTCCTGGGGCAGCGGTTTACCAAGTCGATTCGCCAATAATTTTTTTTTTTTTTTTTAAATTCGCTTCCACCTTCGAACTTCCTGCTCACGCCTCCCTGCGGAAAATTCCTGTACCTGGCTCTGATGCCATGTAGAAAATGCGAACATCTGTTTATTGTATTGTAGGCATTTAAATAAGGTTACAAAGGGCCGGGAATAGAACACCGACGTACTGGAATAACCAGAACTGTTACGCAGTTGTAACAGTGTACGCTAAATATGAAATAAAGACAATAGTACGCTAACATCCATGAGATATAGGTCATCCCTCAATGTTTTATCAGTTCTTTAAGTATGAATATAGGGTCAAGACTTATCATATTCTAGTTGACACTAAACCCTTTGCCTATTGGTAGGTGATCGAGGTCATGAATCCTAAATTTTATCTTTGCCCTTCTCTCAATCTATCTCTTGAATCTTCTTCTTCTTCTCATATTTTGATCATTGATGCATTAAGGTCTCTCACCTTAAAAAAGCCACCTACTAATGAAACTAAGGATCAAAATCCTAATCCAATCAACATTAATAATCATGATTTAGATAATAATTAACTTATCCTAGACCTAGCCAAGCTTCCCGCATGTCCTCAAATATTAGGTTTTCCTTCTAGTAATAAGGTTAAAATAGTACTTCTCCATTTGTTTTGGTAACACCAACAATAAGAAAATCCATGGTAGTAACCCTTTTTCGATTGAATGATAGTATGCTTCATAATTCTTATTGAACTCATATTTCCTAAGCAGATGCTTTCCAAAATGGGATATCAAGGTAAAGGACTGGGCCTATATGAGAAAGGAATCAAAGAGTCCTTATAGACTAAAGTTTGACTGAGATGTTGTGGGATAGGATATATCTCTAGTCATAGTGATCAATTTCCCTTCTTTACTTATTTTTATAGTGAAGATGAAGTCATTCTCCCTAATAGGGTATCCCATGACAACATCATTTCTTTAAACATATTCAATTGGGACAAGGATAATGATGATGGTTCATCACTCCTCATAGATCCTAGCCTCTTTTGGTTTACACAAACTAATAATGTATATATCATAACCCTAGCCTATCCCAATCCGATCATTGACAAAGACAATTGTGATATGGAGGACATACCAAATGATCCTCCCTAAGATGATACCTCAAATTATCTTATCTAAAATAATTTCTATTTTGGTGGATCTTTTCCCTAAATCATCAATGTCCCTATCTCATAGCTAATCAAAAGCAGTAAGACAAGATTAGATCCTATAGACCTTGAGAGCATAAGAGTGTTGTTGGATCCTCCAATTGGAAGATAAAGCTTGTATAATAATTTAAGAGACCATGGTCATTGATATTGGGAACCTTGAAGATCCTAAAATACTCAAGCTAGAATAGGTTTTGATCCCAAACAAGTGTGAGAAATACATCAAGCTTTTGATGGATTTCAATGATATTGATCCTTCCCTAGTTTTCCACCACCTAGTTGTCACTCATGGTGCAAAACCTATAAAGCATAAAATGTAGAAAATACATCTAAAAGTTGTCTTGTTAGTCAAAAAGGAGATCCAAAAACTCCTCAATGTTAGATTCACTAAATATATCAACTAATTTGACTGGTTCTCTAATGTTCCTATTGCTAAGAAAATAGGTAGTGTTAGAGTATGCACAAACATTTGAGACATCAATATAGCATGTCCCAAATATGACTTTCCTCTACCTAACATTGATATGAATGTCGATTTGAGTACAAGATATAGAACATTGTCTTTGATAGATGGATTCTTAGGCTATAATCATATCAAAATTGCTCTTGAGCATCAATCCAAAATAACTTTCCCCACCTCATGGGGAACCTTGTACTATCAAGTCATGTCCTTTGGGTTGAAAAATGCAAGAGCTACCTACAAAAGAGCCATGACATATATATTTCATGGTATGATGCATAACATCATGGAGGATTATATCGATGATCTTCTTTTTTGGTCTTTAACTAGAAAGATCATATTTGAGATCTAAGGCACATATTCAAACAACCAAGGGAGTACAAGGTATACCTTAAGCTTAAAAAATATATCTTTGAGTTACATTGAAAAATATTGGAATTTGTTGTATCTTGATGTAGCATCAAAGTTGACCCTAACAAGATATCAATAATATTTGATATGTCACCCCCTTGAATTCTGACCCACTTAAGATTCTCTAAGAAAAAATTCAAGCTATTGATTCATATCCTAGCTAGCCAGCAAGTGTCAACTCTTAACCAAGCTCTAAGGAAGGATGCAACATTCCAATGGAATGTCGAATGTCAAGCAACTTTTGGTGCCCTCAAATCCTGCCTTTTATCTCTTCCTGTTCTTTGTCCCTCCTAATCCCTGTAGACCCTTGTAACTATATATAGTAGCAATAGCAATATACTAGGAGATATGTTGGTATAGTATGATGACCAACATAAAGAATGAGTCATTTTCTCTATCAATAAGACTTTGATCAACTATGAAATTAACTATACCCCTTTAGATAAGCTTTGCCTAGTCGTAGTATTTAATTTCCAAAATATTAGACACTTCATGCTTGTCCATATAACCTTTGTCATCATGAGAATCAATCTCTTGTGCTATCTCATGTCCAAACCTCACTTCTCTAGACAAAGTGCTAAGTGGATCATTGCTCTTAGCGAATTGGATCATTTTATTAGCCAAAATTCTATGAAAGTTTAGGTCATTATCAATCGATTAGAAGTTATACCCTTAGAAGCTAGCCAACCCTTAGTAGTAGACTTTCCAATAAGTCATTATTTATCCTAAAGCATATCAACCTAACTCTTGGAATATGTACTTCAATGGTACTTGATGTGTCAAACAAGATAGTTTAGGAGTCATTTTGGTCACACCTTAACAATAGTTGATCCATTTATCCTTCAAGATTAATTTTTCTTACACCAATAATACCATTGAGTACAATGCCCTTATCCTAGGATTATATCCAATATTAGCCATCTAGATTAGAACCCTCTCCATATTTCAATATTTCTAGTTTGTAGTCAACCAAGTCAATGGTGTCTATAAAACTAAATATAAAAAGCTTAAGCCATACAAGAACATCATTGACAAACTTAGGGCTATTTTTACAAAGTCACCATTGAAGCCATCCCTAGGTCTAGAAACCACCATGTCAATGTTATGGCCTCAACTACATCCTTGATCCCATTATATCTAGATGATAAACAAGCTATGATCATCATTTTATAGATTAGAGAACCTTCAACCCTAAGGTCTAGACAACTTCCTCTAGAAGTATTTTTTTATAGAGCAACTCTCTCTCCTAATTCTTGGTACAAGGATGTCTTTGCTTTCATTAAATATGATGATTTAACTGATGATTTGAAACACAATGAGTGCAAAAACACACAAGCAATGAACCTATAAGTATGTCATCATTGGTAATATCTTATACCATCAAACCCTTGATGGTATTTTTCTTAGATACTTTTATAGAGTTAGAATATATTATATCATTTGGGTCATGTAAATGTACCACCTTTGAGACATAGTTAGAGTAGGAGATTACTTTAGGAGGAAGTTAGCTACTTACTTCGAGCAATGTAATAAATGTATAAGTATCACTGTGCAAGTTGTAATGTGCAAGGTGCCCCCTTGTACAACTAGGTAGAGTGTTGGCCAAGGAATCTATATTCATATATAAAGGGCCTCCTAGTGATAGCTCATATCAAGTGCATTATAGTAGAGTGTAGTAGATAGTGGTAGAACTCATGTATGAAGTACAATGTAGTTCTTTAGCTTATATTAATGGAGTGACCATTACCTCCATACCGCATTGTATTTTTATCACTTTCTATTTATATTATATTTTAGTCATATTGCAAAATTACTTTATTTCATATTTTCTGCATTTTATTAGGACCTATGATAGATCTATGCCACTACATATATCCTCAAAAGCTAACAATGGTATCAGAGCCACAATGAATCAAGATAGGATTAGGGAGAGTCACATAAAATATTGAAAGGACTTAAATAAATCTCCATTACAAGAAATATGAGATTACATTTGGCTAGAGTCTTTCCACAGAGTTGTAGAAAAAATTGTGAAGACTAGGACTTAATATTCATACCACTATATTGAAAAATCAACTAGTGAAGATTATTATCTCCAAAATTATAAATTCTTTCGTTCCAATTTCTAACAACTTGTTGTAGGAAAAGGAGATTCAGAAAAAGGTTGGGAAGCTTCCTACAAGAGAGATAGGAATAATATATTCTTAGAATCATTCAAACACTTGCAATGGCAAGGAGAAGACTGAAGATTTCAAAGATCTCGTAGAAAGATCTCATTACAAAATCTATAAATCATATATATTATAGAAGTGAAGAATAGGCCACAATAGCCTTATATCAGACTCAAGGAAGAAAAGACTCTATAAGACGAGTCAAGAAGGAGATAGGATATTGGTGATCTCCATAGAAGATTGAAGACCTGCATATTACAGAAGAAAATACCAGAGAAGCCTTGATCTAGAAGAAAAGACCATAGAAGCCTTAATTCTAAAGAAGACTCCAGAGAAGAGTTTATGAGAAATAGAAGATTTGAGATTGGTGATCTCCATTGAAGATTGCAAATTACATATTAGCTAGAGTATTTCCACAAGACTGTGAAGACCAGGACTCAACATAGAACTTATACCACTAGTTTCAAGAATAACTAGTGAATATTGAAAAGGTCTGAGAAAAGACCCCACTGGAAACAATAGATAGAAGATCTGTTCCATAAAAATCTAAAGAGATCCATAGAAGATATCATTGAATAACTTCCAATATTGGAGGATTGAATAAGGACCAGCAAGATCCCATTCCAGAATCCAAAAGCAACAAATTTCAAATATTCAAGAAGAAGATATCATTGCTAACACTTCTAGAAGAAAAAGGTTAAAGAAAATGTCTCTGTTGGAAGACTAGAGAAGCTACAAGATAGAAGAAATTGGAGTGGTCTCAAGGAGGAAAAAAAATAAGGCTTGGAGAGCCTTTTTGCAGATCTTTTAGAAGCATCATCAAAAGAGTTCCTAGGAGAACTCATTGGATAAATCCACTACCAAGGAGAAGCTCTTGATAGTAAAGGACTTGGGACAATTGTCACCATCCTATAACAATCCCAAGAGAAGAAGAATTTTTTGAAGAGTGTTAAATCCTGAAGAAGAATCCAATGAGGACCTCAAGACATTTAGAATATTGAGAAGAAGAAGTTCTTGTTTGAAGTTATAATTCAACAAGAAGATTGAAGGAAGATTCAGATAGAAGAAGCCTACCAGATCCAAGATATTTGGATATTCCTATCATAGCAAGAAGGCACATTTCAGAAGTAAGGACTTTCTGAACCTATTACATAAAATCAAAGATCCTGGAAGGATTAAACCACCAAGCCCTAGGTTCAAGATAGAAGAAATGAGACCACAATTTGGTGAAGCAAGAAGCTATTTTGGACAGCCAACAAGAATCTACAAATTCATCCACTAAAAGGCAGCAACATGGTGAATCAAAATTCCAAGATCTACATCTACTACATTAGCCAGTAAAAGGCAAGCAACTTGGGTTTAATTAGTTGAACTTCAAATTAGGGTTCATTATCAAATTCCTTTAAGCACCATATTTAGATTAGAGTTGCAAAGGAAAAGGGTCCATATTATAGTCTTCAAGAAAGTGCAAAAAGAAAAATTTATTTTAAGATATATTTGCACATTAAATAGGAGTTGGATATTTTTTGAAAGAAATAAAGTTATCACCTGCCTATTATCTATTCAGAAAGCAAGAAGACTACATCCTACAATATTGATTATAGTGAAAATTGTAGATTATTCATTAAAGGTTCTTTACAGATTACTCTTAAAAGTTGCAGATATTATTAAGTGCATTTGAAATTATTTTGAGAGTTTATTTATAGGAGCAATAAGGTGATATTATTGTTATCATTAAGGTGCATTATTAATCCATTAGCACTATACTAGTTGATATTTAACTAATTATTCTCAAAAGGGTTAGTTTGTGTTTATTGATTATTAAAGATCAAGGGCACAAAACCAACAGATTATCAAAGTGTCTAGAGACACTATTTGGTTATAGAACTTGCAACATTTTGTGGTCCAAAGAAGCCACCAAAATCAGATCAGATTTCTTCAAGGAGTGGAGAAGAAAGCCACCATAAAAATTAGTAAAAGAAGCTACAAATTGAGACTTGGTGAGTCTTAGATTTGAGGTGCACTAAGGGATATTTACAAAAAAAATAGTGCAAAAAATACTTCTACAAAAGCTTCTATCTATGTGGTTATTAGCTTGGGTTTATTACCAAAAGTAACCAAGCAAAGGAGAGACTTGTCTAGCAAAGGAGACAACCTCAAAATTTTCCATTGCCTACAAGAAAGCCACTATTAAAACCAACAAAAATAAGGTTGCAAAAGGAGGTGTAAAAAAGGTATTATATTCATAAATTCATCTACATCATCTTGCACCATACTAATATGTTCTACGTACGAAAAAGGACAAGGTTTAAGTGCCACAAAGGCACATTATTCACAAGGAGAAATCATCTCAAAGCAGCCATGTAAAAGCATTATCTAAGCAAGGTAAAAGAGCCTCCCAAAGAGCTCATATCATCGATGGTCTTGGATAGTCGTATCAAGGTACCTGTAAGCAAACACATCAGGAGAAATATTATATACAAAGGTAAATACATGATAGGTTGAAAGAAGAAGGAAAACAAAGCACAAAAGAGGCTATACCAGCTAGATGTACGTCCACAAGGATCACTCAAGGGCACCATTGGAGTATCTCAAAACTCCACCAAAGCATTACCCATAGCCACCAAAGTGTTGCTCACAATCCTAGCTATTTAATTTATTTACTTTCATTACTAGGGAGATATAAGGGTATAATATAAGGTTGAAACTATAGGGAAATCAACCATATTTGAAATCAAAATTAAAGGAAAATTATAGCTTAATATTTGCAAATTAAAACATAGGAGAAATAAGGATTTCTACCTAGAAAATTTAAATTTCTTATTTTCTAATATTTCAAATTAGGGAGTTATAAGACATACTACACCAAAGTAGGATTTTGGAATTTAGAAATATTATATATCAAATATCAAAAGCTATAATAGAAGGTTCATTTAATATTATCAAGGGTTGGAAATTAATTGGTATACTTATCTCAAAATCACATTAAAGGGATAAAAGAAATCCAACCATTAGGACCTCATCAAAATAGAAAGTTCTTAAGTTCAATAGGAGTAATAAGGTGTAATAGAAGTTGATTTTTGCTATTCACAAAACTTTATAAAATCAACCCAAAATTGAACTACTATTCTTAAAGCACTTAGTATATTCAAAATCACTAGGGAGACATAAGGTATTCTATAATACTTGATAATAATATCATATTTCAAAATTTATGAAGTTCTCAATCCATTTGGGAGTCATAAGGTTTCTACAAAACTGAAAGTCCACCAAGGTATCATCAATCAATACTAGGTAATTTAAAAGAGGACCACAAGGATCATCGTAACATCAAACAAATTATTTCTTGTAGAATCCCAATTACTTAAAGGTCCAAACTATTTTTCCTGGAACAATAAGATAAAAGCAATCTTAGTATATGAAAAACTTTTGGAGATAGCTCAAGGAACATCAAAAAGACCAAGCACAGGTGAGATTCAGAAGTTTGAAGAAAATGATGCAAAAGCCCTAATTATAATAACCTTTTCTATCACTGATGAAATGCAACCTTATATTAGTTCAGCAAAGACATCTACAGAAGCATGGAAAATCTTAGATAAGATATTCAAAGGGAAAAATAAAGCCACTATCCTTCATCTTGAAACTCAACTACATTCCCTAAAAATGAATAGTGGTGAGAGCATAGAGCTATTCCTAAGGAAGGTAGTAGATATTAAAGGGAAATTATCAACTTTATGAGAAGAGACTAAAGATGAATTTCTTACTCAAGTAACCATGAGAGCACTTCTAGACAACTACAAAAATTTGGTTACATATTTACAAGTCCTAAGTAAAGATACTTCTTTTGATGATCTAATCAATATTCTTCAAGAGTATGAGGTGGAGAACATAGTTAAATATGAAATGACTAACACTGCATTGGCTTCAAAAGACAATCCACAGGGAAATATTGCTTCTTCATCAAAAGGATGAAGACCATGGAGTAACAGGTATTGTCAGATATGCAAAATAAAAGGTCATTGTACTAACTATTGTAGATTCAATCCCAAAAATTTGAATCAAGGAAATCAGATGAAAAATAGAAGCAGATTTAAACCACGAAAATATCAAAATAATCCTCATCAGCAACAATTTCAATGTCTAACCAATTATCCCCAATTGGAGTATTGTAAAGGGAACAAAAAAGGAAACCTACCTCAAAGGATAAAATAAATCAAAGAACTAGAAGAACCAATATATGGTTATAAAGTCAAAGCTCTTTCAGCAAGAACAACAGATTATGAAGACACCAACTACTTTCTTGAACAAGTTACAGAAAGCAGAGAAGAAGAATATAAACTTCAAGACCAAGAGGAAGATCCATATTGAAGATTGAAATCTTCAATACCCAAATAATGTAATATAGGGGGTGTTAGAGTTAGAATATATTACATCATTTGGGTCATGTAAATGTACCACCTTTGGTACATAGTTAGAGTAGGAGATTACTTTAGGGTGAAGATAACTACTTACTTCAAGCAATGTAATAAATACACAAGTGTCAATGTGCAAGTTGTAATGTGCAAGGTGTCCCCTTGTACAACTAGGTAGAGTGTTGGTCAAGGAATATATCTTCCTATATAAAGGGCCTCTTAGTGATAGCTCATATCAAGTTCATATCAAGCATGTCAAGTGAATTATAGTAGAGTGTAGTAGATAGTGGTGGAACTCTTGTATGGAGTACAATGTAGATCTTTAGCTTACATTAATGGAGTGGCCATTACCTCCATATTGCATTGTATTTTCGCCACTTTCAATTTATAGTATATTTTAGTCATATTGCAGAATTATTTTCTTTCATATTTTCTACATTTTATTAGGACCGGTGATAGATCTCTCCCACTGCATATATCCTCAAAATCTAACATGCTTAGCCTTAGCAAAATCCCAAGCAATCATTAAAAATATCCATGATGGATCATGTAATATTCACTTTAGTGGTGTCACCATATGTAAGAAACTCCTATGGATGGGTTATTAATGGTCCTCCATAGAAAAATACTCTTGTGATTATGTCATAAAATGTGACAAGTGTAAGAATCAGGACACTCCATCATAAGTTTTCCAATCCTTAACTTCTCCTTCATCTTTTTCCATCTAAGGTTTAAACATCATTGGTAAGATCAACCCATGAGTACTTCAACAAGTGGTTCAAAGCCATACCTTTAATCTCAATCACTTAAATTCAATTCTCTAAGTTTATCCTTAACCAAATCCTTCGTTGTTATGGCATCCCTTTTGTGCTAATATCTAACAATGAAACATCCTTTAAGAACAAGGATGTTAAACAAAATTATGCCAAATATAAGATTTAGCACAAATGGTCTATGCCTTACTATCCTCAAGGTAATAACCAAGTTGAAGCTTCTAATAACACTCTTTTCAATATCCTTAAGAAGCTTGTTAGAAAAACCAATAGAAATTGGTATCTCTAGTTATATCCAGCCTTATGGGCCTATTGCACTAGTGTCAAAAATCCCATTGGTACAATGACTTATGCTTTGGATTATGAAACCAAGGATATCTTCCCTTTTAAGCTAGAGGTTCCTTCCTTGCACATTTTGTTGCAAGACTCCTTTTTCAAAGATAAATATCATCTTACTTTCCTTAACCAACTAAAATTGCTTGACAAAAAGAAGATCCATGCCCTAGAGAAACTATAGGTCTACTAGTAAAGGCTTTAATATGCATACAATAAGAAGACATGATATTATTCCTTTAAAGTTATTGATTTTATCCTTAAATATAATTATAAGAACACCAATACCAAAGCCATTCTCAAAGACAACTTAAAGTCTAATTGGCTAGGTCTATACATCTGAACTGGCAAGTATGGTTTATGGTTTAGGTACTTATTATATTTTATGTATCCTTGACTACCTATTTGCTTGTTGTTGCTTACTTCCATCTTGCTTAAATTCATATATGCCTACATGCACGTGCTTATAATTGTTGACTTGCTTGTTTCAAATCAAGTCAAGGATACATGATGACATGCAAATGATGATCCTGGTCAAGATAGTTTATTTTCATTTGCTAGGCAACTAATGTGAGTAGAACCCCCTAGTCCCACATTTGCAAACCAAATTAGGTTTTGTATAACATCAATCTATTTTAATTTGATTTATCTCAAGCATTATCTTTATAAATTCTTCCAAATGACCAATCACTTGCTACATGATGAATACTACGAGATTTGCAAGTATTGATGGCAAGACCAATTAAATGAACTTTTTCTATCACATCAATCACTTATTACATGATGGATATTCCAAGGTTCACAAGTGTTGATAGTAATATTAGCCACATCATATCTTGTGTCCTATGTACCACCATGCATGGGGGCAATAGGTCAACAATGAATTATTCCTCCTAATTAGGGGTATCATTCATTGTCACACCAAATCAAACACAAGTCCTCTATGACACTTCTCTATGAGGAAAATCAACCCAAGCATAAGTCGTTTAAACATATGTTTAAATGCAAATCAAGAGTCATGTAGGTAAAGCAAAAGTCCTTTAATTATTTATTTAAAGGTAAATCAAAATTCCTATGAATCAAGTAGAAGTCATTTCAAACATTTATTTAAAAATAAATATTTTATTTTCATGCTTGTACATATCTTTGTATCATAGTAATCTAACCATAAGTCCTTAGGGTAAAGCTAACTAAAGTCCCGTTGGGCAAATCTTAAAGCTAACCATAAGTTCTTAGGGTAAAGCTAACTAAAGGCGGTTTGGAAAAATCTCAAAGTTAACCAAAAGTCCTTTAGGTAAAACTAACTAAAATACCATTGGGTAAATCTATAAGAATATCTATGTATATAGTTGTACATATTTGTAGAAACCTTTTTATTTTCCTCTTCTAATCTTAAGATCCTTGGGCAAATCAAACTTTGTATATAGTTGTATACATATATACTATAGTAGCACTTGTTGGCATCTTGAAAAATGCCCCATTGGGCACATCATGCATCTCATATCTATCTACATCATATCATTCAAAATCCATAATTATCTTTCTAAATATAATCATCACAACTTATCATCCACACATCTTAAGCAATAAAGCTCTAACAAATAATATCTATCCCAATCTCTCATAATTGCACCATTGTGGATCATAATAAAATCAAGTATCCTTGGTCCAACTTGATTTTCCTCTAAAACTCAAGGGGACACATTGGGGCACAATCACATTTAATGCTACTTGAAATGTTAAGAAAACAATCAAAGCATTAGTCATTTTACATCACCAACCATAAGCAACAACAAATCTTCTTCTTTCAAAATTAGGGTATCTATGTCAGTTTTTATCCATTTATTATGCAATAAATGAATATTTAAATGGTAAATTTAAACACCCAGTTTTGAGTGCATGCATCCCTAATCTTAAAGTTTGTCAATCTCTTCATGAATTGGTCAATCAATCATCCAAATTGAATTAATTATCCTTGTACCTAAATTTGGAGTATCTATTACTATAAAAGCAAAAGTGCTAAGGCATGAGCAAAAGTGCCAACAACTCTTTCACGTCTTAGGTAGTGCTTTTGTCAATTTTAACTTTTTGACCTTTCTCAATCAATTTTGACCTCCAACAATCATGTCAGTGAAAGTGCCAGCTCAAAAGCATTGCCAATGATTTTTCTACTAGCACTTTTGAATATCATGTGCCAAAACCTAGAAATATGATTATTGGTACCTTTCAAGTTGTCCACCATTAATGGAATTTATACCCTAAATCTTATTCATAGCTCTAAACAAAAATACCAAATCCAAGATTTGTCATTTTTAACATTCCTCTATTAACGACATCTTGATCCCATTTCAAATTCTTACCATCTCCAATATTATCATATTCAATGCAATCCTTCCCCCAAGGAGCCATGGCTTCCTACAAAACCAACACATGGAAGCCCAATGCAATGACCTTTTAAAAAGCACTAAAATTCTGATAAAATTCTTATTGAGATAATCTTGTATTGAAACAAAATTCTACTAAAATCTCTTTAGGTTTATAGGAATTCATACTCATGCATGGCAAGGTTATGCCAATATCTTGCCACAATCTTGTGAAGTCCATCCTTCAAATATTTAATCTCTCTTTCAAAGCATCCCAATATTAAGTCTCCAAGCATTCAAGATCTCTTCAAACAACCAAGTCTCCAAGCATTCAAGTGTTTAAGCCTCCAAGCTCAAGATCTCAAGTATCTACAAGCAAACAAGCAAGCTTAAATCAAGCTTCCACAAACAAAGGGGAAGACAACCTTAGCATATTAGGTTGTGCTCTTTTTGCTTACTTGCTTTTGACAATTTTTTTACCTTGCAATTTTAAGCTTTTACCTCATTGTATACTAGTTAGCTTTGCATATCTTATTTACATCTATTTTGGCATCTCATTTATCATTATTAGTCTTTACTTCAAACAAACAATTTCTATTTTTTTCTCATCTAGTAGGGTCCTTATACACCTAAGTCAAAGATCTTCATCATAGAAATTATCAAAGTCATTCAATCATGTATGTAATCTTGCTTTTTTGCTCTTTGAAGTGAAAGCATTGTTGGATTATAGGTCTAGTAGCGTTATTACTATCCGATTTTATACAGACATAGAGAGCAAAAGTGTTTTTTGTTAGGCAAAAGCATTGACAATGCTATTGCTGACCTTGTGGCGCTTTCACCATTGAATATTAGTTTCATGCATTTATCATTCTATCATTTTTCAACCCTTATCTGAATAGAGGTCTAATGCTAGCCAAGGGAGTCTAACATTCTCCTCCAAGTTAGGTAGGCATTTTTGCTGATAATCCAATATTTTTATGTTTTTTTACAGGAAGACAAAAGTGTCGTTAATAGGCAAAAGCGTTAAGAGTGCTTTTATGAGATAATCATGTTGTTGCTTCTATGGAGAAGATAGGGTTTTTTGCTCCATCTTCCTTTTTATTTTGGCATTTAGGACTTAGTTTTGTTTGTTGTCTATCAAATTAGTTTTTGTTTTCTATTTATTTGTCAAAAATAATAAAGGGAAAGAAGGAACTAGGTTAGACTTAAATCATTTAGGGGACCACGTAAATCTTCAATGACTTGTTCACTACATACTTCTTCCACCCTTGCCTCTTAAAAGAAAAAATAAAATCATTATTCACTTTATCATCAAAAGCAAAATTATTTTAGTTTTAGGTCTTGTTGTTGCATTTGTATGTTGCATTACGACTAGATTAAGGTTAAGCTTAGTCAAATAAGTTTCTTAGGAGAAATATATGTGTTCTTCAATCAATCCATAAAACACTAGACTATTGTTCTTATCCTCAATGATAAAGGAGGAGAGCAGAAAATGTCACAAAGAGGTACTTCCCCTTTCCCCATATCATAATAGGCTATAAGGAATCATGTAATAATCGTAGGAGATCCAACAATAGGTGTTTAAAGTAATCCAAGATCAACAAGCTTTGAGGGAAGAAGTGAGGTTAGTCTTCTTCATTTTACACTCTTTGTTCACCTTATTCAAGTTAAGCGAGGAGTTGTCTAAATAAATTATGGTTAGTGAGTAGCTCATTCAGACAAACTTGAGTTGAGACTCTATCTCAGAGTTAGTTTGACCAATGAAATACAAAAGACGACTCTATTTATAATTAAACTTCTCTTGTATGAAACATCAAACTTTGGTTAGTGTGAGAAACTCTTACGACCAGTGCACAGGGTTATGCAATCTCCTGTCAACCATGACCCCTCATAATACCGAGAGCTATGCTTATCAATAGAGAATTTAACACACAACCATCCCCTCACACACTCACCCACACCATAGTTTGAACCTTGGACCTCTTAAAAAAGAGCCATAATCCAAACCATTGCACTGTACCCCTTAAAACTAATTTTTATGTTAATTTAATTTTATAACTCTTTACTAAAAGAATTTTCTTTTTTTTTCATTTACAATTAAAATAATAATAACTTATACTTACCATCACAAGGTATGTTTGTTTGCCTTTCAATAATTAATTTTTGATTTTGGTAATTATATGTTCTCTTTTTATAATTTGAATATATAAATGAATAAGATCAAATTGAAAAATAAAAACAAACATACATATAATTCCAATCATTAAAAAAATGTAAGACACATAACGTATAAAAAATATAAGACACATAACAGTTAATTAAAAAATATAAAACACATAACCGTAGAATTAAGCCAAGCTATGCGTATCCCAGCACTTCATCACATAATTAAGGTATCGACAGCGAAATGCACTACAAGCACGGCAAGGGATCTCATGAAATAAACAAAGCAGTTTGGATTCTTTCCATCAAACGGAGAGCATCCCACAAAAATTGGCTGAGAAATTTCAGCCGGTCGAAGGATTAAAGCATCCAGGTAGACACTTTGGTTCATTTTTCGAATCTATAAAGTTTTGCAAAACCCACAGACCTTGTGCCAATCTATGCTAAAAAAATTAACCCTTGGTGCGAGAGGAGAGACCTTGCTTTAGCGGTAACTGTGCACCGGTCATACGGCGGTGAAATAAATTAGCTTGTTTTTATATATCCTTGTTATATAAGGAATCTGTCACACTTTTGTTATAGAAATCGATTGCTGTATAAACCCTAATTTCTTATTTAGAAACCCTAACAAGAAATGACTCACAAAACCTATCTGTTATAAAAATTAGCTTGTTATTCGTGTAAAAAGAAAAGGGCTAGAAACGTGATTAAATGTTCAGAGGCAAAAAGTAGATGGCGTAGCAGAGGGCCCTTACAGAGGATGTGAAGCATTGATGTTACGGAAGGAAACGTAATCTCTTTACACGAAGGATCGTCCTTAACGTTCCCTGTTTATTTACGGTCCATGTGCATTCTCAGAGAAATGAAAAAGAGCATTTACATTCAATGACAACATTAGCTGCTTAAGAAACCTAGTATGTCCGTCTACTGTAAATGACGGACACGGAATTATCTTTATAATTACTTTATAACTGTTTCAATTTTTTTAATATTGTTGATATTTTAAAAGACAAAGGCACCTACAGCGGGTTAGAGACGAGATCGTTTCTGTTTAATATATATTTTTTATTTTATAAAAGAGTTGATTACATAACCCTCACATATTTAAGTGAGGGAGGGAGACATGAAGGGATTTGGGATTGGAACTGTTGACCTCAAGCTGGCGGAAAACCTATTGTTGTTAACCCAGCGTAAGGATTTGGGATTGGAATTGTTGACCTCAAGCTGGCGGAAAACCTATTGTTGTTAACCCAGCGTGAGGAGGACCACGAGATGACATGCACTCAATAGATTCAATTTAGACTGCTACTAGATTCAATTCAGACTACTACTTTTGCAAACAAACATGCCGTTAGGATTTGAACCTAAATCTTCTTAGATCATATCTTTAATATTAAAGATCTATATCACGTAACGAGATATATAGAGAGAAAGAAAGCTAGAAGGTCAGCCTTCCACATATTAATGGGTTAGAAAGCAAGAAGGCCACCCCCCACATGTATTAAAGTGGAACGAAATTCCAATCATGGAATATGCCACTAAACTTGATGAATATGCCACTAAACTTGCATCCTCATATTAACCGGTTAGAAAGCAAGAGGGCCAACCTCCCACACATGCCCAAACTCGATATTATTTTTGGGTTCTTCTAGTTCTTTTAAGATTTTATTAAAGGATATTGTATGAAAGAAATAAGTCAGTTGGTAATGAGGGTTTGAAGGTAGGTCAGTTGTCTTCGTCCTTACCTAAACGAGTTATGGATTATAATTTAAAAAAAAAAAAAAACATTAGATGTTTTGGTCCCAAACAAGTGTGAGGAATACACCAAGCTTTGATGGATTTTAATGATATTTTTGCTTGGTCTTATGCTAACATGTTTGATCTTGATCCTTTCCTAGTTGTTTACCATGTAGTTGTCACTCCTAGTGCAAAACTTATAAAGATTAAATTACAAAAAATACATCTAAAAGTTGCCTTGCTAGTCAAAGAGGAACTCCAAAAACTCCTCAATCTTAGATTCATCGAAGACATAAACTATTCTAACTGGATCTCTAGTGTTCTTATTGCTAAGAAAATAGGTAGAGTTAGAGTATGCACAAACTTTTGAGACATCAATAAAGCATGTCCCAAGGATGACTTTCCTCTACCCAACATTGACATAAATGTCGATTTTAGTACCAGATATGAAATGTTGTCTTTGATAGATGGATTCTTAGGCTATAATCAGATCAAAATTGCTCTTGAGGATCAAGCCAAAATAGCTTGATCCACCTCATGGGGAACCTTCTACTATCAAGTCATGCCCTTTGGGTTGAAGAATGCAAGAGTTACCTACCAAAGAGCCATGACATATATCTTTCATGGTATGATGCATAACATCATGGAGGATTATATCGATGATCTTCTTTGTTGGCCTTTAACTAGAAAGATCATGTTTGAGACCTAAGGCACATCTTCAAGCAATTGAGGGAGTACAAGGTATGTCTTAAGATTCATAAATGCATCTCTGGGTAGAAAAAATATTGGAATTTATTGTATCCCAATATAGCATCAAAGTTGACCCTAACAAGATATTGACAATAGTTGATATGCCACCTCCTTGAATTCTAATCCACCTTAGTATTGTCCAAGAAAAAATCCAAGCTATTTGGAGATTCATCTCCTAGGTAGCCAACAAGTGTCAATTCTTCACCAAGCTTTAATGAAGGATGTAGTTTTCAAATGGGATGTCGATTGTCAAGCAAATTTTGATGCCCTCAAATCCTACCTTTTGTCTCTTCCTGTCCTTTGTCCCTCCTAATCCCTCTAAACCCTTGTTGTTATAAATAGTAGCAACAAACCATATCTTAGGAGATATGTTGGTGTAGTAGGATGACCAACATAAAGACTAAGTCATTTTCTATGTCAATAAGACTTTGATCAACTATGATTTTTTTGTTTGTGATCAACTATGAAATTTGCTATAACCCTTTAGAGAAGCTTTTCCTAGTCGTAGTATTTACTTCCCAAAAGCTTAGACACTACATGCTTAGCCATAAAACCTTTGTCGTCATGTGGATCAATCCCCTATGCTATCTCATGTCCAAGCCTTGCATCTCTAGATGAACTACTAAATGGATCACTGCTCTTAGTGAATTGGACCAATTTTACTAGCCAAAATTCTATGAATGGTCAGGTCATTGCTAATTGATTAGTAGTTACATGCTTAGAAGCTAGCCATCCCTTAGTAATAGAATTTTCCAATTAGTCATTATTTAGCCTAAAGCATATCAACCTAACTCTTGTACTATGTACTTCAATGGTGCTCGATGTGTCAAAGAATCTAGTCTAGGAGTCATTTTGATCACACCTTAACAATAGTTGATCCATTTATCGTTCAAGCTTAAGTTTTCTTGCACCAATAATACCATTAAGTACAATGCACTTATCCTAGGACTGCATGCAACATTAGCCCTCTAGATTAGAACCCTCTCCATTTTTTGATATTTTTAGTTTGTGGTCAACCAAGTCAATGGTGTGTATCAAACTAAAGATAAAAATCTTAAGCCATACAAGGACATTGTTGACAAACTCATGGCTACTTTTAACAAAGTCATCATTGAAGTCATCCCTAGGTCTAGGAACCACCATGTCAATGTTATGGCCTCGATTGCATCCTTGATCCCATTAGATCTAGATGATAAACAAGCTATGATCGTCATTTGAAAGATTAGAGAACCTTCAACCATAGGGTCTAGCCAACTTCATCTAGAAGTACTTTTTATAGAAGCAACTCTATCTCCTAATTCTCGATACTAGGATATCTTTGCTTTCATTAAATATGGCACTTTATCTGATGGTTTGAAATACAATGAGTGCAAAAACCTCAAGCAAAAAACTTATAGATAATCTTATCCATGGATGGGTTATTATTGGCACTCCATGGAAAAAGACTCTTGTGATAATGTCAAACAATGTGATAAAGGTTAGAGGCATGGCAATCTTATCCATGCCCCATCAAAAGTTTTCTAATCCTTAACTTCTCATTGGTCTTTTTCCATCTAAGGCTTAGACATCATTGGAAAGATCAAATTATGAGTACTTCAACAAGTGGGACGAAGACATACCTTTAGCCTCAACCACTTGAATTCAAGTCTTTGAGTTTATCCTTAACTAGATCCTTAGTCATTATGGCATCCCTTCTATGCTAATCTCTAATAATGGAACATCCTTTAAGAACAAGGATGTCAAGAAAAATTGTTCTAAATATAAGATTTAGCACAAATGGTTTGTTTTACTATCTTCAAGGTAATAGCCAAGTTGAAACTTCTAATAAGACTCTTGTCAAGATCCTCAAGAACCTTGTTAGAAAAACTAGTAGAGATTGGCATCTCTAGTTATATCCAATCTTATGGGTCTATTGCACTAGTTTCAAAACTCCCATTGGTACGACCTATGCTTTGATTTATAAAACCAAGGATATATTCCCTTTTAAGCTAGAGGTGCCTTGCACAATTTGTTGTAGGACTCCTTTGTCAAAGATAAATATCACCTCACTTTCCTTATCCAACTGGATCTGCTTGACAAAAAGAAGATCCATATCCTAGAGAACCTACAGGTCTACCAATAAAGGATTTAATATGCATACAACAAGAAGGTATGATCATATTCTTTTAAATTGGTGATCTTGTCCTTAAAGAGAATCAGAAGAACACAAATACCAAAACCAATCTCAAAGACAAATTAAAGCCTAATTGGCTAGGTCCATACATCATAACTACCAAGTATGGTTTGGGTTCTTATCGCCTCGTCACACTTGATGGAAAATAACTAAAAGAACCAATGAACAAAATGCATCGTAATATATATTATATTTGAGTCTCCATTGACTACCTATTTTCTTGTTGCTGCTTGCTTGCATCTTGCTTGACTTAATATCTACCTACATGCACATGCCTATATATGTTGGCCTACTTATTGCATATCAAGTCAAGGTACGTGATGCCATGCAAATGATGATCCTAGTCAAGATAGTTCATTTTCATTTTCTAGGCAACTAATGTGAGTAGATCCTCCTAGTCCCACCTTTGCAAAGCAAATTAAGGTTTGTATAACATCAATCTATTTTAATTTGATTTGGCTCAAGCATTATCTTTATAAATTCTTCCAAACCACCAATCACTTGCTACATGATGAATACTATGAGGTTTGCAACTGTTGATGGCAAACCAAATTAAATCAATTTCTTCTATCACATATATCACTTATTACATGATGAATACTACAAGGTTCACAACTGTTGATAGCAAGATCAACCACATCATCTCTTGCCTCCTATGTACCACCATCCATGGGGGCAATAGGTCAACAATGGATTCTTCCTCCTAATTAGAGGTATCATTTGTTGTCACACCAAAACTAATACAAGTCCTCTATGACACTTCTCTATGAGGAAAATTAATCCAAGTGAAAGTTCTTTAAGATTTTGTTTAATTGTAAATCAAAATTCATATAGGCCTAGCAGAGGTCCTTGAAGTATTAGTTTAAAGGTAAACCAAAAGTCCTGTGAACCAAGTAGAAGTCCTTTTTAAACATTTATTTAAATATATTTTTTATTTGCATGTTTATACATATCTTTGTATCATAGTAATCTAACCATAAGTCCTTAGGGTAAAGCTAACTAATGTCTCATTGGACAAATCTTAAAGCTAACCAAAAGTCCTTAAGGTAAAGCTACTAAAGTCTCTTTGTGAAAATCTCAAAGTTAACCAAAAGTCCTTTGAGCAAAGCTAACAAAAATCCCATTGGAAAAATCTATAAAAATATCTATGTATATAGTTGTACATATATGTATATATCTTTTTATTTTCCTTTTCTAAGCTAAAGCCCCTTGGGAAAATCCAACTTTGCATATAGTTGTATAGAGCTATACCATAGTAGCACCTCTTAGCATCTTCCAAAATGCCCTTTTGGGCACATCATACATCTTATATATATCTACATCATATCATTCAAAATCCATAATTATCTTTCTAAATTTAATCATCACAACTTATCATCCACACATCTCAAGCAACTAAAGCTCTAACAAACAATATCTACCCCAATCTCTCATCATTGCACCGTTGTGCATCATAATTAAGTCAAGTCTCATTGAGCTAACTTGATATTCCCTCTAAAACTCAAGGGGAGACATTGGGGTAGGATAACATTTAATGCTACTTGAAATGTTAAGCAAACAATCAAATTATTAGTCATCTTACATCACCAAGCATAAGCAACAATCAATCTTCTAGTCTCAAAATTAGGGTATCAATGTTAATTTTGATCCATTTATTATGCAGTAAATGCATAATAAAGTGGCAAATATAAACACTGAATTTTGAGTGTATCGCTAATCTTCAAGTTGCCAATATCTTCATCAATTGGTCAATCAATCACCCAAATTGAATTAATTATCCTTATACCTAAATTTGGAGTATTTATTACTCTAAAAGCAAAAGTGCTAAGGCATGAGCAAAAGTGCCAACAATGCTTTTGTGTCTTGGGTAGTGCTTTTGCCAATTTTAACTTTTTGAGCTTTCTCAACCAATTTTAACCTCCATAGGTCATGTCAGAAAAACTGCTAGCTCAAAAGCATTGCCAATGCTTTTTTTCACTAGCGCTTTTGACTAGCATGCATCAAAACCAAGAAATTTGATTGTTGGTACCTTTCAAGTTGCTCACCATTAATGGATTTTATACCCTAAATCTTATTCATAGCTCTAAACAGGAATCCCAAATCCAAGATTTGTCATTTTTAACCTTCCTCTATTAATAACATCTTGATCCCATTTCAAATTCTCACCATCTCCAATCGTATCATCTTCAATGCAATCCTTCCTCTAAGGAGGTATGGCTTCCTACGAAACCAACACATGGGAGCCAAACCCATAGCCTTTAAAAAGCAATAAAATTATGTCAAAACTATTATTGAGATCATCTTGTATTGGAACACAATTCTACCAAAATATCTTTAGATTTATAAGAATTCATATTCATGCATGGCAAGGTTATGTCAATTTCTTACCACAATCTTGTGAAGGTCATCCTTCAAACATTTATATTCTCTTTCAAAGCATACACATATTAAGTCTCCAAGCATTCAAGCATTTAAGCCTCCAAGTTCAAGCTCTCAAGTATCTATAAGAAAATAAGCAAGCTTCAATCAAGCTTTCACAAACAAAGGGAAAAACAACCTTAACATCTTGGGTTGTGCTCTTTTTCCTTACTTGCTTTTAATATTTTTTTTGCCTTGCAACTTTAAGCTTTTATCTCATTGTATACTAGCTAGCTTTGCATATCTCATTTACGTCTATTTTGGCATCTCATTTTGTCTTTTTTATTCTTTACTTCAAATAAACAATCTCTATTCTTTTGTCATCTAGTTGGGTCTCTATGCTCCTAAGTCAAAGACCTTCACCATAGAAATCATCAAAGTCATTCAATCCTATATTTAATCTTGCTTTGCTGCTCTTTGAAGTGAAAGCATTGTTGGATTGTAGGTCTAGTGGTATTATTGCTCTCTAGTTTTATATAGACATAGAGAGTGAAAGTGTTGTTTGTTAGGTGGAATCATTGACAATGCTATCGTTGATCTTGTTTCGCTTTCACCATTGAATATTAGTTTCATGCATTTATCATTCTACATTTTTCAACCCTTATCTAAATAGGGGTATAATGCTAGCCATGGGAGTCCAACATTCTCCTCCAGCTTAGGTAAGCCTCTTTGCTGCTAATCCAATTTTTTCTAAATATTTTATAGGAAGGCAAAAGTGTCATCAATATGCAAAAGCGTTGATAGTGCTTCTATGAGACAATAATGATTTGCCTCTATGACAAAGATAGGGTTTTTGTTTCATTTTCCTTTTAATTTTAGTATTGAGGGCTTAGTTGTTGGAATTTTACAAAGTCCTAATATGACAAGACAAAACAGGACACAAGAGGCAAATAAACAAGACAACTCAACCATGGAGGCAAACAACAAGTAATAGTCTGAATGGATAAACTGAAAAACCTCAAAGAAAAGTAACGTATTTTAAGAGTTATATAGCAAGGAGGAAGAGAAGACTGGTGACACATGTCACCATATAAGAAAAACCAAATGATACATGTTAAGGTAAAATAAGGGAAAGGTACACATTATAATAATTCTAGCATTAGTTTTGTTTGTTGTCTATCAAATTAGTTTTTGTTTTCTATTTATTTGTCAAAAATAAGAATGGAAAAGAAGGAACTAGGTTAGACTTAAATCATTTAGGGGACCAAGTAAATCTTCAAGCCTTTAACATTGAATCAAATTTACACGTAGCCATATTTAGGACTTGTTTTCTAGATTATTCTTACTTTTATAATATATTCCATTATTTGGTATTCTAGCTCCATACTTCATTGTACAATTATATTCATATAAAATGAAATGATATGTTCATGTGGCTCTTCTATTCTCTTTAGTTATTATGTTTCTTGAGAAGATAGAATAGTGCAAAAACCATCATTGGTATCAGAGCTACGAGGGGCCTAAAAAAGATTGCAAGAAGGAACAACTCCTACAAAAAGAATTTGGGACAATTGTCGCCATCCGACAACAAGTCCAAAAGGAGATTTTTGGTTCTTATAATAGAAGACCGAAGGCCATTGAAAGAGAGTTGAAGCCACCAAACTACAGTTTTAGGCAGCAAGTTAGAGGAGTTACAGAGCTGCGAATTGGTGAGTTGGAGAGCTGTTTTTGAACAACAAAGAAGAGCTGCGAGTTCATCCAGTAAAGGGCAGCAATTTGGTGAATCTAATAACCAAGAAAGATATCATCTACAAAGATCTTAAAGGTAAGTAATTTAGGTGTAAAAGGTTCATTATTTGAACACTTACATTCGATTTGTTATTAAGTCTCATTAAGCACCATATTAGAGTTTAAAAGTTGCAAGAAGAAGGTTGCATATTAAAGTCTTCAAGGGAGTGCAAAATTTAGTTTCTTTTTTTTTAAGCAAAAAATCCCTTGCGGGGCCGCCTTGATCTGAGAGACCATGACCAGGAGATTCTACACTGTCAAAGTCAATCGGGAGTCGTGCTCGGCCCTGCCCGCACCAACATTATCAATTGGATTTTGGGTACCCAATTCAACTTTTTGGTAGGGTGGAGATTCGAACCTGGGACCTCCCTTGGTGGATTGCCCTCTCCTCTCCAACTCACCTACAACACCTGGGTGTGCAGAATTTAGTTTCTTATGAGGATAATACCTTGCACTAGAGGAAGACCAAGAGTCATTTTGTAAAACCTATATAATGGACTCTAGCTCCATTCTTCATTGTACAATTCTATTCATATAATATGAAATGATATGTTCATGTAGCTCTTCTATTCTCTTTAGTCATTATGTTTCTTGAGTAGATAGAATGGTGCCAAAAAAATCACTTGCACCATTGTCTCTTAAAAGAAAAGAGAAAATCATTATTCACTTTATCATCAAAAGTAAAATAATTTTAGTTTTAGGCCTTGTTGTTGCATTTGTATATTGCATTAGGGTTAGATTAAGGTTAAGCTTAGTCAAGAAAGTATGTTCTTCAGTCAATATATCAAACACTAGACTCTAAGCTAAGAAATTGTCTATATCCTTTGAGTGATGAAGGAGAGTAGAAAATGCCACAAAGAGGTACTTTCCCTTTCCCCATCTCATAATAGACTATAAGGAATCATGAGATGAAATAATAATCATAGGATATCCAACAATAGGTGTTTCAAGGAATCCAAGATCAACATGCATTAAGGGAAGAAATCAGGTTAGTCTTCTCCATTATATACTCTTTGTTCGTCTTGTTCAAGTTAAGTGAGTTGTCCAAATAAATTATGGCTAGTGAGTAGCTCATTTAGGTAAACTTGAGTTTGAGACTCTATCTCAAAGTTAACTTGACCAATGAAATAAAAAATATGAATCTATTTATAATTGAACTTCTCTTGTATGAAATATCAAACTTTGTATTCTATTTTTATGCTAATTAAATTTTATAACTCTTTACTAAAACATTTTTTTAAATTTACAATTAAAAAAATTATAACTTATACTTACCATCACAGTTATGTTTGTTGGTCATTCAATAGTTAGTTTTTTTTTGGTAATTGTATGTTCTCTTTTGTAATTTGAATATATAAATGAATAAGATCGAACTAAAAAATAAAAACAGAGAAATTAAAAAATATAAAACTCATAACTCTATAATTGAGCCAAGTTATGCCGATCTCAACACTTCATCACATAATTAAGGTATCCATGGCAAAATGCACTACAAGCAAAGCAAGGGATCTCATGAAATAAACAAAGCAGGTTGGAATATTTCCATGAAACAAAGAGCATCCCAAATAAATTGATGGAAAAAATTTAGCGGGTTCTCAAAAGGAGGGTTGCACCAAGTTCTGGTTCATATTTCAAATCTATAAAATTTTAGATAAACCATAAACCTTCAAAAATTGATGTGCCAACGTCTGCTAAAAATTTTAACCCTTGGTGTGAGAGCAGAGACCTTGCCTTAGCAATAACTATGCACCGGTCATACGACGGTGAAACAAAATTTGCTTGTTTTACTTGGCGTTTTTTGTGAGTGCAAGATACGTGTAAAAAAAAAAACTAGAAACATGATTAAATGTTTATAGCCAAAGGGCCTTGGCAGAGGATGTGTAACATTGATGTTACGGAAGGAAACGTAATCTCTTTGCATGAAGGATCATCCTTAATGTTCCTTGTTTATCTACAGTCCATGTGCATTGTTAGAGAAAAGAAAAGGAGAATTTACATTCAATAACAACCTTCAGTTGCTTAGGAAAGTAAATCTGTCAATGACAAGAGATAAAATTATCGTTATAATTACTTTGTAACTATTTTTTAAAAAGAATTTGAAAAACTTATATTAAAACAAAGATCATTTAGAAGTTGGAATGAGACTCCTCCCATCCTTAGTTGATGAGAACACCCGTTGTAAACAATAAAAGAAGATCTGCATTGGAGCCAAATCTCCTAAACCATATTTCTATAATGGCTGTCAAAATTAGCTAAATATTGGATTTGCTCACCAACCTGCCTAATCCTCTCATTCTCAATAGCCATGTCACTGTGTCATTGAATCCCTACCTCCTTCTCAGTACCCATCTTAACTAAGAAGTCTACCACTTTATTTAGATCTCTAATCACATAAACTGGAACCACATCATCTAATTACCACCGCAATTATTTAATTTGGGTGACAAGAATCCTCAACCTCCATGTCTCCAAAGTAAAGTTCCTCATGTAATCCAAAGTTCCTACCAATATTTGAGAATTTGATTCTAAGATTATCCTCCTATAACCTTGTTTTACCGCCCAAATAGAAGCAGATTTGATAGCTAAGGCTTATGCTTCATTGTTCGCGACCCTTCTCAAGCCTTGTAGTTCCCAATAGAGCACTGTCCCAACATGATTCTTGCAGACCACTCCAATTCCAACTCTACCTAGATTGCCTTTTGTAGATCCATCATTATTAATTTTAATCCAACCTTCTGGGGGTGGTTTCCAACTAGCTCTATCCTACCCCTCTTACACTTCAGTTTCCTTCTCCATCATCCCTATATGAGCCTGAGTTTCCTCTTTAGCATACACTGTCATAGTTTATGTGACTTTGCGCTAAATGACCTGCCAAATGCCATCTAAGGATGATAATGTTTCTCTAAAAAAATTCCATTTCTCTCCAACCACACTTGTCACCAATTTAAGTTTAATCCAAGCTTCCAACTGATACAAAGAGCTGTAGATTTAAATCTACCCCTCTTCCATATTTTTAAAATATTAATTTGATTCAAATCACCATTGGCTTAAATTTTATAAGATAAAAACCATCGCTACCAGATATGGCACATTAATGGACACTCAAACATCAAGTGGCCAGATGTTTCCTTGCTCTTGTAGCATAAAACACATTGAGATGGACCAAGGATTCCCCTATGTCTCAGATTATCAAAAGTAAGAATTCCATTGTGCATGAATTGCTAGGCAAAGAAGTTTACTTTCACCAACCCTTGGACTACCAAATATTTCTCCAATCCTCAACCTGATATGCATGAGGAGGAGGTTTTGAAAGGATCTTATCATATCCATCCTTCATTGTGTAGACTCCAAGGCTCCCATAGCCCCAAGCTAATTCATCCTCCTCATCTCTACCTGTGAGAAATCTTTCTACCAAGATTTTAGTTATGATGGGTGTCAATTCCGGAGGGATTGGAATTGGCCATTCATCCAACTTCTTAAACTGCTTAAACTTATAATTCCCTAGCTGACTAGTGTTGAAATAACTTTCAATCTAGATCCAACCCCTGCTTTCCATGGTTGTTTTTACTAGTTGCAGTTCTAGAAATTCAGCAATGATAGGTGGGTATTGATCCCATGAATTTATCCAAAATTGTGCCTTCTCCCCTCTCCCCACTTTCCAAAATAATCCATATTTCACTACTTGAGATCCTAACTTTAGAGCTTGCCACACTAAGGACCCATTACCATCCAAAAGGAAACAACTCACCTCATTCGGGTTCACCTATCCCAAATATTTACTAGTTAAAACTCTATTGAATAAAAAATTTGATTTGGAAATCCACCTCTAGTAAAGCTTTCCAGCCAAAGCTTTATTATTTAACTATGATCTCCTTAGTCCCAAACCTCCCTTTACCTTTGGCTAGCTTACTTTCTCCCAACCTACTAAGGTCCATTTCCTCTCTCCTTTTACTCCTCCCCATAAAAATTTTCTAGTCATCTTGTCTAACTCTTTCCATATGGTATGTGGGGCAACAAGGATAGAAAATTTATAAATTCACATGGCTTGAATGACTGACTATAAAAACGTTAATCTACCCTCATAGCTTAAACATTTGTGAGACCAATGATTAATTCTTTCTTTAATACAATCTAAAATATTCCTCCAACCATCTTGTTCATATGTCTCCTAACACAAGCAACACGATGAAAATATTTGGTGTTTTTATCACCTTCTAAAAACCAAGTGGTTCTTGCTCTCTATTTCCATTAGATCTTCTCTTGGTTGTCAGTGTCCTCATCCGCTTTACGCAATGCATCATCCTCTTCTTTGAGTTGCTCTGTAAAAGTTCCTTCTCTCAACTATTTTTGAACCTCATCCCATATGGCCACCAATGGAGCTCTTTGGACTTGGAAGTTTGTCTTGTTAGCTCACCTCCATTGTTTTAGTTGATCCTTGACATAATGAAATTGTTTGTGGAATCTAAACATTGTTGTCCCATATGTCAAGCATCCCTCTTCCCACCACTATGGATTTTTTTTTCGAAGTTCCTCTTTTTGTAACCAAAAGTTTTCAAATCTAAATGGTTTGTGATGTTGCCTTGTCTTGATCCCCCTTCCAACAAAATGGGGAAGTGATCCAAAACTAGACCCTTCAAAATCTAAAATTTTAGATTCCATTTCATAAATACCTCCTCTGAAACCAAAAAATAATCTAAGTTCACCTTCCTACTATGTGGCTTCTTCCTCTTATTAGTCCAAGTATAGTTGGTTTCAAGACATTTAATATCCACCAAGTGTAATGCATGGACTTGGGCAATCATAAGTCAATCCCTTGGATCCAAAATTGAGATTCCTCCTTCCTGATCTCTAGATGATAATCTAGCATTAAAATCCCCAACAAAAATCCAGTCTAACTCCTCCCTCAAGACTCTCATATTATGCACCACTTTCCATTGATGAATTTGACCATTTAGGTTTTGAGCCCCATAAATATTTGTGATTAAAACCTGCTCAACTGTCATATTCTTCCTAAATTGTGATGTGAGGACACCCCTCCAAGCTATATTTTCTATTATCGTCCATTCAAGAGAGTTCCAAAAGGTAACTATCCCCCTTGAGGCCCCTTGGGCATCCACTTCCATATGACCAACACCCCTCCAAAGTCTATTTATTGTTTTACACATGAGATCCAACGACATTTTTGTCTCCTGGATAAGTAAAATATTTGTTTTACTTTTTTCCAAGAGTCTTTGAACAATAGATTGATGGATTCTACTGTTTAAACCCCTAACATTCTATGATTATATAATCATTAGTTACCTTGAGATCAATAAGAGTCCATTGGACTCACCAATACCCTAGTGATCAATTTGTCTCTTTGAACTCCTATCAATTCCTTATATGATTTTCTACCCACTCCTTGACAACTGATATTCTTTGATCTCTTTTCCACCTAAGTTATCCCTAGAGTTAGCTTTTCTCTGTTCTTTTTTGCTATACCCATAATGACATCCTTAATTATTAGCTGCTTTTGGTTATGCACTATCAATGCCCTTGTAATCTATGATTGTGGTAATTTGTTGCACTCTATTACCTGTCCCTCAAATCCTACCTTTTGGCTCTTCCTGTCCTTTGTCCCTCTGAATCCCTCTGGACCCTTTTTGATATATAGTAGCAATAGATCATATCTTAGGATATATGTTGGTCTAGTACAATGATCAACATAAAGATTGAGCCATTTTCTATGTCAATAGGACTTTTATCAGCTATGAAATTTTCTATACCCCATTAGAGAAGCTTTGCTTAGTCATAGTATTTACTTCTTAGAAGCTTAGACACTTCATGCTTAGCCATAAAACCTTTGTCATCACGAGGATCAATACCTTGTGCTATATCATGTCCAAGTCTCACCTCTTTTGATGAACTGCTAAGTGGATCATTGCTCCTAGCAAATTCAATCAATTTTGTTAGCCAAAATTCTATGAAAGGTAAGGTCATTGCCAATCAATTAGCAATTATACCCTCAGAAGGTAGCCATCCCTTAATAGTACACTTTCCCAATGAGTCATTATTTAGCCTAAAGCATATCAACTTAACTCTTGGACTATGTACTTCAATGGTGCTCAATGTGTCAAAGAAGCTAGTCTAGTAGTCATTTTGGTCATACCTTAACAATAGTTGATCCATTTATCCTTCAAGCTTAAGTTTTCTTGCACCAATAATACCATTAAGTACAATACCCTTATCCTAGGACTACATGCAACATTTGCCCTCTAGATTAGAACCCTCTCCATTTTTTATATTTCCAGTTTGTAGTCAACCATTTCAATGGCTAGAAAGTTTAAGCCATACATGGACATTACCAACAAACTCATGGCTACTTTTAACAAAGTCGCTATTGAAGCCATCCCTAGGTCTAGGAACCACCATGTCAATGTTATGGCCTTGACTACATCCCTAATACCATTAGAGCTAGATGATCAACTTGCTGCAATCATCATTTGATAGATTAGAGAACCTCCAACCCTAGGGTCTAGCCAACTTCCTCTAGAAGTATTTTTTTATAGAAGCAACTCCCTCTCCAAATTCTGGGTACAAAGACATCTTTGCTTTCATTAAAGATGACACTTTATCTAATGGTTTGAAACACAATGAGTGTAAAAACCTCAAGCAATGAACTTATGGACATGTCATCATTGGTAATATCTTATACCATCAAACTCTTGATGGAATTTGCGTAGATAGTTATCTTTAGCCAAAGCCCAAGCAATCACTACACCAAAAAAGGATTTTTAGGGCAATTATTTATGGAGGTAAAATACTGCCCTAATAAACCTTAAGAGGGCGGTTTAAAACCACTTTGGCTTTTAAGAGTGGCTAAAATAGGGTAGTTGTTTACGACGGTAAAAAACCACCCTAATAGACCTAAGAGGGTGGTTTGAAACCGCCCTTAAGACACTACACCAAAAAAAAATTATGATGGTTTTAAACTGCCCTCATACGCAAGAAACCATATATTTTAGATTTTTTAAGGGTGATTTTTAAGAGCGGTTTTAAACCGCCCTTTTATTTAAGGATGATTTTTAAGGGTAATTTTAAACCACCCTTAAAAAAAACTAAAATAAATTGTTTCTCACGTAAGGGAGGGAAAAGTAGAGGGGGATGACATATTGACGCAGGGGAATGATGTCTTATTATATATCTGCAAAATTATGGCTATAGCAATTATTATGAGGAATTAGTTTAAAATGAAATTAATGAAAAACATCTGGTTTCAAAAAACATCGTTCTTATATATTTCAATGATCTTGTTTAATATTCTTGATGTGGGCTTTGTTGTTAGGCACGCAATACTTGCATCATTTATTCCTAGATTCAACATTTTTGTTTCTTGAGTGAACAGCTCAGTTTGTATATTGCTTACATTTGTTTTCTAACATTGATTCACCTTAAACCTTTTAAAATTTCTCTAAATTTAAAAAAATAAATAAATAAATAAATTTTTATTGTTTATGGCACATATTAAACATGTCTTGAAGTCTTTATGAATCAATTTGTATTCCCAAGTAGTTCAATTTTGTACAAATACATGCTATAAGTCACATGTTAATATTCATAACGTAACTTATTTTAGTTAATGGGAGATTGTGTCAACTTGGGTCTAGCATGTATATCATTTACTTTCTTCTTTATTTTTATCATGTGTCTGCAAAATTATAGCTATGAAAATCATCATGAGGAATGATTTTATGTCATTTTAAGGTTAGGAAGAGTTAAATGCTTTTACAGTCTTGCAGGTCTCACATTTTGCTGCTGGGATTGCAGTGTTTTGCTTGTGGAATTCAGTTTAACATCATCACTTGAAACTACAATTACAGAAATGAAAATTTGTAAATATTGGGTTTTAAATTTTAAACTTACTACTTATGTTGGTTTTGGATTGAAGATTATATCTTGCAATTCAAAACTTTCGAGTGACTCGTCTACAATTGCTCTAAAGGTGGACTATTTTATTTATACTTCAAGTCACGAAAAAAAGTTTAAAATGAAATTAATGAAAAACAACTGGTTTCAGAAAACATCATTTTTTCGTATGCCAATGACCTTGTTTAAGATTCTTCATATGGGTTTTGTTGTTAGGCATACACTACTTGCAACATATGTTCCTTCAACATCTTTGTTTCTTGGGTGGAGAGCTCAGTCTGTACGTTGCTTACATTTGTTTTCCAGCGATTCACCTTAAAGCTTTTAAATTTCTCGAAATTTTCCAAAAATTAAAATGGCCATATCTCATTTTAATTTTTGGAATCATTTTTACTGTTTATGGCACGTATTGAAGATGTCCTAAAGTCTTTATTAATCGCTTTGGAACTATGGCAGGTATTAAAAATGTCATAAAGTCTTTATTAATCGCTATGTGTTCCAAAGAAGTTCAGTTTTGTAGGGTCAACTTAAAAAAACTCATTTTTTCATTTATATTTTAGTCAAATGGGAGATTGTGTTAGCTTGGGTCTGGCATTAACATCACTTATTATCTTCTTTGATTATCACATGTTTACAAAATTATGGCTATGGCAATTATCATGGGAAATGATTTTATGCCATTTTAAGGTGGAGGAGTTACATAGGTTTGTAGGCCTCGCATTTTGCTGTTGGGTTGTAGTGTTTTGTTTAAAGAATTTAATTTGACATCATCATATGAAGCTATAATGATAGAGATGGAAATTTAAAAATAATGGGTTTTGAATTTTATGGTGTTACTACTTTTTATGCTGCATTTGGAGATATCTTACGATTTAAAACTTTCGAGTGACTTGTTTACAATTGCTCTAAAGGTGGGCTATTTTATTCATATGTCAACTCATAAAGAAAAGTTTTAAATGAAATTAATGAAAAACAACTAGTTTTAGAGAACATCATTCTTTTATATGTCAATGACCCTGTTTAAGATTCTTCATTTGGGCTTTGTTGTTAAGCATGCGGTACTTGCATCATCAGGCTCCTGGATTCAACATCTTTGTTTCTTGGGTGGAGAGCTCAGTTTGCACATTGCTTACATTTGTTCTCCAGATTTTCCTTAAAGCTTTTAAAATTTTTTCAATTTTTTAAAAATAAAAAATAAACCATTGATATGGCCATTTTAGTTTTTTAAATCCTTTTAAACTGTTTATGACACATATTGAACATGTCCAAGTCTTTATTAATCAATTTGTATTCCCAAACATTGAGTTTTGTACAAACACATGCTATAAGTCACATGTTAATATTCATAGCTTCAACTTAAAAAAACTCATTTTTCATCCATATTTTAGTTAATATGGAGATTATGTTAACGCGGGTCTGGCATTGACATCATTTACTTTCTTCTTTATTTTTATCAGACCATAACTAATTATGGCAGTTATCATGAGGAATAATTTTATGACATATGATCATTCCTTATGATAATCGCCATTGCTATAATCATAATTTTACAGACGTCTGAATAAAATAAATAATGTCAATGCCAGATCCAGGTTAAACCAATATCCCTATTAACTAAAATATAAATTAAACCAATATCCTTATTAACTAAAATATAAATGAAAAATGAGTTTTTCTAAGTGGACGCTATGACTTATATAGCATGTTTTTGTTCAAAACTGAACTGATGGATTAATAAAGACTTCATGACACATTTAATATGTGCCAATAAACCTTAAAAAAAGACTTCACCACATGTTCAATATGTGCCATAAACCTTAAAAAAATGTGCCATAGACAGTAAAAATGATTCCGAAAGCTAAAATGGCCATATCAATGTTTTTTTTTCAAATTTAGAGAAATTTTCCAAACTTTAAGGTGAATTAATATTGGAAAACAAATGTAAGCAATGTGCAGACTGAGCTCTCCACCCAAGAAACAAAGATGTTGAATCCAGGAACAGATGATGCAAGTACTGGATGCCTAACAACAAATCCCACATCAAAAATCTTAAACACGGTCATTGGCATATGAAAGAATGGTGTTTTATGAAACGAGTTATATTTCATTTCATTTTAAACTTTTCTTCATGACTTGAATCAAATAAAATAGCCCACCTTTAAAGCAATTGTAGACCAGTCACTCGAAAGTTTTGAATTTCAATATATCCTTTTCGATCCAAATACAACATAAAAAGTAGTAACTGTGTAAAATTCAAAACCCATTACTTTCAAATTTTCATCTTTGTTATTGTAGCTTCAAGTGATGATGTCAAATTGAATTCCTTAAGCAAAACACTACAATCCCAAAGCAGCAAAATGCAAGGCCTACAAGCTTGTGAAAGCATTTAACTCCTCCGACCTTAAAATGACATAAAACCATTTCTCATGATAAATGAGATAGCCATAATTTTGTAGATATCTGATAAAAATAAAAAAAATAAGTGATGTGAATGCCAAACCGAGGCTAACACAATCTTTCCATTAACTAAAATATAACTGAAAAATGAGTTTTTTTTTTAAGTTGACCCTATGAATATTAACATGTGACTAGTAGCATGTATTTGTACAAAACTGAATTGCTTTGGAACACAGATCGATTAATAAAGACTTTAGGACATCTTCAATACGTGCCATAAACAGTAAAAAGGATTCTAAAAACTAAAATGGCCATATCAATGGTTTTTTTTGGAAAATTTTGAGAAATTTAAAAGCTCTAAGGTGAATCAATACTAAAAAAAAAATTAAGCAATGTATAGATTGAGCTCTCCCCCAAGAAACAAAGATCTTGAATACAGAACATATGATGCAAGTATTGCATGCCTAACAACAAAGCCCACATCAAAAATCTTAAACAAGGTCATAATGATGTTTTCTGAAACCAATTAAGTTTCATTAATTTAAAAAAAAATATTCATGACTTGAAATATGAATAAAATAGTTCACCTTTAGAGCAATTGTAGACCAATCACTCAAAAGTTTTGAATTGCAAGATATCCTCTTTAGTTCAAAACCAACATAAAAAGTAGTAACAGTGTAAAATTCAAAACCCAATACTTACAAATTTTCATTTGTTATTGTAGCTTCAAGTGATGATGTCAAACTGAATTTCACAAGCAAAATACTGCAACCCCTGCAGTAGAATGTGAGGCTTGCAAGCCTATAAAAACATTTAACTCATCTTGACCTTAAAATGACATAAAACCATTTCTCATGATAATTGCCATAACCATAATTTTGCAGACATTTGATGTCAATTCCAGAGCCATTTCAACACAATCACCATATTAACTAAAATATAAATGAAAAATGAGTTTTTCTAAGTTGACGTTATGAATATTAACATGTGACTTATAACATGTATTTGTACAAAACTGAATTGCTTTGGAACACAAAGCAATTAATAAAGACTTCACGACATGTTCAATATGTGCCATAAACAGTAAAAAGGATTTTAAAAACTAAAATGGCCATATCAATGGTTTTTGTTTTTTGAATTGTAAGCTTTAAGGTGAATTGTAAGCAATGTACAAACTGAGCTCTCCACCCAAGAAACAAAGATGTTGAATCCAGGAACAGATGATGCAAGTACTGCATGCCTAACAACAAAGCCTACATGAAGAATCTTAAACAAGGTCATTGGCATATGAAAGAATGATGTTTTTTGAAACCAGTTGTTTTTCATTAATTTCATTTTAAAATTTTATTCGTGACTTGAAATATGAATAAAATAGTCCACCTTTAGAGTAATTGTAGACCAGTCACTCAAAAATTTTGAATTGCAAGATATCCTCTTCAATCCAAATATAGCATAAAAAGTAGTAACAAAATAAAATTTAAAACCCATTACTTCCAAATTTCCATCTAGGTCATTGTAGCTTCAAGTGATGATGTCAAATTGAATTTCTTTAGCAAAACACTACAACCCCAACAAAAACATCAGAATGTGAGGCATGCAAGCCTATGAAAGCACTTAACTCCTCCTGACCTTAAAATGACATAAAATCATTCTTCATGATAATTTTGATAAAAACAAAGAAGAAAGTAAGTGATGCCAATGCCAAATACAGGCTAACACAATCTCCCCATTAACTAAAATATAAATTAAAAACGAGTTTTTGTAAGTTGACCCTATGAATATTAACATGTGACTAATAGCATTATTTTTACAAACCGAACTGCTTTGGAACACATATCGATTAATAGACTTCAGGACATCTTCAATATTAATAAAGACTTCAAGACATCTTCAATACGTGCTATAAATAATAAATAGGATTCCAAAAACTAAAATGGCCATATCAATGGTTTTTTTTTTTGAAAATTTAGAGAAATCTTACAAGATTACAGGTGAATCAATGCTGGAAAACAAATGTAAGCAATGTACAAACTGAGCTCTCCATCCAAGAAACAAAGATGTTGAATCCAAGAATAGATGATGCAAGTACTACATGCCTAACAACAAAGCCCACATGAAGAATATTAAATAGGATCATTGACATAACAACAAATCCCACATCATGAATCTTAAACAGGTTCATTGACATATGTAAGAATGATGTTTTTTGGAACCAGTTGTTTTTCATTAAATTATTTTTAAAATTTTCTTCATGACTTGAAATATGAAAAAAATAGCCCACCTTTAAAGCAATTGTAGACCAGTCACTCGAAAGTTTTGAAATGCAAGATATCCTCTTTAGTCTAAAACCAACAAAAAAACGTAGTAACAGTGTAAAATTCAAAACCTAATACTTAAAAATTTCCATCTCTTTCATTGTAGCTCCAAGCGATGATGTCAAACTGAATTCCACAAGCAAAACACTGCAACCCAAGCAACAGAATGCGAGGCCTGCAAGCTTGTGAAAGCATTTAACTCCACACGACCTTAAAATGACATAAAATCATTCCTCATGATAATTGTCATAGCCATAATTTTGCAGATATCTGATAAGACATCATTCCCTCGCACCCATATGTCATCCCCCTCTCCTTTTCCCTCCCCATGCAGGAAACCATATATTTTAGTTTTTTTAAGGATGATTTTAAGGGCGGTTTTAAACCACCCTCTTAGACCCCTAAGAGGACGGTTTAAAACCACCCTTAAAAATCACCCTTAAAAAAAATAAAATATATGGTTTTCTACGTATGAGGGCGGTTTAAAACCATCATAATTTTTTTTGGTATAGTATTTTAAGGGCGGGTTTAAACCACCCTCTTAGGTCTATTAGGGCAGTTTTTTACCACCGTAAACAACCACCATATTTTAGTCGCCTTTAAAATCTTGGGCGATTTTAAACCACCCTCTTAGGGTCTATTAGGGTGGTTTGTTAGCCGGCCTTAAAAGCATTTTTTGGTGTAGTGAGTGTGATAAGTGTTAGAAGCATGAAAATCTTATCCATGCCCTGTCTGAAGTTTTCTAATCCTTAACTTCTCATTGGTATTTTTCCATATAAGGCATAGAAATCATTATAAAGATCAACCTATGAGTACTTCAACAAGTGGGTCGAAGCCATGCCTGTAGCCCCAACCACTTGAATTCAAGTCTCTAAGTATATCCTTAACTAAATCCTTAGTTGTTATGATATCTCTTCTATGTTAATCTATAACAATGGAACATCCTTTAAGAACAAGGATGTCAAACAAAATTGTGTTAAATATAATATTTAGCACAAATAGTTTATGCCTTACTATCCTCAAGCTAATAGCCAAGTTGAAACTTCTAATAAGACTCTTGTGAAGATCCTCAAGAAGCTTGTTAGAAAACTAGTTGAGATTGGCATCTCTAGTTATATCCAACCTTATGGGCCTATTGCACTAGTGTTAAAACTCTCATTGGTACAACAACCTATGCTTTGGTTTATAAAACCAAGGATATATTCCCTTTAAATCTAGAGGTGCCTTCCTTGCATATTTTGTTGTAGGACTCATTTGTTAAAGATAAATATCATCTCACTTTCCTTAGCCAACTGGAACTGCTTAAATAAAAGAAGATCCATGCCCTAGAGAACCTATAGGTCTACCAAAAAAGGCTTTAATATGCATACAATAAGAAGGTATGATCCTATTCCTTTAAAATTGATGATTTTGTCCTTAAAGAGAATCCGAAGAACACCAATGCCAAAACCATACTCAAAGACAAATTAAATCCTAATTGGCTAGGTCCATACATCATAACTACAAAGTATGGTTTAGGTTCTTATCGCCTCATCACACTTGATGGGAAATAACTTAAAGAATCAATGAACAAAATGCATCTTAAAAGATATTATATTTGAGTCTCCATTGACTACCTATTTGCTTGTTGTTTCTTTGCTTGAATCCTACTTGACTTCATATCTACCTATATGCACGTGCCTATATATGTTTGCCTTCTTGTTGCATATCAAGTGAAGGATACATGATGACATGCAAATGATGATCCTAGTCAAGATAGTTCATTTTTATTGGCTAGGAAACTAATGTGAGCAGATCCTCTTAATCCTACCTTTGCAAACCAAATTAGAGTTTGTATAACATCAATCTATTTTAATTTGATTTGGCTCAAGCATTATCTTTACAAATTTTTCCAAACAACCAAACACTTGCTACATGATGAATACTATGAGGTTTGCAACTGTTGATGGCAAAACCAATTAAATCAACTTCTTCTATCGCATATATCTCTTATTACATGATGAATACTACAAGGTTAACGAGTGTTGATATCAAGATCAACCACATCATCTCTTGCCTCCTATGTACCACCATCCATGGGGGTAATAGGTCAACAATGAATTCTTCCTCCTAATTAGAGGCATCATTTGTTGTCACACCAAATCAAACACAAGTTCTCTATGACACTTCTCTATGAGAAAAATCAATCCAAGCGAAAGCCCTTTAAGTATTTGTTTAAATGCAAATCAAAAGTCATATAGTCCTAGCAGAGGTCCGTAAAGTATTTGTTTAAAGATAAACCAAAAGTCCTATGAACCAAGTAGAAGCCCTTTTAAACATTTATTTAAAGATAAGTACTTTATTTCCATGTTTATACATATCTTTGTATCATAGTAATCTAACCACAAGTCCTTAGGGTAAAAGTAACTAAAGTCTCATTGGACAAATCTTAAAGCTATCCAAAAGTCCTTAAGGTAAAGCTAACTAAATTCTCTTTGGGAAAATCTCAAAGTTAACCTGAAGTCCTTTGGGTAAAGCTAACTAAAATCCCATTGTAAAAACCTATAAGAATATCTATGTATATAATTGTACATATATGTATATACCTTTTTATTTTCCTTTTCTAAGATAAAGCCCCTTGGGCAAATCCAACTTTGTATATCGTTATATTGAGTTATACTATAGTAGCACCTCTTGGCATCTTGCAAAATGCCCTCTTGGGTACATCATACATCTCATATCTATCTACATCATATCATTCAAAATCCATATTTATATTTCTAAATCTAATCATTACAACTTATCATCCACACATCTTAAGCAACTAAAGCTCTTAACAAATAATTTATACCCCAATCTCTCATCATTGCACCATTGTGGATGTAACACCCCAAGTCAGCCCACTTGGTTGTCAATTCACACCAAGTCTTCCACTTGGTTGTCTAATATCAGAGATCTCATTATGAGAAAAAAATTGTATCTATTTTTTTTTGTTTCATTTTCTAGTATGAGCATGTTAAGTTCATCTTCATGAGTGCCATTCCACTGCAGTCAAAATACTCATGAGATCGAGATTGGCCAAATCCCGTATTGTTGCCTATTTTGAACTTCACTCTCCTTCCGAGATTCCAAGTTCAGGCAGTGGGTTTCTTTTCCTCTAGGGCCCATAACACCTAGAGGTGTGATGCATAACTTTCCCATGTCTTTACATGAATACATGAACTCGTATCTTATATTAAATTCATGTAAGACTTAGCGCATACATGCTCGAGCTAGACGATCAACCATTCTTTATGGAGCATCGACTAGGGTCTTACCAATACCCTGGTAACCACCCGATGACTTATGCAGATTAACCAACATGATGTCCCATACCATCATGTTGTCGGTTTCACCTAGTCTAACACAAGTCACCACTCATCACTAGCAGGGTTAACCTAGAAGAGATGCCCATACAACTCTTCGTTACCTCCCGTTCTGACCTTTTCCCATCAGAAGTACAGTTAGAGCCCTATTCCATGATGTTTGCCTACCCGCAACATCATCATTATTTGTTCCATCAGATTGTCTACCCACAATCCTGAATTTCAATCAAGGTTGTCCTACCCACAACCTTAGGTTGCATTTTAAGATTACCTAATCCCACAATCTTAATAATGATAATTTTTTTTTTTGTAAACTTAGCTACGGTTTGAAGGGTCTATCGCTGTTTTTGACTAATCTATGGTTAATCAAACACCATTTTCGAATGATTTTGAGGTTTAGAAAAGTAACTCAAGTTATCAAGTTTCCACCTTTCCGTATTACAAGTTTACCACTAAAATTAAATAGAAATCACTAAACAAAAGGGACCATTGTAATCATTTTAAAATATCTATGCTTTTGCCATACTATATGTAAATAATTTTTTTTTTACAAATAGAAACTATCTCCCACTTAAGTAAAAGAAAGGCATTTTCTACTAATTAAAAACTTCCACAAAGAATAAATTACATAAACATAGGGATGAATGGTCTGCTTTAATCAGAATAAGTATTGAGGTCAAGACTCCATAATGTTTAGGCTTAAAGAAACATAATTCTTTATGATATAATAAGAAGATAAATACCATCCACATTTCGGATAACATTGTACAATGAATACTCTAAAATAAATATGGCTTATAATTTCTTACAAATGTCTTAGCCCATTGACCCTTCAATATTGTACGACAATGACATAAGCTACGTTTTCCCTAACCTCTCTATTGGTTTAAAGTGAACATTCTTTAATCTTGACTATCTTATAATTCACTTCTACGCTTCAAGACTTCAGGGCTTACGTAAACCAGTGTATACAATAAACTTAATAAAATTCATAATCTGAAATAGCTATACTCGACGCTAATATATACAATCTCAAGTTGACCTTAGAAGCAATAAATATTCATTGATTGTCGTAGAGTATAAACAAGCAATAGCTCTTCTAAAAATAAAGACTCAAAATGCATTCTATTTCAATCAAATATTTATAAATGAAAGTAGCAGCATATCCTTTTAAAATTACAATTTACATAATTTACATCTAGCATTCAGTCTTCGACCAATTCATATTTTTCCAGAGTTATGTTTCAGTAGTCAGTGAAAGGTTTACAACTTTGCTCTACGTATAACCAAGGAATTATATACTCCTTTACTATGACATGATACAGTTTGGCTATATCTTCTCTCTTATGACTCAGGACTCATTACTCCTGAGTGGAGTTACTAAGTATACACAACATAACATTTCATTTCTATGTGCAATTTAGAACCTGAACGCTATCAATATCACTAAAAAAATAGCATGCATTGTATTTTGTCATGCTCAGCAGTAGTCCTTCCCATTAATCCGATTAACCGATGTTTTCCAAGGGTCAGAGCAGTCATCTATGATGAAATGCAGCTAATCCCTAGAATGCATACATCATTTCCTCATTTAAATCAACATGCAGAACTCCAAATATTTTCTAACACAAACACAATATCAAGCATATCTTGACACAGTATACCACACCAAACTCGGTCTTGGTTCACTTCGAACCAGACTCTTGATAAACATTGGTGTTTAATATTATCATAGCATGCAACAGTAATCAATTCAAAGAAGAGTCTAGGTTCACAACCAACCATTCACACAATACATGGCAAACACTTGTAGTATAAGCATGTTCAATTCACACATCCCATTGCCTCAATTAACACATGCAATATGAACATCTCTAGTTCACACAATGTATCACTTCAATGAACACATGTATTAAAGCATATCCAGTTCACTCCATTTAACACTTCAACGAATGCATGTATTAAAAGCATATCCAATTCACACAAGGTATTTTTTTTAATTTCTATAATACGTTTGTTGTTCTGGGAAAACACACAGAGCACCATCATATTTATTTTTAAAGAAAAACCATACAAACATATTTGTAATAACTATTGGCTTTTCCCTGAGATTTTAAAATCAGAATGGCTTACTAGTTTTTACACGCAACCAACTCTTGATCTTCCTCTACCATATTTTGTTCTTTCCTCCACTAACACCTAGCTCACCCACTCTATTTCTCCACCTCCAATGCTTGATTTTCTCCTCATCGAAAGGACACCATGCATACCAATCTGCACCCCCTTCTCACCCGAGTCCACCATCTAGAGATGGTTTTTTTCCCACTTCTCTTCGCACACAAATCCCACATTAGTTTTAAAGTTTGTTCATCTTAACCAAGCGCCAAGTGGTATCCACTTCTCCACTTCAACAACCTCCATAAAAAAAACAATACTAACAATTCCCTAATTGTCATCTTCAAAAAGTGCCTCAATAACACCTCTATAGTCTACGTATTAGTTTGCTATATAATTTTAATATGACACTTATTTAATTTTCTTTATTTACCTTACCTCCAAAGTATTATTTGCTTCTACAATTATATATATTAATATTTATGCAATTAGTATTATATATATATATATATATATAAGTTAATTTTTAAATAAGTCAATTTCCAAAGCAAAACACATATTATTTTCTTTTTAAACTCTGCATACTACTACTTATATATATATTTTAGATTATTTTATTAATTTTAAACCATGATTCCTATGCATTAAGCATTTTCATTATCCATCAATAATTTAAACCATGGCTCCCATGCATTAAGCACTTTCATTGCCATACAAACAACTCAATTCATAATTTAACAAACATTAAACACCCCTACGAATGCAACTACATGATATGCATTCTACATGGACCATTGGCGAATGCATTGCCTATAGGGTTCTTTGCCCCTATGAACTAGAAATTACACCACCGCTCATCATCTCCCTTGACTTACCTTACATCGGAATAATCCTTTTTGCCTGTTGAGGAGACCTCTTTCCTTTGCATCGCCCTGCCAACAACATTTACCTATCTCCTGCAACCACATATACATTAGCAATATCTCATCCTTGCAAATAAATTAGGTGTATAAGAAAATAGAGTTTTGGAGGGTTGTTACATACTTCCCCCCTAAGATTAAACATAGTCCCTGTGTTTGCATTCACCATTTTAAGCATAAAATGAAAAATAATACCATGATAATAGAAAATCATATCAACACATCAACAAATTGACATACTTTCTAATCTGATTCATCATCCAAAACATGCATAAATATTAAATACATGTATCATTCTTCACAAACCAAGATATGATAATGTTCAAAATAAAACTATGACATGAAATATGCACAAATATCAAGTATATGTATCATACTTCTCAAACCAAGATATGATAATGTTACTGTTCAATCAAAATAAAACTATGTCATGATGATAATAATGTCCAAATACTATTCAAACAAGAATGGAAACTATCTTTTCATGATGGCCACATCTTCCCATGTGGCACTATTTTTTGAGAACTGGTCCCATTGGACCTTGCACTGTTCAATGTTCCTTTTTCTTAACTATTTTGTATGATATCCAAGGATCCTAACTGGTCACACTTCAATGCATAGGGGATCATCCATCTACAATTGATCAACATTCCAAACATGTGAAGGGTCAGGAACATATTTCTTGAGAAGGGACACATGGAACGTATCATGAATTTTTGACAAATTGGGTGGCAAGTCTAATTTGTAGGCAACCGGGTTCAGTTTTTCAACAATTTCAAAAGGTCCTACAAATCATGGACTAAGCTTAGAGGATTTGATAGAAATTTTAGTAGGTTTAACTCTTAGGAATACTCTATCTCCCATAGTGAATTCCCTTGGTATTCTTTTCAAGTCCGCATAACTCTTTTGTCGATCTGAGGCTTCCTTGAGCCTTCGACAAATTTCATTGAGTTGGTCTTCCATTTCCCTGACCATATCCGACCCGATCATCACCCGATCCTCTAGATTACTCCATGACAATGGCATTCTGCACCTCCTCCCGTATAGAGCCTCAAATGGAGCCATACCTAAAGAAGTATGATAGCTATTATTATAAGCAAACTCAACTAGGAAAAGATAATCTTCCCATTTCATCTGATGGTCCATACAATACATGCGGAGCATATCCTCTAAGACTTGATTTACCCTTTCAGTTTATCCATCTATTTTTGGGTGATAGGCAGTACTAATATTGAGTTTCATTCCCCATGTCTGATGCAAAACCTACCAAAACTCAGATGTGAATCGAGAGTCCCTATCTGATATAATGGTTTCAGGGAATCCATGTAGCCTTACCACTTCCCTAGAAAATTTTTGGGCTACAATGGGAGCTCCATATTTTATATTTCTAGGCAGAAAATGTGCCACCTTAGTCAATTTATCCACTACTACCAGAATGGCATCATGCTGAAAATGATTCTTAGGTAGCCCAACAATAAAATCCATAGTTACAACTTGCCATTTGTATTGTGGAATGTCATGCAAAAATAAGCATCCAACTGGATGTAGATGTTCCGCTTTCACCTTTTGACATTCTAGACATTTAGCCACAAATTCAGCAATGTCCTTTTTCATTCCCGACTAGTAATATTATTTTTTCAAATTTTCATACATCTTCACATAGCCTAGATGTGCAGAATATGGAGTACTATGTGCCTCTTGTAGGATCACATTTCTCATGTCCTGATCATCAGGTACCACTATTCTATTTTTGAAGAACAATGTATCATTCCAGATTCTAAATTCCTTCGCTTTATCAGACTCTTGTTGAACTAATTCTCGATACTTCTGAGAATATTCATCTTGAATTTGTAATTTTCTTATTTGATCAATTATAGCAGATTGACAATGTGACATAGCATAGATATGCCTTCTCCTACTTAAAGCATCTACTAATTTATTTTCTTTTCCCTTAATATACTCTATGCCAAAGTCATATTCCACTAGAAACTCCATCCAACGCCTTTGTCTAGCATTGAGCATTGGCTGAGTAAAGATATATCTTAGACTTTGATGGTCTGTTCTAAGCTCAAAATATTTACCGAGTAGATAATGATGCCACATTTTTAGAGCATGCACAACCACAACTAATTCTAAGTCATGTGTGGCATAGTTTAGTTCATGTTTCTTAAGTTTTTGGGACTCATAAGCAATAACACTATCCTCTTGCATGAGAACCCCACCTAATCCTTCCAAAGAAGCATCAATACATACAATAAATGGTTTCTTAGGATCTACTATTTTGAGAATAGGTGTTGTCGTTAGCTTTTCTTTAAGAATTTTGAAAGCTTCTTCACATCGTTCTGTCCATTTAAATGCTTTTCCTTTCTTTTGGAGATTGGTTATTGGATAAGCTATCTTAGAAAAATTTTGAATAAAATGATGATAATATCCAACCATCCCCATAAAACTTCTCACCTCAAAAATATTTGTAGGAGTAGGCCAATCAATGATAGCCTCAATCTTCCTTGGATCAACAGATATCCCTTCAACTGAAATTACATGTCCCAAATACTGTACCTAGGTTGCATAAAATTCACATTTGGACATTTTTCCATATAATTGATTCTTTCTAAGTATCTCAAGAATAGTCCTCATGTGTAGGTCATGTTCTTCTTTGCTCTTGGAATAGATCAATATGTCATCTAGGAATATTAACACAAATCGATCTAGTTGTTCTTGAAACACACTATTCATCAAATTCATAAAAGTTGTTGGGGCATTGGTCAACCCAAAAGGCAACACTATGAATTCATAATGTCCATATCTTGTTTGAAAAGTAGTTTTGTGGGTATCTTCCTCTTGAATTCTCAATTGATGATATCTAGATCTAAGATCAATTTTGGAGAAAATTGTGGCTCCCTTCAGTTGATCAAACAAATCATCTATTCTAGGTAGAGAGTATTTATTCTTAATAGTCATCTTGTTTAACATTCTGTAATCAATACATAACCTTAGTGTCCCATATTTCTTTTTTACAAACAACACTGGTGCACCCCACGGTGAAACACTAGGTTTAATATATCCTTTTTCTAAAAGTTCCTGAAGTTGAGTCTTAAGTTCTTGCAATTCTATTGTGGTCATCCTATAAGGTACTCGAGCTATTGGCGTTGCTCCTGGTAAAAGTTCTATAGTAAAATCAAACTCTCTTTGGGGTGGAAGACCAGGTAATTCTTCAGGAAAAACATCTTGAAAGTCATTTAACACTGGATATGTTTGGAAAAGACTCGCTCTGGATTCATTTTCTTCCTTTTTATTAAGTTTAACCACAAAAACTCTACTACCCTTCCTCAAGGCTCTTTTAACTTGCATTGTAGTCAAAATATGTGGTTCCACTATTTCACGTCTGCAGTGAACCCGTATCCTTTGCTTGGTGTCATCAGTGAATTCCATCCATATTTCTTCAAAATTTAACAATGCTTTATGTGCCTTGAGCCAGTCCATACCTAAGATTATATCGAAGGTATGTAAAGGAGCTACGTATAAATGCCAATGGGTTTGCCCTTGAGGTAACTTTATTTGAGGATCAAATAAACATTGGTTAATGGTATAGGTTTTCCTAGACCCATACTCGACTTTCCACCCATTAGCCATAAATCCAGGTGTTTTGGTATGTCCCTCAAAATATTTGGTGAAACAAAACTATCAGTTGCTCGGAATCAATCAAAATACAAACATTTCTATTATAAATTTTACCTTTCAATAGAAAAGGTGTTGCTTGACCATTGAGTTTAGAGTTACCTGTTGTTGCATATATCTTATGAGTAGGTTCCTCAGGTTCTTTTCTCTTATCTTCCCATAAAGGAAATTTATCAGCATAGTTCTTTGTTCATACCTATCCCTAAAATTTCTCTAGCCACCTCGATAGTTTTGATTTCCTCTGTTTCCTTGGTACCTATTCTTATTCTTGTCAAACCTATTTTTGTTTTTTCCATGATTCTTGTTCCAACCCCTATCTCCTTTGGTTGGACCCATGTTTTTCTTCTTATGTAGCTCTTCCTTTTCTGAATATTGTTGATAATAAGCTTTCTTGGCTTTAAAATTATCCTCTTCTTGTCGAGCCAAGTCACAAGCAGTAGTTAGAGTAGTAGGTTTTAACATAAGAATTAGGTGCCCAATTTTTGGATGTAACCCTAGGAGAAATTTTTGAATTTTAATTTCATTTCACTGCTCATATTCGGGCATATATTTGAGCAATTACACAAATCATTGGTAGTACTCAATTACAGACATATTACCCTATGACAACCTTGAAAACTTTGCAGTCCTTTCAAGGTAGAATTGTGGTGTTAGGAACCTATCCTTAAATGCCAAAACAAATGTATCCCAATGAACATCGACAACCTCCACATTATGAGTTTTTCTATATGTATCCCACCAGTCAATGATAGCTCTAGTCAATCAAAATACTGCCCACGAGGTTTTTGATTTAGATGAAAGGGTCCTAACTGCAAAGTATGCTTCTACACTATTCAACCATCTTTCAGCTTCTTCCCCATCTCCTTTGCCATCAAATTTGGCTATATCAATTTTTCTCATATCCTTGTCCAACTCTGAACCTACTTGTTTCCTTCCTGGGTCAATAGTTATCTCATCCTCAACTATTACCATTTCTTTTCCTTTGGATATATTTTCTATTATTTTCTGTTGATGGGAAATCATTTCTTGTTGTTGAGCCAACTGAGCTTTTTGTTGCTCCATATGCTCTATCATTTGAGCAGTTTGTTGTGCCATGTGTTCAGCTATTTGAGCACTTTGCTGCTCCATTTGTTCTTTCTGTTGGCTCACCTGCTCCCATAATAATTGCACCATCCGGACCATTTTATCCTCTTTATTCATAGGTTCTTTTTCCTTCCTCTTTTCTCGAGGATGTTCTGTGGCTTCCTTAGATGCCCCAATCTACATGACTTTTTGAATGACCCTTCTAGGGTTCTCGGTCAGCCCTTCCCATTGAACCATCATAGTTCTTTTTGAGGAACTAGCTTTTTGTCTGGATGCCATTGCCTACCCAACAAAACAAGAGCCTTGTCAAGTTTTTAAGTTTTAGGTGAACACATTGGTAACTCTAAATTAGATTTGTCATAGATTTTCTAAAATTTTATCACTTAAAATATTCGCAACCTTGGCTCTGATACCAAATGTAACACCCCAAGTCAGCCCACTTGGTTGTCAATTCACACCAAGTCTTCCACTTGGTTGTCTAATATCAGAGATCTCATTATGAGAATTTTTTTTCTATTCTTTTTTTTTTTCATTTTCTAGTATGAGCATGTTAAGTTCATCTTCATGAGTGCCATTCCACTGCAGTCGAAATACTCATGAGATCGAGATTGGCCAAATCTCGTATTGTTGCCTATTTCGAACTTCACTCTCCTTCCGAGATTCCAAGTTCAAGTAGTGGGTTTCTTTTCCTCTAGGGCCCATAACACCTAGAGGTGTGACGCATAACTTTCCCATGTCTTTACATGAATACATGAACTCATATCTTATATTAAATTCATGTAAGACTTAGCGCATACATGCTCGAGCTAGATGATCAACCATTCTTTATGGAGCATCGACTAGGGTCTTACCAATACCCTGGTAACCACCCGATGACTTATGCAGATTAACCAACATGATGTCCCATACCATCATGTTGTCGGTTTCACCTAGTCTAACACAAGTCACCACTCATCACTAGCAGGGTTAACCTAGAAGAGATGCCCATACAACTCTTCGTTACCTCCCATTCTGACCTTTTCCCATCAAAAGTATAGTTAGAGCCTTGTTCCATGATGTTTGCCTACCCATAACATCATCATTATTTGTTCCATCAGATTGTCTACCCACAATCCTGAATTTCAATCAAGGTTGTCCTGCCCACAACCTTAGGTTACGTTTTAAGATTACCTAATCCCACAATCTTAATAATGATAATTATATTTTATTTGTAAACTTAGCTACGGTTTGAAGGGTCTATCGCTGTTTTTGACTAATCTATGGTTAATCAAACACCATTTTCGAATGATTTCGAGGTTTAGAAAAGTAACTCAAGTTATCAAGTTTCCACCTTTCCATATTACAAGTTTACCACTAAAATTAAATAGAAATCACTAAACAAAGGGGACCATTGTAATCATTTTAAAAGATCTATGCTTTTGCCATACTATATATAAATATTTTTTTTACAAATAGAAACTATCTCCCACTTAAGTAAAAGAAAGGTATTTTCTACTAATTAAAAACTTCCACAAAGAATAAATTACATAAACATAGGGATGAACGGTCTGCTTTAATCAGAATAAGTATTGGGGTCAAGACTCCACAATGTTTAGGCTTAAAGAAACATAATTCTTTCTGATATAATAAGAAGATAAATACCATCCACATTTCAGATAACATTGTACAATGAATACTCTAAAATAAAGATGGCTTATAATTTCTTACAAATGTCTTAGCCCATTGACCCTTCAAGATTGTATGACAATGACATAAGCTACATTTTCCCTAACCTAAATTTCTATAATATGTTTGTTGTTCTGGGAAAACACACAGAGCACCATCATATTTGTTTTTAAAGAAAAATCATACAAACATATTTGTAATAACTATTGGCTTTTTTCTTGAGATTTTAAAATCAGAATGGTTTACTGGTTTTTACATGCAACCAACTCTTGATCTTCCTCTGTCGCGTTTTGTTCTTTCCTACACTAACGCCTAGCTCACCCGCTCTATTTCTCCACCTCCAACACTTGATTTTCTCCTCGTCGAAAGGACACCATGCATACCAATTTGTACCCCCTTCTCTTCGCACGCAAATCCCGCATTAGTTTTAAAGTTTGTTCATCTTAACCAAGCGCCAAGTGGTATCCACTTCTCCACTTCAACAACCTCCATAAAAAATAATGCCGACAATTCCCTAATTGTCGTCTTCAAAAAGTTCCTCAATAACACCTCTATAGTCTACGTATTAGTTTGCTATATAATTTTAATGACACTTATTTAATTTTCTTTATTTACCTTACCTCCAAGGTATTATTTGCTTCTACAATTTTATATATATTAATATTTATGCAATTAGTATATATATATATATATATATATATATATATATAAAACTTAATTTTTAAATAAGTCAATTTCCAAAGCAAAACACACATATTCTTTTCTTTTTAAACTCTGCATACTACTACTTATATTTTTTTCCAGATTATTTTATTAATTTTAAACCATGATTCTTATGCATTAAGCATTTTCATTATCCACCAATAATTTAAACCATGGCTCCCATGCATTAAGCACTTTCATTGCCATACAAACAACTCAATTCACAATTTAACAAACATTAAACATCCCTACGAATGCAACTACATGATATGCATTCTACATGGACCACTGGCGAATGCATTGACTATAGGGTTCTTTGCCCCTATGAACTGGAAATTACACCACCGCTCATCATCTCCCTTGACTTACCTTACACTGAAATAATCCTTTTTACCTGTTGAGGAGACCTCTTTCCTTTGCATTGCCCTGCCAACAACATTTACATATCTCCTGCAGCCATAGATATATTAGCAGTATCTCATACTTGCAAACAAATTAGGCATATAAAAAAATAAATTTTTGGAGGGTTGTTATAGTGGATCATTATTAAGTCAAGTCTTCTTGGTCCAATTTGATATTCCCTCTAAAACTCAAGGGGGACATTGGGGTAAGATAACATTTAATGTTACTTGAAATGTTAAGCAATCAACCAAATCATTAGTCATCGTACATCACCAACCATAAGCAACAACAAATATTCTGGTCTCAAAATTAGGGTATCTATGTCAGTTTTGATCCATTTATTTGCAGTAAATACATTAAAAAATGGTAAATATAAACATCCAATTTTCAGCACATCGTTAATCTTCAAGTTGCAAATCTCTTCATCAATTGGTCAATCAATCACCCAAATTGAATTAATCCTCCTTGTACCTAAATTTGGAGTATTTATTACTCTAAAAGAAAAAGTGCTAAGGCACGAGCAAAAGTGCCAACAACGCTTTCGCGTCTTAGGTAGTGCTTTTGCCAATTTTAACTTTTTGAGATTTCTCAATTAATTTAGACCTCCAATGGTCATGTCAGCAAAAGCATTGCCAGTGCTTTTTCCCACTAGCGCTTTTGACTAGCATGCATCAAATTCTAGAAATTTGATTGTTGGTACCTTTCAAGTTGCCCATTGTTAATGGATTTTATACCCTAAATCTTATTCATAGCTCTAAATAGAAATCACAAATCCAAAATTTGTTATTTTTAATCTTCCTCTATTAATAGCATCTTGATCCCATTTCAAACTCTTACCATCTCTAATCCTATCATCTTCAATGAAATCCTTCCCCTAAGGAGCCATGGATACCAACGAAACCAAGACATGGGAGCCCAACCCATGGCCTTTTAAAAAGCAATAAAATTATGTCAAAATTCTTATTGAGATTGTCTTCATGTATTGGAACAAAATTCTACCAAAATATTTTTAGATTTATAAGAATTCATATTCATGCATGGCAAGGTTATGCCAAAATCTTGCCACAATCTTGTGAAGGCCATCCTTCAAACATTTATACTCTCTTTCAAAGCATCCAAATATTAAGTCTCCAAGCATCCAAATATTTAAACCTCCAAGCTCAAGCTTTCAAGTGTCTACAAGCAAATAAGAAAGCTTCAATTAAGCTTTCACAAATAAATGGGAAAACAAACTTAACATCTTAGGTAGTGCTCTTTTTCCTTACTTGCTTTGGATATTTTTTTTGCCTTGTAATTTTAAGATTTTATCTCATTGTATACTAGTTTGCTTTGCATATCTCATTTATGTTTATTTTGGCATCTCATTTTTTCATTATTAGTCTTTACTTCAAACAAGCAATCTCTATTTTTCTGTCATATAGCTGGGTCTCTATACTCTTAAGTCAAAGAACTTCACCATAGAAATCATCAAAGTCATTCAATCCTATATTTAATCTTGATTTGCTACTTTTTGAAGTGAAAGCATTATTGAATTGTAGGTGTGGTGGTATTATCACTCTATGATTTTAAATAGACATAGAGAGTGAAAGTGTTTGTTAGGTGACAGCATTGACAACACTATCACTAATAGTGTTTCAGCTTTCACCATTGAGTATTAGTTTCATGCATTTATCATTTTATCATTTTTCAACCCTTATCTAAATAGGGGTCTAATGCTAGCCAAGGGAGTCTGACATTCTCCTCCAACTTTGGTAGGCCTCTTTGCTGCTAATCCAAATTTTTTTAGTTTACTTTATAGGAAGGCAAAAGTGTCATAAACAAGCAAAAGCGTTGATAGTGCTTCTATGAGACAATAATGCTTTTGCCTCTATGAAAAAGATAGATTTTTCTGTTCCATTTTCCTTTTCATTTTGGCATTGAGGACTTAGTTGTTGGACATTTACAAAGTCCAAATATGACAAGAAAAAACAAGACACAAGAGGCAAATAAACAAGACACAACTCAACCATGGAGGCAAACAACAGGTAATAGCTTAGGATAAACTGAAAACCTCAAAGAAAAGTAACGTATTACAAGAGCTATATAGCAAGGAGGAAGATAAGACTAGTGACACATGTCATCATATAAGAAAAATCAAATGACACATGTCAAGGTAAAAGAAGGGAAAGGTACACATTATAATAATTCTAACATTAGTTTTGTTTGATGTTTGTCAAATTAGTTTTTGTTTTCTATTATTTGTCAAAATAAAGAAAGAGAAAGAAGAAACTAGGTTAGACTTAAATCATTTAGGGGACCAAGTAAATCTTCAAGCCTTTAAAATTGAATCAAATTTGCATGTAGTCGTATTTAGGACTTGTTTGCTACATTCTTATTGCATCCTTGCCTCTTAAAAGAAAAGAGAAAATCATTATTCACTTTATCATCAAAAGCAAAATTATTTTCGTTTTAAACCTCATTGTTGCATTTGTATATTGTGTTAGAACTAGATTAAGGTTAAGCTTAGTCAAAGAAGTATGTTGGAGAAATATCGGTGTTCCTCAATCAATCCATCAAATAGTAGACTCTAAGCTAAGAAATTGTCCCTATCCTTTGAGTGACAAAGAGGAGAGCAAAAAGTGCCACAAAGAGGTATTTTCCCTTTCTTCATCTCATAATGGGCTATAAGAAATCATGAGATGAAGTAATAATCATTGGAGATCCAACAATAGGTGTTTGAAGTAATCAAGATCAACAAGCATTAAGGGAAGAAACGGGGTTAGTATTCTCCATTCTATACTCTTTGTTCACCTTGTTCAAGTTAAAAAAGATGACTCTATTTATAATTGAACTTCTCTTGTATGAAATATTAAACTTTGTATTCTATTTTTATGATAATTAAATTTTAAATCTCTTTACTAAAACATTTTTAAAAAAATTTACAATTTAAAAATAATAATTTATACTTACCTAAGTTATGTTTGTTGGTCATTCAATAGTTAGTTTTTTTTGGTAATTGTATGTTCTCCTTTGTAATTTGAATATATAAATGAATAAGATCAAATTGAAAAATAAAAACAGAGAAATTTAAAAATATAAAACTCATAACCCTAGAATTGAGCCAAGTTATGCAGATCTCAATACTTCATCACATAATTAAGGTATCCACAACAAAATGCATTGCAAGAAATGCAGGGGATCTCATGAAATAAATAAAGCAGGTTGGAATCTTTCCATGAAACGAAGAGCATGCCAAACAAATTGGCAGAAAAATTTCAGCGGGTGCTCAAATGGAGGGTTGAAGGATTAAAGCATTCAGGTAGACACTCTGGTTCATCTTTCAAATCTATAAAGTTTTAGATAAACCACAGTCCTTTAGAAATTTTTGTGCTAATGTTTACTAAAAATTTTAACCCTTGCTCTCTAGAGCAGAGACCTTGCCTTAGCAGTAACTGTGCACCGGTCATATAGAGGTGAAACAAATATTGCTTGTTTTACCTGGTGCTTTTCGCGAGTGCAAGATATGTGTAAGAAAAAAAAACTAGAAACATGATTAAATGTTCATAGCCAAAGGGCCCTGACATAGGATGTGTAATATTGATGTTACGAAAGGAAATGTAATATCTTTACATGAAGGATCGTCCTTAACGTTTCCTGTTTATCTACAGTCCATGTACATTGTCAGAGAAAAGAAAATGAGAATTTACATTCAATGACAACCTTCAACTACTTAGGAAAGTCAGTAAATTTGTCTACTGTCAATGACATGAGATAAAATTATAGTTCATTATTGTTGATTTTGTTATTAATAAAAGTAGAATTCATAACTTTGGTTATCCTTGTGTTTGTCTGCCGCATGCCTTTCTTGGACAAAAATGTAATCAAGGATGAAGGAATTATTTTAGGTGGCAACTTAGCGAATGGGAATGGTAAGTTGGTCGTCAAATATTTTGCTGAAGAGATTAACAAATGATATCTCAGGATAAGTATGGTATTAATGTTTGGATACCGAAAGAAGGATCATGGGAGAGTGAGAGTCGACAGAACTTAACTTCATACTCGCCAACCATCAAGATTCATTATGGCACTATGAAGTGAGAGACGTGGGAAGGCTGAAAGGATAGCGAGCAGCCATTGAGGAGACTGGAGGAGAATGCGTGGGGAAAAAAAGACAACAAGGTGTGAGAGACGGCGGGGCTTGGAGAATGAAAGGAAAAAGAGGAGAAAAAGTGGAATTGGCAGGCAATAGATCCGGACTGTCACATTGATCATATCGGAGTAAAACCAGGTAACTTTAGTTTAGTTATTTCTTCTTGGTTTGACATTTTGGAGCGATGTATTGGTTAAATTTTCTAGTTAAAGAAAAAGGAATTCACAGAGTGTAGGATTTGGTTCTGGTTAAAAGAAATTTCTTGGTCAAATATATTTAATGATTTGAATATTTTTAGTTTAAGACTCGGTGAAGTTTATCTTTATTTTGGACTGGAACATCCTCTGAAGCGTTTACCTACTCCATAGTGTGTAAAATTTTCCACTGTAATGCTATGTAGATTGCATGTGGGGTGATGCTCATCTTTGGACGTGAGAAAGTTGGTAAAACTTGTAGGAGTTTTCCTCAGAGACTTTAGAATAATGATGTTGTCGTCTTAATTCCTTTAGGAGTCTGAGGCGTGGTATGACGTCTGTATTGTAGGACTTATTTCAAACGTTTGTTGAGAGAAGTTTTATGTAAGAAAACCATTTTGAGCTATTGTGTTAACTTATAAAAGAGTACTTGGATTAAGTACTCTAGGTTTGTGATGTCACAACACATCAACCGGAAATTGATGGTGGTGGTAAGGATATGATAGCTTTTTGGTGATGTCAATAAGCCTTGTTGTATATGTGAGATGTTCTGCACTCTAGCTCGTGGGTTTAAAGAGTCAAAATTTTAGACTTATTGGTAGAGTGGGAGTGATTGAGACCCGAAACCTCTTTTTGAAAGTAAAATTCTAGGAGGTTCTTTGTTGTGTTAATATATGAGAAGATTTTCCTTAAGTTTTTATCTTTTAGAGTGTGGGTAGATTTTTTATTGTTAAAAATATATTATATTACATCATTTGTGTCATATAAATGTACCTTTCTTGGTACATACTTACGACATTAGGTTACTTTAGGGGCAAGTTATCTAGTTACTTCATAAAATGTAATAAATGCCAAGTGTCAATGTGCAAGTTGTATATGTGCAAGGTTTCCCTTGTATAGCTAGGTAGAGTGTTGGCCAAAGAACCTATCTTCTTATATAAAGGGCCATAGATAGTAGATACAAATATATAGAGTGATATTGAGATAGTGCAGTGTGGTAGCATAGAGAGTGTGTGAGCTATAAGCTCAGAGCTCATTCGTGAGCAGTAGCTTAGATCATGGAGTATTCATTTCCTCCATAGCTACTTTGTATTCATTTCCATCATTTCTATTTATAGCATATTTTAGTCATCTCGTAGATTTACTTTCTTTCTTATTATTTTGCATCTTGTGATTGTTATTTCCCATTACATGTTGTATCAAAATCTAACAATGGTATTAGAGCTAGGTTCGAGGTGTAGACCAATTGGTTCATCCAAACCCCATAAGGGGGGCGAAGGTCCAAGGTTCAAATCTTGGGCCTCGTCGGACTGAACGCTTGTCCCTTTCCTGGTGCTTTCAGTGACATAAAGGTTTAAAATGATTATGGCATGGCGGTTATAGGGGCGGATTGCATGAATATCTGTGTGGCGGCTTCTAGGGCGGACAACACAGAATACTGTGACGACCATAAAAGGTGGACAACCTGCCAAAATTCATGGCGGATACCGATTCCACCATGTTAAAAAAAAATAGTTGTATTAGAGCTATGGTAGATCAAGCTACAGTAGATCAATAGGAAAACCACCATTATCATTGACCTTGAGTTTTTTGTCAACCTAATGCATCATTGGACCAGTAACTATCAAAAACTCTTAAAAGAGTCTAGGTGGTAGAATTAGGGAGAGCTACAAGTGAGGATTGAAAGAAATCTCAATTTCAAAAATATTGAGATTGCATATGGCTAAAGTCTTTCCATAGAGTTGCAGGAAAACTCATGAAGACTAGGACTCAACATTTGATCCACTAGTTTGATGAATCAATTAGCGAAGCTCATCTAAGAGATCTGGAAAAATTTACTTGAAGTTTCTTATATTGCAGGGAATTAATTCTCAGATGATTGGGACACATCCTACAACATAAAGCTAGGAGTTTTCAACTTCATTACCCGAAGGTTGGAGTTCCTTCATAGTGCGGATATTGGTTGTTCCAAAGAGGAGAGTACTTCATAATAAACTTTTGGAAAATAATCGTGGTGAAGTTAGGAGATAGGAGATCTTCATTGCTAGATAAAGAAAAAAAAGGCTATAGAAGCCTTGATTCAAAAAGAAAATTCCTTAGAAGCCTTGAGCAAAAAAAAAGACCATAGAAGCCTTGATCCAGAGGAAAATACAACAGAAGCCTAGATATTTAAGAAAAGGCCACAGAAGCCTTGAAAATGCCATAGAAGCCTTGATACTGAAATAGCCCATAGAAGCCTTAATCCTAAAGAAGACTCTAGAAGAGAGTATCTAATTCAGAAGCAGATTTCAATACTAATACTTTGTTGCAAGAAAAGGAGATTCAACGAGTTGGGAAAGCTTCCTATAAGAAAGTTAGGAAGAGTATCTTCTTCAAAATTAATCTAGCACCTAAAGCAAAATATATCAGGAGGAGACATCATTGAAGAACTTCTAGACTAGGAATAAGAAGGACTAGGAGAGTCCTATTTGAATCCAGAAGTAGCAAAATTAGAGATCCAGGAGAAGGTCTCACCGCCAACACTTTCAAAAGCAAAAGGTTGAAGATAAGGTCTCAAGAAAGACCAAAATAAGCTACAATATTAAAGGCCTTGGTGAGGTCTCAATGAGCATCTAGTAAAATGCTAGGAAAGCCTTACTGAAGAAATCATTAAAAAAGAAATCACTAGAGAAATCCACAACCAAGGAGAAGCCCTTGATAGTGAAGGACTTGGGAAAATTGTCGCCATCCGAAAACAAGCCCAAAAGAAGGATAATTTGGCAAGGAGTGCCAAATATGAGCAGATGAAGAATCCAATGAAGAAATCAAGACATTCAAAATATTAAGAAGAAGATCCTGCTTGGAGTCAGAATTCAACAAGAAAAATTGAAGACTTGAAGAAAAAAGAAGCTCATAAAATCCAGGAGATTTGAAGATTACATCTCATAGCAAGATGACACTGCTTCAGAGATACAGACTTCTCCAAATCTACAACAGAAGGAGGAGACCACAGGAGGAGAACAAGTCACCAAATCTTAGGCTCGTGAAAGAAAGTTCGAGACCATATTTTTGTGAAAAATGAGTTGTTCAGAATAGCCTACAAAGAGCTGCAATATCTTACTCAAGGTAACAACTTGGTGATCTTAGACACCAATCTACATCCTCTACAGAAGTGGAAAAAGAGCTACAAAATCTATTAAATAAAGATAATCAACTATTGGTGCAAGTAGATTCATTAATTGGATTACTTATCAGATTTGTTAAAGCACCTTAATTTGGATTAAAGTTGCAAAAAGGAGATTTGAATTACAAAATTCAAAAGTACAAAAGAAAGGTTATTTTTAAGGTTCATTTGCACATTAGGAGTTGATTATATTTTATAATTACAACTATCTATAAACTACCTATCATCTACTTTGGAAAGCAAAAGAAGACTATCTCCTACTATCTTGCTTATAAGAAAATTGCAGAATAATTCTTGAAAGATTCATTTTAGATTATTCTTGATTAAGTTGTAGTAAATTGATTAAGTGCATTATTTTGAGAGTTGATTGGAGTGATAAAGTTAAATTGTTAGTGCATTAAAAGTGAAATATTATTATATTTATTTACACTAATCTATTGATCTCAAATAAAATTGTGGTTGTGTTCGTAAGAAGAGCACAAAATCAGAAATTTTCAATTGCACAAAAATTTGCAACTCATAGTGGCCAAGAGAAGCCACCAAAAGGTTAGAATCCTCTAAAACTTGGAGAAGAAAAATAACTAACCATAATTAGAAATAGAAGCTTCAAATATTAAGACTTGGTGAGTCTCAAATCCAAAGCATTACAGGGTTTGGTGCAAGAAAAAAGGTGTAGAAAATTTTATCAAATAAAGAGATTCTATCTAAGCTTGGATTTATTATAAAAGTATCCAAGCAAAAAGAGGAATGTTTCTAAACAAAGATACAACCTCAAAACCCCTACACAACATTCAAAATTCTACCACAAAACCAGAAATTCAGACCTACAAAAGGAGTGCAAGAAAGGGTAAGGCATCTTATTTACAAATATTGGTACATTATATTGCACTTCCCTAATATGTTCTGCATAGGAAAGAGGGCAGATTTGAAGGTTCCATAAAGTCACAATATTCTCAAGAAGAGCGCAGCCAAATACGAGCATCAAGAAGCCTCTCAAAAAGACCTACAATGTGCACGGGTTGTATAGCCATAATAGGTGACTTGTAAAGCACAAGAGAAGAGGCACATTGCTCACTAAAGGAGACATATCCAACAACATAGAAGCAAGGGAAATCAAAGCAAGCAAACTAGAAACGTATGTCCAAGAAAGAAGCATTCAATACTACCATTGGAGAATCGATAAGTCTCCAGCATAGCATTGTCGTTCAAGCTCCACCAAAGCTCCTCCATATCTCTACCAAAGCACCACCATAAGCATTACTTGGCTGGAACCATATTAGTGCCATTTAAATACAAAAAAGAAGAAGGTGGAAAAGTACGTAGAAAATCTTGGAAGAAGGCGTTAATAGGAATAGGGCATGCAAGTGACATGTATCATCCTCCAAAGGAAACCCTAAACGCTCTCAAAGGTACATTAGAATTTCATAAATGTGAGGAAGCATTACAAAAAATATTTTGGTGTCCATGGACCATGTAGAAGAGGAGTTACATTTATCCATAGGTGTTACCTTACGGACAACACAAGAAGGGATAAAACGCTTCAGACATTACACTTGTAACATATGTCCAAGAAAGCACTGAATGTAACCATAGTGACACTTATCACTAGGTTGACTACCTATTAAAGGCACCTTGGACCAAGAAGAACGTAGCAATTCAATGAAGCCTTTAAGCTGTATTTATGTCCAAGACGTGGGAGTCATCACAACATGGAAGCAAGGAGTAGAGCCTTCAATGCTCTGGTTCGAATAGGTCAAAGGCAGAATTTACAAAGGCCATATTTGGAATATTAAATACAAGCCAGGTTCTAATCAGCTCTATTGGAGGATAAAATCAAAGCAACAATGTCAATATTGTAGTCAATTCACATCTAAAATCAGCGTTGATTATTGCTTGATATAAGGTAAGATTTATTTCCATTTTTATGTGCTTTTATCTCTTGGGAGTTATAAGGTTAAACTTAGAGAAATCTAATAATATTGAAAGTCATACCTTAAAGGGAATAATTTATTAAGCTAATATAATATTACAATATTAAACTTAGGAGTAATAAGGTTTTCTATTGGGTCTTGGGATTGATGTGTCAGAGTTTATCCCGATCAAATTTTTTGAAACGTTGGTACTTTATTGCTACCCGGTGTTTCTTTATGTCTGCTTTTCCCCTGGTTGTTCAAAGGTCTCTTCACGGGCATTGGGAGACCCGTAGATTACCTTTTTATAGGCCCTGTACTTCATTTGGAATGTAGTGCCCAATGATGTTTGTGTTGAGGTGGCTTCCCTTCAACTTGGTTTCCCTAACGGGCCTTAGTTTGGGGATGTTTTTATGTCTTGGGAATCACTTTTTCTCTAGGGATCGTTGGTTCTCTAATTTTGGGAATCCTTCCTCTTACGTGTCTCTTTTGGTGTTGTTCGAGGTGATGTGGCTCTGTGTGGATGATCCACATTTCCTCTTTGCTCAGAATTTTGGAGGCTTCTTAGTATTTGGTTGTACGTTGAAGTACCCAGAGTCTTCACAGTCTCCATTTGATGGGGATCAAACTGCATGCTGTGTGGAGCTCTATGAGGATGGTGCTAGATTATGTTGAGGAGGCTGCTCAATGTCCGACAAAATTATTTCTGAGGTTGAATCTATGATGTAGAACTATCTCGGTTCTTCCACAAGTCTGCTTGGGGTTTTCTGGCTTCTACGGTCCTTCTAGTTTTTGTTGTTGTTCCTTGTTGTGTTATGTTATGTGCTTTGTTGTAGTGTGCTCTGTAGCATAGTGTGCTTTGTTGTTATGTGATATGTTGTACAAGGTTTAGGGGTCCCTTTCAAAACCCTTTTCTCTTAATATTACCAAAAAAAATAAGGTTTTTTATTGGAGATTAATCTTAAATACTTGCAAATATTATTGTGATCTAATTCTTCCAAAATTAGGAAGTTATAAGGGTTACTACATCAAATTAATTTATTGGAAATTAGATACACTTAAATTAAATCCTAAAGGCATATTAAAGAGAATTTTATCAAAGCATTTTAAAGGTTAGAAATTTATAATATTATTGTCTCAAAAATTCTCAAGAGAGACAAAAGAAATCCAACATTAAAACCTCTTTAAATTTGGGAAAAGTGCTTAGTTAAATAGGAGCAATAAGGGATAGTAAAATTTGATTTTGATATTTACAAAAACTTTACAAAATCAACTAAAATTGAACTATAATTTACAAAAGAACTATATATCTTATCCAAAACATACTAGGGAGTCATAAGGCACTCTACAAAACTTGGTAATATCAACATTTATAAAAAATAATCAAGTTGCAAATCCATTATCAAAATATAAGCTTTCTACAAAACCTAAAAAATCCTTAAGAGTATATACTCTCATTGCTAGGGAGACATAAGGAAGCCTACAAAAACTAAGGATTAATAAAGGTTTTTATCAAATAAAGCTTATATACTTCTATCAGGAATCATAATAGAAAATCCTATCTCATTTCTTCTACTTCTTCAAATGGGAAAAATAATATCATATAATGAATGTGAAATTTGCTCCAACAGAAACCAGTCTACAAAATATGAAAACATGTGGTACATTGACTCAGGAGCAAGTCATCATATGACAAGAAATATACAATGGTTCGACTGTCTTGAAGATGCCAAAGGCTATAGACTAAGAATTGTAGATAGCCAAACTTATCCCATACATGGATATGGATGTGTGACACCTAGTAGATCATTTCCAAATCTTCTACTACAAAAAGTATTGTATGTTCCTGGATTAACATTCAATCTTATTTCAGTAAGAAAATTAGTAGAAGACAACTATATGATCAAATTTGGATATATGGATGGAATCAATATATGTCTCATCATGAATCAAGGTGAAATAAAAGCAACAATATCAATCCATGGAAATACATATATCTTGGATTCAATGAAAAACTCACAAGATATTGTGATGTTTCAAAATGATGCTAACATATTTTCAAAGGAATAGGTTGAAGAAAATGAAGAACCAATACAACACAAAGGTAAGCATAGAAGAATCAAAATCAATAAGATGAGAGGACAAGTGCACCATGCTCTACTCAGTCATCAATAATTAGAACCAAATAAAAATACTTGCAAAGAGAACAATAAAGGAGGCTGGATAGAAGACAAGGATGATGAACCTGAACAAGCCAAATATTATTCAAAAGAGGAAGATCCACATTGAAGACTAAATTCTTCAATACCAAAATATTGTAATACATGGGGGTGGTAGAAATATATTATATTACATCATTTAGGTCATGTAAATGTACCTTACTTGGTACATACTTAGGACATTAGGTTACTTTAGAGGGAAGTTATCTAGTTACTTCATGCAATGTAATAAATGCACAAATGTTAATGTGCAAGTTGTATATGTGCAAGGTGTCCCTTGTACATCTAGGTAGAGTGTTGGCCAAGGAACCTATCTTCCTATATAAAGGGCCATAGATAGTAGATACAGATATATAGAGTGATACTAAGATAGTGCAGTGTGGTAGTGTAGAGATTGTGTGAGCTATAAGCTCTTAGCTCATTCGTGAACAATGGCTTAGATCATGGAGTGTTCATTTCCTCCATAGCTACTTTGTATTCATTTCTATCATTTTTATTTATAGCATATTTCAATCATTTTTTAGATTTACTTTCTTTCTTATTATTCTGCATCTTCTGATTGCTATCTCCCATTACATGTTGTATCAAAAGCTATTTATTGTTATTCGTATGGAAGTAATCCACTCTTGAGCTCATCTAGATAAATGTGCAGCTAAGTAGACCATGGAAGTGACACTATTAGTTTATATTCATTTATTATTGGTTCTATAGAAAGGTAATCTTGGTCGAAGTCTATGTTGTGAGTATCAGTTCAGGAAATGACCATAAGAATGCGGTAATGTACAATAGAATGGTATAAAACTATAGTACTAGGATATTATTTTGTAACATGTGAGACTTCTAGCCATTGAGATGATTCATTCTTGAGTCACCAGATGATCGAATATTATCATTGAATTTTTCGAAAGAATCACAAGTTGTTCACGTAGCAGTTCATCGATGAATTGTTCTGGGTAATGTGATCTTCTGTGATTTTTTTCAGCCAAAATGCTAAAAAAAGTAACATGTTAGTAACAAGTGTTTTACATGGTTTCTGTAAGCTAAATGACAATTTTGGTTCTTAGGAAACTTACTGAAATATTTCAAGAAAATATACTGGATGGTTCTTCGTATATATTATAGGAGAAATAGAACCTTTCAAAAATATTAAAGCTTTATTGATGTTTGTAAACCGACAACATGAAACTATCTCCATTAATGAACGAAAGGATACGTTCATAATGTGAGATTTCAAGAGTTGGAATTAGACTCTTAAGAAACGGTCTTAGGCAAAGGAATGTCTTCATCCCAATGTAACAAAAAAGATTTTTTTTAGGAAATGAGAAATGGAAACTCTTGTACTGGCTAGGTTTTCCCCTTCAGGGGTTTTCCCCAAGATAATTATGTTGTGGATATGTGTGAAATATTTTTTCTATATGTTTCATTGTCAACTATTAATGAAGTAATATGTTCGAGAGATCAAAATGATGGGATCTAATATTAATGAACGTGCATGGCTTCCTATCTATTTGCTTATGTGTTATTTAAGATGAATTTATAAGTGAGCTTTAGATTCTTCTATAAATTATGTAAAACCAATTTATGTGGATATTATTAAGGAAACCATGGATAATTCTTCTATGAGCTATTTTTAGAGTATATTCTTGCTAATTTTAGATAATTATTGATTGGTTGATTAAAGTAACGTCTCTAAATATGGGTTTAGCTTAAGTTTTTAATCACCACTAATAAGTTGTAGTGGTAGTAAATTGATGAAGATTGTACCTTAGGAGTACGATACTTTTATTAAGGACCCTTTTTACATAGATTATATGCCCTAAAATGACTTAAAGATTTTGGAGGAATTTAGGCATGTAATAATAAAAGAATGAACCTTGTCTAAAAGAAACTAGTAGGTTTTCTCCTAACAAGTTAGCATACATGCATGAGTGACCACATGTATGGTGTGGGTATTGCATGCGCCTTCTCTAGAATGAATAAAATGAGTTATCTCATCAAAGGAATGATGAGACAGCTGGCTTGAGCTCATTAAATAACCTTGAACTAGTAAACCTGCTCTCAGTGCATTGAAGTACATCTACATGAATGGACCCATGTATGGTGTGGATATTAGTGTAGATCCTCAATAGATTATAGGGGAATAACTAGCTCATCGAAGGAAATATGGGGTGGTTAGTTAGAGCTTACTAAATTACCTAGTACACTTATGTAACTGATTTATGTAAGAGGTAGGGATGGGTAACTCTTGGGGTTTCCAAAGAGGAGAAATGAATCTAAGAAGGGTTTAAATTGTAGAAAAAAAAATGGGTGTTGACACTCTACTCACATAAACTTGAATCACATTATCTAATTCCCTCCAAAATTCTTTAATTTGGGTGACAAGAATCCTCAACCTCCATATCTTCAAAGCAAAGTTCCTCATGTAATTCAGAGCTCCCACCAATATTTGAGAATCTGATTCTAGGATTGTCCTCCTATAACCTTGTCTTAATGCCCAAATAGAAACAAATTTGATAGCTAAGGTTTCTGCTTCATTCTTCACAACCCTTCTCATGCCTTGTAGTTCCTAATAGAGCATTGTCCCAACATGATTCTTGTAGACCACTCCAATTCTAGCTCTACACGGATTGCCTTTTGCATCTCCATCATTATTAATTTTAATCCAACCTTATGGGGATGGTTTCCAGCTAGCTCTATCTTGCTCCTCTTGCACTTCAGTTTTCTTCTCCATCATCCCTATATCAGCCTAAGTTTCCTCTTTAGCATACATTTGAAAAATTACGAAACTAATTTTATTAATCAGCAGCCTGTTTAAATAACACAGCAACAGCCGAGAATAGCACACCGGCGTAACTGAACTGTTACATGGTTGTAACAGTGCAACAACAAAACTAATAATGTAATAGAAACAAAATAAGTACGCTAACATCCCCCTTTATTACATTATTTGGGTAATGTAATAACTAATAGCTATACTAGACTACTAACATCCCCTTACATTATTTTGCAATACAAAGTGAGCTGCGAAACAATTCAAATTTGACACGTCCAAGTGCCTTAGTGAAAATGTCTGCAACTTGAGCATCGGTGGGAATGTGTTGAAGCTGAATTCGGTGCTTTGGAACTTCATCTCGAATGAAATGACATTGTGTCAATGTGCTTTGTTCTTTCATGATGGACTGGATTCTTGACGAGGTTCAAAACACCCTGATTGTCGCAAAACAAGTGTATTGGAGATTTTGATGGATGGCCCATACTTATCAGAATGCGACGTAACCATATCACTTCACACACAGCTTCACGTGCGGCATGATATTCTGCCTCTATTGATGAAATAGCAACCACCTGTTGCTTCTTGTTGTGCCAAGAGACAGGACCGGATCCCAGATGAAAAATGTATCCAGAAGTTGACTTGCGATCATCAAATGATCCAGCATAGTCCGAGTCCGTGTATCCTTGCAAGAAGAATTTGTTGTTCCTCTTGTATTCTAGGCCATATTCCATAGTACCATGGACATAGTGAAGAACACGTTTTGCTGCTTTCCAATGAGTGGTCTTAGGCTTTTGCATGAACCTCGAAAGATAGTTGACAACAAATACGAGATCTGGCCTGGTATTGGTCAGATATATGAGACTCCCAATCAACTGTCGATAGAGAGTACCATCTACCCGAGGTGAATCATCATATCGCGATAATCGAAGTCCATTCTCTATCGGAGTTGCCATTGGCTTGCAATCGATCATGCGATATTTTTCCAGCAATGTTTTGGCATATTTTTTCTGAGACGCTTTGATGGAGTGCTCCTTCTGGCTGAATTCCAGACCAAGACAGTAATGGAGAAGTCCGAGATCTGTCATCTCAAAAGATTTGCACAAGTTTCTTTTGACATTAGAGATCATAGTTTTTGAACTCCCTGTAATGAGCAGATCATCCACATAGAGTACAAGCAACACTATCTCAGAACCCTGTTTCTTGAAATAGAGGTTTGCATCTGACGGACATCTCTTAAAGCCATGTTGCATAAGGTGATTGTCCATTTTTATATACCAAGCTCGAGGAGCTTGTTTCAGACCATATAAGGATTTGACCAATTTGCAAACTTTTTGCTCTTGGCCTTCTGCTTCAAATCCTTCTGGCTGAGTCATGTAGACTTCTTCTTGGAGATCACCATTCAGAAAGGCACTTTTGACATCCATCTGGTGAACTTTCCACCCATATTGTGTTGCCATAGCACACATAACCCGAATTGTGGTCATCCGAGCAGTAGGTGCAAAAGTTTCCTCGTAGTCAATGCCTTCTTTTTTAGCATAGCCCTTTGCAACAAGACGAGCCTTATGCTTATCAATTGTTCCATTTGCCTTGTACTTGACTTTATATACCCATTTGTAGCCAATGGGTTTCTTTCCATGCGGCAGATCAACAAGCTTCCAAGTTTTATTTTTCATCAAAGACTCATACTCCGTATCCATAGCGGCCTTCCACTGAGGCTCACTAAGAGCATCTTGCACTGATGCAGGTTCAAGATCATCTATGGTAGACATGAATGCCCTGTCATCATCAATATCCATATCCTCTACTTCTGTACTTGGAGTCACAGAAAGTTCCTCAAAATATTGACAAAGATCATCAACCTCACCAGTTTCTTTGGCTTCTTTCTCCTTTTGAGCCATACTGCGTGTACGAGGTCTATCCAAATTCAAATTGGGAGGAGTGGATAAATTTGCATCTCTGATTGTATTTGTACACCATTTAGGATTCTTCTTCGGTGGAGTTGAAGAAGATGTAGAAGGACCTCCTGTCCGTGTTGACGAAGGAATCTTCTCTTCCTTAGATTCCACAATATCTTGGTGTACTTTAGATGTGCTCTGTGATGTGAAAGCTTCATCAAAGACAACATCTCTGCTGATATGAATTTTCTTAGTCAAAGGATCTATCAAACGATATCCTTTAGAGTGCTCGTAATAACCAAGAAAAATACATCTCAATGTTTTCTCATCTAGCTTCTTCCTTTTCTCTTTCGGTATGTGCATGAAAGCGTGACATCCGAAAATACGTAGATGAGATATGGAGGGTTTTCGACCACTCCATGCTTCCTGTGGAGTCATTCCTTTTAGGGCCTTTGTGGGTGCCCTATTCAATAGATATATTGTAGTGGTGACAGCTTCTGCCCAATATTGTTGCCCAAGAGTAGCTCCTGTGAGCATACAACGAACCATTTCCATGATAGAACGGTTCCTTCTCTCAGCAACTCCATTTTATCGAGGAGTATAGGCGGTTGTTAACTCGTCTCTTGATTCCATGCTTATCTAGGAATGCTGAAAATTCATTAGAGGTAAACTCTCCCCCTCGATCCGAGCGGAGGGTTTTAATAGAAGCTCCCGACTCCTTCTCAATGGATTTCTTGAACTCGCTGGAAGAATGCGAAAGCTTCGATTTCAGTTGGAGAAAGAAAACCCACATCTTTCGTGAGTAGTCATCTAGGAATAACCGAAAGTACCTCTTCCCTCCACAACTATTGGGTGTGAAAGGACCGCACGGATCGGTGTGAATTAACTCCGGAGGTTTTCGTGCTCTTGTTGAGCTCTTCTCAAATGGTACTCTATGTCGCTTTCCGCCAGCGGTCATAGCACACCGGCAATGTGGCGTAAAGGGAAGGAAGACCCTTTACCATCTCATACTTACCGAGCTCAAGTAAGTAGCCGGAACTAAGATGCCCATATCTCTTGTGCCATAGGGAAGTTGCCTCCTTGGTAGAGACAGTCATGGCAACATGTGGAGTAGAGATAGAATCTAGTGCAAATAAGTCGTGCTTATATGAAGCTGTTGCAATCTGTTTACCCTTCCTGGTAATAGTACAACACTTCTTTCTATTCTCAACACGAAAGTTGACAACCATATTTCTGTCCAGGATTTGTGTCATCGACAACAAATTGTTGGCCAATCCCGGAACATAGAGGACTTTGTCAATCCGACACTTGCCATCGGGGAAGAGTGACTGAAACTGTACCCTCTCCCTGAACCCTGTAGTTTTTATCATCAGCAATGGTGACAGGTTTGCCCTCTTTGGCCACAAATGATTCAAACCATGATCTGTCGTCAGTCATATGTTTGCTGGCTCCAAAATCGACATACCAAACGGGATCCCTCTGTGTGGAATCTGTGGTAGTCATGAGCACCTTGTGTGCCCATTCAGAATCTGAGTCAGATTCTTCAACAACAACATTCACCTGGGGTTGTTTGTTTTTATTTTGTGGTTTGTTTTGGCCTTTCTGCTTGTTCTTATGCCAACACCTATTGGTGTCATGGTTGTCTTTCTCATAGATCTTGCACCACCTCTTCTTTTGTTGAGGTTGTTTGCCTTTTCATTTTGTATCTTGTTGAGAATTTCCTCCTTTCTGAAAGTTGCCTCCTTTTTTCCCATTACCTTTCTTCCTAGAACCCCGTCTCGTTGGTGTATAGGGCTGTATTGGAAGAATCATCCTTGTGAAGTTGGTGTGCCTCCTGTTGTTGAAGTAGATTGACCAACTCGATGTAGGTAATTTGTCGTTGAGACACCTGGATGGAGGTTATCAACATATCAAATGAAGAAGGTAAAGCTCTCATCACAAGTGAATGAGAAGCTTTTCGTCCACAGTATCTCCCAAAGAATTCAATTTCTCTTTCAATTCAGACACTCTGCACAGAAAGAGTTCAACTGTTTCACCCTGTCTCAAACTCAGGTTATGAAGTTGTTGTTGAAGATGAAGAATGGTTGAATCATTCTTTCCCTCATAGATGGTTCTAAGGGCATCCCATGCCTCTTTACCACTTGCTTTGTCAGCTATATGAGGTTGCACTTCATCTAAAACGATAAACAAAATGAGCACCTTTGCTTGATCGTCTTTCTTGTCAAAAGCTATCCGATCTGCGGAAGGACCTCGTGGATCTCGTTGTTGGTGAAGGCCTAGTTGATACTCCAGTAACAATATCCCACAAATCTTCCATTTGGAGAATAGCCTTCATCTTATGTTTCCATGGTGTATAATTTGGACCTTTCAATAACTAATGTGGATCAGTCATCAACTTTGCAACAGTGGCCATAGTGAAGGTTCCTTATATCACCAATTGGTCCCCCTTTCGATATACCTTTTGCTAGGTTGTTATACCGTACAAAATACCCGCCCTTACATGAGGGAAACTATAGGTATTTAGAAATATCAACAAAAATCACCCGCCCTTACGTGAGGGAGACTATAGGTGAGTTTTAGAGATCATACGATACGTGGAACATAAGCGGTACTGAAAGGGAATCGCCTTGTTGATGGCACCTACCATAGAAGATTCTTCTCATGCGTGGGGCGTAACTTCCCCTAAACACTATGAAGAATACTTCGTCGGGATTTACGCCTAAACACAAGTGCGATAAAGGGTAGTGGATGGAGTAAAAAAATGCAAAAATGGCTAACTTATCTCTCCCCGACGATTTATAGAGAACAAGCTCAGACGTCGTTGTAGCAGCTATATTAGGTGGCGGATACAATAGCCAAATCACGACAACTTTACCTGTAAGTGCTGGCCAGAGGTATCACAAATACCGAACGCTGCAGTGCAATAAATTGCATGGATGGGTTTTAATTATTCCGGGGACTTAGGGAGTGTATTTGATTTTTTTAACTTTTAATGAAGTAGTGCAAAAAATGAAATATGCAACATACAACATAAAAAGTGCCCACAAGAATTAACCCACAAGGTGTCGGTCACAGCTGAAAATGCACCTTTTACAATTCGCCAAATTGCTTTTTCAAAAAATTACTCACTTTCCCCCTTTGATTTTTTGAAAAAATATCCCCCCTTTAAAAAAAATTCCTTTAACAAAGCATTTTTAATAATTATTATATATTTAAAATTAAAATAAATAATTTTAATTTATATAGTTTTAAAACTTATGAAAAAATAAATTAAAATTAAATTTTAATTTATAAAGTTTAAAAACTATAAAAAAATAATTAAAATTAAAAATTTTAATTAAAAAATAATAATTAAAAAATAACTTTGAAAAAGAAAAAATTTATACCTTAGGGGGGAGTCGGCGGGATTTGAACCCCCGACCTGCAGGCTCCCTGAGCCTTACCGCACAGCTCACTGCCAAGTGAGCTAGCGGGCTGATCCGGAAGGATCAGTGGAGCTCCTCTCCTTTATCCTTCCTCAGCTCGTGCCTCCTCCTCTACAGCGGCCTTCGGCTGGCTGGCCTCACTGCTGCAGCTTCCTCCACGCACTGTTGCTTGGATGCTGTTGCGCGTTCTTCACTGCATCAGAGGGGGGGAAGGGGGGGGGCGACGCGTAGTGTTCCGTCCTCCTCCTCGAACGTAGCAGCGCTCGGTGCGGCTGACGTCTGCATCCTCCTCCTACGAGGGGGGGCGGACGGCGCGCTGCGTCGTCGGCCCTCCTCCAACGGGGGGGGAAGCGACGCCGCCCTGTCTCTCCTCCTTGGACAGCGCGCTGCGTCGTCAGCCCTCCTCCAACGGGGGGGAAGGGACGCCCTCTCGTCCTCCTCGGACGTCGCGACGGTCTGTGCCCTGCCGTCCTCCTCCAACGCGGGGGGGGAAGTGCGCAATCCGCGCTGTCTTTTCGGCGTGCGGGGGGGGGGACGATGTGTGTCCTCCTCCTCGGCGCTGGGCGTGCTGCTTCCTGCGACCGTCCACCTGCGTGCTGGGCATTTTTTTTTTTTTTTTTCTCGTTGCAGGTAGAAATCACTGCAAACTTCGTAGTGATTTTTTTTTTTTTTTTTTAAAACGCCTGCACGAAACGTCGCGCGATTGCGCGCGGCGTTAAAAAAAAATTGCCTCTGCAAAAAAAATTCCGCTCCCCAGCAAACTTACAGAACTGGCTCTGATGCCATGAAAAATTACGAAACTAATTTTATTAATCAGCAGCCTGTTTAAATAACACAGCAACAGCCGGGAATAGCACACCGGCGTAACTGAACTGTTACATGGTTGTAACAGTGCAACAGCAAAACTAATAATGTAATAGAAACAAAATAAGTACGCTAACATGTCATAGTTTCTTTGACTTTGCTCTAAATGACTTCCAACCGATACAAAGAGCTTTAGATTTAAAACTACCCCTCTTCCATAGTTCCAAAATATTAATCTAATTCAAATCACCATTGGCTTGAAATTTATAAGATAAAAACCATCGTTACCTGATTTGACACATGAATGGGCACTCAAACATCAAGTGGTCAAATTTTACCTTGCTCTTATAGCATAAAACACATTGAGATGAACCAATGATTCCCTTCTGTCTCAAATTATCAAAAGTAAGAATTTCATCGTGTATTAACTGTCAAGCAAAGAAGTTTACTTTCGACCAACCCTTGACTGCCAAATATTTCTCCAATCCTCAACCTGATATGCATGAGGAGGAGGTTCTAGAAGGATCTTATCATATTCGTCCTTCACTGTGTAGACTCCAAGGCTCTCATACCCCAAGATAATTCATCCTCCTCATCTCTACCTATGAGAAATATTTCTACCAATATTTTAGTCATGATGGGTGTCAATTTTGGAGGGATTGGAATTGACCACTCATCCAACTTCTTAAACTACTTAAACTTATAATATTCCAACTGACTAGCATTGAAATAAATTTTAATCTAAGTCCAACCCTTGCTTTCCATGGTTGTTTTTACTAGTTGCAATTTTAGGAATTCAGCAATGATAGTTGGGTATTGATCCCATGAATCTATCCAAAATCATGCCTTCTCCCCTTCCCCTACTTGCTAAAATAATCCATATTTCACTATCTGAGATCCTAACTTTAGATCCTGCCATACTAAGGACCCATTACCATCCAAAAGGAAATGACTCATATCATTTGAGTTCACGTGTCCCAAATATTTACTAGTTAAAACTCTACTGGATAAAGGAGTTGGTTGGTAAATCCACCTCTAGCGAAGCTTTTCAGCCAAATATTTACTATTTAACTTTCATCTCCTTATTGCCAAACCTCCCTTTACCTTGGGTTGGATTACTTTCTCCCAACCTACCATGGCCTATTTCCTCTCTCCTTTTACTCCTCTCCATACAAATTTTCTAGCCATATTGTCTAACTATTTTTGTATGGTATGTGGGGCACAATGATATAAAATTTATAAATTGGCATGGCCTGAATGACTGACTGCAAAAAATTTAAACTACCCAATAGCTTAATAATTTGTGAGACCAATGATTAATTCTTTCTTTGATACAATCCAGAAGATTCCTCCGGCCATCTTGTTCATTTGTGTCCTAGCACAAGTAGCACAATGGAAAAAATTGGTGTTTTTATCACCTAATAACCAAGTGGTTCTTGCTCTTTGCTTCCAATAGATCTCCTCTTGGTTGTCAATGTCCTCAATTGCGTTACGCAATGCATCATCCTCTTACTTTAGTTGCTCTATAATTGTTGATATTCACACAATGACACTGAGAGGGGGGGGTGAATCAGTGTAGCTATTAATTTTAATATCTACATCATTTAATATGAAGTAAAGAGAACTTGAAAACTAGAAAAACAAATTGAACAAGAGAGCACACCACAACACTCAATATACCGAGGTTCACCAATTTGGCTACTCCTCAAAAATGACTGTTTGGACTCCAATCCAAATCCAGTCTTTGCAAAATACCAATTTTACAAATATTTTACTAGCATCTACTGGAAGGAGCACCAACCCCTTAATTTTCTGCTGCAACAGATGGAGCACCAACCCCTAGTACCAAGCACCAACTTGGACTGCAATTCTGATCAATTTAAAATGACATAAGAATGTCTTCACTTCATGCACGACCCTGATTGGTCTGCAATTAACCCAACTCTGCACACTCTCACGGCTCTGCTAATTTTTCTCTTGACTCTTTTCTAACCCTCTTTTTACAGCAATTTCCCTCTTACAACAGCAAATTTATTCCCTGTACGACTGTTCTTTTATAACCTTCCTTTTCTCATCGGGACTCTTTGACTTCTATAGCATTTCAATCCTGCATACAGTCGGATGACATTCTTGAGCTGTTCGAATTATTTTTCTCTTCCCAATAAGCGGCTGTTCGAATTCTTTTTCTCTTCCCAATAAGCGACTGTTCGAATACATCAAATACGACCATTCGAATACTTTTTCTATTTTGCATATTTTGCAGTTCGAATCCATTCAATACGGTTGTTCAATTCCAAGCAATACGACTGTTCGAAACCCTGCAATACTGACTGTTCGAAACCCTACAAATTTAGCTTTTCGAATGCTTGCAAAAATGTCTTTTAGAAAGCTTTTCCGATCCTTCATATTTGATTCTTCGAATGCTTTTCCAATCGTGCATATACAGTTGTTCTAGTGCATGCCTAACACTTGTCAATCAGAATCGCAGATCCGACATCGCATTACTTTTACGTAACTGGCTACATGATTTTCCTATCTGCTTTTTCTGACACGTGTCACCTTGCATGCTTTTTCGGCTTTTACTCGCCAAACTGTTACCTGTCGCGATATCGCGACACTTTTTGTAGTCGTACCCTTCATGCCCTTACTATCGCGAAATCATGACCATTTTGGCTTTTGAAAGCTTTCCCTCTGTTCATGTCGCGAAATCGTGACACTTTGAACATTTGTTGACGTCATCCTTAAGCATGTCACGAAATCGCGACGCTTTCGGCTTCCTGAGGCTTCTCTCGCAACTTGTCGTGAAATCGCGACACTTTCAGCTTTTGCTGACGTCATCCTCAATGTTGTCGCGAAATCGCGACGCTTTCGGCTTCCAGCAGCTTTCCTTGCACCTTGTCGCGATATCGCGACACTTTCAGCTTTTGCTGATGTCATCATCATTCTTGTCGCGAAATCGTGACACTTTCAGCTTCCAGCAGCTTTCCTTGCACTCTGTCGCGAAATCGCGACATTTTCAATTTTGCTGACGTCATCCTCAGCTTTGTCGTGAAATCGCGACGCTTTCCTCTTTCGTACAATTTTCTTTGCCAGCAACCGCGAAAATGGAACATGTCGCAAAATCGCGACGTTCTCTGCTTCTGTACAATCTTTGCTTTATGCAGTAGCGAAATCTTGACAACTTTGTGCCTTGTGCTTTCGACTTGCTACATCTTTTAGTTTTGCAATTTTGACTGGTAGCGAAATCGCTACACCTTTGTTTCCATACATTTTGTCATGCAGCGAAATCGCTACACCTTCTTGTTTGTGCCTTTTCACTTGTAGCGAAATCGCTACACCTTTGTTGTCATTCGTTTTAACATGCAGCGAAATCGCTACACCTTTGTTGCCATTCATTTCAACATGCAGCGAAATCGCTACACCTTTATTGCTGAGCATTCTCTCTCCTCTTCGGGCCGCGAAAACCCGACGTGTCGCGATATCGCGACACTTTTTGTTTCAAGCTCCTTTCCTCCATTTATGTCGCGAAATTGTGACCTCTTTTCACCTTGCTTCCTTCTCTGCCAGCATGTCGCGAAATCGCGACAATTTGCCTTTCACTTTCTCTCTCCTCGGCCATGTCGCGAAATCGCGACAATTTTGGCATGCACTTTCTCTCTCCTCGGTAATGTCGCGAAATCGCGACAATCTTTCTTGCATTTTCTCTCTCCTCGGCAATGTCGCGAAATCGCGACAATTTTTCTTGCATTTTCTCTCTCCTCAGCAATGTCGCGAAATCGTGACAATTTTGGCATGCACTTTCTCTCTCCTCGGTAATGTCGCGAAATCGTGACAATTTTGGCATGCACTTTCTCTCTCCTCGGCAATGTCGCGAAATCGCGACAATTTTTCCTGCATTTTCTCTCTCCTCGGCAATGTCGCGAAATCATGACAATTTTTCCTGCATTTTCTCTCTCCTCGGCAATGTCGCGAAATCGCAACAATTTTTCTTGCATTTTCTCTCTCCTCTGTTTTGTCTCGATATCGCGACAGAAAACATGTTGCGATATCGCGACAGTTTTCTTCCTTATATTTTTTTGCCAATTTCTGAATCTGGGTCACCTCTGTTTTCCTTGAAATTCACTGCACTTGATCCGATCGACCTCCGAATCGCATCAACTACATCAATATGTCTGTGTTGACAATAATGACAATACTTTTGCAATTCTTTTGCTGCACCTTGCTCAACAATCTCCCCCTTTGGAATTGTTGGCAACACACTGCAACCTTGCTCAATTTCTTCTCCCCCTTTGCCAATAATACCAAAGGGTCGCTGCAGACTCCCCCGAGTCTATGCACAACATTCTCGAGACTTAAAAAGTTTGAAAGCTCCCCCCGAGAATGTGTTTCCCATAGCTAGTGAGTGCTTGGGTGGTGTGACTACTCCCAACTTCTTTCGAAGGTATTCAAATACTTCCTTTGGCAAAGGTTTTGTGAATATATCGCCTACTTGCTCCGTAGTTGGAACAAAATCCAATTTGACCTCTCCTTCCGCAACTTTATCCTTCAAGAAATGATATCGGATTGCAATATGTTTGGTTCTTGAATGCATTATTGGATTCTTGGATATGTTGATAGCACTAGTGTTATCACATTTAATTGAAATTGGCTCTTTGAAATGAATACCAAGATCTTTCAACGTTTGTCTCATCCATAATATTTGAGTACGACATGTTGTTGCTGCAATGTATTCTGCCTTTGCAGTGGATAGAGATACCGATTCTTGTTTCTTGTTGTGCCATGCTACCACTTGTCTCCAAGATAAAATGCTCCTCCACTTGTGCTCTTTCTCGTCATCAATACATCCCGCCCAATCTGCATCGAATATGCAATCAAAGTGAAATCTTTACCTTTTGGGTACCACAACCCATAATCCATAGTGCCCTTGAGATATCTGAAGATCCTCTTTACAACTGTTACATGAGTTTCTTTGGGACTGGCCTGAAATATTGCAACCATGCATATTGCTTGTAATATATCCGGTCTAGTGGTCGTTAAATACAAGCAGGCTTCCAATCATAGACCCGTACATTGTTTGATCTACATCCTGGGATTTATCATCCTTGCTCAACTTGGCACTGTTGTCATGGGAGTGCTAACCGGTTTATCTGTCTTCCATTGTGAACTTTTTCAGCATTTCTTTTACATATTTAACTTGAGAAATAAAAATGCCTTTTTCATTTTGATTGACCTGCAGATCCTAGGAAATAAGAAAGTTCACCAATCATAGACATCTCAAATTCTTTCTTCATTTTAGTTGATATGTCTTTGCAAGTATTCATCCATGTTGCTGCCAAATATTATATCATCTACATAAACAACAAGAACAATAAGATGGCCCTTCTCTGTTTTGACATATAAGTTGTTGTCCACCAAACCTTTCTTGAACCCTTGTTTAATTAGATAGTTATCCAACCTTGCATACCATGCTCGGGTGCCTATTTCAAACCATATAATGCTTTCTTTAACCTCGCAAACAAAATCGGGTTGTCACCAAGTTGGAAGCCATCCGGCTATTCAATGTAAACCTCTTCTTCCAGCTTTTCCATTCAAAAATGCTGATTTTACATCCATTTGATATACTTTGAAGTTTTTATGAACTCGCTAATGCCGGAAACATTCCGATTGCCTCTAGTCCGTTACCGGTGCAAAAGTTTCCTCAAAATCAATGCCTTCAACCTGAGCATAGCCTTTACGGACCAATCTTGCCTTATTTCCGACAACCTGTCCATATTCATTTAATTTATTTCAAAAAACCCATTTAGTGCCAATTATGTTTTTATTTGTTGGTCTAGGTACTAATTCCCATGTATTATTTTTCTCAATCTGATCTAGTTCTTCATTAATTGCCTTCAACCAACTTTCATCAGTGCTTGCTTTAGCAACATTTTTAGGTTCAATGCTAGATAACGAGAGAATAGTTCCGCATCTTCGCTCTTCTTGTCTCGAATACCATCTTTGGGATCCCCAATAATCTGCTCACTTGGATGATTTTTCTGCCAGCTTGCTCTGTTTTAAATTTTTTGTTTTCTTCTTCTTCAGATTCGGCTTTTACACCATCCTGGATCAATTTTCTGATTCTTATCTGTTTCCTTTTCATCATCACCTTCAATGACTTCTTCATATATGGGGTAGTTTTCTTGATAAGTAATTTATTGTTCTCTACCTTCATCAAATTTCACATCAGCACTCTCAACAATTTTCTTTAGCCTTTTGTTGTAACATGTGTAGGCTTTGTTTTTTGTTGAGTAACCAAGAAAGATACCTTCATCAGCTCTATTTTCAAATTTACCGAGATTATCTTTAGTCCATTTGATGTAGCACTTGCTGCCAAATACTTTGAAATGTCTTGTTGTTGCCTTTCTGCCAAACCACAGCTCATAAGGTGTTTTGCTTTCATGTGGTCTTAGCATGCACCTGTTTTGAATGTAAACTGCAGTATGTACTGCCTCTTTCCAAAATCTGTCAACTATTTTGTTCTTAGCCAGCATTGTCCGTGCCATTTCTTGCACTGTTCTATTCTTCCTTTATACAACACCATTCTGCTGAGGTGTTTTAGCTGCTGAAAACTGTCTTCTTATCCCATATTTTTGACAGTATTCTGCAAATTCTTTTGAAATAAACTCTCCTCCTCTGTCTGATCTTAGGCATTTAATTCTTTTTCTTGATTGATTCTCAACAAGATTTTTGAAGGTTTTAAACATCTCAAAGGCTTCTAATTTAAGTTTCAAAAATAGTACCCATGTCATTCTTGAGTAGTCATCTATACACAGCATAAAATATTTGTGTCCATTTATGCTTTCAGCTCTCATGGGTCCACATAAATCAATGTGAATTAGTTCTAATGGCTTGCTCGTGAAGTATTATTTTGCTTTGAAAGTGGCTCTGGTTTGTTTTCCCTTTTGGCATGACTCACAAATACCGTTTGAAGGTTTACCAATAGTTGGTATGTCTCTTATCGCCCCTTTTGAGCTAATTTTTATCGGATTATCAAAGCTTATGTGACCGAGTCTCTTGTGCCACAACCAGCTTTTCTTCTTCCCGACCAACCAAGCAAGCTCCTTTTGAAGTCTCCGAAAGTGTATACAAATTTTCGAAGTTCTCGATCCAGATGGCTATTAACTTTCCATTTTTTGTCTTTCTTACTTCACGACCCTCCTTCTTGAAGATTACATCATGACCTCTGTCACAGATTTGACTTACACTCAACAAGTTATGCTTCAAACCAATCACAAACAAGACTTCTTTTGATTTTATATTGCCATAACTGATCTTGATTGATCCCTTTCCAACAATCTTTGCTCCATCATTATTTCCAAATTTCACAGAACCACCTTCACAATTCTGCAAATTCTCAAATTTTTGCTTGTCACCTGTCATGTGACTGGAACAACCACTATCAAGTATCCAAGGTGCAGATTTGTTCTGAGCTTTAAAGGCAGTCTGAACAATCAAAGATTCATTTTCTTTCCATTCTGGTTTGATGACAGATTTGGCTACTTGTTTTGCCTTTGTCTTCTCATTAGCATGTACTTGTTTTTCAGGAAATTTCTTGTTTTGTTTCAACTCACTTGGTTGAGATTTTCTACCCTGATAATTATTTGCTGCAAAAGTGCTTCTACAGTTTCTAGCAATATGTCCAAAATTATGACAATTATAACATTCAACTGCATAATTCATTAAAGGAGAAAAAACATTTCTACTTGTGAAATTCCTTTGAGATACATTATGCCTACAATCTGAAATCTTATGGCCATAAGCATTGCATTTAAAACAATAACCAGAAAATGAATGATTAAACCTGGGTGCCGATCTTTGCCAGTTTGAAGTAGGAGCCATAAATCTTCTCCTTCTTGGATGTGTGACTTTTGTGAAGCCATCTTTGTCGAGTACTCTTCTTGAGTCTGGCATTATTGCTTTCTTGGGCATGATTTGTTTTTTCTAGGTCAACCCTGATCTTTTCTTCTTTCTTTATGGATTCTACATTCAAGGCCTTTGAACCCTTTGATGATTCTCCTTCATCGAAGCCTAAACCAATTTTTTTTTTTTTTTGGTAATTATTATAATAGATTAACAGTGGGTTTTTATAGAGGATCCCAAAACCTTATATACAAAATCAGCCTTGCTAAATAGTGCTTCATGCCTCTTGTCTGGAAGAATAAACCTGTATGCAAAACAAAAACAAAAAGCTGCTAATTGCCCGAGGGCTACAAGTAAGGCAATTTTTCCTGATTATCCTGGAAACCATGGCCATTATAACTGGGAAAAAAAAAAACTAGCCGGAGAAGCTAGACCATCGGAAAGCATAAGAAGACAACCAAGAAAACTACAAAAAATTCTCCCATACCTGGGAAATAACTTTCCACATTTCTGCTTTCCCGGAGGTAGAATTCGAAGCATACATGTTGGATAGGATCCAAGAAAAATGACTGGACTGAAACAAACCGTTGAAAATCCTGCTGGAAAATTTTGCCCTCGGCCCAAATGGCCACTCGTTTAGTCTTCTCACATCCAGGATTTCATCCGTACGGTTTGAGGTTCTTCTTACTTCCCTTTCCTTGTTGGAAGGGAGGTTTTGGGATAAGCGCGTCACCCATCAGAGAATCGTAGTCATCCTGAAATAAGCAACCGTTGGGTTCCATTTGCAACATCAGCCGCAGCTTTCTTTGTCTCTCTTTTCCTTGTTGGGGGGACGGCCCTGCTTCCTTTCACTACCAAAATCCACCCTCGCTTTTGACTCCTTGTAATTCGAGGGCTAATATTACCAGGCTGGTAACCTCTTCTTCCCAGCAGGTAGTCTTCCAATATCTTTTGTGCCTCGGGAGAGTTTCGGTCATAAATTTTGGGTGAATCTGCCTGTGTGGTGATAAGGGGGGGGGCCTGTTCCTTTTCCTCATGTGGTCCTAGTTGGGGGCGCCCACCACACTGCTCGGAGTCCGGATGGGTGGTGATTTCCTCTTCTGGTAAGGAGGATTCGAGATGGTCCCTAGATGGACCTGGAGATTCATGGCCTTTCACAAAAGGGTGCTTCATCTGACCTTCACCGTGCTCCAGAGGGTTGCAGGGATCCCGCTCCTTCTTCCTCGACTTTTGGAGAGGACAATTGGACTGAAGATGCCCTTGAAAACTACACTGAGGGCGTAAAGCTGGCCTGTTCTCATAAACAATAGCTTGCTTGTGTAGAAAAGTACCCCTAGACCGCAGAGTAATGGAGGATGGGAGGTCCGTCTCCAAGTCCGCCAAAACACAGAACCGGGCTTGGACAAATCTAGTTCGAGCTCTGGTGGGAGGGTCTAAAGTGATCATCTCCCCGATGGACCGAGCAATACCTCTGATTACATTTTCATGCCAGCAGAAAATGGGAAGACTCGGGAGCCTAACCCATATTGGAGCAATGTTGATATTCTGGGTATCGGGGTTAAAGTCCAAACCCCACTTCCTTAGAAAGAGACTCCTACGACCCAAGAACCAAGGCCCTCCAGCCAGGATTTTACAGTAGTCCTCCTTGTTGCTCAGCCTAATCGCGAAAAAACCTCGGGTTAGGGCAGCCAACTCTAAGTGACCAGAGGTCCGCCATTTTCCAGACGCCCACTTGCGAATGGTCTCCATGTCGGGACGACCACCAATAAACTTACCGATGAGGGTAAATTTTTTGAAATCCACAAAGCTTGAGAGAATTTCCTTCGGGATGTCCAACTCGTCCCCGGACGGATATAACTCCTTGGAGAAGAGCCCGCTTAGGGTTTCAGAGGCCGCTGCCAAAGCATATGACTTCCGAGGTCCATCTCCCCGTTTGTCTGGCGGATCCTTGTCGCGACTTGGCAAGGACTCCTCGGTGTCCCCAGACTCGTTTGCCCTCCCTCCACCCTGCCGAGCCCCTGGTTTGACCTGCCGATGCTCCCGTGCTCTCCCAGAACAGCCTTCCCGCCCACCGTCATCCCCACCCTCCCAAGAAACCCTAATTTCATCGCTCCCTCTCCGATCCTTTTTGTCGAAGTTCATTAATTTAACCAATACAAAGAATAATGTTTACATTTGTTTGCATAGGTATTAAAATTTGAGAAAAAGTTATCAATGTTACAAAAAAAATAAAAATAAAAAAATAAAAATAAATAAATAAATAAATAAAATAAATAAATAAATAAATAAAAAAATCAAGCCTAAACCAAATTTGATGTCGGAAGGCCTTTGGTTATTTAACATTTTATCCAGCTTTACAGTACTTTCTTCAAACTTATGAAAACAATTCAATTTTCTATTCATCTCCTCTAACTGCATTCTTAACTTAAACATGTCTTCCTCTAGCTTGCTGCATTTAATTGTCTTTACAGTTAATTGTTCATCAAGAAATTTAGACATTTTCTTGAATTCCTCTGTCTGTATTTTTAAACTGTTTATTATGTCAGTGGCATCTTCTAGTTTTCTTGAAAACTTTTTGTTCTTTTTCCTTTCAACACTCAACTCTTCAAGTGCAGCAACCAATTCTCCTTCCGGATAAACTTCACCCTCATCTTTAAAGTTTTCATCACCTTCCTGATTTTCTTCTGTTCTTTCCTCTTCAAGTGCCATGAACAGAGCTTCACCTTTTTCTTCTTCAGAATCCTCATCTGAGCTTTCTTCAAAAGTGCTGACATTCTTGGATATGAAGCTTTTCTTCTTGAAGTTGTTCTTTCTGAAATTTTGTTTCTTCTTCCAGTCACCTTTTTCTTAGTGTGAGCCTTCACCATTTTTGGTTTTCTCCTACATTGGACATTTGGCTGCAAAATGACCAACTCCTCCATAATTGAAGCACTTAAAAGGTAGCTTTCCTCTATATTTTCCTTTTCCCTTTGTGAGTTTTCAAAGAAAATTAGCTTCTGTTTCATCCAGTGTCTCTTCATCCTCAGATTCATGTTCGACTTTTATATTCTTGTGTGCTTTAAAAGTCGCTTCTCTGTCTATAGACTTGGTTTGTCCTATTCTCATTTCATATGCTGTCAGGGAACCATGCATCTCATCCAAGCTGAAGTTGTTTAGATCTTTTGCCTCTTCTATTGCAGAAACTTTGGAGTTAAATCTTTTGTGCAGTGTTTTGAGAACCTTTTTCACAACAACTACATCATCAATTTCTTCATTGAGTCCTCTGATTGCATTAATGATTTCGTTGAATCTCAGCATATAAGCCTCTATGTTCTCATCTTCATTCATTTGCAGTGCTTCGAACTATGCTCGATGAGTTTGTAGCTTGGCTTCCTTGATCTTGCTGTCTCCTTCATGGATGCTTTTCAGTTTATCCCACATGTCTTTTGTTGATTTACAGCTCATGACTCTTATCGGTTCACTTGTCAACAAGCCCACACATTATGGCATTCTTAGCTTTGGAGTTGTTCTCAAATTTTTTTCTTCTTAGCAAGATCTCTGTTGGAGGAGTAGTGGGTGTTGTGTATCCACTATTTACGTAATCCCAAATATCATATCCCAATGCACTCGGATATGTTTGCATCCCGAGTTTCCAGAAAGTGTAATTTATTCCATCAAATAAGGGAGCTTTTTTGGATGAGAATCCTTCATCGCCTGCCATTGTTTCTTTCAAGATCTCCTTAGCTGATTAAGCTTGAACAAGAAATCGACTCTGATACCAATTGATATTCACATAATGACACTGAGAGGGGGGGGTGAATCAGTGTAGCTATTAATTTTAATATCTACAACATTTAATATGAAGTAAAGAGAACTTGAAAACTAGAAAAACAAATTGAACAAGAGAGCACACCACAACACTCAATATACCAAGGTTCACCAATTTGGCTACTCCTCAAAAATGACTGCTTGGACTCCAATCCAAATCTAGTCTTTGCAAAATACCAATTTTACAAATATTTTACCAGCATCTACTGGAAGGAGCACCAACCCCTTAATTTTTTGTTGCAACGGGATAGAGCACTAACCCCTAGTACCAAGCACCAACTTGGACTGCAATTCGATCAATTTAAAATGACATAAGAATGTCTTCACTTCATGCACGACCCTGACTGGTCTGCAATTAACCCAACTCTGCACACTCTCACGGCTTTGCTAATTTTTCTCTTGACTCTTTTCTAACCCTCTTTTTACAGTAATTTCCCTCTTACAGCAGCAACTTTATTCCCTGTACGACTGTTCTTTTATAACCTTCCTTTTCTCATCGGGACTCTTTGACTTCTATAGCGTTTCAATCCTGCATACAGTCGGATGACATTCTCGAGCTGTTCGAATTCTTTTTCTCTTCCCAATAAGCGGTTGTTCGAATTCTTTTTCTCTTCCCAATAAGCGGTTGTTCGAATACATCAAATACGACCATTCGAATACTTTTTCTATTTTGCATATTTGGCTGTTCGAATCCATTCAATACGGCTGTTCGATTCCAAGCAATACGACTGTTCGAAACCCTGCAATATGGCTGTTCGAAACCCTACAAATTTGGCTTTTCGAATGCTGCAAAAATGTCTTTTAGAAAGCTTTTTCGATCCTTCATATTTGATTCTTCGAATGCTTTTCCAGTCGTGCATATACAGCTGTTCTAGTGCATGCCTAACACTTGTCAATCAGTAACTGCAGATCTGACATCAGTTACTTTTTACGTAACTGGATACATGATTTTCCTGTCTGCTTTTTCTGACACGTGTCACCTTGCATGCTTTTTTGGCTTTTATCCGCCAAACTGTTACTGTCGCGATATCGCGACACTTTTTGTAGCCGTACCCTTCATGCCCTTGTTGTCGCAAAATCATGACCATTTTGGCTTTTGAAAGCTTTCCCTCTGTTCATGTCGCGAAATCGTGACACTTTGAACATTTGTTGATGTCATCCTTAAGCATGTCGCGAAATCGCGACGCTTCCGGCTTCCTGAGGCTTCTCTCGCAACTTGTCGCGAAATCGCGACACTTTCAGCTTTTGCTGACATCATTCTCAATGTTGTCGTAAAATCGTGATGTTTTCGGCTTCCAGCAGCTTTCCTTGCACCTTGTCGCGATAATCATCATTCTTGTCATGAAATCGCGACACTTTCAGCTTCCAGCAGCTTTCCTTGCACTCTATCGCGAAATCGCGACATTTTCAATTTTGCTGACGTCATCCTCAGCTTTGTCGCGAAATCGTGACGCTTTCCTCTTCCATACACTCTTCTTTGCCAGCAACTACGAAAATGGAACATGTCGCGAAATCACGACGTTCTCTACTTTCGTACAATCTTTGATTTATGCAGTAGCGAAATCGCGACAACTTTGTGCCTTGTGCTTTCGACTTGCTACATCTTTTAGTTTTACAATTTTGACTGGTAGCGAAATCGCTACACCTTTGTTTCCATACATTTTGTCATGCAACGAAATCGCTACACCTTCTTGTTTGTGCCTTTTCACTTGTAGCGAAATCGCTACACCTTTGTTGTCATTTGTTTTATCATGCAGCGAAATCGCTACACCTTTGTTGCCATTCTTTTCAACATGCAGCGAAATCGCTACACCTTTGTTGCTGAGCATTCTCTCTCCTCTTCGGGTCAAGAAAACCCGACGTGTCGCGATATCGTGACACTTTTCGTTTCAAGCTCCTTTCCTCCATTTATGTCGCAAAATCGCGACATCTTTTCACCTTGCTTCCTTCTCTGCCAGCATGTCGCGAAATCGCGACAGTTTGCCTTTCACTTTCTCTCTCCTCAGCCATGTCGCGAAATCGCGATAATTTTGGCATGCACTTTCTCTCTCCTCGGCAATGTCGCGAAATCGCGACAATTTTTCCTGCATTTTCTCTCTCCTCGGTAATGTCGCGAAATCGCGACAATTTTTCCTGCATTTTCTCTCTCCTCGGCAATGTCGCGAAATCGCGACAATTTTGGCATGCACTTTCTCTGTCCTCAGCAATGTCGCGAAATCGCAACAATCTTTCTTGCATTTTCTCTCTCCTCGGCAATGTCGCGAAATCGTGACAATTTTTCTTGCATTTTCTCTCTCCTCGGCAATGTCGCAAAATCGCGACAATTTTTCCTGCATTTTCTCTCTCCTCGACAATGTCGCGAAATCGCGACAATTTTTCTTGCATTTTCTCTCTCCTCTATTTTGTCACGATATCGCGACAGTTTTCTTTCTTGTCTTTTTCTGCCAATTTCTGAATCTGGGTCACCTCTGTTTTCCTTGAAATTCACTACACTTGATCTGACTGACCTCTGAACTGCATCAACTACATCAATCTGTCTGTGTTGACAACAATGACAATACTTTTGCAATTCTTTTGCTGCACCTTGCTCAACAATTGTTCCTTGCCTAAGTATTTTTGAACCTCATCCCATCTAGCCAACAATGGAGATCTTTGGACCTAGAAGTTTTTCTTAGCTCACCTCCATTATTTCAGTTGATCCTTGACATAATGAAGCTTCTTGTGGAATCTAAACATTGTTGTCCCATATGTCAGGCATCCCTCTTCCCACCATTATGGAATTTTCTTTCAAAGTTTCTCTTTTTGTAACCAAAATATTTCAAATCTGAATGGTTTGTGATGTTGCCTTGTCTTGATACCCCTTCCAACAAAATGGGAAAGTGACCCGAAACTAGACCCTCCAAAATATAAAATTTTAGATTCCATTTCACAAACGCCTCTAAAATAAAAATGGTCTAACTTCACTGTCCTGCCATGTGGCTCCCTCCTCTTATTAGTCCAAGTATAGTTCGTTCTAGGACATATAATATCCACCAAGTGTAGTGCATGGACTTGGGCAATCATAAGTTAATCCCCTAGATCCAAACTTGGGGTTCCCTCTTCCTAATGTCTAGATGATAATTAGCATTAAAATCCCCAGCAAAAATCTAGTCTAACTCCTCCCTTGAGACTCATATTATGCATCGCATTCCATTGATGAATTTCACCATCTAGGTTTCGAGCCCCATAAACAATTGTTATTAAAACCTGCTCAATTGTCACATTATTTCTAAACTGTGATGTGAGGAAACCCCTCTAAGCTATATGTTCTATTTTCATTCATTCAAGAGAGTTCCAAAAGGTAACTATCCCCCTAAGGCCCCTTGGGCAACCACTTCCATATGATCAACACCCCTCCAAAGTCTATTTACTATTTTACACATAAGATCCAATGACATTTTTATCTCCTAGATAAGTAAAAAATTATTTTACTTTCTCCTAAGAGTCTTTGAACAACATATTTATGGGTTCTACTGTTTAAACCCTTAATATTCCATGATTGTATAATCATTGGCTACCTTGAGACCGGTAAGAGTCTATTGGCTTCACCAATTCCCTAGTGATTAGTTTGTCTTCCCGAATTGCTATTAAATATTTACTTGATTTTCTATCCACTTCTTCAAAGTTGATATTCTTTGGTCTCTTTTCCACCTGAGTTATCCCTAGAGTTGGATTTTCTCTATTCTTTTTTTCTATACCCATTATGACATCCTTAATTATTAGTCACCCCTACAATCTCTAATTATGGTAACTCACTGCACTCTATTACCTACCCCTCAAATTCTACCTTTTGTCTCTTCTTGTCCTTTGTCCCTCCTAATCCCTCTATACCCTTGTTGTTATACATAGTAGCAACATACCATATCATAGGATATATGTTGGTGTAGTACGATGACCAATATAAATATTGTGCCATTTTCTATGTCAATAAGATTTTCATCATCCATGAAATTTGCTATACCCCTTTAGATAAGCTTTTCTTAGTCATAGTATTTACTTCTCAGAAGCTTAAACACTTCATGCTTAGCCATAAAACCTTTTTCATCAAGAGGATCAATCCATTGTGCTATCTCATGTCCAAGCCTCACCTATTTCAATGAACTGCTAAGTGGATCATTGCTCGTAGCAAATTCAATCTAATTTTGTTAGCTAGAATTCTATGAAAGATAAGGTCATTGTCAATCTATTAGCAATTACACCCTTAGAAGCTAGCCATCCCTTAGTAGTAGAATTTCCCAATGAGTCATTATTTAGCCTAAAGCACATCAACTTAACTATTGGACTATGTACTTCAATGTTGATCGATGTGTCAAAGAAGCTAGTCTAGGAGTCATTTTGGTCACAACTTAAGAATAGTTGATCCAGTTATCGCTCAATCTTAAATTTTCTTGCACCAATAATACCATTAAGTAAATTAACCTTATCCTAGGACTACATGTAACATTAGCCCTCTAGATAAGAACCCTCTCCATATTTCGATATTTCTAGTTTGTAGTCAACCAATTCAATGGTGTCTAATAAACTAAAAATAAAAAGTTTAAGCCATACAAGGATATTGTCAACAAACTCATGGTTACTTGTAACAAATTCACCATTGAAGCCATCCCTAGGTCTAGGAACCACCATGTTAATATTATGGCCTTTACTGCATCCTTGATCCCATTAGAACTAGATGATAAACAAGCTACAATCGTCATTTGATAGATTAGAGAACCTTCAACCCTAGGGTCTAGCCAACTTCCTCTAGAAGTATTTTTTTATAGAAACAACTACTTCTCCTAATTCTTGGCACAAGGATATATTTAATTTCATTAAATATGACACTTTATTTAATGGTTTGTAACATAATGAGTGCAAAAACTTTAAGCAACAAACCTGCAAACATGTCATCATTGGTAATACATTATACCATCAAACCCTTGATGGCATTTTGCTTAGATTCTTAGCCTTAGCAAAAACCCAAGCAATAATTAAAAAGACCCATTATGGATCATGTAATATTAACTTTAGTGTTGTCACCATTTCTAAGCAACTCCTATGGATGGGTTATTATTGGTTTTCCATGGAAAAAGACTCTTATGACTATGTTAGTGTAATAAGTGTTAGAAGCATGACAATCTTATCCATGCCCCATAAATTTTTTTCCAAACCTTAACTTCTCCTTGGTATTTTTCCATATAAGGCTTAGACATCATTGAGAAGATCAACCTATGAGTACTTCAACAAGTGGGTCAAATCCATACCTTTAGCCTCAACCACTTGAATTCAAATCTCTAAGTTTATCCTTAACCAGATCCTTAGTCGTTATGGCATCCCTTCTATGCTAATCTCTAACAATGGAACATCCTTTAAGAACAAGGATGTCCAAAAAAATTATGCTAAATATAATATTTAGCATAAATGGTTTATGCCTTACCATCCTCAAGGTAATAGCCAAGTTGAAGCTTCTGATAAGACTCTTGTCAAGATCCTCAAGAAGCTTCTTAGCAAAACTAGTAGAGATTGACATCTCGAGTTATATCTAGCCTTATGGGCCTATTGCACTAGTGTTAAAACTCTCATTGGTACAACAACCTATGCTTTGGTTTATAAAAATAAGGATATATTCCATTTTTCCTTGCACATTATGTTGTAGGACTCCTTTGTTAAAGATAAATATCATCTCCATTTCCTTAGCCAAATGGAATTGCTTGAAGAAAAGAAAATCCATACCATAGAGAACCTACGGGTCTATTAGTAAAGGCTTTAATATTTATACAACAAGAAGGTATGATTCTATTCCTTTAAAGTTGAACTTGTCCTTAAAGAGAATCAAAAGAACACCAATGCCAAAACCAAGCTAAAAGAAAAATTAAGGCCAAATTTTCTAGGTCCATACATCATAATTGTCAAGTATAGTTTACATGCTTATTGCCTCATCACAGTTGATGGAAAATAACTTAGAGAACCAATAAACAAAATGCATCTTAAAATATATTATATTTGTATCTCCATTAACTATCTATTTGGTTGTTGTTTCTTTCTTGCATCCTGCTTGACTTCATATCTGCCTACATGCACGTGCCTATAATTGTTGGTCTGCTTATTGCATATCAATTCAAGGATACATGATGACATGCAAATGATGATCCTAGTCAAGATAGTTCATTTTCATTTGCTAGGCAACTAATGTGAGTAGATTCTCCTAGTCCCACCTTTGTAAACCAAATTAGAATTTGTATAGCATCAATCTATTTTAATTCGATTTACCTCAAAAATTATGTTTATAAATTGTTCCAAACCACCAATCATTTGCTATGTGATGAATACTATGAGGTTTGCAAGTGTTTATGGCAAAACCAATTAAATCAACTTCTTCTATCACATCAATCACTTATTACATGATCAATATTGCAAGGTTCACAAGTGCTGATAACAAGATCAACCGCATCATCTCTTATCTCCTCTGTACCACCATGCATGGGGGCAATAGGTCAATAATTAATTATTTCTCCTAATTAGGGGCATCATTCATTGTCACACCAAATCAAACACAAGTCCTCTATGACACTTCTCTATGAGGAAAATCAATCCAATCAAATGCCCTTTAAGCATTTGTTTAAATGCAAATCAAAATTCATATAGGCCAAGCAAAAGTCCTTGAAGTATTGTTTAAAGGTAAACCAAAAATCCTATGAACCAAGTAGAAGTCCTTTTAAAAATTTATTTAAAGATAAATATTTTATTTTAATATGTATACATATCTTTGTATCATAGTAATCTAACCATAAGTCCATATGGTAAAGCTAACTAAAGTCTCCATCGACAAATCTTACAGCTAACCAAAAGTCCTTAAGGTAAAGCTAACTAGAATCTTTTGGAAAAATCTCAAAGTTAACCAGAAGTCTTTTGGGCAAAGCTAACTACAATTGCATTGGAAAAATCTGTTAGAATATCTATGTATATAATTGTACATATTTGTATATACCTTTTTTTATTTTCCTTTTCTAAGCTAAAGCCCACTAGGCAAATCCAACTTTGTGTAGTTGTATATAGCTATACTATAATAGCACCTCCTGACATCTTGTAAAATTCCCCCTTGGGCACATCATGCATCTCATATCTATCTATATGATATCATTCAAAATCCATAATTATCTTTCTAAATCTAATCATCACAACTTATCATCCACACATCTTAAGCAACTAAAGCTCTAACTAATAACATCTATCTTAATCTCTCATCATTGCACCATTGTGGATCATAATCAAGTCAAGTCTCCTTAGTCCAACTTGATTTTCCTTATAAAAATCAAGGGGGGACATTGAGGCATGGTAATATTTAATGCTACTTGAAATTTTAAGCAAACAATCAAAGCATCAATCATCTTACGTCACCAACCATAAGCAACAACAAATATTATTGTCTCAAACTTAGGGTATCTGTGTCAGTTTGATCCATTTATTATGCAATAAATGCATGAAAAATGGAAAATATAAACACCCAATTTTGAGCATATCATTAATATTTAAGTTTGCCAATATCTTCATCAATTGGTTAATCAATCATACAAATTGAATTAATTATCCTTGTACCTAAATTTGGAGCATTTATTACTATAAAAGCAAAAGTGCTTAGGCATGAGCAAAAGTGCCAGCAACACTTTCGCTTCTTAGGTAGTGCTTTTACCAATTTAACTTTTTGAGTTTTCTCAACCAATTTTGACCACCAACGGTCATGTCAGCAAAATTACCAACTCAAAAGTATTGCTAGTGCTTTTTCCACTAGTGCTTTTGACTATCATGCATCAAAACCAAGAAATTTGACTGTTGGTACATTTCAATTTGCTTACCATTGATGGATTTTATACCCTAAATCTAATTCATAGCTCTAAAAAAAAATCCCAAACCCAATATTTGCCACTTTTAACCTTCCTCTATTAATAGCATATTGATCTTATTTCAAATTCTTACCATCTCCAATCCTACCATCTTTAATGCAATCCTTCCAAGGAGCCATCGATTCCTACAAAACTAGCACATGGAGCCCAACCCATGGCCTTTTAAAAAGAAATAAAATTCTAGCAAAATTCCTATTGAGATCATCTTGTATTGAAACAAAATTCTACCAAAATATCTTTAGATTTATAAGAATTCATATTCATGCACGGTAAGGTTATACTAATATCTTGCTACAATATTATGAAGGCCATCCTTCAGACATTTAAGCTTTCTTTCAAAGCATCCAAATATTATGTCTTCGAGCATTCAAGCTCTCTTCAAACAACCAAGTCTCCAAGCATTCAAGCAATTAAGCCTCCAAGCTCAATCTATCAACTGTCTACAAGAAAAAAATCAAGCTTCAATCAAACTTCCACAAACAAAGGGGAAAACAAGCTTAGCATCTTGGGTTGTGCTCTTTTCCTTCCTTACTTTTGAGATTTTTTTTACCTTGAAACTTTAAACTTTTATCTCATTGTATACTAGCTAGCTTTGCATATCTCATTTATGTCTATTTTGGCATCTTATTTTGTCATTATTAGTCTTTACTTCAAACAAGCAATCTCTATTTTTTATTCATCTAGCAGGGTCTCTATACTCTCGAGACAAAAACCTTGACCATAAAAATCATTAGAGTCATTCAATATTGTATTTAATCTTGCTTTGTTGCTCTTTGAAGTGAAATCATTGCTAGATTGTAGGTATAGTGGCGTTATCACTCTCTGGTTTTATATATACATAAAGAGCAAAAGTGTTGTTTTTTAGGTGAAAGTGTTGACAGTGCTATCACTAACCCTGTGGTGCTTTCACCATTGAATATTAGTTCCATGCATTTATCATTATGTTATTTTCAACCCGTATCTAAATAGGGTTCTAATGACAACCAAGGGAGTCTGACATTTTCCTCCAACTTAGGTAGCCCTCTATGTTTTTTTTTTTTGAATTTACATGGTGCAATCGGTAGCCGCCACGAATCCGGGCAGGCTGTCCAGTTTAGGTAGCCCTCTATGTTGCTAATTCAATCTTTTTCTATTTATTTTACAAGAACGCAAAAGTGTCGTCAACAGGCAAAAGCACTAACATTGCTTCTATGAGACGATAATGCTTTTGCCTCAGGTTTTTTTGCTCTATCTTTTATTTTATTTTGGCGTTCAAGACTTAGTTATGTTTGTTGTTTGTCAAATTAGTTTTTTTTTTCTATTTATTTGTCAAAAATAAGAAAGGGAAAGAAGGAACTAGGTTAGACTTAAATCATTTAGGGGACCAAGTAAATCTTCAAGCCTTCAGCATTGAATCAAACTTGCACGTAGCCACATTTAGGACATGTTTATTCAGGATATGTTTGCTACATTCTTCTAGCACCCTTACCTCTTAAAAGAAAATAGAAAATCATTATTCCCTTTATCATCAAAAGCAAAATTATTTTAGTTTTAAGCCTCGTTGTTGCATTTGTATATTGCATTAGGACTAGATTAAGGTTAAGCTTAGTCAAAAAAGTATGTTAGGAGAAATATAGGTGTTTTTCAATCAATCCATTAAACACTAGACTTTAAGCTAAGAAATTGTCCCTATCCTTTGAATGACGAAGGAGGAGAGCAAAAAGTGTCACCAAGAGGTACTTTCCCTTTCCCCATCTCATAATAGGCTATAAGGGATCATGAGATGAAGTAATAAAAAAAGGAGATCCAACAATAGGTTTTTGAAGTAATCCAAGATCAACAGGCATTAAGGGAAGAAATAAGGTTAGTCTTCTCCATTCTATACTCTTTATTCACCTTGTTCAAGTTAAAAAAGATGACTCTATTTATAATTGTATTTTACACTGTTACTACTTTTTATGTTGTATTTGGACCGAAGAGGATATCTTGCAATTCAAAACTTTCAAGTGATTGGTCTACAATTGCTCTAAAGGTGGGCTATTTTATTCATATTTCAAGTCATGAAGAAAAGTTTAAAATGAAATTAATGAAAAACAATTAGTTTCAGAAAACATCATTCTTTCATATGCCAATGACCCTGTTTAAGATTCTTCATGTGGGCTTTGTTGTTAGGCATGCAATACTTGCATCATCTGTTCTTGGATTCAACATATTTGTTTCTTGGGTGGAGAGCTCAGTTTGTACATTGCTTACATTTTTTTCCAACACTAATTCACCTTAAAGCTTTTAAAATTTCTCTAAATTTTCCAAAAAAAAAAAAACCATTGATATGGCCATTTTAGTTTTTGGAATCCTTTTTACTGTTTATGGCACATATTGAACATGTCCTAAAGTCTTTATTAATTGATTTGTATTCCCAAGTAGTTCATTTTTGTACAAAAACATGCTATAAGTCATATGTTAATATCGATAGTATCAACTTAGAAAAACTCATTAAACTCATTTTTCATTTATATTTTAGTTAATGGAGAGATTGTGTTAACTTGGGTCTAGCATTGATATCACTTACTTTATTTTTTTATTTTATCAGATGTTTGCAAAATTATGGCTATGGCAATTATCATGAAGAATGATTTTATGTTATTTTAAGGTTGGGAGGAGTTAAATGCTTTCACAAGCTTGCACGCCTCACATTCTGCTGTTGTTGGGGTTGTAGTGTTTTGCTAAAGAAATTCAATTTGACATCATCAATTGAAGCTACAATGACAGATATGGAAATTTGGAAGTAATGGGTTTTGAATTTTACACTGTTACTACTTTTTATGATGTATTTGGACCGAAGAGGATATCTTGCAATTCAAAAATTTTGAGTGACTGGTCTACAATTGCTCTAAAGGTGGTCTATTTTATTCATATTTCAAGTCATGAAGAAATTTTTTAATGAAATTAAAGAAAAACAACTGGTTTCAGAAAACATCATTCTTACATATGTCAATGACCCTGTTTAAGATTCTTCATATGGGCTTTGTAGTTAGGCATACAGTACTAGCATCAGTTGTTCATGGATTCAACATCTTTGTTTCTTGGGTGGAGAGCTGTCTTTACATTGCTTACAACTCATTCACCTTAAAGCTTTTAAAATTTCTCTAAATTTTCAAAAGCACTCATTCACCTTAAAGCTTTTAAAATTTCTCTAAATTTTCAGAAATAAAATAAACCATTGATATGGCTATTTTAGTTTTTGGAATCCTTTTTGCTGGCACGTATTGAAGATGTCCTAAAGTCTTTATTAATCTATCGGTGTTCCAAAGCAGTTTCGTTTTGTACTAATACTTGTTATTAGTCACGTGTTAATATTCATAGGGTCAACTTACAAAAACTCTTTTTTCATTTATATTTTAGCTGATGGGGAGATTGTGTTAGCCTGGGTCTAGCATTTACATCACTTATTTTCTGCTTTATTTTTTATTTTATGTCATTTTAAGGTTAGGAATACAGAATTGTAAGCCTCCCATTTTAATGATACTGGAGTAGTTAAATGCTCTCATAGAATTGTTAGCCTCGCGGAGTTGCATAAGGAATTTAATTTGACATCATCACTTGAAGCTACAATGACATAAGTGGAAATTGAAAGTAATGGATTTTCAATGTTATACTTTTTATGTTGTATTTGGATTAAAGAGGATATCTTGCAGTTCAAAACATACGAGTGACTGGTTTACAATTACTCTAAAGGTAGGCTATTTTAAGTCATGAAGAAAAGTTTAAAATGACATTAATGAAAAACAACTGGTTTCAAAAAACATCTTTTTTTATATGCCAATGACCTTGTTTAAGATTCTTCATGTGGGCTTTGTTGTTAGGCATGCAGTACTTGCATCATATGTTCTTGGATTTAGCATCTTTGTTTCTTTGGTGGAGAGCTCAGTCTACACATTGCTTACATTTGTTTTTTAGCACTGATTCACCATAAATTTTTTAAAATATTTCATAAGGAATGATTTTGTCATGAGAAATGATTTAAGAGGGTGGTTTTAAACCACCCTTGTAGTCATAAATTAAAGCGGTTTTTAACCGTCCTAATAAACCCTAAAAGGGGTTTTTTTTAAATAACATAAAATTATTCCTCGTGATAATTGTCATAACTATAATTTAAAAAACATCTAATAAAAACAAAGAAAAAAGTAAGTAATATCAATGCCAAACTTCGGTGTCCCCATTAACGATAAAGTAATGTCAATGCCAGATCTCGGTGTCCCCATTAACTAAAATATAAATGAAAAATGTGTTTTTTTAAGTTGACGCTGTGAATATTAACATGTGACTTATAGCATGTATTTGTACAAAACTAAATCGAGTAATAAATACGTCAAGAGGACATGTTCAATATGTGCTATAAACAGTAAAAATATTCCAAAAACTATTTTTTATTGAAAAATTTAGAGAAATTTTAAAAGCTTTAAGGTGAATAAGTGTTGGAAAACAAATGTAAGCAATGCACCCAAGAAACAAAGATGCTGAATCTAGGAACAGATGATGCAAGTACTGAATGCCTAACAACAAAGCCCACATGATGAATCTTAAACAGGGTCATTGGCATATGAAAGAACGATGTTTTCAGAAACCAGTTGTTTTTCATTAATTTCATTTTAAATTTTCCTTCATGACTTGAAATATGAATAAAGCCCACCTTTAGAGCAATTGTAGACCGGTCACTTGAAAGTTTTGAAATGCAAGATATCCTCGTCGATCCAAATACAACATAAAAAGTAGTATGAGTGTAAAATTCAGAACCCATTATTTCCAAATTTTCAGCTCTATCATGCAACTTCAAGTGATATCAAATTATATTTCTTAAACAAAACACTGCAACCCCGACATCAGCAGAATGTGAGGCTTACAAGCCTGTGAAAGTATTTAACTCCTCCCGACCTTAAATGACATAAAATAATTCTTCATGATAATTGCTATAACCATAATTTTGTAAATATATGATAAAAACAAGAAAGGAAAAAAGTGATGTCAATGCCAGACCCACGCTAACACAATCTCCCCATTAACTAAAATATAAATAAAAAATGAGTTTTTGTAAGTTATTTCTATGAATGTTAACATTTGACTAATAGCATGTATTTGTACAACACGGAACTGCAAATCTCCCCCATTAACTAAAATATAAATGAAAAATGAGTCTCTGTAAGTTATTTCTATGAATATTAACATTTGACTCATAGCATGTATTTGTACAACACGGAACTGCTTTGGAACACAGATCGATTAGTAAAGACTTTAGGACATTTTCAATACGTGCCATAAATTGTAAGGAGGATTCCAAAATACTAAAATGATCATATCAATTTATTTTTTTTTGGAAAATTTAGAGAAATTTTAAAAGCTTCAAGGTGAGTCAATGTTGGAAAACAAATGTAAGCAATGTATAGACTGAGCTCTCCATCCAAGAAACAAAGATGTTAAATCCAGGAAGAAATGATGCAAGTAATGCATGATTAACAACAAAGCCTACATGAAGAATCTTAAACAAGGTCATTGGCATATGTAAGAATGTTGTTTTCTGAAACCAGTTGTTTTTCATTAATTTAATTTTAATTTTTTTTAATGACTTGAAATATGAATAAAATAGCTCATCTTTAGAGCAATTGTAGACCAGTCACTTGAAATTTTTGAATTGCAAGATATCCTCTTCGGTCCAAATACAACATAAAAAGTAGTAACAATGTAAAATTCAAAACCCAATACTTACAAATTTCTATTTTTGTCATTGTAGCTTCAAGTGATGATATCAAATTGAATTCCTTTAGCAAAACACTGCAACCCTAGCAACAGTAGAATGTGAGGCCTACAAGCCTATGAAAGCATTTAACTCCTCCCAACCTTAAAATGACATAAAATCATTCCTCATGATAATTGCCATAGCCATAATTTTGCAAACATATGATAAAAACAAAGAAGAAAGTAAGTGATGTCAATGCTAGACCCAGGCTAACACAATCTCCCCATTAACTAAAATATAAATGAAAAATGAGTTTTTGTAAGTTGACCCTATGAATATTAACATGTGACTAATAGCATGTATTTGTAGTAACAGTGTAAACTTCAAAACCCAATATCCTTTTCATTTTATACATAACTTTGTATCATAAAATTATAACCATAAGTCCTTAGGGTAAAGCTAATTAAAGTCTCCAAGGACAAATCTTAAAGCTAACCAAAAGTCCTTAAGGTAAAGCTAACTAAAGTCTCTTTGGAAAAATCTCAAAGTTAACCAAAAGTCCTTTGGGTAAAAATCCCATTGGAAAAATCTATAAGAATATCTATGTATATAGCTGTGCATATATGTAAATACCTTTTATTTTATTTTTCTAAGCTAATTCCCCTTGTGCAAATCCAACTTTATTGAGCTATCCTATAGTAGCACCTCTTGGCATCTTGCAAAATGCCCACTTGGGCACATCATACATCTCATATCTATCTACATCATATCATTCAAAATCCATGTTTATCTTTCTAAATCTAATCATCACAACTTATCATCCACACGTCTTAAGCAACTAAAACTCTAACAAATAATATCTACCCCAATCTCTCATCATTGCACCATTGTGGATCATAACTAAGTCAAGTCTCCTTGGTCCAACTTGATATTCCCTCTAAAACTCAAGGGAAGACATTGGGGTAGGATAACATTTAATGCTACTTGAAATGTTAATCAAACAATCAAATCATAAATCATCTTACATCACCAACCATAAGCAACAACAAATCTTCTGATCTCAAAATTAGGGTATTTATGTCAGTTTTGACCCATTTTTTATGCAATAAATGCATACAAAAGTGGTAAATATAAACATCCAATTTTGAGCGCATCAGTAATCTTCAAGTTGTCAATATCTTCATCAATTGGTCAATCAATCATACAAATTAAATTAGTTATCATTGTACCTAAATTTGGAGTATTTATTACTCTAAAAGCAAAAGTGCTAAGGCATGACCAAAAGTGCCAACAACGCATTCGCGTCTTAGGTAGTGCTTCTAGCGATTTTAACTTTTTGAGCTTTCTCAATCAATTTTGACCTCCAACGGTCATGTTAGAAAAAGTGCCAGCTCAAAAGCATTGCTAGTGCTTGTCCCACTAGCACTTTTGACTAGCATGCACCAAAACCAATAAATTTTATTGTTGGTACCTTTCAAGTTACCCACCATTAATAGATTTTATACCTTAAATCTTAGTCATAGCTCTAAACATAAATCTCAAATCCAAGATTTATCATTTTTAACCTTCCTCTATTAATAACATCTTGATCCCGTTTCAAGTTCTTACCATCTCCAATCCTATCATCTTCAATGCAATCCTTCCCCTAAAGATCCATGGCTTCTTATGAAACCAACACATGGAAGCTCAACCCATGGCCTTTTCAAAAGCAATAAAATTATGTCAAAATTCTTATTGAGATCATCTTCATGTATTAGAACAAAATTCTACCAAAATCTCTTTAGATTTATAAGAATTCATATTCATGCATGGCAAGGTTATGCTAATTTCTTGCCACAATCTTGTGAAGGCCATCCTTCAGATATATATACTCTCTTTCAAAGCATCCAAATATTAAGTCTCCAAGCATTCAAACATTTAAGCCTCCAAGCTCAAGCTCTCAAGTGTCTACAAACAAATAAACAAGCTTCAATCAAGCTTTCACAAACAAAGGTGAAAACAACCTTAACATCTTAGGTAGTGCTCTTTTTCCTTACTTGCTTTTGACATTTTTTTTGCCTTGCAATTTTAAGCTTTTATCTCATTGTTTACTAGTTTGCTTTGCATATCTCATTTAAGTTTATTTTGGCATCTCACTTTTCATTATTAGTCTTTACTTCAAACAAGTAATCTCTATTTTTCTATCATCTAGCTGGGTCTCTATACTCTTAAGTCAAAGACCTACACCATAGAAATCATCAAAGTCATTCAATCCTATATTTAACCGTGCTTTGCTACTGTTTGAAGTGAAAGCATTATTGGATTTTAGGTATGGTGGTGTTATCACTCTATGGTTTTATATAGGCATAGAGAGTGAAAGTATTGTTTGTTAGGTGGTAGCATTGACAGTGCTATCACTGATAGTGTTTCAGATTTCACCATTGAATATTAGTTTCATGCATTTATCATTCTATCATTTTTCAACCCTTATCTAAATAGGGTCTAATGCAAGCCAAGGGAGTCTGACATTCTCCTCCAACTTAGGTAGGCCTCTTTGCTGCTAATCCATTTTTTTTGTTTATTTTATAGGAAGGAAAAAGTGTCATCAACAGGCAAAAACGTTGATAGTGCTTCTATAAGACAATAATGCTTTTGCCTCTATGACAAAGATAGATTTTTTTGTTCCATTTTACTTTTCATTTTTGCATTGAGGACTTACTTGTTGGACCTTTACAAAGTCCTAATATGACAAGACAAAACAAGACACAAGAGGCAAATAAACAAGACACAACTCAACCATAGAGGCAAACAACAGGTAATAGCTTAAATGGATAAACTGAAAACCTCAAAGAAAAGTAATGTATTACAAGAGCTATATAGCAAGGAGGAAGAGAAGACTGGTGACACATGTCACCATATAAGAAAAATCAAATGACGCATGCCAAGGTAAAAGAATGGAAAGGTACACATTATAATAATTCTAACATTAGTTTTTTTTGATGTCTCTCAAATTAGTTTTTGTTTTCTATTTATTTGTCAAAAATAAGAAAGGGAAATAAGGAACTAGGTTAGACTTAAATCATTTAGGGGACCAAGTAAATCTTCAAGTCTTTAACATTGAATCAAATTTGCATGTGGTTGTATTTAGGACTTGTTTGCTACATTATTCTTGCGACCTTGCCTTTTAAAAGAAAAGAGAAAATCATTATTCACTTTATCATCAAAAGCAAAATCATTTTCATTTTAAACCTCGTTGTCGCATTTGTATATTGCATTAGGGCTAGATTAAGGTTAAGCTTAGTCAAATAAGTATGTTGGAGAAATATAGGTGTTCCTCAATCAATCCATAAAACAATAGACTCTAAGCTAAAAAATTGTCCCTAGGAGGAGAGCAAAAAGTGTCACAAAGAGGTATTTTTCCTTTCTTCATCTCATAATAGGCTATAAGTAATCATAATATGAAGTAATAATCATTGGAGATCCAACAATAGGTGTTTGAAGTAATCCAAGATCAACAAGCATTAAGGGAAGAAATAGGGTTAGTATTTTCCATTATATACTCTTTGTTCACCTTGTCCAAGTTAAAAAAGATGACTCTATTTATAATTGAACTTCTCTTGTATGAAATATCAAACTTTGTATTCTATTTTTATGCTAATTAAATTTTATAACTCTTTACTAAAATATATTTTTTAATTTACAATTAAAAAATAATAACTTATACTTACCATCATAAGTTATGTTTGTTAGTCATTCAATAGTTAATTTTATTTGGTAATTGTATGTTCTCTTTTTTAATTTGAACATATAAATGAATAAGATCAAATTGAAAAATGAAAACAAAGATATTTAAAAATATAAAACTCATAACCCTAGAATTGAGCCAAGTTATGCCAATTTATTCGGATCTCAACACTTCATCACATAATTAAGGTAGCCATGGCGAAATGCACTGCGAGCAAGGCAAGGGATCTCATGAAATAAACAAAGCAGGTTGGAATATTTCCATGAAATGAAGAGCATCCCAAATAAATTAACAGAAAATTTTCAATGGGTGCTCAAATGGAGGGTCGAAGGATTAAAGCATCCAGGTAGACACTCTGGTTCATCTTTCGAATCTATAAAGTTTTAGATAAACCACAAACCTTTAGAAATTATTGTGTCACTATCTAAAAATTTTAACTCTTGGTGCGAGATTAAAGACCTTGCCTTAGCAGTAACTGTGCACCGATCATATAGCGGTGAAACAAAATTTGCTTGTTTTACCTAGTGCTTTTCATGAGTGTAGGATACGTGTAAAAAAAAACTAGAAACATGATTAAATATTCATAGCCAAAAGGCCCTGACAGAGGATGTGTAACGTTGTTGTTATGAAAAGAAACATAATCTCTTTACATAAAGAATCATCCTTAATGTTTCCTATTTATCTACAATCCATGTGCATTGTCAGAGAAAAGAAAAGGAGAATTTACATTCAACGGCAACCTTCATCTGCTTAAGAAAGTTAGTAAATCTGTCCACTATCAATGACAAGAGAGAAAATAAAAAGTTAAACTATTTTTTTTTTAAGAATTTGAAAAACTTACATTAAAACAAAGATCATTTACAAGTTGGAATGAGACTTCTCCCAGCCTTAGACGATGATAACACCCATTTACAATAGTAAAAGAAGATCTGCATTGGAGCTAAATATCTTAAACTTGCATTAGAGCCAAATATCTTAAACCATATTTCTACAATGGCTATCCACCTATTTACAACAGTAAAAGATTTGCATTTGAGCCAAATCTCATAAACCTTATTTCTACAATGGCTATCCAAATTAGCTAAACACTGGATTTGCTCACTAACCTGCCTAATCCTCTCATTCTCAATAGCCATGTCACTATGCCACTGAACCCCTACCTCCTTCTCAGTACATATCTTAACCAGGAAGTCTGCCACTTTATTTAGATCTCTAATAACATCATCTAATTCCCTCCACAATTCTTTAATTTTGGTGATACAAATCCTCAACCTCCATGTCTTCAAAGCAAAGTTCCTCATGTAATTCGAAGCTCCTACCAATATTTGAGAATTTTATTCTAGGATTATCCTCCTGTAACCTTGTATTACTACCCAAATAGAAGCAAATTTGATAGCTAAGGCTTTTGCTTCATTGTTCACAACCCTTCTCAGGCCTTGCAGTTCCTAATAGAGCATTGTCCCATCATGATTCTTGTAGACCACTCCAATTCTAGCTCTATTCGAATTGTCTTTTGCAGCTCCAAAATTTATTAATTTTAATCCAATATTCTAGGGGTGGTTTCCAACTATCTCTATCCTGCCCCTCTTGCACTTCAGTTTCCTTCTCCATCATCCATATATCAACCTGAGTTTTCTCTTTAGCATACACTGTCATACTTCCTGTGACTTTGCTCTAAATACCTACCAAATGCCATTTAAGGATGAAAAGGTTTCTCTAAAAACGTTTCCATTTCTCTCCAACCATACTTGTTACCAAATTAAGTTTAATCCAAGCTTCTAATCGATACAAAGAGCTTTAGATTTAAATCTACCCCTCTTCCATTTTTCCAAAATATTAATCCAATTCAAATCACCATTGGCTCAAATTTTATAAGATAAAAATCATCTCTGCCAGATCTGGCACATGAATAGGAACTCAAACATCAAGTGATCAGATGTTCTCGTGCTCTTGTAGCATAAAACACATTGAGATAAACCAACGATTCCCTTCCGTATCAAATTATCAAAAGTAAGAATTATATTATGTATTAACTATCAGACAAATAAGTTTACTTTCGACCAACCCTTGGACTGCCAAATATTTCTCCAATCCTCAACTTGATATGCATGATAAGGAGTTTCTATAAGGATCTTATCATATTCATCCTTCACTGTGTAGACTCCAAGGCTCCCATAGCCCCAATATAATTCATCCTCTTCATCTCTACCTGTGAGAAATATTTCTATCAATATTTTAGTCATAATGGATGTCAATTTTAGAGGTTTTGAAATTGACCACTCATTCAACTTCTTAAACTGCTTAAACTTATAATCCCTCAACTGACTAGCATTGAAATAACTTTCAATCTGGATCCAACCCCTACTTTCCATGGTTGTTTTTACTGGTTGCAATTCTAGAAATTTAGCAATGATAGGTGGGTATTGATCCCATGAATCTATCCAAAATCATGCCTTCTCCCATCTCCCCACTTTCTAAAATAATCCATCTTTCACTACCAAAGATCCTAACTTTAGATCTTGCCATACTAAGGATCCATTACCATCCAAATGAAACAACCCACCTCATTTGGGTTCACTTGTCCCAAATATTTACTAGTTAAAACTCTACTGAATAAAGAAATTGGTTGGGTAATTCAACTCTAGTAAAGCTTTCTAGCCTAAGCTTTATCATTTAACTCATATCTCCTTAGTCCCAAACCTCCATTTACCTTGGATTGTCTTACTTTCTCTCAACCTACTAAGGCTCATTTACTCTCTCATTTTACTCCTCTCCATAAAAAAATTCTAGCCATCTAGTCTAACTCTTTTTGTATGGTATGTGGGGCAACAAGGATAGGAAATTTATAACTAACTGCAAAAAAATTAATCTACCCCCATAGCTTAATCATTTGTGAGACCAATGATTAATTCTTTCTTTGATACAATCCAAAATATTCCTCCAACCATCTTGTTCATCTGTCTCCTAGCAACAAGCAACACGATGGGAAAATTTGATATTTTTGTTACCTTATAGTAACCAAATGGTTCTTGCTCTCTACTTTCAATAGATATCCTCTTAGTTGTCAATTTCCTCAACTACTTTATGCAATGTATCATCCTCTTCTTTGAACTTATTTATAATTGTTCCTTCTCTAAAGTGTTTTTGAACCTCATCCCATCTAGCCAGCAATGGAGATCTTTGGACCTAGAAGTTTGTCTTGTTAGCTCACCTCCATTATTTCAGTTCATCCTTGATATAATTAAGCTTATTGTGGAATCTAAACATTATTGTCCCATATGTTAGGTGTCCCTCTTCCCACCATTATGAATTTTTTTTTCAAAGTTTCTCATTTCGTGACCGAAAGTTTTCAAATCTGAATGGTTTGTGATGTTGCCTTGTCTTGATCCCTCCTTCCAACAAAATGGGAAAGTGACCCAAAACTAGACCCTCCAAAATCTAAAATTTTAGATTCCATTTTACAAACTCCTCCTTAAAACCAAAAAATGGTCTAACTTCACCTTCCTGCTATGTGGCTCTCTCCTCTTATTAGTCCAAGTATAGTTGGTTCTAGAACATTTAATATCCACCAAATGTAGCGCATGAACTTGGGCAATCATAAGTCAATCCCTTGGATCCAAATTTGGGGTTCCCCCTGCCTAATATCTAGATGATAATTTAGCATTAAAATTCCCAACAATCCAATCTAACTCCTCCCTTGAGACTCATATTATGCACCACTTTCCATTGAAAATTTTGACCATCTAGGTTTTGAGTCCCATAAAAAAATTATGATTAAAACCTGCTTAGTTGTCACATTGTTCCTAAAATTTGATGTGAGGACACCCCTCCAAGCTATATTTTCTGTTGGCGTCCATCAAGAGAGTTCCAAAAGGTAACTATCCCCCTAAGGCCCCTTAAGCAACCACTTCCATATGACCAACACTCCTCTAAAGTTTATTTACTATTTTACACATAAGATCTAACAACATTTTTATCTCTTGGATAAGTAAATAAATTGTTTTACTTTCTTCTAAGAGTCTTTGAACAACATATTTATGGGTTCTACTATTTAAACCCTAACATTCCATGATTGTATAATCATTGGTTACCTTGAGATCAGTAAGAGTCTGTTGGCCTCACCAATCCTCTAGTGATTAGTTTGTCTCCTTGAACTGCTATCAATTCTTTATTTAATTTTCTATCCACTCCTTGAGAGTTGATATTCTTGGTCTCTTTTCCACCTAAGTTATCCCTAGAGTTGGATTTTCTCTATTTTTTATTACACCGATGATGATATCCTTAATTATTAGTTGGTCTTGGTTATGAACTATCAATGCCCCTATAATCTCTGATTGTGGTAACTCACTGGACTCTATTACCTACCCCTCAAATCCTACCTTTTGTCTCTTTTTTTCCTTTGTCCTCCTAATCCCTCTAGATCCTTGTTGCTATACATAATAGCAACATACCATATCTTAGGATATATGTTGGTGTAGTACGATGACCAACATAAATATTGAGCCATTTTCTATGTCAACAAGACTTTGATAAGCTATGAAATTTTCTATACCCCTTTAGAGAAGATTTTCTTAGTCATAGTATTTACTTCTCAAAAGCTTAGAAACACCATAAAATCTTTGTCATCATGAGGATCGATCCCTTGTGCTATCTCATGTCCAAGTTTCACCTCTTTCGATGAACTGCTAAGTGGACTATTGCTCTTAGCAAATTCAATCAATTTTTTTAGCCAAAATTCTATAAAACGTAAGGTCATTGCCAATCAACAAGTATTTACACCCTCAAAAGTTAGCCGTCCCTTATTAGTAGACTTTCCCAATGAGTCATTATTTAGCCTAAGGCACATCAACTTAACTCTTGGACTATGTACTTCAACGATGCTTGATGTTTCAAAGAAGCTAGTCTAGGAGTCATTTTGGTCACACCTTAACAATAGTTGATCCATTTATCGTTCAAGCTTAAGTTTTATTGCACCAATAATATCATTAAGTACAATGACCTTATCTTAGGATTACATGCAACATTAGCCATCTAGATTAGAACCCTCTCCATATTTCGATATTTCTAGTTTGTAGTCAACCCATTCAATGGTGTCTATTAAACTAAAGATAAAAAGTCATACAAGGACATTATCAACAAACTCATGGCTAATTTTAACAAAGTCACCATTGAAGCCATCTATAGGTCTAGGAACCACCATGTCAATTTATGGCCTTGACTGCATTCCTGATCCCATTAGAGCTAGATTATAAACAAACTACAATCATCATTTGATAGATTAGAGAACCTTCAACCCTAGGATCTATCCAACTTCCTCTAGAAGTATTCTTATAGAAGCAACTCCTTCTCCTAATTCTTGGTACATGGATATAGTTACTTTCATTAAAATGGCACTTTATTTAATGGTTTGAAACACAATGAGTGCAAAAACCTCAAGCAACGAACCTGCAAGCATGTCATTATTGATAATATCTTATACCATAAAACCCTTGATGACATTTTTCTTAGATGCTTAGCCTTAACAAAAACCCAAGCAATCATTAAAAAGGCCCATGATGGATCATGTAATATTAACTTTAGTGGTGTCACCATTTCTAAGAAACTCCTATGGATGGGTTATTATTGGTTCTCCATGGAAAAAGACTCTTGTGATTATGTCAGATAGTGTAATAAGTGTTAGAAGCATGACAATATTATCCGTGCCCCATCAAAAAATTTCCAATCCTTAACTTCTCCTTGGTCTTTTCCCATGTAAGGATTAGACATAATTGAGAAGATCAACCTATGAGTACTTCAACAAGTGGGTTGAATCCATACCTTTAGCCTCAACCACTTGAATTCAAGTCTCTAAGTTTATCCTTAATCAGATCCTTGGTTTTTATGACATCCCTTGTATTCTAATCTCTAATAATAAAACATCCTTTAAGAACAAGGATGTCAAACAAAATTTTGCTACGTATTAGATTTAGCACAAATAGTTTATGCCTTACTATCCTCAAGGTAATAGCCAAGTTGAAGCTTCTAATAAGACTCTTGTCAAGACCTTCAAGAAGCTTGTTAATAAAACTAGTAGATATTGGCATCTCTATTTATATCCAGCCTTATGGGCCTATTGCACTAGTGTCAAAACTCCCATTGGTACAACAACCTATGCTTTGGTTTATAAAAACAAGGATATATTCCCTTCTCATCTAGAGGTTCATTCCTTGCACATTTTGTTGTAGGACTTCTTTGTTAAAGATAATTATCATCTCACTTTCTTTAGCCAACTGGAATTGCTTGATGAAAAGAAGATCCATACCCTAGAGAACCTACATGTCTACTAGTAAAGACTTTAATATGCATACAACAATAAGGTATGATCCTATTCTTTTAAATTTGGTGATCTTATCCTTAAATAGAATCAAAAGAACACCAATGTCAAAACCAATCTCAAAGACAAATTAAGGCCTAATTGGCTAGGTCCATACATCATAATTGCCAAGTATAGTCTATGTGCTTATCACCTCATCACACTTGATGGGAAATAACTTAAAGAACCAATGAACAACATGCATCTTAAAATATATTATATTTGACTCTCCATTGACTACCTATTTGCTTGTTGTTGCTTTCTTGCATCCTGCTTGACTTCATAAATGTCTACATGCACGTGCCTATAATTATTGGTCTGCTTGTTGTATATCATATGATGACATGCAAATGATTATCCTAGTCAAGATAGTTTATTTTCATTTGCTAGGCAACTAATGTGAGTAGATCCTCCTAGTCCCATATTTGCAAACCAAATTAGAATTTGTATAGCATCAATCTATTTTAATTCGATTTGCCTCAAGCATTATGTTTATAAATTATTCCAAACCACCAATCACTTGCTATGTGATGAATACTATGAGGTTTGCAAGTGTTTATGGCAAAACCAATTAAATCAACTTCTATCACATCAATCACTTATTACATGATCAATATTGCAAGGTTCACAAGTGCTGATAACAAGGTCAACCACATCATCTCTTGGCTCCTATGTACCACCATGCATGGGGGCAATAGGTCAATAATTAATTCTTCCTCCTAATTAGGGGTATCATTCATTGTCACACCAAATCAAACACAGATCCTCTATGACACTACTCTATGATGAAATCAATCCAAGCAAAATCCCTTTAAGAATTTGTTTAAATGTAAATCAAAATTCATATAGGCCAAGCAAAAGTCCTTGAAGTATTTGTTTAAATGTAAACCAAAAATCCCATGAACCAAGTAGTTCTTTTAAACATTTATTTAAAGATAAATATTTTTTTTAATGTTTATACATATTTATGTGTCATAGTAATCTAAACATAAGTCCTTAGGGTAAAGCTAACTAAAGTCTCCCTAGAAAAATATTAAAGCTAACCCAAAGTCCTTAAGGTAAAGCTAACTAGAGTCTTTTTGGGAGAATCTCAAAGTTAACTAGAAGTCCTTTGGGCAAAGCTAACTAAAAATGCACTAGAAAAATCTATAAGAATATCTATGTATATAATTGTACATATATGTATATACCTTTTTATTTTCCTTTTCTAAGCTACATCCCCTTGGGAAAATCCAACTTTGTATGTAGTTGTATATAACTATACTATAGTAGCACCTCTCGATATCTTGCAAAATGCCCTCTCGGGCACATCATGCATCTCATATCTATCTATCTCATATCTATCTATATCATATTATTCAAAATCTATAATTATCTTTCTTAATCTAATAATCACAACTTATCATCCACAAATCTTAAGCAACTAAAGCTCTAACAAATAACATCTACCCCAATCTAATCGGGTAATTATCCATCTATCAACCATTTGGAGGAGCTTCATAGTGGGTAGATATGAGTTTCAAAGAGTTTAAAATTTTACCGTCGGAGGAATTCCTTCGAAATCTAGTTGGTAATTTTCAATGTGCGTTGTGGTTAGGGTTTGTTCGTAGGAGCTTGATAGTTGGCAGATCTGAGTTTTAGAGATTTTAAATTTTTTATCGATGGAGGAATTCCTTTAAAATCTATTCGATAATTTTCGATGTGCATTGTGGTTAGGATTTATTTGCAGGAGCTTGATAGTGGGAAGTTCTAAGTTTCAAAGAGTTTAAAATTTTATTGATGAAGGAATTTCTTCGAAATTCAATCGATAATTTTCAACATGTGTTGTGGTTAGGGTTTGTTCATAGGAGCTTGACAGTGGGTAGATCTAAGTTTTAGAGAGTTTAAAATTTTACCGATGGAGGAATTCCTTTGAAATCCAGTCGGTAATTTTCAATGTGCATTGTGGTTAGGGTTTGTTCACAGGAGCTTGATAGTGGGTAGATCTGAGTTTTGAAGAGTTTAAAATTTTATCGATGGAGGAATTCCTTCAAAATCTAGTCGATAATTTTCAATGTGTTGTGGTTAGGGTTTGTTCACAGGAGCTTGATAGTGGGTAGATCTGAGTTTCAGAGAGTTTAAAATTTTATCGATGGAGGAATTCCTTTGAAATCTAGTCGATAATTTTCAACGTGCGTTGTGGTTAGGGTTTGTTCACAAGAGCTTGACAATGGGTAGATCTGAGTTTCAAAGAGTTTAAAATTCAACCTTGTAGGAGCTTGATAGTGGGTAGATTTGAGTTTCAAAGAGTTTAAAATTTTACCAATAGAGGAATTCCTTCAAAATCTAGTTAGTAATTTTCAATGTGCATTGTGGTTAGGGTTTGTTCGCAAGAGCTTGATAGTGGGTAGATCTAAGTTTTGAAGAGTTTAAAATTTTTCTTAGTGGAGGAATTCCTTCAAAATCCAATTTGGTTAGGGTTTGTTCATAGGAGCTTGATAGTGGGAAGATCTGAGTTTTGGCCAGCATAAACCAATTTTTGGGTTGTTTGGTGACCTCTCATAGTGAAGAGTTTAAAATTTTATCAATGGAGGAATTCCTTCGAAATCTAATCGATAATTTTCAATGTGCATTGTGGTTAGGGTTTGTTCACAAGAGCTTGATAGTGGGTAGATCTGAGTTTTGGCCAGCATAAACCAAATTTTGGCACCATACAGGTTTCCATTCTGGTTGTTCGATGACCTCTCATAGTGAAGAGTTTAAAATTTTACCGATGGAGGTATTCCTTCGAAATCTAGTTGGTAACAAAATCTAGTTGGTGAAGTTTTTTAAGAACATCGATAGCACAAGAGGAAGTTCATCTCTGCTATTTCCACAAGGTGATATTTAGGGTTACAATCAATATTTGCAAGTTTTTTCTAAGTTGGAGAGATAAGTGCTTGGAAAATTAAAAATATAAAAAAATTAAAAAGGGTTTCAAGTTGGTGAGCAAATATTTTTTTGATGATCAATGATGGCAATGGCATCGGTGAGTGAAGCGACAAGCGATGGTGATGCAACTATTGATGGTGATGGTGGTAGTGGAGGTAGATCTATGACTTTGGATAGTATCGAGGTAATCATGGGCTCTGATGTGTGTGTTGGGAGTGAACTTGTGATCCTTGATGGAGGTGGGGGTCCCTTAGAGCAAGGTGGAGGGAGAGATCTGACTTCAGTTGTTGACACATCACAAGGTCAAAATGGATCCAAGCATGTTTCCTCCTCCCGCTCCTTTGCAGCCCTTTTCAAAAATATAGTTTCTTCTAGGCCTCCCCCTCACCCCAAGGTTGATCTCAAGGTGCCCTTCGAATTCCATCGAAGCTTGTTTCCTCCCTCATGGACCAAGATTCTCATTCTCTTATGGGGAAATTTTTAGGGCCTCACCCTGACATGGAGTCGATCTATAAATGGGCCATTACCCATTGGTACCCTCAAGGATCCATGGACCTGGTTGCCTTTCCTAGAGGGTTTTTTCTCATCCATCTGAATAACCCCATTGATTCAAGTAGAATCCTATTAGGTGGACCATGGTTCTATGATCGAAGAGGGATTTTTCTTAGGAAATGGAGTGTGGATTTTGATCTAGAGACTCAAAATATCAACCTAGCTCCGATCTGGGTTCACCTTTTGGGTCTTCCTCTCCATTTTTGGGATGAGGATATTTTATGGGGGATTGCTTGGGATATTGGTGAGTTCATCGATCTTGATCCACCTACCAAATCCAAGACCCGCATGGTCCATGCCCACATGTGCATCAATGCTAACCTTGATTCCTCTCTTCCTTCTTCCATCGAGTTGATTTTAGATGAGATCTCTAGGACTCAGATCATAGAATATGAGAACAAGCCAACCTTCTATTCTAGGTGCTCCAAGCAAGGTCACCTCAGCTCTCAGTGTCGGATGTCTAAGGTTTCTAAGGTGCCTTCCACCAAAAAACCTTTAGGAGAAAGGTTCTGGTAGCAACAACATTCCCATAATCGATCTAAATCTTCTTCTTTGGTGGGCTCTAAGCCCCCTCCTTCTGGTATTAAAGTTATTTCAAATTAGGAGATTCTTTCTCTAGGTTTGTCAGAGGGAGGCTTTGAATGATCTGGTCAAATATTTATCATTCATTGCTCAAATTTTGTTGGGGGATCCTCTGAATGCTTCATCCTCTGTAGGTCAAGCTCTCCAAGATGTTCCTCAAGTTGACATCTCTTCCTCCTTTAAGGTATGCCCTCTATTTCTAATCCTTTTTCTTCTCTGTCTATTCCTGAGGTTCCTCCTTCTATTGAGAATGTTTCTCCTCAAATCCCTCCTCCATAGAGCCCTCCTTCCCCTAAAGGCCTTCTCGACCCTTCCCCATGTAAAAATATTCCTAACAATATTTTTTCCTCGAGCCCCCTTTCACTAGAAATAAAAAAAGGCTCCATGTTGATGTCGGTTTAGAGAAGAAATGAGGTCATCCTTCCTCTCAACTCATCAAAAATAGAGAATATTCTAAGGACATTGCCAATAGAACTCAACTCACTTTGAGTCTCTCCTCCAAGAAAAACCTTCTTTCAGATCCACTTGAAAATGATACCCGATCCAAATTCCCCTCTTCACAAGGAAGAGGGAAAATGTCTTCTTCCAGAATCTCCAAATGAAGATCCTCTCATGGAATGTGAGAGGCCTCAATGGACACAACAAACAATGTTTGGTTAAGTCCATGAGGAAAGACCTTAAACCAACCATTTTCCTCTTGCAAGAATCCAAACTAGATACCCAAAATGCTTCACGCATTTCCAAATACATATGGAAAAATTATGAATTCCTCATAAGCCCTACCAATGGAGCCTCTGGAGGGTTGTTATGTTTGTGGGATCCAAATTTTGTTGAAGGTAGACTCTTATCTATGGTAGAAAACTACATGAACATCTTGTTCTTCAGTAAGGACTATCATTGTAGATGGGTTTTATCAAATATTTATGCTCCAAACTCCCCATCTGGGAGATTTTATCTCTAGAACAATCTTAGTCAGATGAGAGAGGTTTTTTCCAATGAGGTTTGGATGTTGGTTGGAGATTTTAATTCTCCCTTATTCCCCATTGATAAGAAAGGAGGCTCTAAAATAATAGTTAATTCCTATGAAGATTTTACTTCATTTGTGGATGAGAATGAACTCATGGATATCCAACTCAAAGGTCCAAAATTCACCTGGAGCAATCGTAGAAAGGGTGACCAACTTATTCAAATAAGGCTTGATAGATTCCTAATATCCATTAATGACATCTACCCCTTTGGAGATGTTGTCCTTCATTATCTACCCTGAATAGGTTCTAATCACAACCCCCTTCTCCTTGATTGTTCATTCTAGGTCTCCCCATTCAAATCCCCTTTCATATTTGAGGCTATGTGGCTTCAAGATCTGGATCTCAAGGCACTCATTGCAAATTGGTGGTCTTGTAATTTTTTTGGGTCCCTAGCCTCTCAGGTCAGCAATAAGCTCCATTTTGTGAAAGCACAACTCAAGAAGTGGAATAAAGATATTTTTGGTAATATTTTTTCTAGAAAATAGAATATCCAATCCCAACTCACAAACATTGAGCTTCTTGCCCAACAGGGAGAATTGGACACAAATATTATTGAGGTTGAAAGGAAGCTTCTATCTGAATACCACAATATTCTTAAAAGTGAAGAAGTTTTTTGGAAGTAGAAGTCCAGAGTTACCTGGTTGAAAGAGGGAGACTCTAATACTAAATTTTTCCATGCCACCATGATGAGGCACAAGGGCTCTAACAAGATCAGGGAACTCACCAGAGTTGATGGGACCATTATTTCAAAAATTATAGATATCAGAGATGAGGTAGTGGCTTTCTTTGAAGATCTACTTGGACCTAGTCTGGAGTGCAATATGCAAATGTCAGAGACCCTCCTAAACAATATCCCCAGGTTGGTATCCTAAGAGCATAACAATTGTTTTCTTAAACCATTTTCTATTGAGGAAATCTGTAATGTAATTTTTTCAATGCAAGGTGGGAAGGCTCTAGGCTTAGATGGTTTTCCCCCAATTTTCTTTCAAAAATATTGGGACATTGTGGGGCTTGACATCATTTTAGTCATCCAACAAATGCAATAGACTAAGAACATTCCTAAAGATGTAAACTCCACCTTTCTGGCCCTCATCCCTAAGTCCAATAATGCCAAATCCTTATCTAATTTCTTCCCAATCAGTCTATGCAATATTTTTTATAAAATCCTCACCAAAGTGATTGCCATGAGATTGAAACCTATTCTCCCTTTCATCATTGATTCCTATCAAGGTAGTTCTATTCTAGGGAGGCTAATTACTGATAACATAATTACAATCCATGAGCTTATACATTTTGTTTCTAAAAGTGGTAAATCTAGCCTTTTCCTCAAATTGGACATGAACAAGGATTTTGATAGAGTGTCTTGGAGTTTCCTCTTCTCTGTCTTGTCTAGATTTGGTTTCCATCCTGATTGGATCAACCTAGTCAAGGCATGCATCTCAGGAGCTAACTTCTCTATCTTAGTCAATGGCTTCATTGTTGGTTATTTCCAAAGCACCAAAGGTCTGAGATAGGGTGACCCTTTGTCCCCTTTTCTATTTATCATTGTGGTGGAAGCCCTAGGGAGAACTCTACGGTCTTCCTATTCCAAAGGAGAAATTTTTGGCATTAAACCTACCTCATCTCTCATGCCCATATCCCACCAATAGTTTGTGGATGACACTATTCTGGCCACTCATGCCTCTGTTCCCCAAGCCAAAATCATCAAGTCCATTCTTATTTCCTTTGAGTCTATTGCTAGCCAAAAATTCAACTTCTCCAAAAGTAAATTGTATTTTCTCAATATACCCCCTAGATGGTAAACCAACATAGCTAATATCCTTGGTTGTACCATTGTTGACCTTCCTACTACCTACCTAGGTTTTCCACTTTTTGTTGGTTCTACCAAAAAATCTCTTTGGTTTCCACTCATTGAGAGAATTCACAAAAAAATGGTAGGATGGAAAGGAGGGCTCCTTAGTCAGGTGAGAAAAGCCACCTTAGTCAAAGCCACTCTCTAGAGCATCCCTATTTTCTTTTTATCCATATTCCACATTTCGGTTGAAGTTTGTAACAAGATTGAACAACTCTAGAGGAATTTTCTATGGTCAGGCTCAGAACACAAATAGAGATTCCATTTGGTTGCGTGGGACTAGGTCTGCTCCAAGAAAGAATATGGTGGTATCGGGCTCAGGAAGGTCAGACAGATGAACCTAGCCCTCATTGCCAAGCAAGGATGGTGGATCCTTCAAAATGAAAAGTCACTATGGGTTGATATCATCAAGGCTAAATACCTCTAGCATCAACCAAATTTTTTGGATGATCCTTCACCTATTCAAGGTTCTACCACCTGGAATTCCATCTTGTGTATGAGGGAGATCATCAACAAAGGAATCCATTGGAAACTTGGTGATGGCTAGAAGATACGCTTTTGGGAGGACAAGTGGTTGGGTAACAACCCTCTTCAGAACCATCTTGATCTGATCTACCTCAAACCTATGATTGACATGTTGTTTGGTACATAGGTGTGCAATTTCATTGATGCTGGTAGGAAGCACTAGAAAACCATTCCTCATGGTAATCTGAATGAAGATCAAAAAAGAGCTAATCTTGTTTTGTCTAACATGTTGCATCTCTATGTTATTCCCAGTTGTTCCATTGAAGATAAGCTCCTATGGGCACCTAGTGAAAATGGGCTTTTCTCTATCAAAACTACCTATTTCCTTAATGAAAACCTCGATCAGCCATGGTTCCCTTCTAAGATCATTTGGAAGAAGCACCTCATTCCCAAAGTCTATTTCTTCTTTTGGCTTGTTGTTCAAGACAAAATCCTCTCCATTCCAAATCTCTAGATTTGAGGGCTCCCCATTCCTAATTATTGTTACCTTTGCAAGTAGGAGTGTGAATCCACCCAACATATTTTCCTCTCCTATCCTTTCTCCCTCAAATTTCTTTGCTCCTTATTTTCCTCTGTGGGTATTGCTTGGGTTCCTCCCTTTTCTCTGAATGACCTCTGTTTATAGTGGCCTAATCCCTTTAAAAGTTTTCATGTCAAAACATTTTGGACCTTCTGTCTCCCCCATTTCCTATGGGAAGTTTGGCATGAATAAAATTCTAGAGCCTTCAATAACTCCATCCATGATTCCAACTATGTTCTTTCCAGAGTTATCCACATGGTAGCTAAAAATATCTCTATTATTCAGGGCATTGGGTGGTCGGAGTCCCCAAGTGAAGCTCAGTTAGCCAAGTCCCTCCAACTCCCTTCCTGTAATATTTCCTCTCCCTCTTCTATGGTTGATCACTTGATTATCAAGTGGTCTCCTCCACCTTTGGGATGGATCAAGTATAATTTTGATGGTGCTGCCAAGGGCAACTCGAGGTCGATTGGAGCAGGAGGTATCTTTCGAGATCATACAAGGAAGATATTGCTGGCCTTTGCAGAAAATATTGGCATCCAAACCAACCATTTTGTTGAAGCTCGAGCCCTCTTCCAAGGTTTGTCTCTCCTATCTAGAATAAATTACCCTAACCTTATTATCGAAGGTGACTCTATGAACATTATTAGAAGCATTGTAGGCACCCAATCAACATCCTGGAACATCTCCAGTTTAATCTTCGAGGTAAAGTTTTTTCTGAGCTCTTCCCCTAATGTCACTATCCAACATGTCTTTAGGGAAGGAAACCAAGTCACTGACTTTCTAGCTAACCTAGGGGTTTCTTTGCCTAACCTCACCATTTGGAATGAAAGTTCTCCTCCCCCTGGTCGATGGCAATCCCATGCCTGTATCTCTTTTGTGAGTTTTCCCAAGATTCAGGTTTCTTGGGTAGCCACATCTTCTCCATGTTATGGGAATCCTCCTCAGATTGGATAGCATTTTTAGGACACATCATTGGAGGTTTCATCGATCCATGGAATTTTTCTAAGTTCACAGGATCTATTTTCAACATACACTTTCATGCGTGGCTTCACCTTGACAAAATGAATGTTCGAGGCACGTGGAGCTTGTGGCTCAACATGGAGAATATCTTTGTGAGCCATACGTGGAGACATTGTACTGCACCATCTTCAATGAACACCTCCTATAGGTTTTTGTTGCGTGATGGATGATAAAATGGAGCCATCTGTTGTTTTACCCAGACACGTGAGCAGGCTCTACGTGAGCCCGTTGAGGCTTCCTCTTTTGCCCCTACGAGGGTTTCTCTATCTGTTTTTGTCTTTCTTCTTGGTTGTTTTGAAGAAGGTGCTTCCTTTTTGTTTCATATGGTTGGGAGCATTTTTCCTAACTAGAACTTTTCTGTAAAAGGTTATGGGATCCTTTCAAAACCCCTCTTACCAATAAAAAAAACATCTACCCTAATTTCTCATCATTGCACCAATGTGGATCATAATCAAGTCAAGTCTCCTTAGTCCAACTTGATTTTCCCTCTAAAACTCAAGGGGACACATTGGGACATGGTAACATTTAATGTTACTTGAAATGTTAAGCAAACAATCAAAGCATCAATCATCTTACATCACCAACCATAAGCAACAACAAATCTTCTTGTCTCAAAATTAGGGTATCTATGTCAGTTTTGATCCATTGATTATACAATAAATGCATAAAAAAATAACAAATATAAACACCCAATTTTGAGTGCATCGTTAATCTTCAAGTTTGTCAATTTCTTCATCAATTGGTCAATCAATCATCCAAATTAAATTAATTATCCTTGTACCTAGATTTAGAGTATTTATTACTCTAAAAGCAAAAGTTCTAAGGCATGAGAAAAAGTGCCAACAACGCTTTCGCATCTTAGATAGTGTTTTTTCCAATTTTAACTTTTTGAGATTTCTCAATAAATTTTGACCTCCAACGGTCATGTCAGCGAAAGTGCCAACTCAAAAGCATTGTCAGTGCTTTTTCCTCTAGCGATTTTGACTATCATGCACCAAAACTAAGAAATTTGACTGTTGGTACCTTTCAAGTTGCTCACCATTAATGGATTTTATACCCTAAATCTTATTCATAGCTCTAAACAAAAATCACAAACCCAAGATTTATCACTTTTAACCTTCCTCTATTAATAGCATCTTGATCTCATTTCAAATTCTTACCATCTCCAATCCTATCATCTTTAATGTAATCCTTCCCCCAAAGATCCATGGATTCCTACAAAACTAGCACATGGAGCCCAACCCATGGCCTTTTAAAAAGCAATAAAATTCTATCAAAATTCTTATTGAGATCATCTTGTATTGAAACAAATTCTACCAAAATCTCTTTAGATTTATAGAAATTCATATTCATGCATGGTAAGGTTATACCAATATCTTGCCACAATATTGTGAAGGCCATCCTTCAGACATTTAAGCTTTATTTCAAAGCATTCAAATATTAAGTCTCCAAGCATTCAAGCTCTCTTCAAACAACCAAGTCTCCAAGCATTTAAGTATTTAAGCCTCCAAGCTCAAGCTCTCAATGGTCTACAAGCAAACAAGCAAGCTTCAATCAAGCTTCCACATCTTAGGTTGTGTTATTTTTCCTTGCTTGCTTTTGAGATATTTTTTGCCTTGTAATTTTAAGCTTTTATCTCATTGTATACTAGCTAGCTTTGCATATCTCATTTGTCTATTTTGGCATATCATTTTATCATTATTAGTCTTTACTTCAAACAATCAACTCTATTTTTTATTCATCTAGGAGGGTCTCTATACTCTCAAGTCAGAGACCTTCACCATAAAAATCATCAAAGTCATTCAATTATGTATTTAATATTGCTTTGTTGCTCTTTGAAGTGAAAGCATTGCTATATTGTAGGTATAGTGGTGTTATCGCTCTCTGGTTTTATAGACATAGAGAGCAAAAGTGTTGACAACGCTATTGTTGATCATGTGGTGCTTTCACCATTGAATATTAGTTTCATGCATTTATCCTTTTGTAATTTTTCAACCCTTATATAAATAGGTGTCTAATGCTAGCCAAGGGAGTCTGACATTTTCCTCCAACTTAGGTAAGCCTCTTTGTTGCTAATCCAATCTTTTTCTGTTTATTTTACAGAAAGGCAAAAAATGTCGTCAACAAGCAAAAGCATTGACAATGGTTCTATGAAATGATAATGTTTTTTCCTCTATGGAAAAGATAGGGTTTTTTGCTCCATCTTCCTTTTCATTTTGGCATTCAAGACTTAGTTATTTTTTTGTTTGTCAAATTAGTTTTTGTTTTCTATTTATTTGTTAAAAATAAGAAAGGGAAAGAAGGAACTAGGTTAGACTTAAATCATTTAGGGGACCAAGTAAATATTCAAGCTTTTAGCATTGAATCAAATTTGCATATAGCCATATTTAGGACTTGTTTGCTATCCTTTTTGCACCCTTGCCTCTTAAAAGAAAAGAGAAAATCATTATTCATTTTATCATCAAAAGCAAAATTATTTTAGTTTTAGGCCTTGTTGTTGCATTTGTATGTTGCATTAGGGCTAGATTAAGGTTAAGCTTAGTCAAACAAGTATCTTAGGAGAAATATAGGTGTTCTTCAATCAATCCATCAAACACTAGACTCTAAGCTATGAAATTGTCCCTATCCTTTGAACGACGAAGGTGGAGAGCAGAAAGTGTCACAAATATGTACTTTTCATTTCCCCATCTCATAATAGGCTATAAGAAATTATAAGATGAAGTAATAATTGTAGGAGATCCAACAATATGTGTTTCGAGTCATCCAAGATCAACAAGCTTTGAAGGAAGAAGTGGGGTTAGTCTTCTCTATTCTACACTCTGTTCACCTTGTTCAAGTTAAGTGAGTTGTTGTTTAGGTAAACTTGTTCACCTTGTTCAAGTTAAGTGAGTTGTTGTTTAGGTAAACTTGTTCACCTTGTTCAAATTAAATGAGTTGTTGTTTAGGCAAACTTGAGTTGAAACTCTATCTCATATTAGTTTGACCAATGAAATAAAAAAGATGACTTTATTTATAATTGAACTTCTCTAGTATAAAATATCAAACTTTGTATTCTATTTATATGTTAGTTAAATTTTATAACTCTTTACTATTTTTTTTTTTTTTTTCATTTACAATTTAAAAAATAATAACTTGTACTTACCATCACAAGGTATGTTTATTGGTCATCCAATAGTTTTTTTTTTTATATATATTTGTATGGTCTCTTTTGTAATTTGAATATATAAATGAATAAGATCAAATTGAAAAATGAAAATTTTGTTAGAGAGGTCCAAGGTTCAAACAGTCATGTGGGCTAGTGTGTGAGGGGGTGGATGTGTGTTAAGTTTCCTATTAATAAACATAGCTTTTGACTTTATGAAGAATCATGATTAAAAAAGGACAGCTCAACCCAACATTAGTAGATTTCTCACACTAATTAAATAAAATAAATAAAAACAAAGAGATAAAAAAATATAAAACACATAACGGTTGAATTAAGCCAAGGTGAGTATCTCAAACTTCATCACATAATTAAGGTATCCACAGCGAAATGCACTGCAAGCAAGGCAAGGGATCTCATGAAATAAACAAAGCAGTTTGGATTCTTTCAATGAAACGGAGATCTCAAAAAAACTTTGGTAGTAAAATTTAAGGAATTTATCAAAAATTTAAAATATTAAATTAAAATTTGTTATTGTTATTATAAACCTTAATTTATTGAAAAAATAAATTGAAACAACCAATAAATAAATAATTTTTATTTTCTTATGTTTTGGACCGCGAAAATGCAACTTATCGCGATATCGCGACACCGTTTTGCTTTTTTTTTTTATCTTTAATTTTTGGGCCTCTTCGATTCGATCGGTTTAAAAAACATGTAGGACCTTTCAACACCCTTTCAACCAATCAAAAAATAAACAATTCCTGAATGTAACCTTAGACCTTTATAAAAATTAGCTTGTTATACCTGGCGCTTATGGAGAGTGCAGGATACGTGTAAAAAGAAAAGGGCTAGAAACGTGATTAGCGTTGATATGAAGGAAGGAAATTTAATCTCTTTACACGAAGGATTGTCCTTAGCGTTCCCTGTTTATCTACAGTCCATGTGCATTCTCAGAGAAAAGAAAACGATCATTCACATTAAGTCCGTCTACTGCAAATGACGGACACAATTATATAACTGATCAGTAACTGTTTCAATTTTTTTAATATTGTTGATATTTTAGAAGAGAAAGGCACCTGCAGCGGGTTAGGGACGAGATAGTTTAATATTAAAGATCTAACAAAAATATATAGAGAGGAAGGTTATAGCTCGTAAAGATGTCGACACATAAACCTTCTATATAGTTTTTAATAGATTTTTTAGATATTATACTTCTAACAATTTTATTATATTTCTTTGTATTGATATATTATAAATTATTTGGTATCGAAGCAATGATCTTGACAATGTTGATATGGACGCAAACATATTAAAATGTTTAGAACAGATACAAAAGCTTATACCAAAACTTTGGGCAGGATTAAAGCTTAAGAAATAACCAGCTGTCTCATAAAAATTGATGAAAAACAAAGATTTGTTAGAGTTGTTGAAAAGAACAGGGAGGAAAAACATCAAGGGACTGTAAAGGAGATTGACAGGACCTGGGCCAAAGTCAAAAGTTCAAAAAAAAACAAAAGAAAAGAGACAATGATCAAAGAACAAAGAGAAAGTTAAAAAAAAAAAAGAGAAGGACAAGGATAAGCATTCCTATAAAAAAGATGTTCAAGTTTGTATTGATAAAAGAAAAAAAAAAAAATTTTGACAAGAACTAATATTAAGCAAAAGAGGCCATTGTTTTTTTTTATTACATAGAAGAGTTGGTAACAGTCGCTATTTTTAGTAACTGGTCAGCGCAGGGTTCAAACCACAGGGACTCCACCCAACAAATCTATCCTTCTTGTTAAGGTTAACCGACGTGAGATGGAAAGGGTTCAAACCACAGGGACTGCACCCAACAAACTTACCTGTCTCGTTAAGGTTAACCAGCGTGAGATGGGGACCAACGCCACTCAGGGTTCATACCGTCATTACGGTCTGACACGCACTTAGAGGATTCAGAACAGGCTACTACCTTTGCATACACTCACCACCAAAATTTGAACCCAAGTCTTTCTTGATAAGTGCCCAACCAAACTAACACTTAGCAACAAAAGAGAACATTGTTGTTTCCAAAGGGTATAAAAATAAGTTGATGGGGACCATCAACTTCAAGTGTTGTAAAGTTTAATCTATTCAACCACAATTATTTTTTTTGGTATATAGAAGCAATGGTTACAATCACGATTTTTAGTAACTACCAGCACAGCTGGTAGGGTTCAAACTATCTACGAAGGCTCCCAGGACTTCCACCGTCTCGGTACATGGTAACCCGGTGTGAGATGGGGACCGCTGGACGCACAGGGGTTGCACCATCGTCATCAATCTGACGCACCACTCAGAAAAATCAGATCTGGGCTACTGTCTGTGCATGGACAAGTCCGTGGGATTGTATTCAACCACAATTATTAATATAACTATTTTTTATATATAAAATATGGATTATATTTCATTTAATTAATATTTTAATTTTTATATTATCTTCTTGTTAAAAAGAACCACCAATAATTTGGGATTGAAGTGACACTCAATCAAATTGAACACTTAAAAAAGAAGTTCGTTTTATTAGATATTCAGTATTAAATATTTAACAAAAACACAGTATTCAGTAGTATTAAGTTTTCCGCTTCTTGACGAAAGTAAGTCCTTTAATGACGGACGTACACTGTGAACTAAATATAGAGATGTGGCCAGGCTGGAAAGGCAAGAAGAACGTTGCAATTTTTGACATTGATCTAATTCTGTAAAACTAGAGCCAGACAGACATCTGTAACTGGGGTCTACGAGGGCGGTCGCAAGTTCAAATTCAGTAATTGGCCGTGTTCAGCGAATATTATCTTTGGATTCTTCTAGATATTTAAACGGATATTATTTTTGAGGTTAAAGATTTTATCAAAAATATTTTTCGAAAGTTGATAGGGGTTAAATGTTTGATGGTAGGATAGTTGTCTTCTGTCTTTACTTTTTGTTTTTTAGAAAGAAGGGATGTCACGTTCTAATAAGATTTAAGGAGGTAGGGTATCTCTTTCTTATTTTTTATTATTTTTTGTTTGTGGAAAGAAGGGATGTCACTTTCAGATAAGATTCAAGGAGGTAGGGGTATCTCTTCCATCAAAATCGGTCAAGGCTTGTATTTGGCCTACCAGCTTTGACATATTCAAGGAGTATATCTACAATAACAAAACACATAGAAAAAACCACAAAAATAACATAACAAAACACAAACATAACAAAAACAATAGAACAATACAAAGACACAACAAACAAAAACAACAAAAACTCAAAAAAAAAAAACAAACAACAACAAAAAATACACACACCAAAACACAAAAGACACAAAAAACACAAACATACAAAAACAACAATAATAATTAAATAAACACTAACAAACACAAAAACACCCAAAACAAACTAAGCCATTGGAGTTATTGACTATTTAGACAAAACCTCCTAATAATCTCTATCAATGATAGTAATGAAGAAATGCACCAAAACAAAAAAAATCAAAATAAATTGCATAACCACAACAGGGATTTGAAATGTCACACCAAAAAGGGAGTTGCCATCCATCCATCCTACCATTGAAGCTTTGATTGTTGAGACAAAACCCTTTAACATCCTATATCATGAATAGTATAGAAGGTTTTTTATTTTTGAAGTTTGGATCCTATCATGAAAAAAGCTCTACAATGCTTATCATTTTAAACATAGCTTCCTACATTGTCATCAAGAGACTAAATAAGGAGAAGATCGGTCCTAATTTTTTCTAACCACCACCTAGAAGGACAACCATAGCACTTAAAATCTCCTTTGTCAAGAGCCCAATTTGCCATAACATCTACCACTTTGTTTTGTTCTCTAGGCACATGGTTGAAAACAACCTCCTGAAAATTGTTTATGATTAACCTAATTCTATCTATAATATTTTGGATTCTCCAATCCACATTCTATGAACAAATGGTTAAGATTTTCATTGTTATTCTAGCACATTACACATTGAAAGGGTTCATTAAAGCCTTTCTTCATAAGCTTCTCCCCTATGAGAATCCTTTTATGGAGCAGCAACCAACTAAAAAATATGACTTTTGGCCAGAGCTTTTGAGCCCATAACTGCTTGAAAATATCTTGACCCTGATGGGGATTAATAGGGATTAAGGCTAAGTAACCTTGAGCAATAGTGTACTCACTATGCCCTAAACTATTCCAGCCAATACATTCCTCAGATTGTGACCATGAAGGCAATCTCATTTGAAGGATTCTATGAATAATATTTTTTGAGCTTCAGAAAGTTGGATTGGTCAATCTTCTACTGGGATCCAACATCTTCCCACCTCTTCATTTCTTGTCTAATCTATATAATATTTGGCAACTTTTATCTAATTCATCCTATGCATTTTCTCCATTATAGGCCTCAATTTTGGATGTTGGATTGACAACAAAAGGTGTCCATCCCAAGAGTTTATCCAAAAATTATCTTTTGACCATTTTGTACTATCCAAAAGAGCTTTTTCTTTATCAAATCCTCTCCAATTTTTAGGACCTTTAAAATTGGGGACCCTCTAGAAGGTAGTTGATGACGAATTAAGTCAGACGGGTCTTTATTTTCCACATACTTTGCTCTAAGATTTTTGGCCCATAAGGCATTGGGGTGGCTAATCCATCTCCAATATAATTTTTTTGCCAAAGCCTTATTATTCTTGACTACCGATCTAAGACCTAAACCCCCTTTATGAGTAGGCATACAAAGTCTCCCACCTTACTAGGGTCCATTTCTTCTCCATTTTTGAACCTCTTCAGAGAAATTTGTGACTAATTTTATCAATTTCATTGGGCATTGGCTTGGGGATGTTCAACACTGCTGAAACAAAGATAAGAATGGACTGAAGAACTGATTTGATAAGAGTTATTCGACCTCTTGATGAAATCCATATGTTGGTCCAACTGCCAATTTTGTTCACTGTCTCTAATAACCAGTTCCAATGCTCTCTTTTTTTGGCTAATCAAATTAATTGGAACACCCAAGTATTTAATTAGAAGAGAAGTTTTTTTGAATCCTAATCTGTTCATTATCAAAATCTTTGTTTTCTAGGTGAGCAATGAAAAAAAAAGTACTTATGATTTGTCTTCATTAATTAGTTGCCCTGAAATTCTAGTGAAACAGTGAAGAATTTGCTTTATTGTGGTTGCTTCCTTTATTGTTGCCTTCCCCAAAAGGGTGAAATCATCAACAAATTGTAAATGAGTGATAGGTCTAACTCCTTTAGCTATAGTGACTCCTTCTAACCTCTAACAATCTCTATTCTTAGCAAAAGTCCTTCCCAAACATTCTTCTAGGATGATAAAAATATAAGGAGAAATAGGGTCTCCTTATTTTATGCCTCTAGAATCTGAGAACCAATGAGTAGGACGACCATTAAGAATAACTAAATAAGAAATTGAAGATATACAACCTTTGATTAATTTTATCCATTCTTGAGAGATTCCAAAATTTTCCAAAACTTGGATGAGAAAGTGCCAATCCACCCTATTATATGCTTTGGACAAGTCCAATTGAATAAACATGGAGAGGGATTTTTGAGCTTCCATAGAGTGAATTGCTTCCTATCCCAACACTATCTCATCCACTATTTGTCGCCCTTCAACAAGTCCCCCTTGTTCTGGAGAGATGATCTTGTGAAGCAAAGGTTTGAGCCTTTCTGACATAATATTTGAAATGATTTTTAGAATAACATTACATAAAGCAATTGGTCTATATCCAGTAATGTTATCTACTTCTTGAGCTTTTGGAATTAGAGCTATAAAAGTCTTGTTGATATCTTTGAGGATATCTTTTGCCTTTCTAGCCTCTTCTACCACCTCTAGAATGTCATCCTACAAAACATCCCAAAATTCTTGATAAAATTCAATAGGGAAACCATATGGACCTAGGGTTTTCCCCTTTTGCATTTTGAAAACTACCTTTTATAGTTCCTTCTTAGTTATAGGAGTAGTTAGAGCCACATTCTCCTCATCAGAAATAAGAACAGGTATTGCCTATAAAATTTCTTGTTGAGCTTTTGGATCAAGCAATTGGGTTGTAAAGAGGTTTGAAAAATGATTCACAACTAATGAAGACATGCCTTCCCAAATGTGGACTATATCTCTTAATTCATTCTTCAATGAGGGGATAAAATTATGAGTTCTTCGGTCTAGGAGAGACTTATGGAAGAAACTTGTGTTTTTATCTCCTTCTTGTAGCCATTGAATCCTTGACTTTTGTTTCCACATTAGTTCTTCTCTTCTGTCCCATTCCTTCACTTGGGTTGAAAGATTAATTTTTGTCTTAATCCTATTTTCTATGAATCCCTCAAGACGAATTTGCTCATTGAGATCCTCAAATCAAGTTAGAGCTTTCCTTTTCTTGGCCCTAACATCTCCAAATTCCTCTCAATTCCAAGTCTTTATTTTATATTTAATGTATTATGGGTTATAAAATTTTATTTACCAAAAAAAACATTAGAGGATATTAAGTAAGCTATCTTTGTCTTATCTTAATTTTTTTTTTATGTGCCTTGCCTTGAGACCCTCTCGAGTTGAAAAAGGTCAATACTGTGAATAAATAAATTATTAGGAATTGGTAATCATGGTGGTAATGGAGACAGGGTGCAGACGTCAATCCGCAACATGCTAGGTGAGCATCGCACATGTGTTAGCCCACCTCAACCTCAACTACTCACAGGGAGACACTGGCAATTAGCAATCCAATAGCGATCTAAAAAGTAAAATTTGATTTTACAGAATAGACTAAGTGTTATGTATAACATAAATGACTTAAAACAAAGAATACACACATAAAAACCTACAATTGGATAGTAATGGAGGTCAAACAACTATCACTTCATTAATTTACAACAATGTTACATAGCAATACTAGGCAAGGACTACAAAGGTGACCCTTATAATTGAGGTCTCATGGCTTATTTATAGGCTACATTTTGAATATTACAGTGTAAGATTTACAATTAGTTATAAAAATTATTACAAAGATAGCTTGGCAAAAAAGGTTCTAGAAGCTAAGGTGGTTATCCCAGATCTCGTTCAACATTTGAGTTTGAATTTTTGTGGAATCAGCTTCGTCAATTTGCAACTGCTCTTTGCAAGTGGCTGAATAATTGTAATAGTTATGTCAAAGTGATCACTTTCATATTTGAGTGACAATCGATTTGCCAGCTGGGAAGCACTAAGGCAATTATAAAGCCTTCTCATGGTTGCTCTGACTTCGTGTAATGTTATTATGACTTTGTGCGATGGGTAGCTCCAATTTCATGCACCTCATACAAAGTCGATCTTTTAGATGGAACGTTTTGCTTGCACGCTCTCAAATTCTTCCTCCTAGCGCTTACATCATTGTTGATGCAATTGTGACTTTATGCAACCTAGTTTCATGTATTGTGAATTTGTGCAATTAGCCTTCAATGAATCCTTGACTTTTGTTGATGTCATCACTACATGATTTGGGCTTTGTATAATCATGATTTTTTGCATTGAGTCTTGCACATTCTTGGGGCTACATGATGTCATGCTAACGTTATCACCAGAAGGGTCCCATTTTTTGCAAGCGCTGCCTTAGCCTTTGACTTTGAATATCCCAGTTTAGTGCATCAACTTTACGTGAAATTGAGATTTGGTGCAGCTATGTTAATGTCACCTCAAGAAATAGCCCAATTTCATGCATCATAGTTTCATGCAACCTTGAAGCCATAGAAGCACTTAACCTAATATATGGAAAAAGAGTGACTTTTGAACTTCAAATGAGATCATGATTTTGACCTACATTACATAATTGGATTAGACCCAATGGTAGTTGCTACATGTTATTAAATAATGGGAGCTCCAAGGGATATGACAACAATTGGCCTATTGAAAGGGTCTATCATCATCCTTACATAGTTACTTTTTTTTAACTTTAAGTCACCTTGGAGAATAGAGCATAAATGAAATGAGTTATCTATAGAAGGAAGATGAAAAGATAAAGAAAATGACTACAAGAAAGTATGATATGTCATATGTAGCTTCCACCTACCTACATACACAATTTGCTAAGAATAATCATTTTTTTATAGAGATACACCAAACAATATTTAGAGAAATCCAATCTTGTTATCAAGGATTTTGACAATAGAAAACATGAGGCTAGTGGCACTATAGTCTTACCCCTTAAAGTTAAACCCTACACTCTCAATACTCAATTTTATGTCATACCTTATAAATTAACCTACATCATTCTTCTTGAAAGGCCATGGATCCATGAGATACAGGTCATCCCTTCAACTCTTAATCAATGCCTTAAGTATAAATATAGGGATAAGACTTATCTTATTCTAGCTAACCCTGAACCCTTTGCCTATTGGTAGGTGATCAAAGTCAAGAATCCTAAAGCTCATCTTTACCCTTATCTCAATTCATCTCTTGAATTTTCTTCTTCTTCTCAACTTACTATCACTGATGCATTAAGGTCTATGACCTTAAAAAATCCACCTAACAATGAACCTAAGGGTCGAAACCCTAATCCAACCAACATTAATAATCAAGCTCTCAAGTGTTTACTAGCAAACAAGAAAGCTTACACAAACAAAGGGGAAACAACCTTAGCATGTTGGGTTGTGCTCTTTTTCCTTGCTTTTGACATTCAACTTTAAGCTTTGATTTCATTGTAAACTAGCTAGATTTGCATATCTCATTTATGTCTATTTTGGCATCTCATTTTGTCATTATTAGTCTTTACTTCAAACAAGCAATCTCTATTTTCTTATCATCTAGAAAGGTCTTTATACTCCCAATTCAGAGACCTTCACCATAGAAATCATCAAAGTCATTCAGTCTTGTATTTAATATTGCTTTGCTACTCTTTGAAGTGAAAGTATTGCTAAATTGTAGGTCTAATGGTGTTATCACCCTCTGTTTTTATATAGACATAAAGAGCGAAAGTGTTGTTTGTTAGGCAAAAGCATCGACAACTTTATCGTTGACCCTGTGGTGCTTTCACCATTAAATATTAGTTTCATGCATTTATCATTCTATCATTTTTCAAACCTTATCTAAATAGGGATCTAATGCTAGCCAAGGGAGTCTGACATTCTCTTCCAACTTAGGTAGGCCTCTTTCTTGCCAATATAATATTTTTTTGTTTATTTTGCAAGAAGGCAAAATTGTTGCCAATAGGCAAAAGCGCTGACAATACTTCTATGAGACGATAATGTTTTTTGCCTCTATGGCAAACATAGGATTTTTTGCTCCATCTTCCTTGTCATTTTGGCATTTAAGACGTAGTTCTATTTTTTGTCTATCAAATTAGTTTTTTTTTCTATTTATTTGTCCACAATAACAAAGGGAAAGAAGGAACTAGGTTAGACTCAAATCATTTAGGGGACCAAGTAAATCTTCAAACTTTTAGCATTGAATCAAATTTACACGTAGCCATATTTAGGACTTGTTTGCTACATTCTTCTTGTACCCTTGCATCTTAAAAGAAAAGAGAAAATTGTTATTCACTTTATCATCAAAAGCAAAATCATTTTAGTTTTAGGTCTTGATTTTGCATTTGTATGTTGCATTAGGTCTAGATTAAGGTTAAGCTTAGTCAAATAAGTATGTTAGGAGAAATATAGGTGTTCTTCAATCAATCCATAAAAGACTAGAATCTAAGCTAAGAAATTGTCCCTATCCTTTGAACGACGAAGGAGGAGAGCAAAAAGTGTCACAAAGAGGTGCTTTCCCTTTCTCCATCTCATAATAGACTATAAGTAATCATGACATGAAGTAATAATCGTAGGATATCCAAGAATAGGTGTGGCATGACCCTTCATGGCAAACTTTTCATAAGATAGACTCATGATTGACTATGTTGTCTTTAGATGAAATTTTTGATTGTGATATGTTCAGTTTCTGCATAATCTATGCTAAATAGAAAATATAATGTGTCAAGTTGATGGAATGATTTGCAATTTCATGTTAAGCTCTAGAGAGATATACTCATGTTATGAATAAATAGGGTGTTGCTAACAGACTTACACTTTTATAGGTTATCTGTATGTTGAACAACTAAGGGTAGTTTGGATAATTGCTTTCCCATGTAATTGCTTGTCTTGAAAATGGATAAGGAAATACATCAATTAGAAATGAAGTTTATTGTTGTTGAAAATCTTAACTATGGGTAAAGTTTTATTTGATGAAAAAAGGATTCATTCATTAAGTAAATGTGTGCATCTTGGTAAGCCTTACTACTTGAATTTAATTAAGGAAGGAAGCATCACTGGAAATATGACTTTATTAAGTAGAAATTCAATGATTTTCAAGAAGGTAGTCGAACTATCCTTTTTAGGAGCATGTGCTAATTCAATTAATAAATATTGATGATGTTATTGACTCCAATGATCTCTTGGTAAATATTTCATAACGTATTAGCATATTTTCAAAAGATCATGGTAGTAAATGGTGGGTTCGCCATGCTCTTTTGGGATCGAAAGGAGAGGATTTATCGTGCGTAGAGAAGTGACAAGTAAACTTTGAATCCACAACTGTACCCGGATGATCCAAATGAAGGGGAAGTTAGGTTATTGGGAAGAGAAAGGACGAAGTTTTTTTTTGGCATGGGAAAAAGTATGAAGGGGGACGAGAGAGGGACGATCGAATTTGGGTGATTGTTGTAACTCTGTAAAAACATACATTTTGGATTGAAATCAATAAAAGTCACAGGTAAGCTCCGTTCAAATAACTCTTTGTTTGATGGTCGATAAAAAGAAACTTTAACAACATGTTATGGGGTACTTTTTATAGAATGGAATTATCACCCCCTAGCTTAAGGAGGATGATGCGAACTGTGCATTTTGTTTAATTTAATCTTAAGATAGTTATGTTAGTATGACGTCGGTTGAGAATGTCGAGTGTTCCTACTGCCCCTTGTATTCAATAATTAGAAAATAGACGTAGAGTTGTCTGGTCTAGATATAATTCAATCTAGAAGTAACCGAAAGATCACTATTTGATAGCATTCTAGGAAGAGAAAGATAGGAATTAGTTGAACTGATAGTTTCCTAGGTGCATGTGTTGGTTATTATAGTTGTTAAGAGGTCCTTGACCAACATAGAGGAGAACATGATAGAAATACTTTGATGTTGCTTTTAGAGAATAGAAAATTTGGGTAAAGGCGATTATTTGTAAACTAGTGCCCTTAGTGTTGGAACATGACACTATTTCATGTTAACAAAATATTAACCAGGATCATAATATTATGCATTGAAACATAACAACATCACAATAAGAACACACATCAAGATAGACATAAGATATTGACACAAATATATCACAAAAGAGAGATCTTCATCTATTATTCTTCCATATTCAAGGTATGATCCAACAATGGAGAGTTATCTCCAATATAATACAACCTTTCACATTCTTGTTAAATCCTTGGATAGAGTGCTCAAAAATTATTGCTCTCCCCTACAAATATGGGAAATGCAACCTTTCACATTCTTGTCATTAAGACAAGTGCTCAACATGCCACATGTCAATGTGACTCTTCATACTCCTCTCTCTTTTGACACATTGCACTTTCACAAAGTGACACATACATTCATATCAATCCATCCACAATTTATTTTTAATCTACATTCTTTTCTTTATTTTTGTAGACAAAATATGTATGAATGATTATGTCCTCCATAAAATTTACAATAATAGAGATTCCAACATTTCTCTATCCTATGCTCATACTTACCACAATGCTCACATATGTTTTCTGTCACTAATTTGTTATCACTTTTACATATTACAAATTTTATTCTTGAATCATTTTGATTCACTTGTCCTATGTATCCAAGACCTTCATATTTTTGTATTATTATTAGTACAAGTGGTTCTTTCATGCCTTGTTCATGCTTTTCCCAAACCTTTCTATTTGTAGCCCATTTTTTGTAGCAATTTGGAACCAATTCCCTTAGTGTGCTTCTCAAAATGGCCAAAAACATCATCACATTGCTCAATACAAATTTGAGCATCACTATGTCTATCATCATTTGAGTCTATGTCCTCATCAATTACAATGGCATAGGCTCTCTCTGAATAATCACGAACCATGGTCAAATCACTTTCATTTGGAAAGGGATCACAACATGCATCTGTTTCCTACTCACAAATATCATTAGTATCACAACATTCATCCACCATTATGGGCTTCAAATAATTAGTATCACAAACAACATCCTTCATAAATGACTTGTTTCCTTGTGCTTTGATTTTGAAAACATTAAGATTAATTATTTCCTTGTATATTGCTTTCAATAAAACAATAGGTATGGTTACAAAATTTTCATTACTATCATTAGCATCATTAAGGATTCCTTGCATGCATTGTTGAAGTAATAAATATTCTCATTTCTTGGCTTCTTCAATAATGGAATGTAAATATTTTCACAGTTTGTTCAACATATCTTTTTCATCTTCTTTGGCTTCTTGAACAAATGTTTTTAAAAAATTGTGTTTCTTGTTTTTTGGCATTTTTTTTCTTGTTCTTTCCTCCCTTTGATTTAATTTCCTTTGAGGTAGAAAACCTTTTACCTCCCAAAATTAAATCAATTCAAGAAAAAAAAAATTATATATATATATATATATATATATATATATATATATATATATATATATATATATATATATATATATAAATTGTCAACCTTTGAAGTGGAAAACCTTTTATCTCCCTACTTTAAAATATTAAATCTTAAAAAAATGTCATTTTTTTGTGCCTCCTAAAACAAACAAATTTCATTTTTTTTTTTTTTAATTATTTGTTTTTCTCCATTTTTTAAACTTATACCACCTAAAAAACTTATAACTCCCTGCCTTCATTCAAAAATTTCCTCCTACTGTGTTTTTGACTGCGTGAGAGTTTTATGCCTTTGAAGTTGTGTGCAAATCACTTCCACTTGAAATGGTTTTTCTCAGGTTATCTTGTAATGTCTTGATGGAGTAATGAAACTTCAACACATGTTGTCTACTTCCTACAACACTATCCGTCTTACTCTTCCTGGGTAGGTAACGGATCTCGTGTGGCAAGTTTACAAACTATTCTTTGAATTCAATATTTCAACTACCACCTAAATGCATACCATAGATATTGTTCTTTCACAACTGCTCTCTCTCCAGATATCACACCAGATTCAGTGTTCTATTTGTTGTGTTATAACAGTAATTAAAATGAAAACCACTATAACCTTCTAATTTATGACTCGAATTCTATTGTAATATGTGGTAATGATGTATTATAGGTACGAATGCATCTGAACTCAAGTTGATGCCATGTCCATTACTGCTTGCATGACCAGTACTACACATTACATTGTGCTTGTAACATTTACTCAATGACCATTATCATTCGTTCGGTATACCTCCACGACTGCAATGTTCAATTGCGTATTCAACATTGCTAACAATCACCAGCATTCAAAATCTTCCTAATGTGGGCAATATGGTATTGATGTCTGTTTGCTCTCCCTATGAAACGCTTTCACTTATTTTTACCTGCTCAACATGCACCTTTCTTATCAACAATTCGACTAGAATATTTTGTCTGCATCAAGATAATGGTTATCTTCTTGACAATGAACTTATATAATTTGGACCAATCGACAAACCTTCAATCGATGACCAATGTTCGTAGGCTTTCCACCTATGATAGCAATCACAACATCATTGGTATTTTTATTCAATTTGATTATTGCTCCTGATGGCTAAATGTTCTACCTCCTCTACTGAGGCTATTCGATATTTTGACTCCTTGTGGTGGTGCTTCCTTCAAAGACTTGTGGCTCCTCCCTCAACTCAGTGGTTTTTTTTCCCTTCCTGTGTAGCTCTTTATTATTCGTAACTTGGCTAAATGCTAGCTTGAGATGCTTCGAACCTTGCAACTTAGCAATCAATTCCTTCTTTTTTTTCCTACTCAAAAATGATGAAATTTGCAGCTCGTTTGTTCTTTGAGATTGCTGCCCAATTTTTCAGCAACCTTTAATCGTTGCTTTAAAATTTTGACTTCTCCTTTATCTTGCTATCCAATAATCTCCTCTAACTCCTCTAATTTAAAATTTTGAGTCTTCTTCAATTTGCTGGTCTATTCTTCAAGATTCTCAATGTCTTGAAGTGTTCAAAAAACCCTTTCTCAAAATTTGATAATTATTTACCAAAATATTTTCTCCTTCAATAAGTTTCACAAATCCTTATGAACTTGTCATCGGATAGTGACGATTGTCCCAAAAAAATATGCGAACAACTTGGCTCACTGGTTCTCCTTGACTCTCTGGTTTTTTTATTTTCTCAACAACTTTCTCAACCTTATTTTTTGTTGGGACTGAAACTGAAGGGGTTATTTTATTGATACAAATGGTTACAATATATAGGCATAAGCCTATATGATGAACATGACACTTGTCAATGAAACTGACAAGTGTCAAACTGGCATAGTGCACATTACTTTAATTCTAACATTCCCCCTTAATGTGCACTATCCTAACTAAAGAAAAACAACAAGTCAACATTAGGTAACATTCCCCCTTAATGTTGACTTCTGGAAAACAACCTATCATCCTCTCTTATTGCTAATTTGGTCTAGGCTCGTGCTCTTTGCGCTTGGCTCTCCAACTATGAATAATGGTAGATTCACTGTGTATACATCTTGGTATGTTGCCTCAGGGTCAGCCACTTTCATGGGTCTGTTGCCACTGGGTCAGCTGTCTAAGTGCCTCGGGGTCATCATGGGTGCCTCAGGGTCAGCCACTTTTGGGTCTGTTGCCTCTGCAGGTCATCCTCAGAGGATGTTGCCTCTCGTAGGTCACTGACTAGATTCACCATGAGTATGAAATCCCTCCTCATGGTGAACTCAATCTAGAAGGTGTCGGTCTCTATCGAAAATGCACCTAATTAAAAGAAAAACAAGCCATATAAGAGTGTCGGTCTTTGCCGAAAATGCACTCAATACAATAAAATGAGCCATAGATCCAAATAGGAGGAGAGAAGAAGAAAAAAAGAGAATATTCTGAAGTGTCTTCGTCTGTAGTCTTCAGAAGTAGATCCAAAAAAACCTCGGATAGAGTCTAGGGTGTCTTTGTCTGTAGTCCCTAGTATAAGTGTCCTTATGGTGACCATGTCATCCCACCGAAATGCATGGGTAACCGGTCGCTGCATTCGCCAAGTGTATAGAGAAGGTCACTAGGTACAAGGATCACATATAAAATTACCTTGGGAGTGTCGGGTACAACCGAGAGTGCACTCCAAGGTATAAAAAAACTTTAAGGCTAAAAAATTCAGTGAAAATAGCCTCAAAATTACAATATGACACCACCATTGTGTCCGTCGCGGAAAAACGTTTCCAACGACTATAAATACCCCTATATGCCACCATCAAAAGGTTCTTCATCATGTGGAAAAACAATCATGCCTATCTAAGGCAACAAATAATCATCGCACTGATGCGAAATAACAAAAACAGACAGTTTTCAATTCTCCCACATAGGAGAATTACATGGGCTATTTAGGCCATCATCTGTTTCAAATGAAAGAGTACAGTAAGGAGCCATGTGGGCCTTCCATTTCCACTTCCACATGTGGAAAAAGCATTAAAAAAGCAATTGGGTGTAGTGCCTGTTTTGTCAACAAGCTAGTATGGCAGCCCTCTAACTGAAAAATAAATATTAATCACAAGATGAAACAACTTCAGAAAAAAACACACTATATGATGCGGATAAAATTCCACATTCACGATTCATTCACGAATATTGCAATGGCAATATGTGGGGCCTGTGCATACCCACGATCACCACCGACCCCGTGACCTCCATCACGTCGCATTCACTGTGTTGGACCATCGACCAGTTGACCTCCCGAAATGGACATCGCAATCAATAAGTTCATAAAATCGTCAATTCTACAGGTTATTCACCGTGAATCCCGCTTGGAACAAATCCATCACCGCAACGTACACGAGAAGTAAGCCAAAAATGTAACAATATCAAGGAGCTCGAAAAAAAGCGTCGCTTCAAAAAACCGCCTGCGTGACCTTTACGGAGCCTCAATCACGATTGTTTAAGAGGTCCCACGTGGTTTTTAATCACGATTGAGCCTGTCTTGCTGACTGGTCGTGGAATCCACATATTGTGGGGATGCCTAGTCGCATGAACGCCGCCACTCAACGTTTGGAGCCCTGCGCCATATCCTGCATTTTTCAATTAGATCTGCAGTCGTATTTATAAACAACACTCCTCCTTCCATAATAGAACTCCATAGTAGAATTGCGACAACATCGGTAACAGAACTAGACGGTTTGCCATGGATGGCTTCATCTCCGTCGACGTCTCGTAGACGTGCCCCATCATGCGTGTTCTTTTATAGTCCATACTCTCCAAACGGTCACATACACTATCTCCCATCAATTACGCAGCAGCTACATTCCAATCCCCCGCAACAATCGCTTCAAGGCCATGGCGGGAACGGCCAAAATCGGTTACCCGGCGGTCGAAACCTCCTTCCATTCCAACCTGGTTTTCGTGCCCACGAAGTGGATTTGCACCTCCGAAATTAACAGAGGTTGAACCCAGAAGCCACACCTCCTTCCAAAGGAATGATGCAAGGCTTGAAATATGATAAAATCTTTTCAGTTTCATGGCCTTGCAATTCTCTATATTGTACAACACATCCTCCTAGGGCTGCATCAAGCTCAACTGTGTTGATAGCTATTGTTCCAGCTTCATCCTGGCTCGTATCCTTCCCAAGCCAGAAATGTATGTCATACTGATAAGTTCCACTCCACTCTTTCCAGAAGTTGTCTGCCGTTACTAATCTGTCCTGTAGCAGCTAAATGGAGCCATGTTCACAGAATAATACAGATCTGCAGGACCTGCCAGAAATCAACTTTATCCATATTAAATACTTCATCCATAATCTTCATACTCTCGGAATCTTACCTCATAACAAGAACAGTCCTTCCACATTGCCAAATCACAGTAAAAAACAACACCAAGGCTCTGAAATCTCTCTTGGCCAGCACTCTTCAACAGACCAGTGCCGCAACCTGCTAGATCTGTCTGCAACCTGTAAAAAAAAAATGATCTCTAAAAAAAATTGCAAAAAAATAGTTCATGACTCCAAGCTTGAAGCTTCAGGGGCAGCCATTAATGGTATCCCGTTTCTGCAGACGGATACATATGGGGAAAAATGATCACTAAAAAAATTAGGAACCATGATTTTTCCAAAAGTCTGGTTTCTGATCCATTGTAAACAATGGAGAGGATTTCCATGAGGGAAATCCCCCCTCAAGCTCACAAGGCCGGAGAAAGCCTGGAGCTCTGATACCAAATATTGGAACTGAAACTGAAGGGGTTATTTTATTGATACAAATGGTTACAATATATAGGCATAAGCCTATATGATGAACATGACACTTGTCAATGAAACTGACAAGTGTCAAACTGGCATAGTGCACATTACTTTAATTCTAACATTTTCTCCATAGCTTCTACCATAACTCTGATACCATATTGGAACATGACACTATTTCATGTTAACAAAATATTAACCAAGATCACAATATTATGCATTGAAACATAACATCACAATAATAAAACACATCAAGATATACATAAGATATTGACATAAATATATCACAAAAGAGAGATCTTCATCTATTATTCTTCCATATTCTAGGTATGATCCAACAATGGAGAGTTATCTCCAATATAATACAATACACAACTTTTCAATCCTCAAACTATTGCTCTCCCCTACAAATTCGAGAAATGCAACCTTTCACATTCTTGTCATTAAGAAAAGTGCTCAACAGGCCACATGTCAATGTGACTCTTCATACTCCTCTCTTTTGATACATTACGCTTTCACAAAGTGACACATAAATTATACCAAATAATATAATACTCACAACATTTAGGAGGATGAACACCTTGACGTAAATGAGTCCTGTGTGTTTTTATTCTTGATTATTTTAGAAATGGAAGGGATACTTTTGTTTTGGTTAAGTTTTAGGGTAGTTACAGGCTTACTTTAAGTTAAATGCCTTCAGGTTCGGAGGAATGCTATGGAGTAGCTTTAAGAAGATAATAAGACATGCAGTGTAGTTGTTGTACCCACAATAGTTCTTTAAGACGTTACCATAGTGGAGTATAGATTTGAGTTAGTCTATTCATGAGCACTTAACTTATGTTTCCCGTTTAGTCCTCTAGACTGGAACTACGTCAAATGCGTTTGAGGTGAGTAAACATCAGTTTTGTATCGTTAATAACAATTGTATGTTGAGTTCTCTATTTTTGGTGGATTCTTGACGTCTGACTTGAGGAAAGCTACCTTTGTCACACCATTAATAAAATAAGGTACCATTGCATGTGAATGTATATGCTTTGGCTTTGCTCTTAAACTTATCTGGTAGTGAAATTACAGGTTGAGGGAAAACCATTGGGAACCATCGATCAAGGTTGGATCGGCTAGAAAGGTCCTTGTATAACTTGCTGTAATAAAAGATAATATTATTGATAGAGGTAAATTGCTAATGTTGTGATAGGTTGTTCTTAAGAGAGAACATAAGGATTTGGGAAGAACAGGGATGCTTCCTAGAGCCATCCATCTTCTAGTGGAAGGTGTTAATTGAGTATGTGGATTGAAGGATTAATCCATTATGTATAGTCAGAGGTGGTAGTGTTTTTTCTTAGTTAGATATGGAAGCAAAATGGGACAATTTTGTCTATTGTAAAATTGAGCATCTTTATGGAAATTTAATAAGGAAGAAAAATTTGAGGTTGGGTTTTCCCTTCGGGGTTTCTCCCAAGGTAAAAATGGTGTTGAATATCTTGTTGTGGTTTATTCTCTATGACTATGTGATGCTTAAAATATTAATGTTGGAATATGCTATGGTTTTAGTGAATTTAGATAATGTGGAGTATTTTTTATAAAAGGATGGTTAACTGATTCATGCTTTCTTTTAAAACTTGATATGTAAATCATGGAATGGTTATAAACTGCATGTTGTTTTGTTATTCAATGTGATATAGTTGTGCATTGTTGCTTATATCAAGAAAGGAAAGGCTAGATGATCTGTATTGACCATTGTTAATTGGGCATTTCAATATGGGTTCATTATTACCAGGGGTATTAAATATCTTAAGAAATGAATAAATTAGAATAAGTGTGGTAACTTACTAAGTGTAAAGAATGTATTGTGCTAGAATAGAATGCATTCAACATCATGAAAGGCCTTGATGGAAGTAGTAAATAGATGGCTTAAGAAATTTAGAGTGAGAGAGAGAGACTTCTTGGTAAACCTGAGTAATCATGTGAGAAATAAACTTAGGGAATTCATGGTAAATAGGATTACCATAGTCTAATGACTCCATAAATCAGGGGTGTAACAAGGCATATTAAAGGAATGACTAGCTCATCGAGGAGATGAGAAGGATAGTCTAATTACAATGCACCCCTAGCATCAACATTGAAGGAATGATGCGGTGTGAGAAGGATGACGTACCTCTTTCAAAATATTGAAAGGGGTGAGCCAACTCATTGTATGATAATGAGATGGATGGCTTGTATATTAAAGGATATCATCCAGTTCACTTACATAACCAAAACTATGTAAGATGAAGATATGGGTGAGCCTTGAAAAGGAGATAAGTGGAAGTTATACTCCACCTTGTAGTTGATAAACTCTCGGTAGGATGACATTTACACTCAGGTTACGTTTTGGCTTAAAACTAGAAAAAAAAAGTAGTAGTAGTAAATGGTCTAGCTAGAACACAAGTTGTAGGGAATTGAGTTGTGACAAGGTGTTTCAAGTAATCCAAGATCAACAAGCTTTGAGGGAAGAAGTGAGGCTAGTCTTCTTCATTCTACACTTTGTTCCCCTTGTTCAAGTTAAATGAGTTGTCCAAATAAATTATGGCTAGTGAGTAGTTCATTTAGGTAAACTTGAGTTGAGACTCTATCTTAGAGTTAGTTTGACCAATGAAATAAAAAAAGATAACTTTATTATAATTAAATTTCTCTAAAACATCAAACTTTTGTTCTATGATTGAAATTTTGTTCCACGTTAATACTTATATGTATGTTTGAAACATCAAACTTTGTATTCTATTTTTATGCCAATTAAATTTATAATTATTTATTAAAACATTTTATTTTTCATTTACAATTAAAAAATAATAACTTTTATATATATATTTTTGATACATAAGAGAGTTGGTTACATCCACATTATTTTTTAGTAATTATCAAGTGGAGGGTTCAAACCATATGGTCTGCCTCCAACAAGCCTAGTTATTTTATAACCTGACGTGAAGAGGACCACCGAATTGCTTGAAATTTGTACCGTCATCATCGATTCCACACACTCAAAAGATTTAAGACAGACTACTAACTTACTTACCAGTTCAGTTTGTTGGTCATTTATTCAATAGTTAGTTTTATATGTTCTCTTTTATAATTTGAATATATAGATAAATAAGATCACATTGAAAAATAAAAACAGAGAAATTAAAAAATATAAAACACACAACCGTAGAATTAAGCCAAGTTATACGTATCTCAACACTTCATCACAAATTAAGGTATCCACACGTATCCACAGCGGAATGCACTGCAAGCAAGGTAAGGGATCTCATGAAGCAAACAATGCAGGTTGGATTCTTTCCATGGAACGGAGAGCATCCCAAAAAAGTTTAGCCACTTTTGTTCATTTTTCGAATCAATAAAGTTTTACAAGAACCACAGACCTTCAGAAATTTCTGTGCCAATGTATGCTAAAAATTTTAACCCTTGGTGCGAGAGGAGAGACCTTGCCTTAGCGGTAGGTAACTGTGCACCGGTCATACGGCGGTGAAATAAATTAGCTTGTTTTTATTTATTTATGTAATATACCGAATCTGTAACATTTTTGTAGGTCATTGTCATTATAAACCCTTATTGACCTAACCCTAATTTGAACCTAGACCATTATAAAAATTAGCCTGGCGCTTATGGAGAGTGCAGATACGTGTAAAAAGAAAAAGGCTAGAAACGTGATTGGCGCTTATCGAGAGGCAGGATACGTGTAAAAAGAAAAAGGCTAGAAACGTAATTAGCGCATATCGAGAGTGCAGGATACGTGTAAAAAGAAAAGGGCTAGAAACGTGATTAGCGTTGATATTATGGAAGGAAATTTAATCTCTTTACACGAAGGATTGTCCTTAGCGTTCCCTGTTTATCTACAGTCCATGTGCATTCTCAGAGAAAAGAAAAAGAGCATTCACATTAAGTCCGTCTACTGTAAATGACGGACACAATTATCGTTATAATTACTTTGTAACTGTTCAGTGGCTGTTTCATTTTTTTTTTTAATATTGTTTTGATATTTTAGAAGAGAAAGGAACCGGCAGTGGGTTAGAGACGAGATCGTTTGATATTAAAGATCTAAGAAAAATGTATAGAAAGGAAGGTTATAGATGTCGACACATAAACCTTCTATATATTTTGTAAATCGTTCAGATATTATATTTTTTATAATTTTATAATATTTCTGTGTGTTGATATAATATAGATTATTGACAATGTTGATATGGAGGTAGAAAATATTAAAATGTTTAGAACAGATACAAAAGCTTATACCAAAACTTACGGTAGAATTAAGAAGTTTAAGAAATAAGCAGCTGTATTAAAGTTTTTTATAAGAACTGAAATAGATGAAAAGACACAGATTTGTGAAAGTTGTTGAAAAAAAATAGGCAGGAAAAACATCAAAGGATTGTAAAGGAGATTGACGGGGCCAAAGACAAAGTTCAAAAAAATATGATCAAAGGGAGGATGAAGAGAAGAATAGGAACAAGGAGAAAGTTAAAGAAAAAACATACAAACAAAGAAGAGAAGGACAACGATGGAAATATCACTTTGAAGCAATCCTATAAAAAAAGATGAATAGAAAGGAGGAGGAAAAATCACTTTGAAGCAATCCAGGAAAAAGTTGAAGAAAAAACATATAAACAAAGAAGAAAATGACAAAGATGGAAAAATCACTTTGAAGCAATCCTATAAAAAAGATGAATAGAATCAAGGAGAAAGTTAAAGAAAAAACATACAAACAAAGAAGAGAAGGACAAAGATGGAAAAATCACTTTGAAGCAATCTTATAAAAAAAAAGATGGTGTTCAGGTCTGTATGGATTAAAAAAAAAGATGTTAAAAAAATCTGACAAAAACTAAGATCAAGCAAAAGAGGGCATTGTTGTTTCCAAGGATAAAAAAGACAGAAGTGAAGTGAGTTGATGGGGACCATCAACTTAAGTGTTGTTGAAAGGTGTGATCCCTTCAACCACAATTATTTTTGTATTTCAATTACAATTAGTTTTTGATATATTATTTATTTAATAAAAAGTTGTTTATAATTATATTATTTTTATACTATTTTAGTAGTTGGCGAGCATATTATTCAAATTACATGGGTTGCATCCACCAAACCATCTTGTTGTATTATAGTCCAGCATGAAATGGATCACCGGGTGTTCGGGATTCGTACCATCATTTATAGTTCGTTTTGAAATAGATCACCCCATCATCTACAGTCCGTCTTAAAATAGATCACCGGATACTCGGGACTTGTACTGTCTCGTCATCTGACGCACACTCAAAGGATTGGGATCAGATTACTACCTTTACAACAGGGTTCCCAAAGTTTAAACCTAACTCTCTTTTTAGTAAGTGCTCAACCAAAACACTTACCAATCTATCTAATCTTTAAAGATTATATATTAATTATATATTTACTTATTTGCACTGTTATCTCATTGATTGATATGAGAAAGAGATTGGAACGGCACTCAACTAAATCAAACATTTAGAAAAAACGTCTGGTAGAGATCTAAGAAAAATACTATAGACAGTATTATAAGTTTTCCGCTTCTTGACATAGTTGATTAGGGAAATTATAGATCAGTTTACATACAATGAAAACATCAGCTGATTTGGAAAGTAAGAAAAAACGTCTAGTAAAGATCTAAGAAAAATACTATAGACAGTATTATAAGTTTTCCGCTTCTTGACATAGTTGATTAGGGAAATTATAGATCAGTTTACATACAATGAAAACATCAGCTGTTTTGGAAAGTAAGTCCGTTAATGGCGGACGTACACTGTGAACTAAATATAGAGATGTGACCAGGCTGGAAAGGCAAGAAGAGCGCTGCAATTATTGATATTGATCTAATTCTGTAAAACTAGAGCCAGACAGACATCTGTAACTGGGGTCTACGAGGGCTGTCGCAAGTTCAAATTCGGTTATTGGCCGCGTTTAGCCAATATTAACTTTGGATTCTTGCTATTATTTTCTTTGTTACAGATTTTATCTAAGGATATTGTAGAAAAAATCAAAGGATATTGTAGGAAAAAAAGATAGTAAATTGATAGCAGTTCATGTTTTATGATAGGTCAATTGTTTAACTAGTTATGGATTACAAAAGTTTCTTGACAGTGGTTAAATGTTTGATAATAGGTTAGTTGTCTTTGTCTTACCTAATTAGTTTTTTTTGATAGCCATCAAATGCTTGATAATAGGTCAGTTGTCTCTGTCCTTACATAACTAGCTATGGATTATATAAGATTTTTACCAGGATTTTTATTATTTCTTGTGCCGTGAAGAGGATCACTTGTGGCTAGAGTTTCATACCGTCAATTATGATAAATCAAACTACTACTTTTGCAAACTCAGAAAAGTCAATCAAATTATTACAAAAAAACTATCCCGAAATTCAAACCTAAATATCTTCTTAATAAAAACTTAACCACACAAACACTTTCCAATCCTAGTTCCTTACTAAAACATTAAATAAGCGCTCTTTCTGATTTGAAGCTTAAAACTTCTTTTTATGGTAGTGTCATGTTCTTCTGAGCCTTCAGACCCACTGGAGTCGGATAATGTCAAAACTGTGAATAAATTAAATAAAATATTAGTGATTGGCAATCGTGGCGGTAGTGCAGACGAGGGTGCAGACGTCAGTCCGCAACATGCCAGGTGAGCATCGCACATGTTTTAGCCCACCTCAACCTCAACTACCCACAGGGAGACACTGGGTAGTGCGAGCTACAACAGCACATCACAACCATGTCGGCAAAAGTTGAATGGCACGTGTCGTAAATGCAGGACGATCCAAAGCCCGGGCAGGGACCTATTTTTCCACCCTTGGTCGGTGCGATGACGACGTTGCTCGTTTTGCCGTCATTCAGTAAATTATCGGTCGGCCCCTGCATCCAATGGTTTCAACGAACACGGTTTTTCAGGGAGAGGCGAATTTCTGCTTTCTTCTGCCGTCACCAACTGGATTCAAATCTGTCGCGTCAATCCGTGCTATGTAGCCCATGCAATCGTCGCTGGGTGTAAGTTTCAGTTTCCGGTGGGTCCTCATGGTAGCCAAAAGTTGTCCTCAACCTTAGGTGTAAACCAATTAAGTGTAAACTAATTAATTCGAAAGAGATTCAAGGTTCAAATTTTTGATTTTTTTAATTTAATGTTTGTCTTTTTCATGTAAAAAGATTAAAATAATTGTAGTATGATGGTTATAAAAATAAAAATGGTACTTTCAGCTTTTTTTTTTTTTTTTATAGACAGCACCAAATAACCTGTATAGCAACTATCTGTTATAGCGACTACCGATTCCACATGTAAATTCAAAAAAACAAACAGAAAACAGACGGGTGAAAAAAAGGGAAGAGGCAGGGGACCGGATAGGGAGATCCGGTGAAAGGAAGGTATCGAAGCAGGATAACAGCCAGCGGGATCTGACTGCTGAATTACAGTCAGCCTGTCTATTTTGCATTTATATTTGCACGGAAAGAAAAAGATAAGCAAATCTTATCCCCCACCTCTTCATCCATCTCCTTAATATGTAGTCATCCACCTCCCTCGCATTCCTCACTCCCTCACTGCTAGTATAACACTATAAAACACCAGAAACTAGCAGTGGGAGCCCAGCCCCTTAACCTTTTGCCCCTGCATTTGCCCTGTCATCACTGGAGCTGGTGCTGTCCCTGTCATCGATAGATGGCTGCCATTCTTGTCCCCTTCGTCCTCCTCTTACTCTCAGGTATTGCTTGGTTCATTTCATTTCAGTTGGATCTTTAATTATAGTTTTGGTTAATGGAGTGCATACAAATTCGTTAAGGGGTAGAAAACTTGATTTTTATGGAAACTGATATTGGGTAGTTGTTGTTGCAGGCACGAGCAATGTTTGGGGCGGGGTAGTGGGCATCAACTATGGACAAATTGCGGATAACCTCCCGGCTCCCGAGAGGGTGGTCGGTCTCCTGCAGTCAATCGGCATAAAGAAAGCGAGGTTATACGATGCGGATCCAAGGGTCCTAAAGGCGTTTGCAAATTCTGGTATCGAATTCGTGGTGGGTTTGGACAATTCATATGTAGGCAACATGACGGACCCGGCGAAGGCGGTGGAGTGGGTGAAGGAGAACGTAGAGGCATATTTGCCGGGCACCAATATCACGAGCATTGCCGTGGGTAACGAAGTCTACACGGGCAACGACACGGCGCTGATGGCAAATCTGGTGCCGGCGATGCAGAACGTCCATGCGGCGCTAGTGAGCCTGGGGCTGGAGGGCGCCATTAATGTGTTAACGGCCCACTCCAGCGGCATCCTAGGCAGCTCTTACCCGCCCTCCGCAGGGGCCTTCAAGCCGGAGCTCACTGTCTTCTTGAGACCGCTTCTGGATTTCCATAAGCAGACCGGTTCGCCCTTCCTCATAAATGCTTACCCCTACTTCGCCTACAAGGCTGACCCTGATAACATTCCATTGGACTACGTGCTCTTCCAACCCAACGAGGGGCAGGTGGATGGTGGCTCTAATCTGAGATACACCAACATGCTGCACGCGCAGATCGACTCTGTTTACTCTGCGATTTCGGCGTTAGGCTATGAAAACTTACCAGTGCAGGTTTCTGAGACCGGATGGCCCTCCCAGGGGGACCCCGACGAGGTGGGAGCTACCTTTGAGAACGCCCGGCTTTATAACGGAAACCTCCTCCGTCTCCTGGCGCAGAACCAGGGAACTCCCATGAAACCCTCCGTTAGCCTCGACGCCTACGTTTTCGCTCTCTTCAACGAGAATCTCAAGACAGGGGAGACCTCTGAAAGGAACTATGGACTCTTTAAGCCTGACGGCACGCCTGCTTATGATCTCGGCTTGCACGGATCCTTGTCTGGATCCAACAATGTTTCCTACACCGCGGCCGCTGCCGTTGCCAAGGTAAATACCCTACCTTGCCCTACCCAACTCCATCCTCTGTTTTTTTACCCTCTTTTCTTTCTTTACTCTGTTACATGGAAATTGAAGTGATTGTTGATATCTTTATGTGGGCTGGGCTGGAAAGGGCACACGTTACCATATGTTTTTCCTTCCCCTCTGCCTCCAGGTTGTGCTTTCGTGTATCTGCCCTTTCATTCTTGGAGAGCTCTTAACATATTGAGTCGCCTCAAAAATATAACTCAGCTTAACTGACCAAAAACTCGAAGCAACAACCTGCGCTTGTGACAAACAATGGTAGGGACTAGAAGTGAAATGAGGAACGAAGCCTGGGAGCTGTGGCTGGCGCTTACTTGAACGCACGAGAAGAATTTTATGCTACAATGTCAGCAACTTTATTGTCTTGCATAAACATCGTAAGAATTCTATTAAACCTCAACTTTTTTTTGTTTTTTTTTGGGACGAAGTACTACAATTGGGTTATGTGATTCGAGTTGAAATTTTTTGACGAGAACCTAGAAGCATATCAAATCAAGTGTCTGACAAAGACTCAGGTCAATTTTTCCTTTACAATTTTTAGAATTCCACCATTTTTCTTTGGCTAATCCTATGGCATTTTCCAATGCATACTTGGAATTTAAATACTTTGTGGCTTGCAAAACTACAAATTTTAGACCAGCATAGTTTTTGCTTTTAGAGTTTTCCATTCATTGATAAACTTTTGCTTCATTTAGGTATTTTTTTTCATTTATTGCTTTCAATTCCTTTGGTACTCTTTTCCTTTACAATTTAAAAATCCTTACGTTGTCGCTCTAATTTGGAAATTTAACTGATTATTCTTCTTTTCCCTTCTTGAATTTCTTTGCAGATATGTTCCTGCGTGCAACGCCAAATAACAATATTGCTAAGGATCTCATGTTCCCCAACAGTCGAATCATTCGCCATAGCTTAACCAAGTTAGGTTCCGATTGCTTAATGTAATAGATTTTCCCCTGTAGTTAATCTCACTTCATATAAAATATGTTTTTGATTTCAATTATGGCTGTAACCCATCGTCATGGATTCAGGAAAAATAAAATAAAATAGATACGAATTCTAGGAGCAGAATGACAGTACGCCTCAACAGATTTGAAGTTCGAATTTGCGTGTTGAACGTTGATGTATAACAATTACTAGATTGTCTGTTCTGATGCTTTTGGATTAGTGGCTAAATTTTAATACAGCTAAAATTCAACAACTAAATCTTGAATGTGGCTGAGTAAACCTACTGCTGAGATCCCCACGGAAGCAAATGAAAAAGAAAAGGCTACACAAAACCCTTAATTATTTCATCAGGAAGTTGAAACTTATGATATACTGGGAAGAGAATGTCACATGAAACAAAAGGTCTTGTCTACGGGTCCAATGACAAGACTCTGTTATATCTCCGATTGATTAACAAGAGAAATACAGATTAAAACTTAAAAGTTCCAAAGAGTGTGAGGAGGGAATCAAATGTCATAAATGGTGTCTAAGTACAAATTTTGTAAGCCATGTAGTATAATGGTTAAATTGTTATCATACTATAACTAATTTATTATAATAACATTATGAGCTTATCATGTAATTCGTTCGTTCATTGAGACCGTTTTAATGGAGAAGGGAGTAAGAGTTAGTGCAAGCGAGCAAGCCTCCTTATAATGTGAGGCCGTCTTAATGGATGAGGAGGAGTGTGAGTGAGTGCAAACAAGGAGCAAGTTTTAATAAATGACTCATCATGTAATTAGGCGAGGTTGTTTTAATTAGATGAGGCTGTTTTAATGGAAGAGAAGGGAATAAGGAGTGAGTGCAAGTAGCAAAGATGGGAAGGGAGTAAGAAGTGAGTGCAAACGGAAGAGAAGGGAATAAGGAGTGAGTGCAAGTAGCAAAGATGGGAAGGGAGTAAGAAGTGAGTGCAAACAAGGAGCAAGCCTTTTCTGATAGTCTTTGTTTTATTTTTGAAGAAATTAAAGAATAAAGGATTTTTAGGAGGGAAAGCTAGGTAGAAAGGAAGATAAGTCAATATCCTAATTGGAAGGAAGGGATAAAATGAATCTATGTGAATCCCCTATCTAGATAGATATTTCAATTATTTTTTTAAAATAAAGGATGATATAGTGATTCTTGGTAATATGCAAGTTTAATAATATTGACTAATTTATTTGAAAATTCAAATTTAGATTCAAGTGAGTTTTTGTTATTCTTTGACTTTCTTTTTCAAGATCTTTTAAGAGACATGGGTGAAATTGAGATTTATATTATTATCCACTAGTGACCAAATCAAAATAACAATATTTCAACAAAAGTGCATTTCATAGTAATCTTTATAATAGAAAAAAAAAAGATAAATCATAAAGCACAAAAAAAAAAAAAAAATTATATTAATAAAGAAGTGCAGTTGTCGGGATATTTTATTGGACAACTCATGACTATTGAGTAGAACAATGAGCATGTTTGCATCTGGAAAATAAGGTTGAAGAATGTGATCTGAAAGTGAAGATTGAGACAAAGAATTATATTGACAACTCTTAAGACTACCAACTCTATATTGAGTCATTTCTTATATGAAGAAAACTTACATAGTTTTTATAAGAGCCTTGATTTTCTATGAAAAGGTAATAAAACCTACCATAGATGTCATAATAAACTAGACACCTAAACCTGAAATGCTCATTTTTTTGGTTCATTGTTACAAAGTCTATAATGTGTTGATGTTTTGGAATAAAGTGCTTTGATTCCATATGAAATTGATCACAACATACTACAATTGGCCAAAGGAAATATCAAACCAAAAGAGAGCTTAGTGTATTTGGGAGGAATAATGCATCCATCTTCTATTTGAATATAGTGCTACAAGCAATGATGCGTTTTTGTTGACGATGGTTTTGTTAGTTATATCCAAGTTGATCTTATGTGGGCTTCATAGATATCATCTTTAATGCCTCTATGAACACTCTTTTCAACAAGTGGGGAACATAGAAGGGAAAGTGTTAGGATGAAGATAATTGATATCAATACGAGTTTCCTATAAGAAATATATACATTGGTGTACCAAGTGTTCTTGATCCCTTGTTCACTTAACTTCATAGATGATTGAAGACTAAATCTATGAAGCAACATCACAACACAAATATAATTAAAATATGGAGATGAGGGATGCCAAATTTAGCCAAGAAATTGCATATGAAATTGACCATTTTTTATTTAGGAGCATCCAAGTAAACAAATCAATAATAATAATAATAATAATAATTGAAATTTCTAGTTGCCAAGAGAAGAAGAAGGGACATGACTTTTAACCTTCCATGTCCCACTTTCGGCTCCATTGTAGGAAAAAACATAAATTGGAGTTTTATTGCAATTCCTAGATGATCGATAAGAGATGCTATTTAATGAAGTTTTAAGTGTTGCTGCAATTTATAGATTATCAACAAGAAAAGAAATCCAATGAAATTTTGATTTCGTTGCAATTTTCAGTTTACCGACAAAGGAAGCAATTTAAGGAGGTTTTGAGTTTTGCTCCAAATTCTAGTTTACCAGCAAGGGAAGTTTTTTTTTGTGAGTACAATTTTGTTAGAGTTAGATTCTATTACATCATTTGGGTCATGTAAATGTACCTTTCTAGGTACATACTTAGGACATTAGATTACTTTAGGGGGAAGTTATCTAGTTACTTTATGCAATATAATAAATTCCAAAGTGTCGATGTGCAAGTTGTAAACATGCAACGTTTCCCTTGTACAACTAGGTAGAGTGTTGGCCAAGGAATCTATCTTCCATTATAAAAGAGCCTCATTGTAAGAGATTGGAGAGATAGGAGGTAGTAGTAGAATTACTGTGTAACTCCATTAGTGATGGAGTACAATGTAGTCTTGTAGTTTCTTGCATGGAGTGTCCATTTCCTCCATAGCAACATTGTATTCATTTCCATCATTTCTATTTATAGCATATTTTTGCAATCTCGTAAATTTACTCTCTCTCATATTTTTTGCATCTTGTGATTGCCATCTCCCATTGTGATCTACCTCAAAAGCTAATAGTGGTATCATAGCCACGGTAGATCTAGCCACACTAGATCTAGCTACTATAGATTGAGAGGAGAACCACCATTATTATTGAGCCTGAATTTTTGTGAACCTGATTCGCCATAGTGCACATGCTCTTGCAAAAATATTCAGAAGAATCAAGGTGGTAGGGAGAGCTTCAAGAAAGTACTATTGTTAAAAATTGGGCCAATCACCATAGCTTTGATTTTTGCAAACCGAATGTGCCTTTGGACCCACTGCATGTAAATCTCGTTGCTTTAATAGATTGAGAGAAGAGATTGTAAGATTCATTTGGCTAAGAGTCTTCCCACAAAGTTGCAGGAAAACTCGTGAAGATAAGGACTCAACATTTGATCCACTAGTTTGATTAATCAACTAGTGAAGCTCATCTAAGAGATTTGTAAAAGTTTACTATTGCCTGAAGTTTCTTTTATTGCAGGAAATTAATTCTCATATGATTGGGACACCTCCTACAATAGAAAGCTAGGATATTTCAACTTCGTTTCCTAAATGTTGGAATGCCTTCATAGTGCAGATATTAGTTGTTGCAAGAGAAGAATACTACATAAGAGACTCTAGGAGAAAGAGTCATGGTGAAGTTTGGAGATTGAAGATATCCATCGATAGATTCAACTTCATAGAAGAAAATGCCATAGAAGCCTTGATCCTAAGAAAAGGCCATAAAAGCCTTGATCTTGAAGAAAAGGCCAAAAAGCCTTGATCTAGAAGAGAAGACTCCAGAGAAGAGTTCGAAAGAAGAGGAGATAGGAAATCTCCCTTAAAAGAAAAGAGCTCAAGGAAGCTGAAGAGATCAAGAGAAGATCTTGTTGAAGAACTTCCATTTTTGGAAGAAAAAGGACTAGGAGATTCCTATGAAAATCCATAAGTAGCAAAAGCAAAGATCCTAGGAGATCTCAATTCCAGAAGTTGAAGAAGGTCTCAAGGAAGACCAAAGAAGCTACAAAATCAAAGACCTTGGAGAGGTCTCAAGAAGAATCTAGAAAAAGGCTTGAAGAGCCTTGTTGAAGAAATCAACAAAGGAGTTCCTAGGAGAACTCATTGGAGAAATTCTCCATCAAGGAGAAGTTTTTGATAAAGAGGAAGATTTGGGACAATTGTCACCATCTAAAAACAAGCCCAAAAAGGAGAAGAAGAATTGGCAAGGAGTATCAAAGAAGATACAAAAGACCTCAAGACATTCATAATCTTGAGAAGAAGATCCTACTTGA